>JAPFRF010000022.1:10679270-11279270 GCA_029282475.1 Phrynocephalus forsythii
CCTTTCCTATGTGAAGAAGGCTCTCAGGTCCAAGGGAGAAAGCTGTATGATAGCTCACTTGGTTAAGATGAGACATGGTTAGGATTAGTCATTCTCCTCCTCATATAATCAAAATAATGTGTCCGTGGACACAGTTCTCACTTATATGGCAACCCTTTTTCCCCCAGAGTTTTCAAAGTAAAGAGCACTCAGAAGTGGTTTGGCCATTCTCATTTTCTGGGTGTATCCCAGGACTTGGCAGCTTGCCTGGGGCCGTCTCCCAGGAGGCACAGTAGGGATTCTAACTTTCATTATCTGGCTGCACATCCATATACCAAACCATTGAACTAGCCAGGCTGCTGTCCTCTTCCTGGTCTTCTAATATTTTGGGAGTCATCTGTCTTTTTAAAGTCTGCTTCCACTTTGTCACAAGAAAAGAGACACCAACCCACACGTCTTGTTCCTCCTCTCTACGGCAAGTTTGTTCTCTTGCCCCTCGCTCACCTGTGTCTCCCAGTGACACCAAGGAAATCTGAGACAATTCTCTCTCTCTCTCTCTCTCTCTCTCTCTCTCTCTCTCTCCATCCCCCATCCCACCCCTATTTCCTACCATTCCCAATTCCCAGGTTATCCTCTGGCAAGGTGAGTCCCGAGAGCATCCGCACGCTGAGACCTCCTTCCGAGTCCTCGGATGACCAAGGGCCACCGGGGAAACGGATGCTGAGCCCCACCAAAGAGAAGGAACTGTCCCTCTACAAGAAGACCAAGCGGGCCATCAGCAGTAAGAAGTACAGCGTCTCCAAGGCTGAGGCCGAAGCCGAGGCCACCACGCCCATCGAACTCATCAGCCGCGGGCCGGATGGCCGTTTCGTCATGGACCCTTCGGAGATGGAGCCCTCCCTCAAGACCCGGCGGATTGAGGGCTTCCCCTTTGTGGAGGAGACCGACATGTACCCAGAGTTCCGCCAGTCGGATGAAGAGAATGATGACCCCATGATGCCTGCCTCCGTGACAGCCCTCAAATCCCAGCTGACGCCTCTTTCCTCCAGCCAGGAGTCTTATCTCCACCCACCAGCATACAGTCCCCGATTCCACCGAGGGCTGGAGGGGACGGGCGGCCTGGAGAGCCGCCTCCAAGCCACCGGGCAAGCGAGACCCCCGCCCCCTCGGCCGTTCCACCACGGCCCCTATTACGGTTACCACAGCAGCAGCAGTCCTGGGGAGATGGACCCGCCACCCTTCTACATGCCGGAGGTCAGCCCGCTCAGTTCCGTCATGTCCTCCCCTCCTCTCCACCCCGAGGGGCCTTTTGGCCACCCCACCATCCCGGAGGAGAATGGAGAGAATGCTTCCAACAGCACCCTGCCCTTGACCCAGACGCCCACGGGAGGGCGTTCCCCCGAGCCCTGGGGCCGGCCCGAGTTCCCTTTCAGCGGCCTGGAGTCTTCGCCCATCATGTTTCCTCACCAGCTCCACCCGTGCGAAATGGCCGAGAGTGTGCCGCCACCCAAGGCCAGTCTTCCAAGGGGACCGCCACCGTCCTCCCTTCAGGTCCCGGCCTCCTACCCGGGCATGCTGGCCCTGGAGGCGCCCAAGAGTTGGGCGGGCAAGTCGCCGAGCAGGAGCCAACCTTCTGCGCCCACCGCCGCCAAATGGCAGGACAAACCTATGCAAACCATGGTGGGTCCAGGGCAGCTACGGCATACCAGTCAAGGCATGGGCATACCGGTGTTGCCTTACCACGGGCCGTCCGAGTCAGTCAGCCACAGCGGCACAAGCACATTCGGCCTGGACACCCGGTGGTACGACCCCCAACCTAGGCCTCGCCCCAGCCCTCGGCAAGTCCGGAGGGCCGAACCCAGTTTACATCAGGTGGTGCTACAACCTTCGCGGCTTTCCCCTTTGACCCAAAGCCCCCTCAGCTCCAGGACCAGCTCCCCGGAGCTGACAGCACGGGCCAGGCCACGGCCGGGCCTCATCCAGCAGGCGGAGATGTCCGAGATCACCCTTCAGCCTCCAGCCGCGGTCAGCTTCTCCCGCAAATCAACGCCGTCGACGGGGTCTCCCGCCCAGAGCAGCCGAGGAGGGAGCCCGAGTTTCCGACCTGCCATGGCCTTCACCTCGTTGGCCACGTCCGGCTACCCTCCCTCTCAGTGCCCCTCCCTGCCCGTGGAGCCCATGGATGTCTTTGGACCCATTCCCTCGCCGAGGAGGGCTGGGGAAGAGATTCTTCAGCCAGAGCCCACGCCGACAACCAGCTCGGGGTAAGTGGCAGTGTTGTCTGCCAACACTTGCTTCCCTTTTACCGAACCCTCCTTTCCCTCCCTGCCTCACCTGCTCCTGCCCCTTCCCATAAGCTCTTCCCCTGCCACCATCCGCCCAGTTCATAGGCACACTGCAGCATCCTTTTTGGAGACCTATTTCCAGGTGCCATCGCTAGGATATCCACTCCCCCCAACCCACCCACCCCGCCGGGTCCCTAATCCGGGGTGCCTTGCCACCAGTGTCTGCCACTGCTCCGCTGAGTTGCTTAGCTCAGGAGAGGGCCACTCTTTGGCGATGGACGGTGTTTGTGTGTCGTAAGAGTTGCTTGTTGTTCCTCTCAAGGACGAAAAACCCAGGCTTGCTTTCCATTTCCGAGTGGTATTTTGGGACAAATTGAAAGGTGCAACTGTAAAGAGAGGGGAAATAAAAATTAAAATGCAAATGGGGAGTGTCTCTTTTTGGGGGTTGAGCTTTTTGTCCTCGGTGCATGAGTCTCAGAAATTACCAATATTTTCCTCTTCTAGTTCCTGGCTGTTTGCTTTCCTGAGACATTAAAGCCTTGGGGAGGTGCTCTTTGGCTTCTTCACCCTTTTCTCCCCACACCCCACCCCTGAGAGGGCTTGTCCTCCACCATGGCTGAAAATGTGGCTACACGAGTCACCTTTTCCCACACGATCTCCAAAAGGGGTGCTGCAGACCTCCCCCCCCCAAAAGACTCGGGCAAGGAGAGAGACCAAGACTTTAGCTCCACGCAACAACTTGTAAGGAGAGGAGCCCCAAAGCAGAAACCCACCCTAAGCAGACAGAAGTCACAATCAGGAGGCGGCCAGCGTTCTCAGATCCTGTCCGTGTAAAAGGATTGCAGCTGGTCTCTTTCTCCAGCAGCTGGTTTTTCCAGGTACCAGGGTTGCACCAGGCAAAGTGTGTCTTTCTTTCTGTCTCTTCCTTCTCTCCTGCACACCTCCGTCTTTCGCAGCACCGGTTAGGCGCGTGCTCTCCTTCCATCCGTTTGTCTTTGTTGTGGAAAGCGCTTTTTGGATTGATTTATTATTTTGTTGCCCTCCACGTGGTCAAATTTGAAACCCCTTTCCCCCTTTTCCCTTGTTGGGCCCTGGCCTCATGGAAAGGAATGGTTCCCAGTTCGATGCAGGTCCGTTTGCCTTGGGAGAAGGCCAACGGCCAGCCAAAAAAGGCTTCAGAACAAGTGGTCAGCCTGGTGTGTGAGCCGCTGCTGCTAAGGTCATCGTGGGGGAAAAAATGGGAACACTTGAGCATCGACCGAAGGCTGGCTTCCCTCCCCACTTCACATTTCACCTACATTCTCTGGTACCTGGAAGCCCCTAACTCACTCAAAAACCGTTCCGCCTGATTAACACTTGCTACTTTCCAGCAGTTGGGCCCCTAGACCAGGACAGGGGGCTCTGCACTAAAGCGTTGAGGTGACTGCAACTACAACGAACACAACAAAGCCTGCTGGGATGACTTGCATCAAAAACGCCAAACAGATAGGTTCAGCAGACACCCTGGGGGAAACCATAGACCAGGCATGTTCAAACTTCGGCCCTCCAGATGTTTTGGACCACAACTCCCACAGTCCTTTGTCTTTGGCAATCTAAGCTTAGAATTCTGGGAGTTGTGGTCCAAAACATCAGAAGGGCCAAAGTTTGAACATGCCTGCCATAGACCTCTACAAAGGGCACGTCTACACTACAAACTCTGCATCTGATTCCATATGGTTTTAATTGTCATGGCTTCCCCTAAGGAATCGTGGGAATTGTAGTTGTTTTTGTTTTGTTTCCCACAGAAGGACTGGACATTTTTATATGTCAGATCCCCCAGCCTGGCCCATTTACCCTTCGGCCAAATCCTCAGGGTAAAAACCCAGCCAACCCTCCACCCCTCCACCCATCCGACTTATGTAAGAATAAATGAAATAACTGCCGATTTGCAGCCTGTTTTTAAAAAATAAATAAATTAAGGAGGCAGCCCTACCCTCCCTAGTCAATGACAATTTCCAGGGTTCCCATGACAGAGGTGCTGACCCTTGGGCCACTTTAAAGCAAAGTGTTCTGTTTATATTTCCCTTAAATCTTTAAAACTGTAGTGCAGACATGCCTTATGTGATATAAGCACCCTGTTCTCTGTGCTTTGAAGCCATTCCTCCTCTATCCTTTCATCATCCTTTCTTTGGTCTTCTGTTTCTCCCGCCTCCCTTCTCTCCCCCCCTCCCCCAGCATTGTTTGTTTCTTTGTTTACTTTTCCCTTTACTCTTCCTTTGGGTTTATTTTTTCCGTTTGACTTGCTGATGTCTTGTGGAGCTTGGCTCCTTGCGGGTGTTGATAACTGCTTTGTTTTTGATTAATCTCAGCTATCTGGGCAGTGTTGTCGAGACAAGCTACTCCTCAGCTCAATAGGTAAGGGTGATCGATGTCTGCAAGGACGGTGCTGGGGCTGTGGGGTGCGGGCGGGGAGTGGGGCGGGGGAAGGGGTGCCAGAGGGGCTTTTCCCAATAACATTATTTTCCTTTAAAGGGGAATAAGGAATGGCAAAACCCAGGACAGACCTTTACCTATTTAAGTCTCTGTGGCTTTGGGGTTTCCCTGTCCTGCAGTCCCTCCCCAGTAGAAGAACTACCTTTCTTTAGAGAAACACGTGAGATTTTTATTTTATTTTATGTAGTTCTAACTATTTCAAGAGGTATGTACTAACCAGAGAGGGCCATGGTGTAGCTGGCAGCTTGTAGTAGAGATGGGCACGACCAGAAAAAATTTTTTTCGAGTTGTCATTTTTCGGGACGGGTCCGTTTCGGCTCATTTCCGTTTTTCGCGAAATTTTTAAAAAATTTGTTGTTTCGTCGTGTCGTTTGTCGTTTGTCATTACCGCCGCGATTTTGCGTGATTTGACGTCCCAGCGAGTGGCGTCCCGCCGGTGCTAGGTGTTTTTGCACCCTAGGCGGCGGGCGGGATGGCGGGGGGGGCATGGGCGGGCAGCGGCAGTGGCAGGGGGGAGGGGCGGGCACGCGGGCGGCGGACGCGCGGGCAGCGGGCGCGGGTCCCGCAATGACCCAGAGCAGGTGGAAAACACTTTAAACTGACTTGCTGCACAAGACTGCATCGAATAAAGCAATTGAAATTTTTATTGCAAACAAAGTGGGCAGTGCACCCACAGCAGAGCTGCAGGCAGGGTATGAAAGGACCTTGGCTTGCTTGCCACCAAGCAAATGAAATTTTTAAAATAAATCCACACCTCCCCTCCCACTCAAACCTCCCCCCCCTTTGAAGCACTATCAGAAAAGAAATCCTAATAAACTGCAGGAGAATAAAAAAGAATAAACTGCGTTGCTATTCCCCACAGCAGACAGAGAATGAAAGGAATTATTATTATTTCCTAAAAATTCAATTGAATCAATTCCCTCCCTGCCTGCCTAACTGAAATCTAAAGGCTCCGTGAAATCGAAATTAGTCTAGCACAGCAGCCAGCTACACACAGCCCTCTCCCACCCATATCCAAGCCCGGACTGCGACTCTTCTGGGAGTGCCTCGCCTTTTTATGCCCTCTTGCACATCCAGAAGTGTCAGTCAAAACCTGGCCATGCGATTGGTAGAATGGGTCCAAAAATTTTCATGGTCCCATCCCATGGCCAGCCCATCCTTGCGCAGGTGTAAAAAAATAAAAATAAAAATAAAATAAAATAAAATCAGTGCGACCTTTTACTGCTATAAAAAACCCACTGCTGCTACTGTAAAAATTCAAGCATTTAAAATAGCTAATTTTCGCATGTTTCTGTGGTGCTTTGGTGGTTTTTTGGACCACGATTTCAAAAAAAATATTGTGGACGCCATTTTGGATCCCCCCGCACCGCATGGCAAATGGAGACGCTGAGGATGCCCCCTCCCAGCCTGGTACCAGCAGCCCAGGACAGGAGGGGGGGAGGCTGGGGACACCCCCCAGAAACCACCCCTCTGGTAGGTGCCCTCAGGCAGGCATATTTTCGCCTGCTTTTTTGGCTGGGAATCGGGTTTTTTTATTTTTAAAACTTTTTTCTGTGTCGCTTGGCATTGCGCGATCGCCGTGCGATGCCAGGAATGACAACGACAAATCAGACCCAATTTTTCTTTTTTCGGTTTGAGTTCGAGTTCTGACAGCTTAATTGCCGTTACCGTTTCCGTTATGTAACAGAAACGATATCCGAAAACGGAAACGACAATTTCGCCAAATCGTGCCCATGTCTAGTTTGTAGTGAATTTTACTTCCTTCCTTCCTTCCTTCCTTACTTACTTACTTACTTATTTACTTATTTACTTACTTACTTACTTACTTACTTACTTACTTACTTACTTACTTACTTACTTACTTACTTACTTACTGATACTTTCATTCAGCCACAGGAGTTTGTAAATTGACCTAAGTAATTCTGAGTATTTCTTTTTGCACAGTGTTTACATAAAAATGAAGGGGTTAGGGTTAGGGTTAGGGTTAGGGTTAGGATTAGGATTAGGGTTAGGGCAGGCATGTCCAAACTTCAGCCCTCCAGATGTTTTGGACCACAACTCCCACAGTCCTTTGCCATTGGAAATACAGGCTTGGAATCCTGGGAGTTGTGGTCCAAAACATCTGGAGGGCCAAAGTTTGGACATCCCTGGGTTAGGGCATTGTGGCGCATTGTGTGCAAGCCCATATAGATAACTCCAGAACTTGAATACAGTGGCAGTTCTGCCTTTCCTGATGACACCATTCCCATTGTTTAGGAAGAACTGTACAACAAAGCAAAGCAAAGCAAGGTGTTCTGCTTATATACCACCCATAGTGTTTCAAGCACTCTCTGGGCGGTTTACAATTTAATTATGCAGGCTACACATTGCAAACCCCCCCCCCGCAGCAAGCTGGGTGCTCATTTTACTGACCTCTGAAGGATGGAAGGCTGAGTGAACCTTGAGCCGGCTACCTGGGAATGAACCCCAGGTCGTGAGCACAGTTTTAGCTGCAGTATAGGCATTTAACCACTGTGCCACGAGGCTCCAACAGGATTACAGCAGTTGCATCATTGTGCCTGTAAGGCTTTATAATGCTATGCACAGGTTTTTGTTTCCCATGAAGAAAAAAAAACAAACATAAATGACTGCTCTACAATGTCAAGAGCAATGGCAACTGTTACTGTTTTCCTGGAGACCTCCGCATATAGCTTTATTCCCTGGCGACTATTGGTGAATTAAGTAGCCATTGCTTCCGGGATTTCTAGTTTGTTCTTTGTTTACAACTCTGCCAGAGCTGCTTTCAGTCAAGGTTCCTCAAAGAGCTATGTCCCTCTCCAGGCTCACACATCTTTGTGATGCACCCTGGTGGGCACAGTGTGTTTTAGTGTGTTTTTAAACTGTAGTTGTGAGAGGGACCTTAATAGGTAGGATCAACACATAACCATGCCCATTCCTTGGAAAAAGAAATACTTAAAACATTTGCTGTTGGATAGCCCCATTTTGAGATGGGAGGTGTGAAGGAACTGTCTAAAGGGCCGACCTCTGTCACCTCTTCCCCCAGTTGAGTCAGCATCTTGGGTAATTTATGTAAAGTGCAGACTGAATCCCTGGCTGGAGTTATCATCACCCTGTTCCCTAATGTTGAAACCTCAACCTACCATACCTTTGGCTATTTATGGGGAAAAGTTGTTGCTGTCAGGTGGAAAGCTTCCTTCTCTGCTTTTGCTATGGTCCAAATCCATTTGAGGGCCCTCCCATGGTTGTTGTCTAAACAGACATGCATAATATGAAGATGGGTTTAACACGTAGAGGGGGAATTATTATTTATATTTATTTATTTATTTTTATACTGTCCAATCTTCCCAGGGGAACTCCAGGTGGTTTACAAAGGAGACTAAGGCAAACAATATAAAATCAATAGAACAATCGAGACACACACACGCAAACACAGACCCCCCCCGACAAAATAGTCGGAAGAAACATTGGCAAGCCGGCAGCTCTGAGGGAAAAAAATAAAATTAAATTAAAAGTCACCAAATGCCTCTCTAAAAAGCAAGGTTTTGAGTGTTTTTTAAAGGCGGGCAAGGACTGTGCAAGGTGCAACTCACTCAGAAGATGATTCCAGAGAGAGGGGCCGGTCACTGAGAAGGCACAGTTACAAGTTGCCAATTTCCACGCCTCCCTGGGCATGGCCACTGGGAGTGAGAGCACCTGCGACATTCTAGTGGGCCAGGTCACAGTTTGTCTTTGGAATTTACGCTCCAACAGGTATTCAGCTCCCAGGCCGTGGAGGGTTTTGTAAGCCAAAACCAGGACCTTGAACCTTATCCAGAGCACAACAGGCAACCAGTGCAGTCGAGCCAGAACTGGGGTGATACGATCATATCGACGTGCACCTACCACCAGTCTGGCCGCTGCATTCTGTACCCACTTGTGCTTTTTTTGGGGGGGGGTGCCTGCTCCAAGAATACCATGAACATGGGCAATGAAGGACAGGCATTTTGTTGGAAGGTTGCAATTCAAACCATAAGACTTTCCATCTGTGGTTGCACATGGCTTGTAATTTGTGGTTGCACATGGCTTGTAATTTGGCAGTCTACGAATTTCAATGACACATCAGGTTCCAGGTCTGTTATAGCTCAGAAATCTAGGCCTCTTGGTTCAAATTCCATTGATGAATTTGAGAACTCTTTCTGGCCCTGAATCCAATTGCTAGCAGGTAGAAATGCCATCTGAATCATCAAGAATTTACAGAGGTGTTGACTTCACCTTCTAGGAAATTGATTCAGGGATCCATTCTAGTTGGGTTCAAGTTGGATTTGCACCTGTGTCTCTGATACAAACTGAAGCCTATTTCCTTACAATCCATTCTGAAGTGCCAGAGAAGAAAAGTGAATTGGAGGAACCATAGTGTTGTTAATAATACTGGCTCAGTAGCTCAGTGCAGTGGAGCATATGGCTGCAAAGGCAGGTTTTGGAAGGACCACTAGCCTGTGTGGCCTTGGACAAGCTGCACAGTCTCAGAACATTATTAGAAGAAGGGACTAGTAAATCATGTCTGTGTACTTCATGCCTAGAAAATCTTGGCATGGGTCACTCACCGTATATGAGGATCACATTGATGGGACATACAGTGGACCCTCGTATAACAAATGGTTTGTATAACATAAAATATGTACAACATAAAAAATTCCAGAGATAGGGGAAATTTGCTTAACATAATTGCCTATGGGGCGAATCCGTACAACATAAAATGGTTGTGATAAGGGATTACTCTGTTTGCAATGCATTCCTATGGGAAATTTGAATAAAGGAAAATTTGCTTAACATAGTTTCATTTGGAACAAATTAATTCCTTTATACAAGGTACCACTGTATTTTTAAAAGAAAATAACAAATGGGAAAGAGGAAAGATATCATTCTTCTGCAGAAGCTAGGCCTCAGTGCTGCGATTTGACCTTTTTCACACTTCAGGCATCATAAGAGCTATGAGATGTGGTTCTTAACGTTAAGTCTGCAGGTGGGCTTGGACTACAACTCCCAGAACCCCTAGCCAGCACAGCTAGTGGCAGAGGCTTCTAGGAACTTTCACCCAAGAACATCTGTGGGGGGGGGATGTCTGGAAAAAATGAGTGTCAAAAGATTGATAAGATCTTCTTCCTGAGCTCACCAGATGGATGAGGATCAAAGGCAGAATGCTGTCAAGTGGGTGAGTGGTGACTGTGTCCTGCCCACCCATCAATGTGATGCTCTAGAGCCGTGGAGGTGAACCTTTGGTACTCCAGCTGTTTTGGATAACAACTCCTACAGTCTTTTGTCATTGGCAATACAGGCTTGGAATTCTGGGAGCTGTGGTCCAAAACATCTGGAGTGCCAATGGTTCACCACCACATCTAGAGCATTTCCCTTTGGCCTTTAGGGACTCCTTGATTTATCTCCCTCTCTCTGCGTCCTGTACGAAGCTGAGATGGGAGTAGGTGACAGAGAAGGAAAGACACTGCCTGAGTATGCCTTTGAGCTTAAGGCTGTGTCTGTGAGCGTTTATACACGACCCCTAAACTCCGGGGCAAATGGCTCCCAGCTCCAGAGCTTAAAAATGTTTCCCCACCAGCTCTGGAGTTTACAGGAAATTAAGTGTGTCCACGGCCACTTTAGCGCATCCCAGCGCACCTTTCAAGTACCTGCTCTCTGGAGGTGAAAATTGCTTGATGCGGTGTAATGATAGTGAGTGTGGGGCTCTCCTTGCTTCTGTTTGTTGTTGTTTTGGCTCCTGCCCCTTTAAGAGCTACTTTACAGAGACAGGAATGTTGCCGCGGCAAGAACAGAGGCAGAACGGAGGTGAGCCACAATCTTTTCTTCCTTTTTTTTCTCCCTCCCCTCATGCAGCCAGCAGCCAGGGTGGGGACACAGGAAGAGCAACAAGCCCCTAAGATCTCTGGTCCAAATTTAAGTGGCCAGCGGATCTTAGGGGTCGTGTAAAAGTATCCTGTATGTACCCCATCACCTTGTTCTTATGCTCAAAGTAGGAGGCCCTTAAACAAGAGCAGCTGGGTTCAGTGGAAGGAGGCAGCTCTGACCCAAGATTATCTAGCTTCTGTGTCTGGGAAAGAGATGACTACAGTTTTTAGCTGGTATGCATGTACGTGCACACACATGCATACATGGGGTGTATCTTCAGCTGCTGCTTAGGCACGAAAGTGTTCATAATACAAAGATAGAGAGAGAAAGGAAGGAAGGAGGAAGAGGAGAGGAGAGGGATGTAGAAGGGGGAAGGCTAGTCATGCAAACTTTGCAGTGTGCTTTCACATCCCTGAAAAACCTGTTCAGGGCATCAGAAAAAGATGTGCAAGCTTCAAGAGTTGTTCCATTGACCCCTTGTTAGAATGTGTTGTTAATGCAGTTCATTTGGTTCTTCATGCTGGTAAATGGCAGGCTGAGGTTTTGATAGGCAGGGAATAAAGCCTGCACATCAATTCAGTCTGGTTCCCACAAGGAGTAGTGGGGCATTAGTACTGTCCCAAACACTTTAGATTGGAGTAGAAATGGGCATGAAAAGGAAATATAGTGTTTTGTTCTGTTTTGTTCTTCAGCCTTCATTTCATTTCATTTCCTTAATAACAGATTTTTAAAAGCATTTTTGTCACATAACAAAATGAAATGAAACACTTCGTAAGGCTATAAATCATGGGGAGCTTTCCTTTTTTAAAAAATGGGGAGCCCACTGCCCTAAATCAAATACCCTTCTTAAACCTTCCAATCAATTCACTTTCAAACAAAACCCCCTGTAAACATGCAAAAAAAAAACCCTAATGTTTGGACATATAAGCTCAACAGCTGATTAGAGGCCTGAGAAAGGAAGGAAGGAAAACATCATAAACATCCTACCTAATTTTAAGATTCTGACCAGGGTCAGCTTCACCTGTTCTTCTGCTTTAGAGGACTGATATGTGAAAATCAGAAAGCAGATATTTTCATTGCAAAGAAAGAATCATTGTTGTTTGCTAACCTTAGTAAGCTTAGTTACAATGAACTGCACAGGATCCAAGCTACTTAATCAGGAAAACAAACAACAGTTTAAATCAACTTGCAGACACAAACCGAACACAGGGAAGAGACAGGCATCAGAGCTCTAGCTGCAGCACAGATCTGAGATCGGAGAGATAAGCTCAACAGCTGAGGCATGGAGGGAAGAAAAACAAATCAGTCAGTTTAAAAATAAACCTCCTTGTTCTCAAGACAGCTGGATCAAGAGGTCTCTTGCCACCAGGACAAATTGTTTCATTTCCAAAACAAAACAAAATGGTGTTTTGTTTCATTTCTTGATGACACAGTGTTTGCTGTTTCTTTTCTTTTCGTAAGGTTTCGTAAGCCTACAAAATGACAAAACACTGCCATTTTTCATAAGGAGCCCATCCCTAGATTGGAGATTTGGCCTGGTATGTAGCTAGGCAGGCAGGTAGACAAGCAGGCAAGCACCTTCCAAAGGTGTTCTGACTACTTGCACACAGAAATCTAGATGCCAGGGAAGCATTCCCTAATTTGGCCTAAGTGGCTGCCAAACACTGGCTTGTTTTTCGTTGACCTGTTCATGTGGACCATTGAGTGACTCTTAAACCACCCACCAAGAGTTTGACAAGGGCTCCTGGTTTTTTTCCAGTTCTTACACGCTGAATCATGGGATTTATAGAGCCCTTGGTGGGCCATCAGGAATGGCTTGCTGACAGTTTTACTACTGAAAGGGTTGCAAGCTGAGCACGCTGTGATTGATGGCTTCTAACAGTGATCTACTAGGAGGCTCTCCTTAAACAAGAGGGGCTGGGCCATCCAGCTGTACTGTACTTGAAAGCCAGTGAGTTGAAAAACAACTGTATACGGCAGCTTTTTTGTTTTTAAAGAGGTCCCATAAAGAACAAGGCCAAGTGACTGCTTTATGATTTGCAGATGTAAAGTTGTCACAGAGTAAAGGCATCGCAGTAGCTTTATGGCCAGGCCAGTAAAACTCCCTCCCCACCTCAACCACTGTTTTTATAGAGCCATAAAAATTGAACAGGGACGTCGTTTATGAGATTTGTGGAGATGGAGGAGACTGGTCTGCCTGTAAGTAGCAGTGGGGGCATGAGCAGATTACACCCCCCACACACACCCCATTCTTTTTCTCCCTCAAAGGTTGCAAACAAACACTGACATGGAAAATGCAACAGCAACAACAAAAAAGACACTAGAAACAACATGTGGCACTTTAAAGACTAGCTCTTAAATTTTAAGGCAAGCCTTCGTGGATGTAGTCTACTGCTTCAGACCTAATACAACAGAATGAAATTTTGATGGTTTCATTCTTTTGCCATATGTTAGTCTTTAAGGTGCAACATATTTTGTGTCTTTTATATTTGTTTCTTTGCCTTTGGCCTGGAATGCCTGCACAGACTAACACAGCTGCCTCTTCCAAAACTACAGATTTCTTCAGGTATTTGGACCATATTCTATATTGTCTTGAGATTAGTCTCTTTATATTCTGCCTCCCCCCATCACTCTATAGCAGGGGTCCTCAAAGTTTTCAAACAGCGGGCCGGTCCCCCCCCAGACACCACAGGGGGCTGGACCACAGTCCAAAAAAAAAAGGCCAACATGGAAAAAGGGGGGGAGGAGGGGCAAGTGGGCAGAGCCCTCCCCCCACGATTGGCCCATGATCATTGTGTCTCCAGGGCCCCAGCAATGCCTCTTGCTCCAGATCACCACCCTGAGGTGTCACCGCTGGGATCCCTCTGCTGCGCCTCTTCCTCCTCTCCTCCTCCTCCTCCTCCACTGGCAGCGGCTGAAGCGGCTCTCCTTCCTTCCTTTCTTCCTTCATTGGGTTGGGAAGGAGGTGGCAGCCCAGGCAAACTCAGGCCCCTCATCACCTTCTGGGCGACCACTCAAGATGAGGAGCAGCAGCTGCAGCAAGGGCAGCAAGGCTGGTGCCACTGTGCACAGATCCAGCCGTGTGCCCTGGCCATCACATCCTCGCTGTGTCCTGGAGGGAAAGCTGCCTCCTCTCTTGGCCTGGCTCAGCCCTGCCCGACTTGGTGCGCTGCAAGGGAGGGAGGGAGGGAGGGGGAGGGAGCAAGGGCTGGGAAGGAGGGAGGGGAGACAGGAAGGCATGCCCAAAGCCACCTTCAGCCCACTCACTGGCCGAGTCCAGCCAGGCTGCAGTGCTCTCTTGGCTCACCAGCCCGCCCATCACCAACCAGGGACAAATGCAGCCCCGCCAGCCTCCCAGGAACCAGGCCCAGGCCACCATTGGCCTTCTCTTCCCTTCTCTTCTTTCTCCACCACATCCTCCTCGCTGGTCTCTAACCCGGTGATGGTGGTGGCAGCTTCAGCCTCCAGCCATGGCTGTGATCCCTCCTCCCCTCCCTCGCACCATGGAGCAAGGCAGCAGCTCAGAGGGGGCTGGGTGGGCGGGAAGTAGCTCCGTTTCCCCCTCGATCGCCTGCCATCCCTCCCTCCAGCAGTTCACTGCCATGGCTGCTCTGGCTCGGAAGGCTGGCTGGCGCTGCCTCCACCAGCCCCCTTCATTCCTCACAACTCCAATAACACAGGTGGCAGCCACACAAGGAAGGCAGGTGGGCAAGATGGAGGAGGAGCAGGGGTGGGGCCTCAGGGCCATGGAGGGAGTGGGAGACCTTGTTGCAGCCCTCCTATTTTAAATTGCCCCGCTCGGCTTCACCCGGCACCCTGATCATCTGGGCGGTGGGTGGGGGGAGTGGGGGACCCTGCCGTAGCCCTCCCACTTTGAATGCCCCATTAGCCAGCGTGCTGATCATCTGGGCGGTAGTTGGGGGGGAGTGGGAGAAGCGACATAGCCCACTGCTTTGAACTGCCTCAGCAATAGAAGCAGCTGCGGAGGCTGGCTTGCTCACAAAGCAGGGGGTAGGTAGGGGGTTGCAATTGGTCCTGGGGGCCGGATTCATGTCCTTGGGGGCTGCATCCAGCCCCGGGGCCTTAGGTTGAGGACCCCTGCTCTATAGCATGGGGGATGCCCATATTCTTTATAGATCAAGGGAAAACATTTCAATAGTAGGTAAACATTATGGATCTTCAAGTCCAGTCCCTGACAAGGCGGCCCAGTGGAGAAATGAACTCCCAAATTCTGGCCCTGCAGTCAGAGGCCTCAACCACTGGGCTAGGCAGCAGTTGGATGACCCACAGAAGGTCTCCCCAATTCTCAACCCATTATATCCAGAAAGGGAAAAAAACAGAGAATGCTGCCAAAAACTCTGACAGGTGGTCATACTCAGCTAGTGGGATTGGATAGTCATCTGTTTTGAAAGTTCACATGATAAGAAAGAACAAAGCTAGTTGCTTTCTACCATGTTAAAGTATCTGCCCAACTAGCCTTGTTTTATCCACTCAGACTGGCAGAAGCTGTTGTCTCTCCAGAGTTTCCTGCGTGTCTTAACATATATGTATGTATGTATGTATATGTATGTATGTATGTATGTATGTATGTATGTATGTATGTATGTATGCATGCATGCATGCATCTATCTATCTATCTATCTATCTATCATCTATCTATCTATCTATCTATATCTATCTATCTATCTATCTATCTATCTATCTATCTATCTATCTATCTATCTATCTATCTATCTATCTTAGGGCCATTATGTTTATCATATGCTAACACAAAAGTCTGAATTCTATGTCTTGGCAAGAACATAAATTGCATGTTTAGACAAACTGGATATAATGACCTGATTAGATTAAACAACCACTAAAAAGAGTTTGTATACAGTTGTACCTTGTATAAAGAAATTAATTCGTTCCAAATAAACTTATTTTAAGCAAATTTATATCCTTTATACACATTTCCCATAGGAATGCATTAAAAATGGAGTAATCCCTAATTGTGACCATTTTTATGTTGTACGGATTTGCCCCATAGAAGATTCTGTTAAGCAAATTTTCCCTATCTCCAGAATTTTTTTGTTGTACAGATTTTATGTACAGATTTTAACTGTTTGTTATACGAGGGTTCACTGTATTTCTTTTATTTCCCATCCTTTAGTCTTACATTCTTTGTGAGATGAAACCATGCAGAGGAGTAAGCTTTAGTCACTGGAAAGATTATTTCCTTCTTGTCTTTGTTTGTTTGTTTGTTCTTGGAAACTCGGCACTCATCACCCACACAATTTCAAAGTTCATTATTTGCATGTGTAATATCTAGAAGTTTGCTTTTAATGATAAATAGGTAAATCAAGTGAACATTCTGATTCCCATTAAATCACCTTTGGGGAAAAAACCCTCTCCCCTCCTTTGTTTTTTGTGTTCCCTCTGTAATATCTGTAATATCTGTACTATGAGGGTAAGCCAAGGTTTGCTGGTAGCCAGTTTGCTTTGAATCTCTCTCTCCCTCCCTCCCTCCCTTCCCCCCTCTCTCTGTAATGTGTTGTCAAGTCATAACTAATCTATAGGGTTTTCAGGGTGAGATATCTACTCAATGCCTTCTCCACAGTGAGTTTCCATAACTGAGTTTTGAACCCCGTTCTCCAGAGTTCTAGTCCAACCCTCTGTCCACTAGTCCACACTGCGAGAGTATGTGAACCCGAAACCTGAGCTCTTTCTCTCGTGCTGATCACACCATGCAAAGGGAAACCCGAAACTTACAAAGTGAGTTGGTGCCCATACGCCGTGTCTCACCCCTGAAGTCTGTCCTGTCTGCTCTGCCCAAAACCGTGATCAGGCCTTCTGCTCATAGCTTTAGATGAGCCTAGGAGGGGACTGGCAACAGCTTGCACAAGACCTGCATGGTTTGCCACTCTGGTGCATTTGTTTGGAGTTTGAGGACTGTCTGCCTGGGTTTTTGTGTGTGGAAGAAATGAGTTTTCCCCTTTAAAGGCCTTCCATGTGGCAGTCCTTGTGCATGCTTATCACCGTCGCGCTGGCTTGGAGAACTTGTGTGTCCTCTTGTCTGAGTGCTTCCTCTCTTTGGTCTTCTGTTTTCCCAGTCATGATTTAGTTCTTATGTCTTGTGTTCTCTCTCCTTTTTTCCACCTCATGGTTATAGTTCCTCCTTTTGCCTCTTCCCCCTTCCCATCCCCAACTTCTCCTTGCCTCTTTCCCCAACCAGCGTCCCGTCTCTCCCTGCCTCCCCACCTACACCCTCCTCCTGTCAGCATGGTGCAAATCTGTTGTGTAGACGACGCTCATGCTGTTCCTGCCAACCCGGTGGAGGGATGCCCTTTTCTTGGGTGTGCTGTGCTCTTGATCTGCTTCCCTCTGGCCCCATGGCGGTGCCAGGGGTGGTGCTGAGGCTGCTGCTGCTGCTGCTGGCACTGCTGCACCTGAATCGCAAGGCCCTGAACTTGTAGCATTTTGCATTGACTCAGCTTGCACATGGCTGTACCACCGTTGCCGTTCCAAGACCGAAATGAATGTAGAGCAGCAGGCTGTGCTCCCTATCTCTTTCTCCACACAACTCCCCTGTGATGTAGCTCAAGGTGAACAATGGCCCAGAGACACTCCACGGGGTTCATGGCAGAGGGGTGAACAGAACCCAGGTCTCCTGAGTCTATGTGTCAGACTGCTGTACCACCTTCGCAGTCTCAGTTCCTGGAAGTAAAAACTAGGAGCCAACACAGATTTGTCAAAAACAAATCCTGCCAGATTCATCTGATTTAATGTTTTGATCAGGTAACCTCCTTGATAGACAGAGGGAATGTTGCAGGCATAGTATATCTTTATTTCAGCAAAACGTTTGACAAACTGTCCCATGATATTCTGATTAGCAAGTGAACTGGGTTTCAAATGGATGGAACAACTGTCAGGTGGACACATAGTTGGCTACAGAATCATCCCCAGAGGGTGATGATTAATGCTCTTTCTCAGACAGGGAGGAGGTAACAAGTGAGGTACCCCAGGATCAGTTCTGGGCCCAGAGCTCTTCAACATTTTTAATGACCTGGATCAGGGGTTCTGGGAATGCTAATCAGATCTGTGGATGATGCAAAACCAGGCGGTGTAACTAATGCCATGTCCCTAACACAAAGTGTCCCTTTAATTACATCCAACTCTTTATGAGAATGATGGGAGAACATGGGAGACAGATCATAGCTCCTTTCCCTGAAGGCATGTATACTGTACTATGAAATTAATAGTACAACATTTATCGTTGCATTTATGACCGTATGTGTAGGATTGCTTTCCCAAAGTAAATAACCCAAATGCTGATGATGAGAGGAGGTGTTTCAGAGTTGTAGGGTGATAGAAAAGTTGTACTATACACCCCATTGACTACTTGAAATATACTTATGGGATTCTGAGAATATCTGGGACATTTGGGACATTTACAGACATCATATTCTATATAAAGTGGGTTTCACTTGTGTCTTCTTTTTGGTGGGTGGGAACAAAGTTTTCTTGCCCCTTCCCCTTCCTCACCCAGGGTGCCACGGTCACAGGGTTGGAGGCTGTTGCAGGACTGGAGGCCTACTGTTTTGTGTTTCCAAAATGGTGCAGCACTGGCTTGGTATTTAGAAGGCATGTTCAAGGACTCTTTTTCTTTTTAATTTGGAAAGACAATTTGCAAGATTCCCAATATGTTTCTTCTATAGAGAATGGGATGGTTGGGCAGTAGTGACCTTGGACATTTCTTGAGTTGCCCCTACTAACTTTGCCATCTCAACTCAAGGAGCTGAGAAGCCATGCTATATTTCGTCTTCATTTTCTAATCTGATGTTTTAAGCTGGCCTTATCCAAAACAAACTAACTATTCATTATCATCTTTGTTTCAATGTATTTTCTTTTTAAAAAATAGTTTCAAAACACAAAGTTGAGTGGGTGCAAAGATTGAGTGTCAAAGCTCTACAACAGCAGTTAGACAAGCTGGAGATCACTTTGCCCAACAGATGGGGAGTTCTACTTGTACAAAGAGAGCCACAGAGTCTGCATTGTGCAAGAAAAAGGAAAAACTACAACCAGAGGCAAAACAGAGCAGTATGCTCAAGAGAATCAGATACTGGCCAAGAGATGCAGTGTCCACTGTAGCAGAGCAGGGAAATGGAGACACAAGGAAAGTTCAGTAACCTTTTGAGAATCCATAACATGAAAAAGCAAGATGAATAACATTTTATTATTCTCTTTGTTAGTACCGTAGTTAATGAGTGGCCTCCTTCATAGTCTTTTCTACCCAAAGCCATTAGGCTTAAAAATATCTGTTTGATGATACTGTCTTCATATTTTGTAAAGAAGACCAGATAATATTGTTCAATCATAAGGCCACCCTAAAGGATGTTATTATGCACAAGTACATGATGGAGGAAGCCCTCTTCCGGGAAACCATAAAACTAACTTCCAATGCAGAAAGGGTGTAGAGCAAGCCCAAAGTCTGGTAGATGTTTGGGGAAATCATGTTTTATGCTGTAACTGTGATCTTCACTCAAAGATAAATTCTGTTGCTAAACATAGTTAGGCTCTGGTCCCACGTCCCTTTAAAAGCAGTTTAAATTACCAGACAAACTGTGTCTAAAAATGCCGTCCCCACAGCCACCGGGCTTTTTGAAAAAAAAGAAAAAAAGAAAACCCGGTAATGCTCCCTTAAGCGAGGTTTCTGTGACTCACCCAAGAGGTAGGGAAATTTTTACCTCGCTTTGAAAATCCAGCTTTTAAGGAGGCAGATGCTGTGGGACCACGCAGATTATCCGGGATTCTTTTTCTTTCTTTTTTCATAGCACCAACTGGCTATTCCTGGGGCCGATCGGCACTGTTTTTTTTTAAATTTCCCTGGACATTGGAGCAACAGGAAGTTCAATCAGGTCCTCTAAGCATTGATTTCCTCCAGACAAGTGGTCCATTTTTTTCAAATGCTAGCACCACCTGCTGGCCAAGGGAGGCTGAACTGCACTTAAAAAAAAAACAGCTTTTGATGTGAGAACTCTTGTCCCACATATTAAATCACGTGATGGGATGAAGAGGAAAAGCCGGACCTTCAGAATATCAGGATCAAAACCCAGGTGTGACCACGGCCTTAGTCACACTAAATACCACCCACTGTGAGGTTTTGGTGAGTCAATTGCTCCATAAGTTCTAGTGATTCAAACTGGTTGTGCTCTAATAGTGACTTATTTCATTAGAGTAGGTTGCAACTAAAGTTAAGCCAAATTGAATCAATGCAGGAGGTGGCTGGCTCAGCCCTCACTGGTTCAGTGGGCCTGCTGTAGTGCAAATCACTACACTGAGCAGCAGGATTTGAGCCCCTGCATGCTATTGCTTCTTGTAAGAGGAAGAGGAAACATGTGGACCTCAAGATGTTGGAACACAACTCTCTTCAAGTCCATCGGCACCCCACCTTTCTCCTACAGCAAAGCGATCAGCCAAACCAATGGTTTGCCACCTTGGGTCTCCAGAAGTTCTTGGAATCAAGCTCCCTGAGGTCTTCACAGCTAACTGTACTAGCGAGGATGTCTGGGCGTTGTAGCCCAAGAACATCTGGGCACCCAAGGTTGGGAACCACTGAGCTAGATCATGATTTTTGTTTGTCTGAAATGGGTATGAAGCGTGATGATGTAAACGATCATACTGGTGCTGCATGAGAGAAAGTCATTTGTAGGATAGAACATCTCCCAGTGTTGATGACTCTGCTTTTCAAGACAATTTGCAGGATTCTCATTTAGAACTATCTGTTTGGCTAAATGCACCTGTGATAAATGTGTAGAACCTGTAGGCCAACCCTTCAAAGCCTATGTAAACATAGAATGGAAATGTTTGGAGCATAGGCGTCCTTGTTACACCTGTCCAACCCAAGCATGTTTCTCTTTGGACCTTCTGTTTTGGTCAGGATGCATCCCTTGTTGCCCGATGTAGTAATTGCTCCTGTCACAGGGAAGACGTGTATGTGCCTTTTCAGACTGTTCTCCCCTCCCTTTTCATCCCCCAAAGTGCCTTATCAGACACTGGAACCAGCACTTTAATTATATATATATATATATTTGAAGTTTATGGATAGTATCAGTCCAAGAGCCTCCACTTCCATTTTGTTTTGTTGTCCTCCCTCCAGACGTTTTCCGCAGCTTGATTCTGTTCACAAGAATGGTCAGAGTTCGGAGTCTGAATGTCTTTCTGTAACCTTTGCCTGGTTCGACCTGAGCGGTGTGGATCACAGGGGGTTAAGCACACAAGCAATCAATCAAAATCAAAATCAATATCCCCTGAGAAAAAGAGAGAGGGCAAGATTGGTTGGGGTCTTCACGGCGGGCGGGGCTGGGGACGGAGACAGAGCATCTCAATTTATATCCATGAAGAGGTGAGAACGCAGCCTCACCTCCGGGACCTCTGATTCCACCATCCTTTAAGGACCTCTTCCTGTTTTTCCTTCTCCATGGTGGACCTGCTGGAGGTGGAACACACACACACTCTCTCTCTGTCTCACCCAATAGAGAGAGGCATCCCCTGAGACAGAATACGGCAGGGAGCCACTGATGGCGCTTGTCTGCTTTGTCTTTCTAGAAAACGTCCGTCTCCAACCCGGAGCGCTGCTGCACCTGAGAGGCTCGAAGCTCTGAAATACCAGCGGATAAAGAAGCCCAAAAAGTCATCCAAGGGCTCCTCGAAATCAAAAAAACAAATCAGTGAGTGCGAGGAACACGAGACTAATCCCAGCTCATCTCCCCTTGCCTTTCCCCACTGCCACAGCGGGCCCCGGAACAATCCTCATTGAAGTCAATGACTCGCAATGAGAATTGATTCTGTCTCTGGGCCCAGGTGTGATGATGACGCTGTCTTGTTTTTTTGACCGTTGTGTCAGAGGTCTTGCGGGGATCCTGTCCTGTTCTTTGAATCTTAAGGATTGAAAGAGCAATCTGCTAGGCTTCCCTTAACTTTGCTGGACGTTTGCTTCCACCCCTTAGTCCAAAGATAGTTTGTAGTGGTCCAGACCCCAGTCTGTGCTGTCCCTGAGCTGGTCTTTCCCATAGTTTCCCAATGGAAGTTTGCCTAATCTACCTGTCTGTTTTAAAGTGCAGCCCCCACTGCGTCTCATTTCTTCCTTCCTTCTACCCCAGTTCCTCTGTAATCTCTCCTAACCCTTCCTCCTCTTATTTTACCCCTCTTGATTATGTCTCTGTTTAGACTAAAGCCTGCCTGATTATTCCCATTGTCACAGTAACCCCATGATCTGCATTTTCCTCCACCTTCTCCTCTCCACGTCGAAAAACCTCATGTTCTTTTATTTGTTCCAGGCATTGCTTCCTTTTCCTCCAAATCATTCCAACTTCCCACATGCTCAGTTTGAATACCTTGGTTGCATCCTCGCTGTTGTTGATTGCCTTGCATCGTCTTCGAATACCTGGGCAGATGATTGACCACTTTCTCCCGCCATTGTTCTTCCTCTTCCTTTTCAGATGGTTCTGCCTCCCAGGTTCAGCAACACCCTAACTCTCAGGTACTGTGGCCCGACGAAGCTGTCTGTCTCCGGAAGAAAAAGAGACACCCTCGCCAGGACCCCTTTGCCCGCCTCTCTGCACTGAAGGATGACCTCTGCCACCGGCAGGTGCCCGAAGACCAGACAGCCATTCTCAACAGCGTGGACCACGATGACTCCAGTGGGCATGCAACCTTGCTCTAGAGTAACACCTGCCAGAGAAGGGACCAGGGGAGGGGAAGGGGAAGGGAGAGGAACAGTCTTGGTGATCTGGCAGAAGCCATGGCAGAGCAGCGGGGAGAGCAGGTGTTGAAGCACAGGTGCGTGTGGCCCTCCGGTTGGAAGGTGTCAGCTTCAGACTTGTCTTTGGAGATGAAAAAGTTGGTGGTGGTAGCAAAGGAATGTGCCTAGGAAGCAATCAATAGTGCATGTGTTGCACCTGACTCTATTGGGATATTTGCCAGTAGGAAATCAAGCATCTAGTTGTCGATTATTATTATTCTTATTATTTTGGCCAGGGAGATATTGGCATCGGCCAACATTATCTTCACTTGTTGCGCTACCCAGGAGAATGGGAAACATCTTGATTTACAGAGTGGGTGCAAGAGGGTGGGAAAAAACTTCCCAGGCTAAATCTGCCTAGGTGTATTTAACTCTCCTGCAAAGTATCAGGCAATGAAAGAGCTGGTGGCGTGGAGTTCAAAGGCAGAAGGAGCAAAACCTTTAAAGCGATCCTATTTTGTAAAACTTGGGTAAGCCTTCCTTCTTTACACTAGAGCTTAAGTTTTTTTTTGTCTTCGAAGGGGGATGCATATTTACGAGTTGGTTTCCACAATTATACATAGAGTGTTTTTTTTTAAAAAAAAGAATAAGAAAAGAAAAAGAAAGAAAAAGAAGAAATAGATTGCAGGAAACAATGTATATTTATAAAGTGTGGTGTTCATTTTAGGTAGAAAGCAGTGGGACGGGGGTGGGGAGAATGGGCTACCCTGATTCAGGGGGCAGGTCGTGATGCTATAAGATGCGTTTGAAGCAACAAAGATTTCAAGCGTCAAGTTGAGACCCAATCAATCTGTACATTTTATTTAAGCGTTCCAAAATCATGATGGAAAACTTACCAGCACGAACCCCTCCCTTCTTGCTTCAACTGTCACATCTTTTCGACATCTGGATATTGGGAGTAAAAATACAAGATATAGTTTACCATCATGACTTGTCAAATGAAGACCTAGAATTAGAGAGTGTGTTGTGTTTTGCACAGCCTATGACAGCCTTTTAAATTTACATGAAAAAAGGCTGGGTGACTTTCTTTCTCTTTTTCTTTTCAGGCTAGAAAAGATGATGGCAGCTTATTGAGATTGCCAGGTGTCTGCACCCCTGTTGTGTTTTCTGGCAAATTGTAGGTTTAGACTGGCTAATTTTAAGATGCTAATCATGATATACTAGTTTTCTGTACTGTAGTTTGCTGTTAAAAAAAAGTCTCTGGGACTATAAAACCTCACTGCATCAGTGCCTCTATTCTCATGATCTCTGCTGAAGTGAGGACAAGTTGTTTGAACTTTGTGTGTGCAAAAGTTACTAGGCACTGTTCTCCTGTGACTTTCATTGCTTCCAGCCTCTGTTGTTCCTGACCAGACACTAAACAGGACGTGGTATGTCGCTGCAGCAAAACAGACTGGGTCTGTCCCATAGTGGTGGTAGAATGGGGTGTACCTCTCAAACTGCAAGTTTTAGGCGTGTGTCTTAGTATAGTACCCTACAATGTTAATTGCAAGCAAAACATTTTCATATTGTAGGACAAAGCTTGGGAGATTATGTTTCAAAAGGAACTTGTGTTACTTATTACAGCCCGATTATCATTAACATTGTTTCAGTCATGTTGGCTAAGGAACTGCATTGACACTGCCCACAGGCCAGATAAATTCAGGGAAATACATCCACCCAGTGGCCAGTTTTAATACTGCACTCTGCATCCCCCCCCCCCCCCCCCGACAATTTGAATTGCGAAACCAAAGAATATTTCTCTTGCTGGGCTTAACAAGACAGTGGCATAAATCCTGAGAAAAATTCACTCAAAATTGTTCTAAAATGCCTTAAAATTCCCATTTAAAAAAATGACTTTGGACAGCAAAAAAGCACAGTTGCTCGTTAAACCTGAAAAGTAACTTTGCAACTTCCCGGCATGTTATCTTTATGGCTGTTTTGTAATTACTCATTGTGTGACTGCATTACTCGCAACTCATTACTTCCAAATTGTTCTGCAGGGAAATATCTGGGCTACAACCTTCCCCCACCCCCTTAATTAAAGTGCTTCATTAAATAATGAAACAAATGTGGAAATCCTGCAATGAGTTTTTTTTTAAAGTATAGTAGGACCCCAGTATCCACTGGGGATTGGCTCCAGGCCTACCCGTGGATAATGAAATCCGTGGGTAAGAGAGAACGCCAAAACCTCCCCCAAAACTGCTGTTTCGTGACAGTAGCTTGCTTTCTGGCTGCAGTTTTGAGACGGTAGCTTGCTTTCCGGCTGCTGTTTGTGACAGTAGCTTGTTTTACACTGCTGTTTTATGAGAGCAGTTTGCTTTACAGCTGCTGTCTGTGACAGTAGCTTGCTTTGCAGCTGCTGAATTATTTATTTCATTTATTTCTGCAAACCGTGGATAACTGAATCAGTGGATAATGAATCAGTGAATATGGGGGTCCTACTGTATGGGATAATTTTGAAAGGGCATCTCTCCCCCCCCACTGCCCACCCCTCCCACCAGGATCTGGAGTTTGAAATGGCACAGCCCATTCTACCACCTCAGGGCCTTGACACGCCCTTCTGCAGCAGAGATAAGCCTCCATGTGAACCAAGGGGCAAACACACTGCAGCACTGGGAGGAAATACTTGTTCCACTCAACTTTCTCTCTTGCATTACTAAGTACAGAATCCATTTGACGTAGCAAGTCATGAAATGAGACGCCTCCTGCTTGTTCAGCGCTGTCTGTAGGCATCTTGGCATTGAGCCTCGTTTCTGCCTTTCTTTTGCATTTCATTCTTAAGAATGTGCCTGGGATGTCAGTCTTACTCTGCTTGGTTTTATTTCAGTTTTTGCACCTTTCCATTTTAGAATAAATGAGCCCATCCCACTAACCCCACCCATCCAGCTATAAATGCACTTTCTCCTCCTGGAATCATGAGTCTGGGTGGGTCTTTTCTCTCCTTAATCCAAAGCTGTTGAACCCACCCATGGGCCAACCCCTAATGCCCCCATTGGCTTATGTGGACAGGGGGACATTTAGATTGGTTTTGTGAAATGATTGGACTCTAGGGTGGCGAAATAACCCAGGTTCTATCCTGCTGATTTGAACCTCTGCAGTTTGAGCCTATCAAACCAAATACAGATCTTCAGCCACATGTGGAGACTCGTTGAGCCAAGGAAGTGATGTGATTAGGGACAAGAGAGAACCATATTCAAATTAAAGATGAACAGATCTGTTTTCAGTCCATTTGACATTTCATGTTTTAATCAGTTGGTCTACTTCCTTTTTTTAAAAAAAAACTATTTTTAAATTGACATCAGCACTGCAATATAGCAGGGGATCGACTGAACACACACACACACACACACACACACACACACACACACACACACACACACACACACACACACACACACACACACACACACACACACACACACACGCACGCACCACATTCTGCAAGCATCCTTAATCAGGATTCCAACTCTGCCACAGTTCTCACTTGGTGCCTTTGGCACCATCTCCCAGTGCCAGCTATCCCATTTCACAGGGTTATGGCGGTGACCCAGGGCTTGGATGGCAGAGGAGGACCCTTGGCCTGAACTGGTTGGAGGAAAGGTAGGATAAATGCCTACAATTTCCAAAATATCTCTTAAATCCCCCTTGTTCCAACATGCCTGAGGCTGCAGAAATTAGTAAACTGGTCAAGATCATGGCAGGACGACAGAGAGTGACTAGCAAATGGTGTTTGGCTTGGCGGGTAACCATGTGTTCTGCCAGCCAACGGTTCAACAAAGCAAATGAGACCAAGCAAACAGGTGATGGCCATGTGAGTGGGTGAACAGATACATTGAGGCCAGGATGCAAATAACTGCTTTAAGAAAACTTAGGCTGTTACTTCACATCCCTTGTCTCGGAACAGGAACCGGGAACAAAGCGAGACAAGAGAATTCTCCAGCCCAGGGGCAGGTACAGCTTGTCACACTCTGTTCCCGGTTCAGGGGGCGTGGTCGAGACAAGGTTTTGCTGTCACGCTATGGACGTGAGGTAAGATTTTTTTTTGTACTGCTCCCAAGCGGGACAGCAAGGAGGGATGAATGGGACGTGAAGCAATGGCCTTACACTTAGAACTGCTGGGTAACTCCATGGCTTAGGTATCTAGCTGTGGAACCAGAAGTTGGGTGTTCCATTCCTCCCTGTGCCTCCTTGGCAGGGCCTGGACTCAAGATCCATTGAGTTCCTTCCAGATCTGCAGTTCTAAGTTGATGATGACGATGATATCTAGCTGATAGGTTTTTCAATTGGTCCATATTGCTACTGAAATCCATTCAGTTTGACACTGAAGCCCATTCTTCCTGGGCACAGTTTTAAGAGTTCCTGGCTGAGCAACCTGTGCGGTTAAACAAATTAAACTAAACTAAACTAAACTAAACAAAGCTTCCAAGTGCCACTATGGGTGCAGGTGGAACTGTAGTTCTTTGAATCCTAGTCTGGGATGATAACAAAGGGAAAGTATGGCATTGACCTGGAAGAAGAGATAACCTTAACAATATGTCTACACTACAGACAGGTTTAATAGTAATTCCTCTTTGATGCCCTGTTCTCAAGGAGCTGTAGCTCACCACACTACAAGGAAAGCTGTGACAGTTCCAGTTGATAGGACATTAATGTCAGTTTATAATGTAGGGTAGACCTTCGCCTTTTGCCCCGGTCATTTGCAGGAACCCTTAAGAGTTCTTTACTGTTGTGTCCAATTAGCAAAGGGATGAGTAGAAGAGGTGAGCTTAGCAGAAGCTTGGAGGTGGGTCATGAGATCAACTGCAACATGCTTGTCTACTAATCCAAAATACACCTTTAGGCTGGATGTGATGAATGCTATGGTTCCCAACCGCTTGCTGTAATGATTTGAAGCAATACATCGTCCGCTGTTTAGCTGAAAACATCTCCGTTTCTTATCCAAGTGTGTTTTCCATCCCAAGTCTATGGTGTGAGATCCACCCATTCCATGGTAGACACCGTGTTAGAAAGTGAGCTGTGCTTGGTTAAAGCCAGTTCAATTGGGAAAGGTGTGCTAGTAGACGCAGATTCTCTTTCTGCATTCTGCGCGGTGTCTGAGGTCAAACACAAAAAGGCAAGTGACTCATTTGCATCATTCATTCCATAGTGTTAAGGGCACTTTGTAGGGTCCTTTAAGAGTCTGTGGATCAAAGCTGAAAATGCTAAGTAATATTATTATTAGCATAGTTGTAGTAATAGGACAAAATCTTTTATATTTTTTAGAAAAAGCAACTTCTTCCTAAGACATGGGAGCAAAATGTCCCTTCCAGCTTCTTTCCCCTTATTATGGCATGTTCACTGCCCTGTCATGTGTGTGCTTCATTCAGAAGTCCCACGACTTTTGTTTGAACGATCATCTGAAAAAGAAGAAGAAGAAGAAGAGAGAAGTGAGCCTGAAGGCTCAATTTTCTAGGCTTCCTTTATCAGTATGGTACTGTTATGTCAAATAGGGCCAATGACGTATGCCTTGAAATGATATGTACTGATCTGTTCAAGAGTCCCTCTTGCTGTGCTTCCTGAAAACTCTTTTGATTTGTTTAAAGCAGGCATGTCCAAAGTCAGGCCCAGGGGCCAAATGCGGCCCGTTTTCAAATTTCGAGTGGCCCGCGACCTCTTCTCCCCACCAGCTCAGCCTGTCACAAATCCCTGCCAGCTGGCCCCTCCCCATACCAGATGGAGACATCAGCTTGCAGTTTTATGGTTTGCCTGCCCTACCCATGCCCCCAGCCACCTGCCTACCCTACCCGCCCTGGCTCCATTGCTGCAGCGTCCTCCCTGCCTCCTTGCATGTTATAGAGACTTGTCCAAAGTCTAGCCCGGGGGCCAAATGCTGCTGATTGTTTGCCCCCCCCACACACACACATTTTCACCTCACCAAATCTGGCCCTCCTTGCAAAAAGTTTGGACACCCCTGGTTTAAAGCCAAGAGGCATGGCCATTTTGTTTGGCATTGTGAGGCTTCTGGGCCTTTGGAACATATCGAGCTGCTTTATTCCCGGTCAGACCCTTGATCTTGCTAGCCCAATATTGCATGCTCCGATCGGCAGCTACTTTGGATGGATTTGGATCGAGAACATCAGGATTTGTTTTGTAATTTGGACCGGGGGACACGGTAGAATCTTTAAGGTGCCTCTAGGGACAAGAGGGATAAGGGTGTTTTTACACATGGTATCTCAGCTGTCCTCCTGAGCCTCTCCCGTAAGAATGTGGCCCTTCTGAATCTGTTGTAGAAAGAGGGAAGAGGGCAAGGGAAGAATTTGTAATGCAGATCATAATTTGGGCCAAGGAAATTATTACATTATCAGTGAGAACAGGCAAAGAAGGGGGAAGGCCACACACTTCTGATGTGTGGAGATCCCTGCCGTCTCTTTCTCTAGAATTATCACCACCCAGCAGTGTGAGATCATGTGATTTAGTTTCTATGTTTCTTCCATTTCAAAATAGGCTATGAATATAGAGGGTGGGAGATTGGCTTCCCTCATTTTCTCACTCTGAATGGAGTTGTTCCATTCTTTGTTTCTTAGGTGTAAACAAAGTGGTGAATCATGCCAAGAGATTCCTCCAAGAATCTCTTCCATACGGGGTTCCATGGAGATACTGTGGCTCATTGTGTCTCTAGCTGGGTTTTCCCTTGGCAATCTCAGCATACCCAGGCAAAATGCTGTTGCTGTCACAGCCTGTAAGAGAGCCATGGAAAGTGTCACCAGCACTGCTACTAATGAAACATTCTGCCAAACCGGGTTCTCTACGGGTTCTCAGGCTGCAGTCTGAACAGCGCCTGGAGGAGAGACCTGGGTTCCTCAAGAATGTGGCCTTGAGTTCTTTCAGTGAAAGACCAGTAGTAAGGAATGGAAGTCATTCCATCCAAGAACCAAAGAATTGTTCAACTATGTTAAGAGGAAATGTGTGGGTGGGTCTTGCTTCTCAATCAATAGGTGGCACATGGCAAACCCTCATTTGACACATGCATGGCAGTGTTGGCTAACCTATAACCTCCAAATATTGCCAGACTGGAACATCCATCAGCCTTCACCCTCAAGTTATGCTGGCTGGGGCTGAGGGTGGCTGCATTTCAACATCTGGAGGACAATAGCTTCCCACCTCTCTTTTATGTTAGTTGTTCCAGGTGAGGTGGAGAAGGGATGAAAAAACAAACAAACACTGTGCACATTGGTGCAAGTTTTTAGATTCCGAGCTGGTGAAATACATAGTTTCCCATTCTCTCTCTCTGTGTCTTAATTGAATTTCTATTGAGGCACTACATTTAGGGTCTTAGAACAGGAATCTGGTCTTCTTGAACCTTTTCTCAAGTGTAACGGCATTCTGCAATAATAATTCCAACAGTAAGGCAGCTACTTTGAATGCCATCGAGATATTGGCGGAAATCTGGTAGCAATTTAATGGGGGAAAAACTCATTGAATCAGTGGGAATCTGACAGCTCAACCCCATTCATTGACTGAGTGAACCTACTTTACTAGATTGCAACCGTTTTATGTTTTAAACCAGTTATGGCCTGGACTAGTTTGGTATCAGTTGTTTCATAGCACTAGAGGGAGCCTAGGTTGGGCAGCGAACTGGCATTGGTGCTAATATTCTTTGGTATGTTTACTTTTAAAGGAAAGAGAGGTATTTTTACTTTGTTTTACTTCCATTTCTTGTGTTCCAAGGTTATGCGTTTTTATCGCCCAAAAGGGTCTCAATGGTGAATGAAGTGTAGTTCATGCAGTCTTTGGGTTATTGGAAAATGGCAGTTGCTGTTTTATTCTGAACAGGATGTGTGTTTCCCATTCCCTACACATTTGCACCTTTGGTACTTGTATGGACTTTTTATTATTCATTTTCTGGAACCCTTGCTGGTACAATTTGATGTGCATCTCATTAGAAATAACTTCTTTAATGCCAACATACTTACTCCCAAGGAAGTCTATGTAGGATTGCACTCTGGGTCACCAAAGGTCATGCTAGTCTGTTGTGTAACTTACCAGATATTCAGAAGTTGACTCATGGCAACTGGACCTCTTTTCTTGTGAGATAGATCTCTCAAGAAAAGAAGTCCAGTTGCCATGACTCAAGTTTCAGATAACCTCACCTGGATGACTGAGAATCTTCATGGAATCTTACCAGATAATGATTCTGGACAACTTCAGGGGTATTCTTGTAAGTGTTTATGTCTAGGGCAGGCACGTCCAAACTCCCAGAATTCCAAGCTTAGATTGCCAATGACAAAGGACTGTGGGAGTTGTTGTCCAAAACATCTGGAGGACCAAAGTTTGGACATACCTGGTCTAGGGAAATATTACCTTGTGTGGTGTTCTTTGTTGCAATGTTCTCTCCTAGTCAGTGCTCTTTTTTAGAGTAAGCTTTCACAATCTTCTTCGGGAAATTCTTCCCAGAATCTATGACCCCTGTTGGGTATTTTGTTTTTTGTTTTGTTTTGTTTTTTGTTTTTGGTTTTGGGGTTCTTTTTCTGCTTTTTGCCAGGATATGGTAGATCTCCCCTCTTCTGCCTTTAATCTCTTATTTTGTGTTTCAAAAAACAAAGGAACCCACACCCCCCCACCACGCTCAACATGTTTTGCATATTGGAGAACATAATTAAGATCAGGATTATTATTGCTGTTGTTATTTAATTCCACAGACCTGTGCTAGACAAAAATATTTATTTTAGCTTGAGATGTTATTAGTTATTGTCACAATGTTTCTCCCATCATGATACCCCTTGTGATATATTTTATGTTTTCTCATAGTACTGGGGGTACAGCAAAATGCATTATAAAAAAAATATGAACACCGGCAGCAAGAATGTCTTTCACTGTAGTCCACAACAGATTTTGTCTTTTTCCCCTTTTGAGAATATAATGGCTTTATATCATGACTTCCCCTGATTAAATATTTATACCATTTTTTTACAACTGATTCAAGTTAAAACTCATTGAGCCAAATCCAACCCTCCAGTGGTGCTTGGTGCTTCACTGTAGACCCAGGCAGTTACTTCACGTCCGTTTTGACTCTGTTAGTGTTGTGCTTTGGAACAATACAAAAAAATGTTACTTTAAGTCTGTCATGCAACTACTGAAGTTTGTCTTGTCCATGCCCCCAGACGTATTGTGACAATACTGTACCTGGTGCTGGTGTAGGGTTTTCCGTTGTCACTCTTTGTTCCCACTTTCTGTTCCGAGACCATGTAGTAACAACTGTCACCCAACAAATCATTCATTTCTCTCAAAAACTGTTTCTGGTTTTTTTTTTTACTTTTCAGAAGTGAAATATCAAAAAATAACCCCCCCCAAAAAAAAGGGAAGCTAAAGAAATTCAGTGTTTGTCATGGTACAAGACCGTGAGGTAACACTTGTCATGAGACAAGTTATCACAACCATGGGAACACTGAAACAGGGACAAAACCACGTGATCGCGACCAATGCTGTCACGGTACAAAACTAGTTGCGGAACAAAGAAGGACGTGAAGTAACCGGCCCAGTCAACCTACTGTCTTTGTGTGTTTGTTTCTTTGTGTCAGGCTGCCTGCAAATGCAAAACTGGAAGGAGGCACAGGATTCTAAACACCAAACAAGCTTGTGAAATGCTCTGAGTTTGATGAATGACAAATCACATTTGCTTGGAGCAAGGCATTTCCCCAAAGAATAAGTCCTGAAACAATTGGGTGAAAGTGTTCTCTGTGTTTTGAATGGACCCATTTTTCCTCCTGTTACTATAATTTGATGGCAACATCGTGTTCAGAAATCAAATAATTTGATGCTTTATCATGGCATTTTCCTGCAGCTCAGCATAGGTTATATTTTAGAGAGAAAAAGGAAGGAAGGAAGGAAGGAAGGATCTGAGGAAGGAAGGAAGCTAGCTCAGTAGTTGAGGCATCTGGCTGTGGAGCCAGAGGTTAGGAGTTTGATTCTACATTGGGCATCCTTGACAGGTGCTGGACTTGATGACCCATGGGGTCCTTTCCAGTTCTGCAGTTCCAAGATTATAATACTAGAAGCAGAAGCAAGAACCTTTATTGGCATATTCAACAATAAGACAGTCAAAACATGACAAACATTTGGATACTGAACTTATTTTAAAAAAACTTTCAGTGAAATGTAGTGCTATGCTCCCTCACAATTGCACCAAGAAATTCCACCACTGATTCAATAGAGGCTACCAATCTACTGATAACATAAAACAAATTTTATCTAATAAAATATATGGATTATAATACAATATAGACTGTATTTAAGAAAGAAAGGAGCCCCCCTCCCACGGGCGAGCAATTAGCAGCTTCCCAACTCAATTATAATGATTTTCTTCTAGGGGGATCCCATTTGGAGTTTAGTATCTCAGACCCTGAAACCCAAACCTCTCCAAATTTGGGGGGCTTACAGGGAACAGTCCAAAGAAGCTAATTTTGGTGCTGATACATGGTTCCGAAAATACAGATCACAGCCAATCAGCACCAAAATTGCAGGGTAGCTTCTTTGGACTCCCCCAAATTTGGAGAGGTTTGGGTTTCAGGGGGAGTCTCCCTAGGAGATGACCATTCTAACTGAGTCAGGAAGCCACTAATTGCCTGTCCATGAGGGATGGGGTTATTAGCGGCTTCCCAAATGAATTAGAGGGACCCCCTTTGGAGTTTAATAATTCATTCCACTGAATCCCAAACCTCTCCAAATTTGGGGGGCTTACAGGGAACAGCTTGAGTAAGCTCCCTTGTGATTTTGGTGCCTCTAGAACCCAGGGGAGCCATTATATAGTCTCTCGTTTCACTCTGAAATTCTTTTAAAATTTAGTTTGTAATGAAATGAAACTACTAAAGAAATGAAACAAAACACTATTTTTGTTTCATGCCCATCTCTACTACACTGTTGTAAGCTAGAACAGCAAGCTACAATTTAGACATAGACAGTTAGGTAGCAGCCTCCTTTGGGGGGTCGACATAGCAGTGACAAAAAAAGTTATTTCCAGGGTGATAGCTACATTGGTCAGTTTCAGCGAAAACAATAAAGCATCTTGTAGCATCTTAAAGAAAGTAAGTATTATTTGAGTATATTATTTCATAGAGGCTAACTACCAGCATCTAATGAGGAAGGTGGTAGTGCTAAAAGCTTCAGTTTTGTTTCTTCACAAACTATCATGGCCTGTGGCCCATTTCGTGAGATTCAACTGCTCTGCAGCCCATGGAAACCAACACCAAATAAAACCTATATTATTTAGGGGACATGAGACTCTGTTGAAAGAAGATAATTTCCCATGATGTTTCTGTTTCTCTTCGAAACTGGAACTCATCCAGTGTAGTTGGACATTTCTGAAGCAGTTTGTTAATTTTTGACAGAATGTTGTGGTATTGATCTCCTGTTGCTACCACTGTTAAGATGTGGCTTAAAAGATCCCTTCTGGACCAAAAAAAAAAAAAAATGTTTCAATTCATCCCGTTATGTTGTGTTTCATTGGAACCAGGCATATACTCCAGAAAGCACACAACGAGGGCTTGAAGGCACTATCATGGCCAATAGTAGGATATGAACCTTACAGTCTCTCACTCATAAAGAGAAGCAAAACAAAACAAAATCCCAGTCTTTTTTCCTCAGTGAGGTTTTTCTGCTCAAGAAAGCTTTTGGCAAGAAATCTCGGGGAGGATTGATGGAAGTTTTGTGAAAAAACAACAATCCGTGCAACTTTGTTACAGTTCCTATGTACACCAGCATCTTTTCCTACACAGGATCCGTCCACAAAGGGCACAAGACACACCAAGTTGCCTGAGGCTATTGCAGTTCTTATGCAGTCGGGGAATCTTTTCTGTGTGGGATTCCCCTGACAAAGACTAAAACTATGAAGGATGTGGCAGAACAACAGATGAAAACAAAGAAAGACGAAGAGATAATGATGACACTAGGATCTAGTTACTGTAGGTAACTGGGAAAATGTTAGTGTTTTGGGGCAAAGTCCTGACAATGGCGAGACTCGGATCACCAAGAAAGATAAATTGGGACAACTACTTGAAAATACTCTCAATCTTTTCAAGTACTCCTCACATCACTACCCCACAATTTGTATCCACCACATGGTGTTCAGAGGTATTTTGTTTTTAAATGCAGAAGTTTTATTCGACTTTTCTAGCCAAATGGCCCTTGCTAGGTCTGTCCTTTTGGGATGTCTATGACCTCATTTTAATAGATCCATCTTTTGATAGTGGCTGGTAGAGATGGGCACGAATAAAAAAAATGACATTTCGTTTGCTATTTGTCGTTTGGATGGCCCGTTTCGGTTCGGTTCCGTTTTTCGTGAATTTTTGCAAAAAATTCATTTTCATTTTTGTTTGTTTCGTTACCGTTTCATTACCATTTATTTCATTTTTTGTGATTTTTTTTAGCATTTAAAGCAGTCCACTGTATTGCAGTAACGAAAACGAAACACACGACAAAATTTCCAGTCTTTCTGTTCGTTTCATTTTATTTTGGAGAGATAAATTTCATTGTGTAACAAAACGAAAAAAATGAAAACAGAAACAAAAAATTGTTCGTTTCGTGCCCATCTCTAGTGGCCGGCATTATAACCTGCGGAACATACTATGCAGGAATGAAGATGGAAGTTTCAGGAGAACGGGAATTTTGGCCACTGCTGTTCCTCCTCTTTGATTTGATGCATTTCTCCTGGGCATTACTCCAAGCATACAGACAACCTGAATAGTATGATTAAATATAGAATAATAGGAGGATGAGAGAGACATAGTGCTTCATTATATCCTGTCCAGGACTCTTCAAGCACTAGGCTCCAAACTTGACAATTTTTTTAAAGAGTCAAATTAAAAGGAATGCATATGAAAACTATATAAATATATCCAGAGGAAATATAGACAAAGAAGTTAGATGTATTTGCAGAGAAATGATATATTTGCATGTAAAAAGAACATTTGGCACTTGCCACGAAGTTGGTTGGCTTGGCAGAGAGTGGGATGGGAGAAGGCAGGGTTGGGGTGGGGATATTGAATGGGAATATGAAAGAGTTCAGGGAAAGAGAGTTCTTCTTTGGCTAGTCTGTAGAAGGATGCATGCTTCCCCTGTGTAGAGCTGGTAAGGAGAAGAAGAAAGGTCTTCTCACTCATTGCTTGGCCTTGGCATTGCTGGATTTATGGAATAATGATAATAATAAACACTAGCTGTCCATTGCACCACCTCTGAAGCAGCGATGCTGCGAATTCGTCATGTATTGGTGTAAAAGCCAAATGGCAGGTGGTGGCCCATCTCCATTTGTGCACACTCAGTTCCTCAGAGCTCATGCCAGAGATGCAAGGAAGCTAGGTTTGGGGGCATAGGCCATTTCATCCTGGTTTCCTGGGAGACTGAGACCAGAGGGATAGATTTTTCAGAGATGGTGGTCATAGGACAGATTAAAGTCGCACATAGCCATCTCATGCAAGGGCGTATCAGGGGGGTGGGGTGGAGGGGTGGAAGGGTGCATTTGCCCCAGGTGCGCAGCAATCTGGGGATGCCTGGAGGGGAGCAGGAAGAGGAAGCCATGCACCCTCCCACCAGCAGTTCTCCTTTCCCCCGGCTAAGGCTTGGCGATGGGACCCCCTCCACTGCCTCTGCCGCCACACATGATGTGAGCAGCAAACCAGGTAGGCAGGCACAGAGTGAGGTGGCAGTAATGCCCTCCTCCTTCTCTTCCTCGCCTTGCTCCTGGCCCACAATGGGAGAGGTGTAAGGTGCACACGTGCGTGCACACATGCATGCATGCACTCTCTCTCTCTCTCTCTCTCTCTCACACACACACACCTGCACACCTGCACGCACATGCCCACCTCAAGCCTGCAGGATTGCCCTCCTTGCTGGGTGAGTGCGATTGTGGTTGGGGGGAAGGAGGGGCACAAAAACAGACTTTGTCTCCAGGCACCCCAAACCCTTGCTACGCCTCTGATCTCATGGTCTACTTTGCCTCTCTTTCTGAAAGTTTCTCCGTGCAGAACCTGGGTGCCAACTGCCATATTCATATAGGGGTGGTAATTCTGCCATGCCACTTTTGTGCAAAACAGCCTTCCTTAATTTTCTTAGTGTTTAAACATTTTTGAAGGATTACTGTCTCCAGAAAGGGAGGAACTTGCTTCTTGCAGTCGGTAGCATTTGCTTCTCCCTCTTTTTAAAACCTGGCTTTCAGCATTCTTATGCTTCTGATGGGACTCTCTCCAAACTGTATCCATTCACCTAAAGCTTTTTCACTTTCTTGAAAGGGATTAGAGCAGGCATGTCCAAATTCGGCCCTCCAGATGTTTTCAGCCGCAACTCCCACAGTCCTTTGTCATTAGAAATACAGGCTTGGAATTCTGGGAGTTGTGGTCCAAAACATCTGGAGGGCTGAATTTTGGACGTGCCTGGATTAGAGGCTTGGACAGAAGGTGATGTTGATGGAGTACGCAGATTGCATCGTAGAAAATCAGTGAACATCCAGGGGTCCAGTAACCTTAGCTGTGCATCTTTCTTGATCTGTCTGATACAAAATGTAGTATCCAGGGAAATATGGCTTGTATCTTAAGCCAAATGACTTTTGAAGATGTTGATGGTATGAGAACGCAAGCAACACCTGCATGCCGTTTCCCTTTCCTATCAACTATTCCCAGCAGCAATTTTGTTAACAAGCCTTTTGTTTTCCCATATTGGCTGGGGGAAATCTTCTCTTCCTCCACAATGTAAACATAACATGTCCATTCCGGTTGGCATCACCAAGTGAAACGTGGCTGCAAAAAGTGCCCTGGGGCTTCTTTTGAGCAGTGCCCATGGATGTTGCTAGTGATGGGGAGATTGGTTTTTCCTTTTCCTGTTTCTTCAGTGCTGTGATCTGCTTTGGGCTCCTTTTTGTATCCGTATGGCTGTATTCAACCAAGAGTCAAGATCGAGGGTGAGGAACCACTTCTGAGAATGATGGGCAACTGCTGTGAGAACATTTGAATTGTGCACCTCCATTGTCGAACATGAAGCTGTTACTCATAGAAAAGTCCGAGTATAAGTCATTAAAAATATTAAAGTCATAGTTTTCAGATGCTGACCCAGATTTAGCCTTGGCGGCATCTGTTTAAAAATACCTCAGTAAGTTTCCTGCAGACGAAGATAATATGGACAATTCTATATAACTAGGCATTTAACCATGATGAATGGACCTTAGGAGCCAAACATTTAACTGTGCTGATATGGTTTCCAGGATTAGCTGTTTAATGTGAAAATGTGTAAAATTGGGCATATTTAGGATTTCTCTACAGAAGGGATTGTGGGTGTTTATTTATTTATTTATTTATTTTGCATACTGTTTCATCGGAGCCCTAAAGCTGAGAAGAAATAACATTCCCGAAGATACTGGTTATTCAGAACCATGGCTGCAGAGATAATTGCAGTCACCTTTTAAAGTATTTTTAAGGTCAATCCATGCAATGTTTTTCTTTCCGCAGAAGCCTGTGGTGTATCCATTTTGTGTTTTCTGTTCAGGCACATGACTCTACACAGTGAGAGGTTGTCATTGTTCTATCTTCTTTTTTTCAATTTTTTTCATTTTTAATGGAAATACAAAGACAAACTGATACTCACGACCCCGATCTTGAGGACTCTGGTTGTTTTTATATATGCATGGTGTAGGAGAGCCGTATGCAGTGAGAGGGGAGGGTGGCGGGGGCTAGGGAGGAGAAAATAGATGGGGATGGCTTGTGAGGGGTGGGGTGGGGTGGGAACCATGTGTCACGAGCATGACTTGATATCATGAGAAGCTTTAAGAAAAAAGTGAATCAAAATGGGGCATGGGAGGGGTTGGTTCTGGAAACTCCCCCAGTGCCCCCCCAAATCAGAAACTACTTTGCTGGCAGCCAGAATGACCAGCTATAAATGTTTCGAATGGACATCCAGTGATGCCAAAGGCTGGGTATGTATGTGCACAACTGTTCGGACTAAAAGAGGTAAGGCTCACCTGGGCTTGTTTGAGAGTTGACATTTCTGCCATTGAGCCAGCAATCAGTAGGTTGAGTGTAGTGAGAATGTTGGCTCCTTGTGCCTCAAGGCATGAACATGCTCAGTTTGGGTTGAATGTCAAGCAAACTCTGCCCAGTTCTGTGCCAATGGAAGCCAACTTTTAAGACAATCCTTTGGCTTCCCATCACTTCCAAGATAGAAGTAGATTTTATGGAGGAGATGGCTTTTCTTAGGAAGACCTTACTGGTCCACCTAGTTTCGTATTGACCTGGTTGGGCAACAGCTTCCTGGGCTTGGGGTTAAATTATTTCCTATTGGTCCCTGGAGATTCCCAGGATAGACCCTGGGATTTCTTACATGCACTCCATGTCCTCTACCAATGACCTCCAGCTCATTCTATACCAGCCAACTCATCTTGTGGGCCTCCTTGGCTGTAAATAAAAATGTACAGTATCTGCATTCAGGAGCAGTTGGCCATTCCAGGGTCACGGAGTGGTGAATTTGCCTTTGATTTCAGTTGGAGCTATCCATTGTGCTGAATCATATCCCGGAACAGAATGAGTGTCTCAGGCAGGTGCAATACATGTTGGGGAGCAACCCAAAGCAGATATGCTGCCACCACAAACCCAGAGCACCAGATGCCCATGTCTGCCCTGTAACCTTAAATTCTTCTTGAGCAAGTCCTCTATTATCTCGAGGCTATGCGGGAAAATGGGGTCCTGAATTAAATCCTGAATTATGCTGGAAAATGGGATCCTGGTCTGTAAATATAATGTTCAGCACTCTCACTAGTCTATCATTTCCAGGATTCTTGGAAAGCCCTGTCCATTAAAGTTGCAAACACTTCATTATTTTTTTAAAAAAGTGATCAGCATTCTGCTGAAGAGAGCTGTCTTTCTGCAGCACGGTTGGTAGGCTTCCCACATTCGAAAGAAACCCATAGTAGGAGCTCATCTCTTCTTCCACATGCAGCACTATATCATCCCCTCATGCAAGAGAAATGGACATCCACAAAGGACACGATAAGCAAGTCGCAGTTTCTGTACAAATGTTTGAACATATGCTCTTTGTATATTCCAGAACTGCATTGTATATAAAATATATATAAATAAAATTTTAATTTCTATTTTAACGGGTGGGTATGGGAATAAATAGACTAGAAGAAGAAAACTATTTAAAATGATAGCAAGTAAACATGTGTTGAAAAGTTCAGCCAGGCTGTTAGAGGTGGAGCAAAGATGAAAAGCAGAAGCATAATTTTATAAAAATAAATTTTAAAAAAACATTGTGTTGATGCTTAGAAATTTACACTTCTTTATCCATCTGCATATCCTAAACCAAATGGTTTGCTTTATATATATTTTTTTCTAGACATGACCAGAGGACTGTATCTTCTTAGGACAAATTGTATGCTTTGAGAGAGTGGGCACTGAGTCCATACCATCAGAAACTTGTGTGTTGTATCAGAATGCATGGTGAGATCTTTTAACTTGTCAGACGCAATGGGAAAGATGGCAGGGAGACAGTTTGATAGGTCACCCTTTTTGGTGGGTGCATGCTGAGAGGTCACCTGCCCTGCTAGGGCTGTGTACTGTGGCTCTGCCAATGTTCCAAGAAGCCACAGGTCTGTGGTTGCAAAGGTAGACCTATGGCTGGTGAAGTCTCTGCCAAAGACATTGCAGGCTATAACAATGTCATTGGTGAGAAGGTGGGGCTCCAGCATTTTGTTCCATTCCAACTTTTGCTGTCACAATCAGCAGAACAAATGGTGCAAAAACAAAAAAAACACATGCTTAATTTGCATTGAGGTTACAGGTCACAAAATTCTTCCCCTTTTGACAAATGTCCTTCTCATGAGCTGTAAAGTATAAAAACACATTTGTTGGCTTTCCCTTTGCACAATATTGGCCGATGCCAAGCTTCGGAAGAGTTATTGCATGATACGCTGGCCTCGCTCTATGGTTCACTTGATCTACTCTATGAAGTGCATTTTAAGTTGGATTGTTCATTTTAAAATACCCAATCATACTGTCTGAAAAAGAATGATGGGAGAAGAGAGGTAATGGGGGAAAATTTCTATGGAAGGTGGGGGAAATCACTTATTCAAGGTGATGCAAAGAATTGCCAGGTTTTGTATCTTGAACGAGAGCAGGCTGTCTGCTTTCAGTATTATAATCCAGACCTGACAAGTGCCTTTAATCAAATATGATGTGCTGGTGTAGAAATTGCTTCTAACCACGAGCTTCTGCTCTGTGAAAGGGAGGCAACTGGGTACTGGTGGTTGCGCATGAGGAGTAGCTGCAGTTTTGAAACTAAGCCAGATGGACATCACTGATTCTGCTTGAGGAACTCCCACAGATGGAAGGGAATTAAGCTTATTATTGGTGGTGGTGAATCTGTCATTGGGCAATGGGTATGCAGTAGGAGTCCCATATCCACAGAATATTTGCTGATTCACCTTTCTACACAAAATTAAAAATACTGAAACAAAAATCCTGAAAATATATATATTTAAAGATGATGTTAGCAGAACTGGCCACTAGAGGGAAGCCAGAGATCATGCTAGGTATAATGTTCACCACCATTCAAATAATGTTTGTTGTACTCCAAATTTTTCAGCATCTGCAGATAAGGGGCCCTAATTTTGTGTGTGTGTGTCTCTCTCTGTGTGTGTGTTGTAATGAGGATGAAAATATGAGTGTTTCCTCAGCAGTTTCAAAGTCATTATATAAATAAGCGGGGAATGCCCGGACATTTCAATAAATAAAGACATTTCAGAAACTGTGGTGAACACCTAAAGATCTGCTGGGTTGACAGTGTCATGCTAGAGCTGAAAAGTGTGGATGCTGGAGGAGTTTCAGAGGGATGTCTAGGAGAGATTAATGAGCAAAAGTTCAACCACTTCTCCTTGTGTGACCAGGAGATGATCCAGCTGGTATCAGATTTGATACAGATGGCAACACATTGTCTCAATCTCAGTTCTACCCCCACATTCAGCAATAACCCCTTAGGAAGGTAACAAGATCCAGGGCATTGAGGTGAGCTGCTAGAAAGGATGCTACTGTTTTGATGATGAACTTTGGAAGAGGTTTACAAGGGTGCCTGAAAGATTTTAAGACCAGGCGCATGAAATGTAGTCTCCCCATAAATAATGTGGTCTCTCTCTAAATAGTGGGACTCTCTTTTACACCTCAGCAGGCATGGGTGTTGGGAGGAGAAACATCCATCCAGACACAATATTTACCTCTACATGGCAAGACTTGAAACCTTTGCAGGTGCCTCTAATCACTGCCTCCTTCTGGGTTGACCAGAGCTGAGATTCTGATAAAGCTTTGAATTCTGCCAAATACAGTGAATGGTGTTCGGTAACTGAGGATGCCAGCTGAGATTGTGGGCTGGGTTGCAGCAGAGTTGCATTCGCAAAGACAAATTATTGAAGTTCTAAGCAATATACTACCACAAGGTTTTTTTAAAATAGAAATTGTGGCTCTTTAGCCTTGGGTGGAAGTCCAGGGGTGCTATTCGCAGCTCAGAAGTTTGTCAGAAAGTAGTTACTCAGTGGCCAGCTTTCCAGTATTCCTTGAAAGCATGTGCCCTGTTTTATGTTTGAAGGTGTGGTTTTCTACAGCGCTGTTGTTGACTTGACGGGTTAAGGGAGCTTTTATCTTTTCCTAATGTACTGACATTCTGGTCCCACAGCCTGCCTTGTGGTATACATCCTAGTGAACACTGAGCAGAAGAACTGTTAAGGCAATCACTGCTAATATCATACATATGTGCACACAACTCTCAAGTCCAGGGAGTCCCGCCAGGTTCTTCAAGTTCTGCTTACTTGGATCAGAAAAGCTTGACATGTGAGGGCAGGTAGTGTTTACGTTTAATAATGTCTTCACTACTTTTGTGTCCACCCAAGGAGATTACTGTCACTGTGAAAGATCAGGCAGATCATCCGTAGAACATGGCTTTGTATGTGATCAGAAGTAGACAACTTCTCCAAGGTAAAACAAGAACGTAACCATTCTGGGAGCCTCTTGGTGGTTTCAGGCATGATTAGCCCTCAATGGCGCAAGTGATAGCTCTTAGTTTTTCGCATAATTCCTCCTTTCACGTCTCCATAACCAAAATGTGGAAAGTTGAGGGTTTTTTTCCTGATTGATTCCTTGCTTGATGTGTGTGGCTAAAATGAAGAAGATACAATATGTCTTAGGAAGGGGTGGTGGTATCTGCATCTTTTATTGGACCTCTTGGTCTATATTGATTTACAGAATATGTTTGCGTAAGAAAACGATGGGAACTTATTCCCAAGGATATATATGTGTGTGAGAGAGACAGAGACAGTGTGTGTGTGTGAGAGAGAGAGAGAGTGTGAGTATTTCCAATCAAACTATCTAGCAGAATAGCAGAATAATTTAAGTTGCTCATCCCACAACTGCAGGAACAAATACTGTACATATATCATAAGATATTTACTAAGCACATGTTCAGTAATAGTAACAATGTAAACCTTCTTTGATGCCAAATATGAACTGGCCAGCATCTTGAGTCACACCTAACCTTGTGGGTATATAATTTCAGAGATAACCTGACTTTTTGACTTAGAGGACTTTTGGTTTCTACCTCTTGTGTGGGCCTTTATCTCCATGTGCATTTCTCTTGTGACTGCTTGAGAGGTGTTGCTTTGCGTGAACTCAAGTGATTGGTGGAAGAAGAATAAGTTTCAAACCAACTAGATGGGGCTGTCTAGAAAGGCACCTAGAAAGCATGCAGGATTTATTCCTATTCATTAAGCCTGGAGTCAAAGACAGGGATTGGGCCCTTTGGCAGCTGTTTTCAAATGGTCAGCGTGCCGATCATACCTTCAGAGTGCACCATACCTAACTCCTCTGTCTCTCCGCGAGTTTCTTGAAGAACAGTGTAAGTATAAGTCTACCCAGTGTGAATAGAGAGGAGCTTGTGATCCTTCAGGAATTTTCCATTCCATTGACCTCTACCTAAGACTACAGACAATTCTCAAAGCCATCTGCATGACTGGTAAACAGAGGCTTGGCTTGTTTTTCAGGAACAGTTATACACAAGTACTCTTCATTCACACTTTCCATTCCTACTTTGAAACAACAACAAAACTGGGCAGCCATAATGATCCCTTCCCTCTCCTGGAATACCATTTTAGTAGATGAATTTCTTTACTATCAGAGTTGTGGGGATGCGGTCTCTAAGCAATTCTAATGCAGTTCTAAATGACCCCCTTGGGTTTCTTCTGGGTCATCTCCACAGGACTTTTTCATAAGGTGCTATTACATTTTTGTGACTTTTTTTGAATCACATACCCATAAAAAGCATTCCCCACCCTTTTAAAGTCTTGCATACTGAATTTAACCTATGAGGACCATTCAACCATTCAATTCCATTTCTTGAATGTTGGAGTATTAATAATGTACAAATCATCTTAAGGTGCTTTTTGGTGCTGTTTCAGAAGTACCCAGTTTTGGGGCAGGGGAGGAGATTTGACTTGAAACTCAATTTAACCCCCATCCTCTTCCCCTCACTGGTTCTTTCATTTTTATAATTGTGTTTTTGTTCTTGGGTTTTGAAAACACAGATTAGTAGTGACTACTGCTAGGAAGAAATTTTCTGTGTTGGTTCCTGAATGGCACACTTCAGCCTCTTATGGGCTAGTGCATGCACAGTCTAATAATCACTTGGTTTTTCTTTTCTTTTGTAAAAATAAACTAGGGTTTTAAACATTACACAAAGGTATACAGCAAGAGTATCATTCAGTATGACAAAGGTGGCGTCTAAGGGGTTAATTTTGAATCTCAGATAACTCAGAAGGTTAAGCATTTAAAAAGTAGGAGGGAAAGAAAATGCTATTTCCCCCCAGTATATCTTTTCCCCCTTTTCTGTGAAAATTTGAGAATTAAATTCAAGATTCAATGGTGCTGTACCAAAGCCTTATACGTGTACAAGACTTCGTCTGAGATATAAAGTCTCTCTCTCTCTCTCTCTCTCTCTCTCTCTCTCTCTCTCTCTCTCTCTCTCTCTCTCTCTCTTTCTCTCTCTCCCTCTCTCTCTCTAATCTGCATTCTTGCTTTTTGCCTCCATTTTGTAACGGCACCTAAAATGCCAGCAGGGAAGGATTTATTTATTTATTTATTTATTTTTGGCCTGGGTGGGTGGCCTGCTTCTGGGGAGAGGAGGGGCCATTTCAGACATTCAGAGGATATTGGGAACCAGGAAGTGACAAGGGTTTCACAGTTCTTCCTCTCTCGGTGCTTTGTCTAAAAAGACGTTGCCCTTTCTGCCCTCCGGATAGAAGTGCCTGTGCTTCCACCCTCTTACTTCTGTGGACCATCTCCTTCGGTAGCTCCAAGGATTTAAAAAAGGGAGGCAACCTCAGCTTCACCACTGCTGTCATTTCTCTCAGAGAAATGCAAAGAGCTTGACTGCCAAGGCAAAGGACCAAACACCCCATAAAAACATAGCCCTATCTCCTCAAGCGCCCTCCTTCCCTCCAAGTCCTGGGTTTATAGTGAACGGCGCAGGAGAAATTTTCCCTACAAATGGGTGCTAATTAATTTTGTGAGGGGAGGCAGTTAAGCCCACAAATTTGGGGTGAGGACCCTAAATTTTTATATATATTTTTTCTTTCCAAGGTGAAGATTTAGCTGAGAACAATCAGAAAGTGCTAGATCTAATCTAGTGAAGACCTAGTTCGTGTATGGTGGCTCACAGCATAGGGACTCAGGAGAATATTGCAGGGACTACTCACCAAATGTCTCTTGACCGGTGCCTCAGGTTCAAATTGGTTTAAAAGTGTGTCAGTACACTGAGTTCACTGGTGTCTTCCAAGGGAAATGCTGGATTCTGAGACCACCACATCCAAGGGAACATTTATTAAATCCCAGCAACCTAGGTCTGGGTTTCTTTGTTCACCTGACCTCAAGTCCTCCAGCATGGCCTGATGAGTGGTGTCCCTTATGTGGCCAAAGCAAAGACATGCTCCATGCCTTTGGCTCCACAGGAGTCCCTTGGCTGTTTTTGATGTTTCTTGGAAGGCACCCCCCTGTGGCTTTTAACCGAGACAGATCCTGCCCAGATCTGGTTTGGGGACTCTAAGCAATAAACCCCACTCCATCTGACACTCATGTTGGGCATTCCTTTGGAATGACGCCATTGAGATGAACTGTGTAGACCCTGCCTTATATGTGAAGGGCATGCCCTTAGCCTCTTCCACCTGCTGGTATTTTAAAAGCCTACTGAGATCAAATCATCTCCGGTAACATTGCATGTTCATTGATTTACTTTCACCCCAACCTTTTTATATTTCGAAAACAAATATTGTACCTGGGAAAGAAGATGATGGCAGTGTTGCGATGTTACATAAAACTAGCCATTCTGTCGGAGAATGATGGACTTTGGAATTGATTTAAGAAAATAACATTTAAATGCTCCACATGTAACATTACTCTGCTTCAGAAATGTTTTGTATTTTGATATAAATAAACATTTGCAAAAAACCCTCATCAACCTCTGGCATATTTGTTTGTGATTTTGCTTTGCTTTGTGTCATGGTTAATTAACACTAAGAGGAAGCAACATGTTAGTTAAATTAAAGACAGAAAGAACCAAACACATAATATTGACAAAATTTGAAAGACTGGCACATTTGTTTCCATGTGAGGTTTTTTGGATCATTCTTCAGACAGGGGACCCAGGTGCTCAAAGGTCTGCTGGATCTTCACCCCCTTCCATCCAGAACTTATTATCTTTTAATTGCAGCACATGCAACTTTTCTCTTTCAGCTGTTCCAGTTTCTAATTTACCTTTTGCCAACATCCAATTGCAATGTCAGGAGGATAAATGATTGAGAGCAATAAAACTAAGTGCCCTCATCTCACTGCAAATTATGCCTTACTTAAAGGTAGTTAGATATCTTAGTGAGTTAGATGTCTGCCTGTGGAGCTGAAATCGGGACTTTGATTCCCCCCACTGTGACTCCTAGGAGAAGAGCCAGCCTCTGTAGCTTTGGGCAAGCTCTGCACTCCCAGCATGCCCCCTGGAGAGGGGAAAGGTAAACCACTCCTGGTTATAGTAGGACCCCCGTATCCACTGATTCTTTAACCACTGATTCAGTTACCCATGGTTGGCAGAGGAAAAAATTAAATAAAAAATTCAGCAGCCACAAAGCAAGTTACTGTCACAAACAGCAGCCGTAAAGCAAGCTACTGTCACAAACAGCAACTGGAAAGCAATCTACTGTCACAAAACAGCAGTTTTCTGGGAGGGGGGTTGTGTTCTCTCTTATCCACAGTTTTTGTTATCCATGGGAAGGACTGGAACCAATCCCCAGTGGATACCAGGGTCCTCCTGTATTCTCTACCTGGGAAAACCTGCATAAGTTGGAGTAGATCTGCGGATAAGCAAGTACTGTGATGGACCATGTCACGGCTGCACAACAGGCTCCAGCTTCTGTCTCTGAAGCAGATCTTCTCCTTTGGTTCTCAGAGAGTCCTTGTTCTCCTCAAGTTGGCATATTATCCCATAGGGTCGGGGAGAGGATTAGGGTGTTTTGGTATGGGAGGTGTCTGAAAAGTAGGTCTGAATCAGGATTCCAAGACTACCTGCATCTAGTCCAGGGTTTTCAGCCAGGAGTGAGGAATGTGTTTATACTACAGATCCCATCAACCCAAGCTAGCGTAACGAAAGGCAAGGAGTTATACAGTCTAACAACTTAAAGGCTGTTGGTCACCTGTGAGCTAGGCACATGCTCTCAGATGAACCTACCCCTCAGCAGGGTTGTGACCCTAAAACAGTCAGAACAAGGGAGAGCCATGTCTCCTTCTTGAATATCCTGAAAAAAAGCATTGGGGGAAAAATATGTGGTGCATAACAATGTGATGTTTGGAAGGGTTTTATTCTCAGTTTTTAGGATTGTTGGTTCACAGAAAGAACTGGGTGTTTCATCTCCACACAACGAGCCAGCAATGTGAGGCTATTGGATTAGACAGGAATCTGGGATTCCCCATCTCCATTCCCCCCATGACAATTCAGCAGTCAGTGCAGAGTAGAGGTAATACTAAATGTTTTGCTGATCCTTGGGCAGAACAACCACCATTGCCACAGTCATAATATTGCAAGAACAAAGTCGATGAAATTTGTTGTCACTGGGGGACAGATGACCTCAGGAGCACTTCACTCTCTCTGGGATGATAAAACCCAACAAGTAATAAACTGATCACTAATGTCTTGCAGTCTATTCACTGTGAGAAAACTCTGCCCGAGAAGGCAGTCTCTCAATACCTAATGGTAGGGCTGGACCAGCCTTGACACACTCCTTCATCTTCCTTGATGGTTTCTGTACCCACTGCCATCATCACGCAACCCTGTGTTCTAAAATAGCCAGCCACCCATCTGCCTCCACTTTGATGCTGATGGATAGCTCCTGCTTTTCACTTCTCCTCTCATAAAGGATCTCAAAGTGAGAGCGGAAGAGTACCTATGCTTTTCTTGTACTGTTTTACTACCATCCCACCCATCATGGTCTGCACCCATAGTGGCAGTGCCCATGTATTAAAAAAAAGACAGTGTGTGTGTTGTGTGCTGCCAAGCCAGAACTGATATCTAGCAGACCAAATAGATTTCTAAGGTAAATTAGATATTTAAGGAGTGGCTTTATGAGTTCTACTCACCCATTCAGTTTCCATGACTGAACAGGGATTTGAACCCTGTTCTCCAGAGTCCTAGTCATAAGAACATAAGAGCATAAGAAGAGCCATGCTGGATCAGGCCAAAGGCCCAGCTAGTGCCCCACCAAATGGGTTCTACAGCCAGAGACCTAAACTCCTGTGATCCACAGGGGTTATCTCTATAGAGGGAAATCACCACGTGTCAGTACTGCAGAGCAAAGGAGTTAAGAACATAAGAACATAAGAAGAGACATGCTGGATCAGGCCAAATGCCCATCTAGTCCAGCTTCCTGTATCTCATAGTGGCCCCACCAGATGCCTCTGGGAGTGCATGAAACTAGATATCTGTCACCTGATACCACTCCCTTGCATCTGTTCCTTGAAGTACCCCGGTTTTAAGCCTGGAGATTACACATCTCCATCATGGTTTGTAACCTGTGATGGACTTTTCCTCCAGGAATCTGTCCAATCCCATTTTGGAGGCATCCAGGCCAGATGCCATCACAACATCCTGTGGCAGGGAGTTCCACAGGCTGACAACATGCTGGGTAAATCCATTACGATATCTACTGTGCCACACTTGGAATCCCAGTATGTGAAATACAGTACCCATTTCTTAAAGGCAAACAAAGCAAAAACCAAAACACAAACTTTATAATATGCATGGCCATGCGTTCCTTTTCTCCAAATCCAGAATCTTAATGTTGTTGATCCAACTAATGCTGATTTGAGTGGAGTCGAAAGTGAAGAAGAACGGGAAGGTTTGGTTCTGGGATGAAGCAACATCTCTTGGAACTGAGACAGAAGCATTGAAAAAGTGGCAAGGAATGGAGAAAGACTGAATAAGTAGCTGAGGTGCTGAGCCTTACCTAAATAGCATGTAGGGCATGCCATCTAAGGGCAGAATTTCACAGCAATCCCAGTGCCAGAATGGAGTACATGTTAAATGTGCTTGTTAGACAAACAACTGAAGCTAGCCATTTTGGTTTTTCAATCCAAATACAGTGGTACCCTGACTTAAGAGCAGCTCTACTTAAGTGCAATTTGACTTAAGAGTGGAAAAATGTTGGCGTTTCAACTGCCGCCTTACAAATTTTAGATATGGTCTGCTCAACTTACACATTTTTTTCAATTTTTTTATGTTTTAACTTATTTTTTCAATGTTAGATAGGTACCCTGACTTAAGAGTAGTTCGACTTAAGAGCATGCATTCGGAGCAGATTAAATTTGTAAGTTGAGGTACCACTGTACATGTACAAATCAGCCCAGATCTAGGGAACAAATTAATTTGGTGGGACTCGACTCTTAAGAAAAACAGGATCCATTCCATACTGTCATAATTGCCTCTGAACTCAATAAGAAGATCCCTGTAGGGCCTTGAAGAATGCAGTCTGCCCCAACCATTATGACATCACCATTACTTAGGCAATGCTTTGTACTTAGTTGCATCATAATGCTTCCATGTGACCCTTATGCACCTCATGCTGGAATCCACAGGGTTTTCCTCCCCTGTGGCAGAGCAGCATCACAAGAGGGACACCAACTCTTGGGTTGTAGGCATGCCTTAGGATGATTGTGACTACATGGACAGCATTTGTTGTGTTCCGCAGGGCCACTAGATCTCCATTGCCATCTGGGAAAGCTTCAGTAAGGGCAGAAGGTGCTGGGTGGTTTGCTGAACCATTAGCTGGGACAAGAACAGTTGTGCAGGCCCTTGTGATTTCGAGCATCGACTATTGCAATGCCCTCTACGTGGGGTTGCCCTTGACCCTTGTCCGGAGGCTCCAACGGGTGCAGAATTTGGTGGCCAGGATGGTGGTGGGTGCTCGTAGATTCGAGCACATCACCCCAGTCCTGGCTCACCTGCATTGGCTACCCGTTGTCCACCGGATAAGGTTCAAGGTCTTGGTTTTGACTTTCAAAGCCCTCAATGGCTTGGGACCAGAGTACCTGTTGGAGCGTATCTCTCAGAGGTAGACTGGGACCAGGCCCATGAGAATGGCACAGGCGTGCTCTCTTAGGGTGGCCACACCCAGGGAGGTGCGGAAGTCGCGCACGCGTAAGCGCACCTTCTCTATGGTGGGCCCTACATTGTGGAACCAACTACCTAGTGAGCTGCACCTTGTAGCATCCCTGCCCACCTTTAAAAGAGCCTTGAAAACCCATCTGTTCAAGGAGGCATATGGTGACTTTTTGCTTAATTTCTCTCTCTCTCTCTCTGTTGCCGCCCATGCCATTCTGTGTGGAGGGTATTGTACCCTCCTATTTTTACTGATGCCTCTGATTTTATGCTTGCTTGCTGTAGTTTCTTTTCTTTTTATTGTACACCGCCCCGAGTTCGGTCTCGGAAGATGGGGTGGTATATAAATATAATAAATAAATAAATAAATAAATAAATAAATAAATAAATAAGAAGGAAGGGTGTAGTGTAGTGGCTTGGTGTGATGAGGCACAGTAGGGCGAAATATTCATGCCAATATCTGGCCTATTGAATTCTTCTTTTTGCCCCTTTAAGGATGATGACACTGTAGATGAGACTGAAATTGTGTCCGTTCTGGAGCACTGGCTGACAAAGGTGAGTAACGGGACTAGAACGATGCTGACATTTCAGTTGGCCATGCAGCCTGTTATTAAAGCTCCCCTCGGTCCAATTAAAAAACAGGAACAAAATGTTGCTAATCAACTCTTACAGTGGGCAGGGTTGATTACTTGGTGTGCACTACAACTCCCATAACCCTCTCTTGCATGCTCTGAATAACAGTAGGCCATGATGGCCTTCCAAGTATTTTGACACTGCTGTGTTCTCATTCTTTGTTGGTTGCACTAATTAGGTTGATGAGGATCAAAGGCAAAAAAACATCTGGAGCAATATAGTTTCCCAATTCTGCTTTATGAAACATATTCCACATCCACACAGTCTGCCTCTTTTAAAATGCCACTTGTCACCTGCACTTTGCAAGTGCACTTACCATAAAACAGTAGTTCCCAACCATGGGTCCCCATGTTCTCGGACAACAACTCCCAGAAATTCTGGCCAACACAGCTAGTAGTGAAGGCTTCTGGGAATTTTAATCCAAAAACATGTGGGGACCCACAGTTGGAAAATGTATGCCCTAAATGATACCATGTTGATCATTTTTAAAATTAGATTTTCTTAAATAGTTTTCTTTTTCTGAAACTGTAGAGGAGGAACTGGCAAGCCACTCTAGTATTCCTGCCAAAAAAAACTCCATGGACATGGGGTCACGAAGAGTTGGTCACAACTGCAACAACAACACAACAACAACAAGTCCTACAGTTTAAGAGTATGAGCCACTGAGATCGGTTGGACCTAAATCTGATAATATGCACCTAGAATTGTAGGTCTTGGACACTCACAGTGTTTCGTATCTTTTTAAAGCCCTTCATATACAAAAATTGAGCAAATATATTGGTATTTGTCTCTCTCACTCTCTCTTCTTCCCTTACCTCCTGTGGCTTCCCAGATTGAAGAAGAATCTGCCAAGATCTTTAGGCAGAGGTCCGAGAACAGGGCAGACACCCAAGTGGTAACCAAACTTGCTCTCAGAGCAATCCCTTCGGTGAGTCAAGATTTGGCAGCAGCAAGATCAAAACCTGAACCTTGGGAGAAATTTGAGGATAGGAGGCCATCAAAGGTGAGACATGCAGGTAGATGAGGTGGCCATCTTGCCAGGTCCACTGTCTGAGCAGTTGCATGCAAGGTAAGTCAGAGAGGAGGAGTTAAGGCTTGGGATGTGGACAGCTGGCTGGCTTCGTCTTTTCTGTTAACATCTCCAAACATGGTGATGGCCTGGTTTAGAGTGCAGATCTGGTATCCATTGGAAAGAATGCCAATAGCCCTGTCCGTTGTAATTGAAATGCCTACAGGACCTATTCATGGTGCTGAATCTTGTCATCCAAATAGGCTTGCCTTCTAGTGTGTACTAAATCCTACAGTAGGCTCACTGGCCCTATAATATCAGAGTCATCAGTTTCTTTTACCTCTACAGTTCTTTTCCCTTTGCAATTTTAATCGGCTGGAGGCAAACTACTTCTTTCTCTAATTCCATTCATTCATTTCCCTTCCTGTAGTCCACCATTCTCCCTTCTCTCCATTGCTTAGAATACAGAAATGCCCACTTCCTGGGTGCCAAGGCTGAGAGGAAATGGTATTTTCATGGGCACTTCTGTGCATAATGTTTCCCAGGCATCCATCCTGCCACATGGGAAACACACATAGAAGTCTGCCAGCTTCTTATTACCAGGAAAAAGATGGAGAGCAAGCTGTGAGATCCTTGTAAAATACAATTTAGAACCAAAGGTGAACCATTGGACCACTAAGACCTTCCTGCTGGTCATAAGCCTTCATGATCAATGAACCTTCACAACCAGCAGGACTTCCTGCAAGCTTGGCATTGCTTAGCTTGAAGAGGCTGAAGAAGATGCAGATCTGTTTAACATCTAAGACGTGCTATTTAACATCTATGTCAGGCAAATGGGAGAGGCTCTCAGGAGACCTGGAGCTTTGTGTCATCACTATAGATGATCATCTAAATCATCTATAGTGGGTGCTTTCCAGCATCTAGAGGGGTACCTGAACCCAGTATTGGACAAGAATAGGAGAAACAGCCTGAAGCTGAATCCAGACAAGACACATATTATGTTGCTGGAGGGTTCACCTACTTATTTGGGGTTTATATACTCCAGACATGATGGATTGTTCAAGGATCAGGTGTGCAGCTATTGCTGACCTGGAAAAAACTAAAAGGTCTCTGCTGTGACATGGGCTACATTTTTCTCAACTGCGGCATATCACCCAGCTGTGATCCTATCTGGATGTTATGTCCTTAACAACATTGGACCATGCACTGGTAGTCTCAAAAATTGTCCCCCTTAAGGCATTCTGTGTGGGGCTTCTGTTGAGGTTGATAAGGAAGGTTCAAGAGGTCCTAAATGCCAGACATAGTGTCAGGGTGAAAAATACGATAATATCATTCAGATTCTGCTTTGGTTACCAGTCTGCTTCCATGCCAGGTTTAAGATGTTGGATCTAACACAACAAACCCTATATAGTTTGGGAACTTGTTTGTTGTCTGAATATTTTTTACTAAGTTGGACTGCCTGCCTGACTAAGTCCTCATGGAACCCTGGTCATCCAGTCACTAGGTTTCCAGGACCAAAATGTCAGCATTTTATCCCAAAAATGTTCTCTGCTAAGAACTAATCTTTAAGGGGGGCATTTCAACCTTTTAGAAGTGTGGAGAAGGCCATGTGTATGCAAAGTCAACACACAATGGTCTCACTGGGAAGGCTATGTAGTCCTCTAGGAAAGTCCCAGCATATCAGATGTGGTCCCAGGGCTTCTTTTCTTTGGCTAAAGCTGTATAGGGAAGATGCCAAGGAATGAATATAAGATCTTCTTTAGGAAAGGCATGTGTTCTTTCACTCAATCACAAATCATCCTGTCAAACACATAATTATTGATCAAGATGACTCACTGCAAATAAGGAGACCCTGCATTTCACTTTTCCAGGTGGCCTCTCGCCTGTCCAACATGCAGCTGGCATCCTTTTCCAGTAACGATCTGCTGAGCGACCGGATGATGATCCAGTTCAACCGATGGAGGTGAATCTTGAAGCCAAGTGTGTTCTTCCATCCTCCTGAAGTGTTGGAAACTTTGATAAAATGACAAAGATTCAAAAATATCTGGGCCTCAAGAGGCAATGGCAGGTGTTCAGCTTTAAGTCAAAGAGGAATGCTTGAGCAATCCATGCCTTGCAGATCTTGAAGTGAAGTGGCCTGATCTTCTCAAGGAGGCTGGAGGATTCTGAGAGCTGGAGCCTCCCCAACCAAAAACAAACAAAAACAAAAACCATGTGGAGGGGAGGGAAGGGGAGCAAGTTGAATTGAATTGAATTGAATCCTGGGGAATCCTGTTTCAGGTGGGAGAGGAACCCCGGTTGGTCCTTCCAAGCAAGGGGCGCAGCAGCCAGGGGTCAGTAAGCCAAGGAAGTCAAGTAGATGAGAACCAAGCCAGATGTTTTTTACGGATTCCTTCCTTTGTATGTTTTACAGCCAAACCCGAGTGTATCGGGTCACCAGTGACATGAGGAGGGATGCGATGCAAGAGAGGCTGGACAAAGTGAGGAACAGGTGGGCAACTAGGAGACGCTTGCTGAACTAGAAGAGCCAACTGCCGAAAACAAAGCTTTCATTACTTGCATACAAAATAGTATTTTCCTCATGTGCCACGAGAAGAACAATAGAATACCTTCTCCACAGCCCCTTTTAATGCCATCTTCCAAACACTGATAGATGATCCCTTTAACACAGCAGCAGGAAATCTATCACCCCACTCTTTATTTATTTATTTATTTATTTATTTATTTATTTATTTGGATAGCAACTCCAAATACCCCTTGCTGTTAACTAGGTACTTAACTGACTGGACATGGACAAAAATAACATTAAGGACCAGTTGGCGCATTGGTTAAATGCCTGTACTGCAGGTAAAACTGTGCTCACGACCTGGGGTGAAACCCAAGGTAGCAGGCCCATGGTTGACTCACCCTTCCATCCTTCTGAAGTTGGTGAAATGAGTACCCAGCATGCTGTGGGGGCAATGTGTAGCCTTCATACAGTAATTTAAAAAATCTGTAAACTGTCCAGAGACTACTTGAAGTGGTATGGGGTGGTATATAAGCAGAACACTTTGCTTTTGCTTTACTCTTTCTGGTGTTAGTGTGCTGAGACGTTAGCTGAAATTCAGTTGGTGCAAGATTTGCCGAGAATTTGTGCAACTTGCCATGGCTGATGCAGCTAATTGAGGAGGTGCTGGGGTGCATCTCAACTGCACAGTCAGGTAGATGAGCTGGCAAGCAGTGCCAGGAAAAAGTAACCACAATTAACAGTAGCCCATTGCAGAGATCTTTCATAATTACCAGAAGGATTCTGGCTTCTGAGTTTTAAAACTGCAACTTGTCTGTTGCTTACAGTTGTAGAATTTGGCATATATTTCTGCACCAGGGTGCATAGTAAATGGTTTCTAGAAATCAATGAAAGTTTCAGAAACAACTTCCCACATGCCTTTGGCTCTTGTTGGTGGAATGGGCAATAGCCTGCCTTTAAAAGAATTTTTCACATGTATTAACAGAATTGACCACTAGATGGAGCCATGTGCTATAAATTCTTGTTGGTGTACCTGTTGTAATGCAAAGGGACTCACTGCCTACATTATGTTGAAGACACCAGCTGCTGCCACAGCCGTCTTGGCCTTCTGATCACTGAATCCAGTTTTGCAATCAAGTTCATTAAAAAAATCCTTTCTGTATCTTCTAGCATCTCCAGGGTCATGTTTGAAGCAATTACTGATGCAGACAGCAGCCAGTCTAGCACCAGCCTTCATACTTCCAAGTCAACCTTTTAGACATGGACAGGTAACAAAACTTATTTTCAGTTAATCCTTCTTTCCCCCTATCAATTCTGTATGGTTCACTTCCATTATCAAAATCTTAGTTCCAAATGTGTTGTGTTGTGTCATTACAGTCGTGATCGACTCTTCGTGACTCCATGTCCATCGAGTTTTCTTGGCAGGAATACTGGAGTGGCTTGCCAGTTCCTACTCCAGGCACCTACAGCACTTGGTATTCCCTGGTGGTCTCCCATCCAAGTACTAACCAGGGCCGACCCTGCTTAGCTTCCGAAATCAGGCGAGATCGGATGTGCTTAGGGCATCTAGGCAGCTAGATCTGACTCAACAAAGAAGAACTAGGATCAGGAGCTCATACCATTTGTGTTTTGTGGGGAAGTGACACCCTTGGAAAAGCTGGATGACCACTCTTGATTTACTTGGTCACAACTTAGTGAAACACAATGTGATTGATTGGTGACTTGATTTTCTTCCAAGATGTGACCCAAACCAGCTCACAACCTCATTCAAACCCACAGCATTAAAAATTCAGTGAGTCTCACACAATTCAAATACAATTCAGTGACTGTTCTTGGTTTATTTTGTTGGTAGCAAGTTAAAATGTTTTAAGCCCATTGAGGAAACAAAAGAAGTACATAAACTCTTGTCTCCCATTTGAAAGCCTTTTTCCATCTTATTAGTTTGAATAGGATGGTCTCTGCCTGCTGTTGGAGGGAACACAGCGAGGGAGCTTGCCTGGCTGTGCACCAGAATTGTTTCCATGTCTGGGAGTGGCTGAGGAAAAGGCCCTCTCTTGTCGCCCACCAAACATACCTGTGAAGTTTCCAGGGATGACCTCAGGGCATTTTTGGAAGACCATAGAGTGCTAGCAACTTTCTATGGGATGCTATGGTCCCCCAGCCAGGATACAAACTTTATAAAGCCATAAGCTGCACTGTCTCCCACACATTAAGCATAGACCATCCTGTCCTTTCCAGTTTATACATGTGAAGTCTCACATGGCCTCCTTTCACATGCATTAAAAGTGGTTGCTCCAAGTCTCTGATTGTGGGATCCTGCCCCTGTTGACCTACGTGAAGCCCCCTTTTCTTCAGTGACACACGCTTTCTCAGTGTGTTTAAAATTACAGATTTAAAAAGAGCTCCTAGGTCAGCACTCAGCCTCTGGAATGCCACGTTTGTATGGCATCCATGCCCAGTTTTTTTGAAAGTGCCAGGCAGCCATCCTTGTTGGATGAAACATGGAGCCAGGAGACTTTGTGGAGCATGTGGGATGGGGTTGATTGTCTGTTGGTGGAATGGGGAGATAGTCTGCCTTTAAAAAAGTTTAAAAGATTTTTTTCACATGTATTAACAGAACTGACCACTAGATGGAACCATGTGCTATGAATTCTTGTGGGTGTTACTGTTGTAATGCAAGGGGGGATTTGGTAGATAAGGGACACAGCTAAGGCTGATTCTTGCATGGATTATGATGGATAGCGATTCACAGAGCTTTTAACTCCATGTATATTATTTGGCTGGCCCTGGTAGCATCAAGTGAACAGCTTATTATCAAACCAGTACTGAGTGGTTGACCAGCCTAGTAGAGACAGATGATACAGAGGCAAATCCATTTCCTCTATCCTCCTCCTCTGCTTTCCTCACTCAGAGCCCCATTTTCTTTGCAGGTCGTCAGAACAGATAGGGCCCACTGCTTTCTTCTCACCTTGTTCCCCTTCATGTGGGCCACGTGTGCCTACCAGAAATCACAGGCCAAGCAAGTGTGCACCCAATGAAATTATTATTATTTTTATCTTCTGTCCTTTTATTATGGTCTTGGTTATTTTAAAACTTCAACTATTAATAAAAATTGCAAAGTGCCAAAAAGACTTTCTCAACAATAGGCTGATGTGTGTGCGTGTGCGCGTGTTTTAAAAGGCCAAAATGTCATTCAGGTACACGTCCATGCAGATTTGTGGCCAGGTCTGTCCGGTGGATATTGCAGAAAAATTGCACCAGATGGCAGCATATGCTTACAAGAGTAAACATCTAAGAGAAGAAATAGATTGTGGAGCAATGGTACAAAAGATAAAGTGGCTGCAAGCTTGGGAGTCAAAGTTTATTTTAAGGAATGAGTGATCCTTGCCATAGGATCACACTTTGTCTCTACAAAATAATGCAGGGCATGAGTAAAGTGGACAGAGGGACACTCTTCTCCCTCTCACAAAATACCAGAACTAGGGGACATACACTCAAATTGAGGGCTAGGAGAGTAAGAACACAAAAAAAAAAAAAATTCACCCAGCGCATTGTTAGTCTGTGGAACTCCCTGCCACAGGATGCGGTGATGGCATCTGGCCTGGATGCCTTCAAAAGGGGATTGGACAGATTCCTGGAGGAAAAGTCCATCACAGGTTACAAACCATGATGGAGATGTGTAATCTCCAGGCTTAAAACCAGGGTACTTCAAGGGCCAGATGCAGGGGAGTGGTATCAGGAGACAGATATCTAGTCTTGTATGCTCCCAGATGCATCTGGTGGGGCCACTGTGAGATAGAGGAAGCTGGACTAGATGGGCCTTTGGCCTGATCCAGCATGTCTCTTCTTATGTTCTTATGTTCTTAACTCCTTTGCTCTGCAGTACTGACACGTGGTGATTTCCCTCTGTAGAGATAACCTCTGTGGAGTGCAGGAGTGTAGGTCTTTGGGTGTATAACCCAAGGCTGACATTCCCCACTGAGCCTCCTTGGCAGGGGATGGACTCAGTAAACCACAGAATTCCTTCCAGCTCCTCAGTTCTAAGGTTATTGTTATTGCTGATCACCTACAATGAATGCTGCCATCCTAGGATGCAAGCCATAAATCTGCATCATGGAAATGTTACAAGCCGCATCCTTTTTCTCATAAAGATTTGCAATTTTCTTTATGAATTCAGCCCTCCTGGATTTTCAAAGTTATCAGACCCGGCAGCCAGGTAACACCTAGTCCAGGAGGAAAGATAACACTCAGACGTCCCTGGGAGGAAATGCACAGCAATTTCTCTGTGGAGATTCCCAGTGTGGTGTAGTGAATAGTCACAAACCAGGATTCTGGAGAACAGGGGTCCAACCCCTATTTGGCCATGGAAGCCGCTTGGGACGGTGGATGTGGTAAAACCCTTTGAATAACTCGCTCACATTGAAAGCTCCATGGATGGGGATGATGGAAGCTGTAGCCTTGCATATTCTGAATATGACTGATTGAAAGAATGACAGCATTGGCATCCATGCAATGGAGAGGATCCACTGTCCACTCTGATCTTTCCCAGAGCCCAAAATCTAAGGCCAGGGAAACCCCTAAGATGCTGCTAAAGTGTGGAAGCATTCCTGAGATTTTTATGAACCTCATCTAACGTCAGAGGGAAATACCTAGTTCTTGTTTGGGTCAATGTGTGTGAAAGAGACTGTCCAAGTTGGCAGAACTTCTATGTCCCTTACTAGAAAGAATCCGGTGGGGTTCTTTTTCCATCTGAATGCAATCGCTGAGCAAAACCAGCAAGCAAGCAAACAAAGGAGCTGCAGAAATTAATTAAGGCTTTCGTTGGAAGTTGAGCCTTCTTTCCGAGAACAAACCTCTTTCTGAGGGATACTCTCTGCCTTCTCACCAAAGACAGGCTGGCACGGATGCTGAAGAAATGCTCACTGGGTGAATTATTGCCTGGAGGTTTATGTTGTCACTCTGAGAACATCATTACCACCTTCCGCTTAGTGTTTAAATCATCTGACTTGAAACATCTGCCATGGCTGCCTTTTATTTAATACCTGTCTGGATGCTTCCTTTTTGAACCTTCACCACCACTACCACCCCACAGTTCTGAGTTCTTGTTTATTGTCTCAGGTGATGTTTGAATGAAACTGAGGACAGGTAGGAATATGTCTCCTGGCAAATTACATCCCTTGCCATGTTTCGACTTCTATACCTGATTTGAAAAAGAGAGCTTGCTCCCGAAAGCTCAGCAACTTTTTTAAAATTTATCTTCTAGCAGCCTATGAAGGTATCATCCATAGTCTAGTTTTGCTTTTGTTTTAATGGCTGCATGCCACCAAACCTCTTTTTTACTGTAAGGTGGACAGGTTCAGGAAACAAGAAACATGCACTGAACTTGGAAAGGTTCAGTAGGAGATTACAAGTCTGAGATTCTCCTGTTGGCTGTGAAATTCTGGATGCCATTGCCTTAAAAAATAGGTTTTTCAGGCTTTGAGCATAAGGCAGTGGCCCTTTCAGTTTGGCTGATGGGTAAAACTCAGAAGGGCATGCTTGCACCATGTGCCTTGGAGTAAGAAAGAGAAAACCAGAAGCCAGAAAAGTTGATTTTATTAGATAGAAATAAATTTAGAAATTCATCTGAGCAGGCTGCATTGAGATTAGAGATGGGCACAAAACAGAACAATGGTGTTTCATTTCATTCCATTTCTCGGCCCATCTGGATTCATTTCGTGTTTTTGAAATGATTTTTTTTTTAAAATTCATTTCATTTTTTGTTTGGGTTCATTTTTGTTTTCCTCGTTCTCGCTTCTGTATGCAGAGGTGGGAATGGGGGGTCTCTTCTTCTCCCCCGTGGTGGATGACAGCACCAGGTGCACTATCATCCCCCATGGCGGTGATCCCTTGAGAGGGGATCAGCCGGGCAGGCTGTCATCACCAGCAGGGAAGAATGAAACGAACCTAACCGAACCATTTTTTTCCGGTTCAGTTTGGTTCATTCTTAAATCACTCTGGGGATTGTTATTCATTTTGTTACATAATGAAACGAATAATGAATAACAAAATGAACGAAAAGTTCATTTTCATGCCCATCTCCAATTGAGATGCTTTCAGATGGAAGGGCATGCTAGGAACCGTAAACAAAAGGTCTCCAAATCCATTAAGTTAGCAGTGCTGCTAACTCAATGAATTTGGAAACCTTTTACTTATGGTTCCTAGCACCTAGAAGGCTCCTAGCACTAACCATCAAAAGATACGTTGCATCAATCCTGGCTTTTCCTGCTTATGGAATTTTTCAGAAGGAAAAAGGGCTGAAAGTGTGGGCTTTAAAATAGGTTTATAAGTTGAAGACAAGGTCATCTAGACATTCTGTAAAAATCTCTTGCAGGGTGAGGTGATGTCAAAACCTTTTGGGAAACACCCTTAAAAACTCCAACCATACCATGGGCCCTTCTCACCATTGGAAGGACAAAAAAATGTGATTGCTTCTTTTTTGCCAGCAGATGGCGAAATAGCCTCAGCGTGCATTCCTTCTGTGCTCAGGCATGTTTGTGGAATAGGCATAACCCACCCATCTCACAGGTTTTGCTATGCATCCTTTACTCCAGGTGTAACCCAAACAGTCTCTAGAGAAGTGCTGTGTGGATCAGAGAGACGCCCTTGCTGGACAATCTGTCCGCACTTGTGTTAGAAGGAGGCAGTTGCATTCACAGCTTATGAGAGACTTGAGCTTTTCTCTCCCCCCTACACACGATTTCCTCGGTTGTGTAAACTCAGGATTTAAAACCAGCCCAATGCCTTTGCACCTTTGCGTAAACACACTTTTGTACGAATATGACAGTCATGTCATAGCATCACTCTTATTTCGGAGGGAGAGGACATGGTCTCAGAAAGTTCACATAAAAATGAGGTGGTTCGTCTATACGTTGACAAAATATTCTCTCTCTCTCTCTCTCTCTCTCTCTCTCTCTCTCCCTCTGTGTGTGTGTGTGTGTGTGTGTGTGTGTGTGTGTGTGTGTGTGTGTGTGTGTGTGTGTGTGTGTGTCTATCTCTATCTCTATCTGTCTGTGTCTGTGTGTGTCTGTGTGTGTCTGTGTGTGATATCCCTGCACAGGCTAACATGATTGCTTTTCACAACTTGCTCACTTGACAGTTGTGAGGACATTTTCTAAGGTGCACTTGCCATTTTTCAGTGCTGTATGCTAGCCTCTGATGACGCGAGGGAGGTGCATATGTTGTCTGAGCACCAAGTCAGCTCCACATCTTCTCTTGGAGTTGTCAGCTGATCTGCAAAAGTCTCCCTTGGCCCACTCTTGCTCATTTAAGCTCACCTTGATCTCCATCTGTCAGCAAATGAAACACATGGAGACGGAAACCTCCCTCAGTATTTCCATGCATGTCAACCTCACTTGAAAGGACGGTGAATTCTAGAAAGCAACCTTAGAAGAGTTCACAAGTGCCTCTGAGGAGATAGGGAGGAGGCGTTCAGTGGGGGTAGGGAGTGGAGTTTGGTAAACTTGATTTTTGTGCGCTGTGGAGTCAAATTTCCCAAACATCGGGAACTTTTGAATCTGGGCAAGAAAATAGATTTGCTCATCTCAGTGGCTGCTCTGGGAACCCCTTGGGGTTAAAAACCAAGATGAAATGGCACGGGAGTTAATCATAATCACAGTAAGGGATGCTGATTATACCCTCCTGAGCACATTCTCCAATGCAAGTAGTTCAATTATAATTAATGAGGGATTTAAAACAGAACTAAGAGCCTTTTCACATGACCCCTAAGATCCGCTGGCCACTTAAATTCGGACCAGAGATCTTGGGGGTTCGTTGCTCTTCCTGTGTTCCCACCCCTCCGCACTTCCTTGCTCCTTTCTGCGTGAGGGGAGGGAGAAAAAAAGGGAGAAAAGAAGGCAGGCTCACCTCTGTCTGCCGGTCGAAGCCGCCCCAAGCCCCGTCGTCGTCCTGATTCCTGTCTCTTAAAGGGGCAGGGGGGCAAAAACAACAACAAACAGAGCCCGGCACTCACTAGATTACATCCGTATCAGGGATTTTCACCCCTGGAGAGCAGGTACCTGAAAAGTGCACTGGGACGCGCTTCGGTGGGCGTGGTCACACTTAATTTTCTGTAAACTCCAGAGCTGGTGGGGAAACAATTTTAAGCTCCGGAGCTGGGAGCCATTTGCTGCGGAGTTTAGGGGTTGTGTGAAAAAGCCCTAAACCAATCCTCCTGGTATAGGCACATGGTCTAGCTCAGTAAGTGTCCCTGTAGTCCAGAAAAATGAGGTGGATCTGAGTACCACCTTTTGGCAGGAAATGGGAAAAGATGGGACCCCAATTCTGGGAGTGAATGGCTGTAATTCTACATGTGTTTTGGGGAAAGTGCCTCTCTGGTTAAAAATAGCATTTTTAATAGCAAATATAATGGTTACGATCACAAGGTTGTTTTTTTGCTAAATATTGGAAATCTGATAATCAATTAGTGATGGAAGAATGGTATAGGGAGTTATGGAATTTAGCTATTAACAATAAACTGAGTTGTGGAATTAAAAATGGCTGAGCAAGTCTAATGATTTTAATGGAATATGGGATAAATTATTGTTGTATGTATTTCAAAAGGGTAAAGGGTATACACCCAGAGAAGATTCAATGTACTTAAATGGGCAGGTCATTATCATGAAGTTGTTTTCTGTTCAAGTCTTGAGGGTGGTGGGTGGCATGGGGTTTATGTTTGTTATATTTGTTATATTTTAGTTATATTGATGTGTGTTATTTTTTTCCTTATGTTATTTTGCTGTTTTTTTCTGTTCTTATATATATATATAATTAAATAAAAATACAAAAAAATAGCAGCAACAACAATACAAAGAGGGAACCTGCCACTTGTTGAAGAGAAGAGGTCCCACTCCTGGATGCAATCCTCCTCCTCCTCCTCCTCCTCCTCCTCCTCCTCCTCCTCCTCCTCCTCCTCCTCCACAACCACCACCACATCATCATCATTTCCAAGCATTGCTTGTGTATGAGGGTGGTCGAAAAAGTATAACCTAAACATTAGGAGTCAGACCAGTCCTAGAAAGCCATGGGTGAGGCACTAGGATTGCCCTAGCTGCTGCTTCCTGATCCCTTCCCCATTTCTGGGCTCTTTCCTGTGCCACTTACCAGCTGGAAGGAAGGGGGGGGGTCTATTCTTTCTGATAGCTGTTTATTCACATTGTCAGACACAAAAGCCCTTCTGAAGTACAGAATGGCAAGCACAAAGCTGCTTCGGCAGGCTTCTCTTGTTCTGGCTATTCAGCCGCAATGGCTCACCTCCCTCCCTCTCCCTTGCCCAGCTGCCTGGGTCTTTGTCTGACAAATCTTGTTATCCAAGCCTAAAGCCCAAAGCGGGCAGCCCATCCTTTGACCTCTCTCTGTTCTGGGACTGGCAAAGAATGGTTGTAGTCACAACACAGCTGACGATGGGAAGGGAGGGAGGCATTGGTGATTGTATATCTCTCTCTCTCTCTCTCTCTCTCTCTCTCTCTCTCTGTGTGTGTGTGTGTGTGTGTGTGTGTGTGTGTGTGTGTGTGTGTGTGTGTGTGTGTGTGTGTGTGTGTGTGTGTGTGTGCACTAGAAATCCAATTTTGACCAGCCCTTGGCATGAAAAACACTCACAAATATCCTGACATCATGGTGGGAGCTGAGCTATGGAGGCTTGTGGCTCAAAAGATCAGGGCAGTGGCAGTAAGCACATCCCGACTTTTAGTCCAAACTCTACAGGAGCTGTCTGATATTCTCAGCCCTTGTCTCAAAATGGAATGGGTTGGGACCTAGCTATTCAGGGTGTGTCAAGAGGAACAATATCAGGGCTTCTAAGTCTCCAGGGCTTGAGTTGGGTGAGAAGATCACCAAATTGTTTCCTGAAATTCGAAAAGTTGCTTTTTCCCAGCTACTCTTCTCAAATACCTATGCTGGGTGCTGCTGGAGCACTCCGAGAGTTGTAACCCCAAAACAAAAACAGAGCAAACAAAACAAACAAAACCAGGTGACTTTTCCAAGTTTTGAGTCCACCCCTAGAACTGAAAAAGCAAACAATCTGATGCTTATATTAGTCCAATCAATTTAAATCCCAATTCATTTCAAGCAATTAGCTCTCTATTAAGATGTTCCATTACAGAAAGCTCCATTAGGCCAGCTGTGCTTTTGGAGTCTAGCCACACAGCCTGCAGTGAGGATTATTTTTCGAAATGCTAGTTGGAACCTCACGAAATGTCTGCTCGGACTTCTAGCCCTCATGAAGAAATCGTAACTGAAAACAGCCCCTGGTACAGATGCAATGTGCTCTAAAGGTTTATTCATTTATTTATAAATTTTTATACTGCCTGTCTTCCCAAGGGAACTCCCGACAGTTAACATCAATAAAAAAAGATATCAGATACACAATACAACAGAACCAGCAAAAGAGATACAATACTCAGCAAAATGGTGGAACAAAGTAGCAAAAACAAAACAAAACAAAAAACCTAAAGGTCCTCAAATGCTTCTCAGAAAAGCAAAGTCTTTGAAGCTTTTTTGAAGGCAGGCAGAAACTGTGCAAGGCGCAACTCACTCAGCAGATGGTTCCAAAATGAGGGGTCTGCCACAAAGAAGGCCCGGTTTCGAGTTACCGATTTCCTAGCCTCCCTGGGTGTGGCCACCCAAAATGGGAGTGCCTGCAAGATTCAGGTAGGTTGGGCCTCAGATGACCTCTGGAAGATGCACTCCACCAGGTGTTCAGGTCCCATGCCATGGATGGTTGAGGCAGAGGATGGCTATCTCTTTGGCCTCCTGCACTTGGCAAATATCTATCTCCAGTATGGATTTGCTCTGTGGGTCTGCTTTTCTGATGAGTTCTTAGAACTGCCACACTGAACAGGACTCTGTGGCTCATCCAGTCTAACCCTTGCCAAGGAGGCACAGTGAAAATCGAACTCCAAACCTTTGGCTTCCAAAACAGATACCCAGAGCACTGAGCTGTCCAGCAGGAAGGTTTTCACTCTTCCAAAAATGTATAAAAGGTCTTCTCCTTCTCCATTTTTCTCACCCTAGTGAAACCAAAGAATCTGACCAGAATAATGTTTGTTTGTCCAATTGTTATTGGTATTTTTTTTCTTGGGGGGGGGAGGTTGCATCAAACTCAGCATTTTTCCCCTCAGCCGCCAGCAAGAATTTAGATCTCATGGCAGTGCAAAAGGATCTGCCAGACCCATGTGGAATGGTCCAAAGCCCCCTTGATTTGGATTCAGGCTTACCAAAGGACAGCATCATCTCATATGAACCCCACGTTATTTATTTTATTTTATTTTATTTATTTATATTTATATACCACCCAACTTTCCAAAGGAACTCTGGGTGGTTCACAGCAAGAAAATCCATAGAATGCAACTATAAAAACAAAGTAGAACAAACCCAATCGAGTTTCTGGGTTTCTGATGTCCTTTTGCCAAACCCAGTGCCTTCACAGGCATGTCAGGGGAGGACTTGTAACAGGGCCTTTTCAGTTGTTGCTCCCAAGCTGTGGAACTCCATTGTCTCTTTCTTATCTTTCAGCCAACCAATAAAGCATTAGGAAACAGGCCGTGCAGAATAAGAAAGAGGCTTTTCATGGGGACATATTTTTTTGGTGGGGGATGTTTTTAATTGCTTTAAGTTAGTTTTGACCTCTTAGCTTTATCTGTTTCACTAAATTTTGTTATAATGACCTGTGTGGATTTTGTTGTTAAAAAGAATGTTTGGACACTGCTTGAGCTCCTGTCATTGAGTCAGAGAAAGAAACCATTCCAGGCAGAAGGTCCAGGAGAAGAGAACCAACAAGAAAATGACACAAGGAAAGGGCAAACTCTTCCTAACCTGTGTTGATGTAGGCCAGTGGTGGCGAACCTTCAGCCCTCCAGATGCTTTGGACCACAACTCCCACAGTCCTTTGCCATTGGCAATTGAGGCTTGGAATTCTGGGAGATGTGGTCCAAAACATGTGGAGTGCCTACCACTGATGTAGGCAAACTGAGAATCTTTTTTATCAGTAATGATCAGAGAAGGCCTGGGTTTTAAGGAAGTAACCTGAATGAAGAAAAGGAGCAGATTTGTCTTTTTATAAGGATGCAGTAGTGTTCCAACCTTTTTTTTTCCCTCACAGGGCTAAATGTTGGATCCATCCTTTGCATGGTCTACTAGTGAGCTTTCAGAAGCCCAGGCAGCAAATCTGGAAGGAAGCTTCCACTGACTCTCCTCTACAATCCCTCCACGTTTGGTGATGATTTGGTTTTCCCAACCCAGTTGCAAAAGGGCACTTTCCTAGGGGGACTGAGTTTGTGGATATATAACTCAGAGGTCTGAAACACAATTTTTACCATACCAAACTCAGAGGGATTGTAGAGGTGAGATGGGAGGAGCCTCTCTGCAAGTCTGGTTTCCCTATGTGCCTGGGGGAGTACTTTCCTTGAGAGTCCCTCTTTGGAGGTACATCGCTCCAAGGTGCAAATCCCAATTCGGACCTATCTTTCACAGGTTGTATATGAGAATGAGGGGATGTTTGCTCTAAATTTCGCATAGCTAGGTGCTTTAGTGGCACTTCATAGCTTTTTAAAGTGGAGATGAATTGATTCATTGATTTGTTGATTCATCACTGGAAATTCATTGATTTGTCGATTCGTCCATTCATCAGCCATGATGAACCACCTTTTTAAAAATTGTCCCCATCTCTAGTCTTGAATGGTTTTTAATTTCAACTTCAGATGGCTTACTGACATCATGTTTTGGAACTACTGAGCTGAATAGCTGCCATCTGGAGAGGCAATTTTAAATTTGCATACATTTAATTGAACATATGCAAATGCAAACAACCCCTTTCCAGCCTCCGAAGCACCCCCTAGAACTCCAAACTGATTGCCATTTTTTCCCATACACACATTTCTCAAAACACAACATACACACCTTCTCAAGACTACCCAGGAGACTGGTAAGGGACCCTTGCACACTGATTAGCCTCTTACAATGAGAGGCACCAGGGTCCATCATTCTTCAATCTGTGTTCCTTTGGGAAAACAGGCAGAGGCGACACCAGCAGGAGGCCTAGAAGTCCCAGAATCAGTTGCCATTAATCTGATCCCTGTTATGTTTTTGTCAGCAGCACCATTCAATATTCCCCAGATGCTTTGTCTTGGCTTTGCATTTCATCAATATTACTGGCAGATCCTACTTCCCCCCTTCCCGTGGCTTTATTAATATTGCCTTCTGATCTGTGGGTAGTAGCTGTGTTTTATATTCTGGTGCCATTCACGGCCCTTGCCCAGCTCAGACACCATCTTTAATTAGATGCCCCTTCCTCCAACAAACACACACACATCCATTTCTCTCTCTCTCTCCCCCCCTTCCCTCATTGCTGGCCCAGCTGCACAGTCCCTTGATGGCTTTCCTCTTCTATTGCCATCCACTATCCAGGGGAGATGTGTGTTCTGGAGCTGATTCAGGTGGTTCAAGCTGCTCAGTAGATAAATAATAGGACTTGGTTCTTCTGGCAGCTCTGCCCAGCTTGGTGTTGTTCAGCTTTGGCACAGAAACTATGCACAAGCCACAAAAGCACAGTTGAAAGCTAACATACCTGAATAACAGACTAGAAAGTAGGCATGACTGCGATGGCTAGAGAAGCTTTCATTCAGTTTATGGTAACAACACAACCAGCAGGCAACCAAGGAGATAGTCTGTATTTTGATGCTTCACAGCCCAACAAGCATTTTGTGAAAGAAAAATCTGGAATTCTAATTCAAGAAGAGTGGTTCCCAACCTTGCATCCCTAGATGTTCTTGGAGGACCACTCACAGAAATCCTGGCCAGCACAGCTCATGGTGAAGGCTTCTAGTTGAAGAACATCTGAAGAGCCAAAGTCAGGAACCTTCAGTCTAGAATGCTGTTGTCAGACAGGAACTTGTCTCAATATTTACCCAGCTGGTATTGATGAAATCCTGGTGGTGTATTTAAGGTTAACTTTGTTTTAGCTGATAGCTTGCCTTCCCCGATAAAGATGGTGCACAGTAGAGATGGGCACGAAACAAAAAATGGTGTTTTGGTTTTTCGTTTGTTGTTGAGAGGTCTGTTATGGTTCATTTCCGTTTGTCGCGAATTTTTGGAAAAATTTTGTTACCGTTTTTCATTTTGTCGTTTGTTGTTTCTACCTGCTTTTTGCATGGTTTTTAAAGCATTTCCATGCCCAGGCATCCCCCAACGCCCCAGACCAGAGGAAAAACACTAAAAAAATGGATGCTGGCAGAGATACAGTATAGACTAAGTACGCAGGGAGGCTGCAAAGGCAGCGGTGGGCGTTGTCCAGGGTGCAAGGCAGCCTCAGAGTGACTGCACTGCAGGGCAGGGGGGGTACTCACCAAGAGGTACGCAGCACGCACGCACGCACACAGGGAGGCTGCAGGACTGAAGCTAGAGTCGTAGAGACAGCAATCCCACCCTAACTCTCACCAAAGATTGCAAGGAGGACTGGGGCGGCCAGAGCTTTTTATGCCCTCTGTGGCTGCCAGACCTGCCCGCCCAGTCTGCAACCTGGGCATGCTATTGGTTGAACATGATCCCATCACATGGCTTGCCTCCATTTTGTGGCTGGTGGTGACATCCATTTTAAAGGGAAAAGAAAAATACATCGCGATGGGAGAAGACTAAAACAAACATTTTAAGGACCCCACCCCCCTGGTAGGTATTACCAGACAATATAAATAATTATCGCTGTGTTTTTATGGATGTCCAGGGCGTTTTTTTAACATTTAAAACAGCTCATTTCATTGTGTGTCACCATTAACGGAAACGAAACATAACAACCACAATTTTCGTGGTTCTGTTCGTTTTGTTGCATTTTCATCACAATTTTCGTTTGTCATTTCGTTATGTAACGGAACGAATAATGAATAACGGAAACGAAAAAATGTTCGTTCCATGCCCATCTCTAGTGCAGAGTATTACCCTCAAAAGCTTGGAGTATTTTAATAATAAGCATGTATTGACACAGCTGGAAACTCATCTGCTATTAGTGAAAGACCAACATCTTTAATTATGTCAAAATGGAACTGACATCTGACAACTCTAGCAAAGTGTTCTGTATAAATACCAACAAGTAGTCTCTGGGCGGTTTCTTTAATTACAGTGTCAAAATTGCCCCCAGCAAGCTGGGACTCATTTGACGGAAGGATGGAAGGCTGAGTGAACCTTGAGCCTGCTACCAGGGATTGAACCCAGGTCGTGAGCACAGTTTTACCTGCAGTACAGGCATTTAACCACTGCGCCACGAGGCTCCTCTACACACTGCGCCACAACTCTAGCAGGGCTTTCAAGTTAAGTGAGATATTTAAAGAGTATTTTCCCCTAGATCTTCCCCACCCACTGGATTTGAACCCAGTTCTTCTGTGTGCTTTTCTTTGTCCTCTGCTCTATCCACTACACCTAGCAGAAACTAAAAGCTCACTTGTCCCTAGAAGGACATGTGCATCATTAGAGGTACTATCTTTGTCTGTTTGCTATTTCTAGCAGGTTGATGATCAAGGGGAACAAGGATTTAGAAAAAAGACCATGAGCATCTATTACCATGTGAGTGTCAGAAGGTGATAGATGAACATGCAATGGCAGGTTCTGTTGATTGGAGGTGAGACAACACACACTTGCAGGAAGACAAGAGGATTAAGGAAATAACTCGGAGATCCTTGATCCTTGTTAAGAAAATGCTGAATGCCACTGAGGTTAGTTCGTTGTGGTTTGGTTTTTTGTTGTTGTTGAAATGAACCATTTTGTTCTGTCTGTAAGCTGCATGCGGGCTTGGGGGAGGAAAAAAGTTTTCAAAAAAGCTCCAGGGTCTTTAAAAAAACATTTTCCCCTCCCCCAAGGCCCATGCGCCAGCTGATCAGCACTAGAGTGTGGGGGAATTCCCCCCATCCTAGTGCTGATCAGCTGGTGGGTGGGGCTTGGGGGGGAGGGGAAAACGTGTTTTCTTAAAAGGCCCTGGGCTTTTTAAAAAAAATTTCCTCCCCCAAGCCCTTTCTGCCAGTTGATCGGTGCTGCTGACAGGTAGGGGCTGGGGGAGAGAGAAATTTTTTAAAAAAAGCCCAGGTCTTTTAAAAACAACTTTTCCCACTTCCCCAAGCCCGACCTGCCAGCTGATCTGCACTGCAGCCATTTTCCAGCCCCCCCATGGACCATTTTTAAGTGATTCATTTTGTACTTTTTTTTAAAAAAAGTATGAAATGAAATGAAAAAAATGTGAGGGGGGACTAAAAGAAAAAAAGAAAAAAGAAACCTATTTTTTCTGTTTCGTGCCCATCCCTAATGGTGACCTAAGAATATGAGAAGAGCCCTGCTGGATCAGGCCAAGGGCCTTTCAGGTCCACCTTCCTAGATCTCAACATTAGAGATGGGCACGACTTAGCAGAATTCCCGTTTCTGTTTCCGTTACTCGTTTCCGTTATGCAACGGAAACGGTAACGGGAATTACTCCGCCAGAACTCAAACTTGAACCGACTAAAGAATAATTGGGTCTGATTTGTCGTGGTCGTTCCTGGCATCGCGGCAATCCCGCAATGCCAAGCGGCACAGAAAAAAAGTTTTTAAAAGTTAAAAAAAAGCCTGATTCCCAGCCCTAAAAGCAGGCGAAAACTGTCTGAGGGCACCTACCAGGCCAGAAGGGTGTTTTATTTGGGGGGTGTTTCCCCGCCCCTCCTCTCCTTGGCTAGTGCTACTGCTGCACTACTGGTACCAGGCAAGGGGGGGCATCATCTCATCTGCCTTTGCCATGCGGTGTGCGGTGCGGGGGGATCCAAAATGGTGACCGCAATATTTTTTTTGAAATCGTGGTCCAATAACCCAACAAAGCACCACAGAAACATGTGAAAATTAGCCATTTTAAATGCTTGAATTTTTACAGTAGCAGCAGTGGGTTTGTCTTGCCAAAATACGTCTCCGTTGATTTTATTTTATTTTATTTTATTTTTTTACACCTGCGCAACTGCAATGATGGGCACCTACCATGGGAGTGGACCATGCAAATTTTGGAGCCATTTTATTGGCCAGGCTGGTGGTGGGTGTCGTTACGAGCACATCACCCCAGTCCTGGTCCGCCCCTTGGCTCCCGTTGCCTTCCGGATCAGGTTCAAGGTACTGGTCTTGGCAAGGCCCTCCAGTGGGACCAGGATACCTGGCGGAGCGCATCTATTGAGAGTGGCCACACCCAACACGGAACCGCGCCTTCTCTGTGGTGGGGCCCTCTCTCTGGAACCATCTGCCGCCTGAGCTGCGCCTGCTGGAGTCCCTGCCTGCCTTTAAGAGGGCTCTAAAGACCTACCTCTTTAAAGATGCATATGGTGACCTTGCTACTTAGTCCATCTTTTATTTCCCTGCCCTATTGTTTGCCGCCATCTTGCCTCCCGCCACCCCTGCTTGGTTGCCATGCTTCTTTTTCTGTATTGTTAGCCGCCCAGAGTTCCCGTTGGGAAGATGGAGCGGGATATAAGTATTTAAATAAATAAATAAATAAATAAATCGCATGGCCAGGTTTTGGAGACTGTACCAGGCTGGGAGGGTGCATCCATTTGCCATGCAGTGCGGGGGGATCTAAAATGGCGACCACAATTTTTTTTTTTAAATTGTGGTCCAAAACCCCACCAAAGCACCACAGAAACATGCGAAAATTAGCTATTTTAAATGCTTGAATTTTTACAGTAGCAGCAGTGGGTTTTTCTTGCAAAAAAAGTCTCCGTTGATTTTATTTTATTTTATTTTATTTTATTTTTTTACAACTGCACATTCGCAATGATGGGCTCGCCAATGGGAGTGGACCATGCAAATTTTTGGAGCCATTCCACCAATTGCATGGCCAGGTTTTGGAGACTGTACCAGGCTGGGAGGGCGCATCCATTTGCCATGCAGTGCGGGGGGATCTAAAATGGCGACTGGAATATTTTTTTTAAATCGTGGTCCAAAACCCCACCAAAGCACCACAGAAACATGCAAAAATTAGCTATTTTAAATGCTTGAATTTTTACAGTAGCAGCAGTGCATTTTTCTTGCAAAAAAAGTCTCCCTTGATTTTATTTTATTTTATTTTATTTTATTTTATTTTATTTTATTTTTTTACAACTGCACATTCGCAATGATGGGCTCGCCCATGGGAGTGGACCATGCAAATTTTCCACCAATCGCATGGCCACTTGGCCAGGTTGACCACAGAGACTTCTGGGATGTGCCAATCAGGCATAAACAGCCCACTAACCGTAGCCCGAACCCGAACCCTAACCCTAAGCCTAACCCATACGCCAGTACACTGTCCTTCTAAGTGGGTCAGAGAGGCACCCAGAGGTGCACTCCAATACTACCCTAACCTCACCCGTAACTAGCCTAACCCTAGCCCTTGCGCTAACCCGTCTTAACCCTAAGCCAGATCTACTTGCATTGCACTACACACAAGTACATTTCCCTTGGAGCGGGTGCAAAGAGTCTGCCAGTCCGTCACTTGTGGCTCTGGCTGACTCCTGCAGCAGCATTTGTGTGCCTTGCAAACCATGCCTGCAAGTGCTGCCTGACTGTGTTTCACCGACTGTTGCAGGGAAGGCACCCCAAAGAGGGGTGCCTCTGCCAGTCTGCTGCGTCTGCAATATGGATATCCATAGCATATGGCTATGCATGCCCTTTTTTAGCAGCGCTGGCGGGTGAGGATAGGAGGCACCCACCACAGAGAGGTGCCTCCAGGAGCCCGCTACCCCCCAAAAACCAGTACTAACGACAAATGAAAAAACAAAAAACAAAATGACAATTTTTTGCGAAATTTTGCGAAAAAGGAAACGAGCTGAAACGGGCTGCCTCCGACACACGACAACTTGAAAACGTCATTTTCCCTAGTCGTGCCCATCTCTACTCACCATGGCTGCCTGGGAGCACAGGAGACAGCTAGGTCCCTGTCTCCTGATGCCACTTCCCTGCATCTGGCATTCTGAGAGACCCTCCTTTTAAACCTGGAGGTAACATGTGGAAGGTAACAGCCAGGTTTTGGAGGTTTCCCGCATCCAAGGAAAGAAAGTGGTTGGGTGGTCTAACACAGTGTTTTTCAACCACTGTTCCGCTGCACAGTAGTGTGCCGCGAGATGTTGCCTGCTGTGCCGTGGGAAAATTTCTCCCTACACCAGCAATGCCCCCCATCCCGCTCGCGACCAAGGCAGCGGTGCGGCGCCGGCGAGCCAGAGGAAGGCGGGGTGTTCAGAAAGAAGCCGGCTGCCGCAATGCTTCCTTGAAGATGTAGTTCCTCCCGCAGGTCTGAGACACGGTCCTGGGGAGGAGAGCGGACTACCTTTCCCGGCGTGCTTTGCGCGCCGGCAAGGAAAGGCTGGCCGTGGGCTGGGAAGGAGAAGAAATAAGGGAGGAGGAGGAGGAGGAGACTGGAGAGTGAGAGAGAGCCATGCAGGCGCATTGCGGCAAAGGGCGCTCCAGAAGCTGCTCTTAAAGGTTCTTGGGGTTGGTTCCCCCTCCTCGCTCACCGAACCCCCCTCCCTCCCTACCCCGCCTTGCGCACTCGCTGTTTGCCTCCCAAGGGTGGGCATGCGCCCCTGCCGAGCCAGGTAGGAGCGCGCGTGCGCACCCCTCTTTTAAGGGTGGGGAGCGGCCGGCCGTTGACAATGGTCATTTTTGTGTTTGGTGGGTAAATAAAGGGGAGGACGTGGGAGGCTGGGGAGGGAATTCCTAGGACCTAGGGAGGAGACGGGGATGGGGGGTCCCTTCTGGGCCCTGTGGCTGCCTGGCTGGAAGGAGGCGGGGGGGGGAGAAGGGAGGCTTATACTGGAAGGGGTAAATGACGGGGGTTGGGGGGTCGTATATGAAGAGCCTCCCCCAGCCCCACCTTCCTGGGTTTGCAAGTTCCTCTGAAAAAATGTGCCAGGATGAGGGAGGGGGAAGGTGAGGGCAGGAGGACATTTTGATAGGGATGCCTTGGGAGGGCCTGGGCTGGAGGATGGATTTGTTGTTGTTTTTTTGGGGGTGAGAAGTGTGTTTGTGTGTGTCTGATAGGCACAGAGTTAATTTTTTTAACATTTTCTAATGGTGGTGTGCCTCGTGATTTTTTTCATGAAACAAGTGTGCCTTTGCCCAAAAAAGGTTGAAAAACACTGGTCTAACAGATCTTTTCATGCATGAATGGAGGTGATTATCGTTTGCATGCCTCAAATCTTTTGCTAGCGTCTGAGATGAGAAAGTCTTGCACTGATCTATTTAAGACGTGTGTGCATTGCTTTTCTTAATCTCAAAGTGGTTTGCATCAGAACCGAGCACTATTTAAAAATCACCAAAAAATGTAACATATAAAAACTCAATCACCACAATCTAAGTTCAGCACAGAAAATGAAACAATACACATACCTACAAAGCCCAATAAAAAGCAGTATTAAAAAGAAAAGAAAAGACAGTCTAGCTGGTTGTAAACAATGCCTGAATATGTTCAACACAGCCATGCCTCCCATGAAGACAGTGTTTTTACAGCCTGTTGATCATCTGTAAATCCATCTCCCATTGTTGATTTTTCCTGAAATGATGGACTCATGTCTTGAGTCCAGAATTTAGAACATTCACTCTATAGCTTGTTTCAAGGCTTTTCTGCAAAGATGTTTCCAAATTTTGAGCGTCTCATTTCTGACAGAGGGTCCAATCCAGTCAAATCCCCAAACACTGAGATATACAGAGGTACTGACTCTTATTGACGCCTTTGCTTCCCACTCACTTTAAAAACTATTGCTTAGATCTTCTTCACCCTCGTCCTTAGGCAGAGGGAGGTAACTGCCTCAGCTGCCAGTTTTGTGGTGTCACAATATGGCTGAATATTTCTTTATCTATTATATTGATATCCTATCTTTCAAGAAACTCAATATAGTGCTTGTGGCTCTTCTTCCCATTTTAGACCCACAAGAATTTTGTGTACTATTTGTGATTGTTGTATTTGTTATTGCTGGGGACTAGAGGGTGGGGAGGTGCTGGTGAGTGCCTAGAACGAGACAAAACAAGGATAATAATGGCTGCTGTCCTACCTCCTTTCTTCTGTCTAGGGCCAGCCCTAATATCGGGCAAAGTGAGGCGGTTGCCTCAGGAAACATATGTCGAAGGGCAGCCTCTCAGCTTCATTGAAGGACAGAGCGATCTGTGCCATATTACCCATCCTGAGCCCTCCAAATTGCTCTGTTTCCTGATCCTACCCTTGATCAGTGTTTCACCACTGGTGAACGCTGGTGCCCCATGATCAGTGATGGGGTAGCAGCCTCCACCCACACGTGAAGCCAGCAGGGTGGTTTCTGGGAGCATGTAGCAGTCAAAAAAATTGGCAGGTGTACACTTCATTCTGAATCAGAATCAGAATTCCTTTATTGGCCAAGTGTGGCTGGACACACCCAGAATTTGTCTTGGTAAAAAATGCTCTCCATAGATAAAAAGGAAATATAAGAATCATATATTCAACAATAAAAACACAGTACAACAACACAATGTGACCTATTATTTAAAAAGGAGGAAAAGAAGTAAAAAAGCAAAGCGTGATCTCAAAGTCCTTCTATAAATATGCTGAAGGTTCCTTTGTTCCTTTGTTCTTTTGTGATTCTGAGGCGATCGTTAAAGGGATTAACTGCTGGTGGCTGTTTGATGGCTGTTTAGATGCTGGTGGGTTAGATGGCTGGTGGGTTCTGGCAGTAAGAATTCATTTTCTCCACTTCATAGAAATTATAAAGAAACAAGACCTACAACCCAATGACCTAGTGAGCTTCGATGTTGTTTCGCTCTTCACACAAGTGCCCATTCAAGAAGCCTTGACAGCTATCCACAACAAATACAACCCCCTCAAGCACATCCTAGATCTGACCAACCACTGCCTAACCAACACATACTTCATCCACAATGGACAAAGATACAAACAGATGATTACAGAAGGAACATAAACCCAAACTCTGGCTCAGATGGAATCTTTGTTATCTGGCCACACGGGAAAGATAAACTGAACAATCACACATCTCAACAGCCTACACCCCAAAATACAATTCACTATGGAAATGAAGCCAACAACCAACTTCCCTTCCTGGACGTCCTAATCGACAAAAACCCGACGGCTCCTTAGGACATACCATCTACCAGAAAAAACACATACAAACCGCTACTTAAATGCACAATCACACCACCACCCTGCACAGATCAACTCCGTAGCAAAAACCCTCATCTCCAGAACAAACGCCGCTGACAAAGACCACCTAAAAACTGAATTACACACTCTCTCGAATGTTTTAATTGCAAACGGATTCCAAAAAAACACCATCACCAAACTAATTCCTTTACATCAAAGGCACCACAGACAAAATCAGCAAAATTCTCCACAAACACAATATCAAGACAGCCTTTTGCACCGACAAAAAATAGCCAACATTTTAAGAAACCCCAAAGACAAGATTGAGCTAGAAAACCAAGGAGTCTCGAAATACCATGCAAAGTCTGTCCAGCCACATACATCGGACAGACAAACAGGAGAATAAGCGCACGCATCGCAGAACACAAGAATGCAGTCAAAAAGAAGAAAAATCTTCCTCTCTCTTCCAGCACATAAAAACAACAGGTCATGAAATTGACTTTGAAAGAACCAAACTCATCTCCAAAACTGAACACTTCAACAGTCGAATAATCATGGAAGCCATTGAAATAGAGAAACACCCAAACAACATGAATAAACGTGATGACACCTCCCGCTTGCCTGACATCTGGAAACTAGCCCTGGTCAACAGACGAGCCTCTGTCACAAAGACTGACACCAGGTCCAAAAGGACACAAGATGCCACCACCTTCCATCCACACCAAACACAAACCCAGACCCTTCCCACAGATGAAACGAAACCACCATCCAATAACAAAACCACGACTGCACCATCTACTGCGGCACCCCACTCCAGTCACCACATGGAGCACACTCACACACCCCAAAAAAACATTGGGAGACCACAGACACGTAGCCAGACCAAAATGAATTCACAAGACACAGGACCCCACTCCACCAAAGCCCAGGATACTGCCAGAACCCACCAGCCATCTAACCCACCAGCATCTAAACAGACATCTAAACAACCACCAGCAGTTAATCCCTTAACGATCGCCTCAGCCACACAGCAGATCACAAAAGAACAAAGGAACAAAGGAACCTACAATCAGCAACAGAGCAAGCAAACCACACCCCCAGCAGTATTTATAGAAGGATTTCAAATGAGATCACGCTTTGCTTCAAGAAGAAAGAAGCCAGAACACCAGCCTGAAGATGACGAGTGATCGCCAAAACAACCAGAAACCTAACATGCATAAATAAATAAATAAATAAATAAATAAATAAATAAATAAATAATATATATTATATATATATATATATAAATATATATATATATATATATTATATTCATTCACCCTCTTTTTAGCTCATGTGGTATACGATTCCACAAAGGACGGCAAATTAGTAACAATAATTTTTTATGGAGTTCCAGTTATCCGTTGAAGTCTATATCTGTCCTGCTTAGTCGCAGAACTAAACCAGATAGTTATAGAGGAACTCCTTCCATAGATCTGCTGTGGGCTTAAGGTAACTTGCCCCACACTGCCCAACTGCAGGGCTGGCCTTTCCTCTGATTATGTTGCGGCATTGGGCAGAATTGGTAGGTTGGTCTATCCCTCCCACCCCATCAATGCTGTAGTTATTCCCTTCACGTTTTTCCCTGTTGTAAAACACCCAAGGAGTGTGTGTGTGCACTATGGGGTGATATGCAAACTTAAATAAATAAATAAATAAATAAATAAATAAATAAATAAATACAAATGTGCTCAGCTTCCTTGTTTAGCCAACGTGAAATCTGCTTGATTAGCGTTGTTTATCTTGCTTTGAGAAAGCAAATGAGGGGTTTCTAAAGCAAAATTTAATGAAATAAATGAAAGTTGAGATGAACTAATAGAACGGATTTAAGCTTCATTAGGCAATTGAGCTAAGTGAATTAAGGCAAGTGAAAGGCAGTTTCTGCCTCTTTCAGAAATAAATGCCTGTAATTGTGACAGAGGACTGAGTGGAAAGTTCTCCATTAGAGTTGACTTGAATCAAAACCATATGGCTGAATAGCAGGAAAGATCAGCTTGGCCAGAGGCAGGCCTAAGTTCCATCTAAATGACATCAAATTAATATTTGGGGTGTTCAAGACCTGTCCAAATGGGAGGATCCATGACCGGCACAAGTGTGTGTGTGTGTGTGTGTGTGTGTGTGTGTGTGTGTGTGTGTGTGTGTGTGTGTGTGTGTGTGTGTGTGTGTGTGTGTGTGTGTGTGTGTGTGTGTTTGGGGAGGTATCTCAGTTCAAAGTGGGGAGTTAAGCTTCTCTCCCATGCTTTGACCACAGTACTCATGACTAATGATGGACACAAAATGAATTTTTAATTCATTTCATTATTCGTTATTCATTTTGTTACAGAACAAAATGAATAACGAACAGGCCCATTAAAGAAAAACTAAATGAAATGAAATCAGAATTTCCATTTTGTTCACTTTGTTTTCCGCTTTCCCATAGGAATGCATTGAAGCAAGGCATTCCTATGGGGAAAAGCCGGTGGTTCCCCCAACACGGGGAAACCGCAGGCTTCCTCCCCTCGCCGAAGCCGCTGTTGATCAGCTGTACTGCAGCGGCTTCGGTGGGGGAAAAAAGTTTTAAAAGCCCACCTCTTCCCCCACCCATTCAGGCACAATTGGGTGGGAAAAAATTAAAAATAATGCACCGATCCAACCCGCGTGCCAGGTGGTCAGCGCGATAAGTAAAAATAAATAAATAAATAAATAAAAAGTGCAGACCTTGCCTGCTGGCCAGGCTTGTTGGCATGATAAGGAAACAAAACAACAACAACAACAACAACAACAACAACAACAACAACAACAACAACAACAACAACAACAACAACAACACTCTGACCCAGCCTGCAGGCCAGCTGGTCGACAAGATAAGTAAAAAATAATAATAATAATAAAGAAACACTCTGACTCGGGCAGTGGGGCAGCTGGTCAAAGTGATAAGTAAAACAATAAATAAATAAATAAATAAATAAACGCTCTGACCCGGTCCACGGGCCAGCTGGTCGGCGCAATAAGTTTAATTTTTTAAAAAATAAAATAAAATGTGCCAGCTGGTCAGCACGAGTTAAAAAAAGAAAAGAAAAACAAAACAAAACAAAGAAAAATGAAATGATTTTTTAAAAAAAAATCATTGTGTTTTTAATGACCCCAAAACAATTTAAAAGTGAAAAACAAAACAAAACACTATTTTGCCATTTTCTGCCCATCTCTACTCATGACTTCCAGCTGAATTTTAAAAATGGAAGTGGTTTTTGTTTTACAAAGAATACAAACAGAGTGTTGATACATAGTAAGCAATATACCTATGTCTTGTCAAGAGTAATAACATTTGCATGAATAACACAAACAATTAAAGCAAACATAATACCACAGCTATTTTTTTTCCTCCTGTTCCTTCCTCTCCCAGAGTTTGGAAAAGGTTTTATAATAAAAATCCCAGAACTCCAATGATGGCTGAGGTTTCCAGGATTTATAACCCAAAAAGAAATGTTCTCAAGTTCTTTACACTGCTCCTTCCTCCCTTTTATTATTATTTGAAGTGTAGTCGAGACCAACAATAAAGCATAAAAATGTTGGAGTGATAAATCACATGTCAGGTCATAGGATTTTGGTTTGCTCTGTTTTGTATTAGTCCAACAGGAAGAAGCAAATGAGGTGCCTCAGTATCTCAGAGTTTTCCTACAGCAATGGTTTAAAACCTTGGGTCCCCAGATGTTCTTGGACTCCAACTCCCAGAAGCCTTCACTACTAGCAGTACTGGCAAAGATTCCTGGGAGTTGTGGGCCAAGAACATCTGGGGGACCCAAGGGGGAGAACAACTGATCAATAGAGTTGACAGAGTCACTGGAGGGTGACATGAGGACACAGGAAGCTGCCTTGCGTGAATTATAATTTATAACCACTGGTCCATGTGAGCCAATGTTGCCAACTTTGACTGGCAGCAATGTTTCTGCCTGGTTTCAGCCAAGATTCTTTCTTAACCCAACTTGGAGATCCTTGATTTTTTCTGGTTTCCCCCTATCCAAGTCCTGGTCAATCCCAATGTAGCTTAGCTTTCCAAATCAGACAATGTGTGGTGATTTCATGGTGATGTGGCATTTTCCCACACCACACAAAAGATTGCCATCATCTGAACCCCTGGGCACTCCCTCCTGTTTCCTTGGCAGTCAACGGCAGCACCTTCATTCCCTTCTTCTCCCACCTCCCTGTTCCCCACCTCAGTCCAATGTAGCAAGGAGAGCATTTTCCATATGAATGAAACAAATAGTGGGATTTGGTGTAAAGGGTGCTCGATCTTATCCACACCTGGAGTTTTCAGTAATACCACAACAGACAGATCTAAAGGCTCCAGGATGCTTATAATGACTCTGTGTGTGTGTGTGTTGTGTCATTACAGTCGTGACTGACCCTTCATGACTCCATATCCATGGAGTTTTCTTGGCAGGGATACTGGAGTGGTTTGCCAGTTCCTACTCCAGGCGCCTACAGCACCTGGTATTCCTTGGAGGTCTCCCATCCAAGTACTATCCAGGGCCGACCCTGCTTAGCTTCCGAAATCAGGCGAGATCAGATGTGCTTAGGGCATCTAGGTACTTATAATGACTGTAGGCTGGTCCATATGATGACAAACCACTCTGTTCAGATATGGTGCAGAAAAATATGTTCCATGGGCTCCCATGTTCAACATGTTCTTCCATTTCACCGGGGGGGGGGGACCAACAAACATTTTCCTTTGGCACTTCTTTTAACTGGGAGCAAAACTGTTCTAACTCTTTCAGCGTAGCTTTGGTCTGACTTTAAATTGACTTTTCTTCCCTAAGCCCTGTGAGGTGATTTTTTTTAAAAAAAGGCTCACCATCTTTGTTGGGGCTTTTAGGAGTCTTTAGCAGCTTAAGACAAAACCACGTTGGCCTTAATCTCTCATAAAATACAAGAGGCGTTTCCCACCCACTCCTTTTATTCCCTCCAGATTTTACCCTGCAGTTTTTTTTTTTTTTTGGTTCAGTTTGTGTTTCTGTCAAGTCCTTTCCCACTCCGTTAAGGAAATGCCTTTTAAAAAATCCCTCCTTTAAAGATATGAAAATCCTTGCCTAAGATGTCTCTGTGTGGTCAAATGAGGTAAGGATTATAGTATTACGGAATTCAAGTGCCCTTTCTTTTTTTAAAAAAATAAAAAAGGTGGCAAAGAATCGATAGACTGGCTTATACAAACAGCAAAAGCAGATGGTAAAAGTTTACCTGGAATCTAACATTTCAGGGTGAAGGTTAAATGGATGGCTGTTTGTTCCTGACAGAGCAGACAAAGGTTTTCCCCACCCTAGCTTGTAAAAACCTAGCACGCCTAAGGGAGGCGGCCCCTTGATGTTACTAAATACATATATCTCCCACTCCCATTAGCAGTAAGGTGAAATGAGCACTTCTGTTAAGACTGTATGATACTTGTGCTACCAGAGTGTATAGATGATGGGTGCTCAACCTGTGATTACTGAAGAGGAATAGACAGGCTGGGAACAAGAGTTTTCTTTTAAATGTGCCATGGAGTGAACTCTAACTTTTTAGGATTTTTTTAAAGGTAGACAGTTGTCCTGGGAGGGTGCAGCATCCCCAAGGCTGTGCTGGCTGAGTCTTCTCCTGGGAGGCACAGTGGGGAATTGAACTTCCATCCCTTGCTTCCTCCAAACCTGGAAGAAGAAGAAGAAAACACAAATGATGGGGCTGAACTTGGGCTACAGCTTTAAGCTGTAATGACCCAAATCTTGCAGAAGGGACAACTATGGCTGCTTTTACATGACCCCCAAAATTGGATGGAAAGGCATCCCAGATGCAGAGCTTAAAATTGTTTTCCCACCAGCTGCGGACTTTAAAAAAAATTAAGTACGACCATGCCCACCTAAGCATGCCCCAGCGCATTTTACAAATACCTGGTCTCCGGACGAAAAAAAAATTCTGATTCGGATTGTAAAGCTGTGGATGCCGGGTGCTCCTCATCTTATGTTTGTTTTTTTGTCCCCGCCGCCCCTTTAACAGACAGGAATCCCTACGGGGCTGCTCCGACAGCAGACAGAGGTGAGCGTGCATTCTTTTCTCCCTTTTTTTCTCCCTCCCCTCACCTCAGACAGGAGCAATGGAGTGCGGAAGGGTAGGAACATAGGAACAAAACCCCACAATCTCTGGTCCAAATTTAAGTTGGCAGCGGATTTTAGAGGTCGTGTAAAAGCGCCCTATAGTGCAGAAAACTTGATCAGGGGCCAGGGGTCCCTGCTGAGTGCTGACCTCTTCTCCTGACCAGAGATGGTCAAGACCATCCCCTGGTTTAGCATAGTCCTCTTAACAGGACACCTTTCCGGTTGTGATACAAATGAATGGAGCATTAATGGACCCTCCCAAGGCAAACCTTTTTTAAAAAATTAATATGAACCCAAACCGAGCAGAACCAGTTTGGGTCTGAGTTACCGGGCAGTTCCAGGACCAGGAGGACCAGGGCAAGGACAAGGTAGGAGGGGTTAATGAAAAATGAAGCAAACGAAACAGAAATTTCCATTTCGTTTCACTTTGTTTTTCTTTGATGGGTTGGTTTGTTATTCATTTCATTAACTAACAAAATGAATAATGAATAAAGAAATGAATTAAAAGTTCATTTCATGCCCATCTCTAATTAGGAAGAATTTCATGACAGTTATAGCTGTTTGGCAGTGGAATATGCTGCCAGGGAGTCTCCTTCTTTGGAGGTTTTTAAGCAGAGGTTGAATGGCCCTCCGTCGGGAGTCCTGTGATGGGGGTTCCTGCATGGCAGGGGGTTGGACTAGATGGCCCTTGAGGTCTCTTCCAATTGTATGATTCTATGATTCCAGATTAGGGATGTGCATTTCATTTTGGAACCAGTAGGTTACGAAACGGACTATGTGAGCCCAGGTGGTCCTCAGAACCAGGTGATACACACAGATCTAATTGCTTTACCTTTCTCTGTCTCATACAGGGTTAAAAACCAATGAGGAAGCATGCTGTGACATCATCTGTGCTAGATCTGTGATGCTGGCCAATCAGGAGCTGTGGAGGGACAGACATCATCCTGCCTCCCTCTCTAATTGGCCAGCAGCATGAAGCAGGAAAGATGACACTGCAGCGTGCTTCCTCATTGGATTTTACCCTGCACAAGACAGAGAAAGGTAAAGAAATTGGATCTGTGTGTATCAGCTGGTTCTGAGGACCACCTGGGCTTGCATGGTTCGTTTCATAACCTACTGATTCCGAAACGAAATGGCCATCCCTATTCCAGATTAGCAGGGTCAGTGCATCCAGTGTGAATTTCATTTTGAACTTCACTGGAACTATCTATGGCACTGAAGCCTCTCCCTGAAGGAAGATCAACAACTCATCTTAAAATTCAGAAGAAAACCCAGAGCAGATTCACCACCTCATGATGCCAGAGTCACCAGGTGAGTGGCTTCTGGATTGGTGGCAAATGCTAGTCTCCCCTGTGAGCTCACTGATAAATCCACGTAACCTAGAAAGGGAGATACCTGCAAGGAGAAATTTGTGGCACATATTTTATTATCAGAAGGAGAGGGTGCTCATCTAGCAAAAGAGACGGAGGTGATAATTGCAATGGATTGGGTTTCATCAGATTATGGTAATGGTCTGCTAGGTTTTAAAAGTAGAAACAATGGCCTCTCAGACTGGTGTGATAGGAATCTGGGAATTTTGGAAAATGCACTTACTAGTTTCCCTGAAGCTAGAACAATTGCCTCCTTTGTTATGAATCACGATGAATAATTAACTCAATTCAATGGCAAGAGATAGGATGGTCATTAGCTTATTCCACCTCTTTTTTAAAAAATAAAAGAGAGACAGAGAGGAGGTAGGTTCCGGGGCAGCTTGCAAAGAAAAGTAATAAGACCATCCTTGCTTTCAGGCTGAAGGCTTTAAAAGATGTGACACACAATCGAACACAGGGTGTGAGGGAGGAGGAACAGAAGCAAACAGGGGGTTGTCAAGTATGCAAGAGAGGAGTTAAAAGATGCTGGTGCCATGGCTGAGCTTTTCCTTTCTTACCCTTATGTTATCATGTAAATGCTTTTACTTTTGCAATATTCGCAACCTTGACATTTTGGCTGAAGGGGGGGCTGCCAGCTGAGGGCTGTTGGAGAGAAGAGGTGGATGGAATCCGCCTCTTGATAGAGCTGAAATTGGCCATGATTCTATTAACTCACTCTGTTCAGGATAGGTGTGTGTGTGTGTGTGTGTGTGTGTGTGTGTGTGTGTGTGTGTGTGTGTGTGTGTGTGTGTGTGTGTGTGTGTGTGAGAGAGAGAGAGAGAGAGAGAGAGAGACTCCTGGATTCCTCTCTGAGCCTGGATGCCCAGTTTCTTTCTTTCTTTTTTTTTTTTTTTTGAGGGGGGTGTTGCCAAGAGTGTCTTTGCACAATTAATACTGGTGTGCCAGCAGTAACTGTTGCTGGTAGACATGGGCACGACTTGGCGAAATTCTCGTTTCCATTTCCGTTCCTCGTTTCCGTTACGCAACGGAAACGGTAACGACAATTAAGCCGTCAGAACTCGAACTCGAACCGATAAAAGAAAAATTGGGTCTGATTTGTCGTTGTCGTTCATGGCATCGCGGCAATCGTGCAATGCAAAGCAGCACAGAAAAAAAAGTTTAAAAAAACCCGATTCCCGGCCAAAAAAGCTGGCGATAATATACCTGCCTGAGTGAGGGCACCTACCAGAGGGGTGGTTTCTGGGGGGGGGGTGTCCCGGCCTCCCCCCCCTCCTGTCCTGGGCTGCTCTGGTGGGGGGCATCCTCATCATCTCGCCATGCCATGCAGTGCGGGGGGATCCAAAATGGCGACCACAACATTTTTTTGAAATCGTGGTCCAAAAACTCACCAAAGCACCACACAGAAACATGCGAAAATTAGGTATTTTAACTGCCTGAATTTTTACAGTAGCAGCAGTGGGTTTTTCTTGCAATAAACGTCTGTCTACAATCCCAATGATTTTTTTTATTTTATTTTATTTTTATTTTTTTACAGCTGTGCAATGATGGGCTGGCCATGGGATGGGACCATGCAAAATTTTGGAGCCATTCCACCAATCGCATGGCCACTTGGCCAGGTTTTGACTGAGACTTCTGGGATGTGCCAGTCGGGCATAAAAAGCCCACTATAACCATAGCCCTAACCCTAACCCTAACCCTAACCCATATGCCAGTACACTGTCCTTCTTAGTGGGTCAGAGGCACCCAGAGGTGCAGCCCACTAACTCACCCTAACCTTACCCGTAATAACCCTAAGCCTAGCCCTTGCCCTAACCCCAACCCTAAGCCAGATCTGTACTCGCATTGCACTACACGCAAGTACATTTCCCTTCTTAGTGAGCCAGAGGGCACCCAGCAGAGGCATTCTTTCACCTCGCTCAGAACAGAACCCTGGGGCACCCCACTGGTCACGTCTCTCCAAGCTGAAGAGAGGCCATTTATGGTCACCCTTTGGGTGCGATCAGTCAACCAATTACAAATCCACCTAACAGTAGCACTATCTATCCCACTTTCTACTAACATCTTAGCAAAAATATCATGGGGAACCTTAACAAAGGCCTTACTAAAGTCCAGATAAGCAATATCCACAGCATTCCCCTCACCCACCAGGCCTGTAATTCTATCAAAGAAAGAGATCAAATTAGTCTGGCATGACTTGTTTTTAAGAAACCTGTGTTGACTTCTTGTAATGACAGCATTGTTTGTTAAATAATTGCAGACTGCCTGTTTAATAATCTGCTCTAGGATCTTTCCAGGAACTGAAGTCAAGCTGACTGGGCGGTAATTATTTGGGTCCTCTTTTTTTCCCCTTTTTGAAGATGGGGACAACATTAGCCTTCCTCCAATCGATGGGGACTTCCCCTGTTCTCCAGGACTTCTCAAAGATTATTGCCAATGATTCTGAAATTACTTCTGCCAGTTCTTTTAATATCCTTGGGTGTAAGTCATCTGGCCCAGGAGACTTAAATTCATTTAATGTTTCCAGGTGTTCCTGTACCATCTCTCTACCTATTCTATGCTGCAATTCCCATCCTACTTCATCTAGTCTTTGTCCCAGCGGATCTCTTTATTCCTTTTTGGAGAAAACAGAGGCAAAGAAGGTGTTGAGTAGTTCTGCCTTTTCCTTGTCTCCTGTTAGTAACTGGTTATTATCGCCACACAGAGAGCCTATCATTTCCCTATTTTTCCTTTTGCTGCGGACATAACTAAAGAAACCCTTTTTATTATCTTTAATATCTCTGGCAAGTCTAAGTTCATTTTGTGCTTTAGCTTTTTTTTTAACCACCCCCCTGCATATATTAGCTCTTTGCTTATATTCCTCTTTGGTGCATTTCCCAATTTTCCATTCCTTGTACTTGTTTTTCTTTATAGTTAGCTGAGTTGAAAGTTTTTTAGTAAACCATTGTGGTTTCTTTAGACCTCTCCCATTTTTTCTTCTTGTTGGAACAGTTTTAAATTGTGCCTTTAATATCTCGCTTTTAAGGCACTCCCATCCATCTTGGACTCCTTTCTCTTTCAGTGTGTCGGTCCATGGAACCACAGCCAATAATTCCCAAATTTACAAAAATTGGCTTTCTTAAAGTCCAGGATTCTTGTCTGACTATGCTTAGCTTCACCTTCCAACTGTATAACAAATTCCAAGAGGGCATGGTCACTTTTACCTAATGATCCCACCACTTCGACTCCATTTACAAGGTCCTCCTTATTGGTTAAGACCAGATCTAAAATGGTTTTGCCTCTTGTTGCCTCCTCTACCTTCTGGACCATGAAATTGTCTGCAAGGGCAGTAAGGAATTTGTTAGACCTTGCATTCTTAGCTGAGTTGGATTGCCAGCATATATCAGGATAGTTAAAATCTCCCATTAGTACTACATCTCTCCCTTTTGACTGTGTGGCCATCTGCTCACAGAAGGCATCATCCCACTCTTCTGGCTGGCTTGGGGGTCTATAATATTCCCCCACAGTGACATCCCTCCTAGTTTTTTCACCCATGATTTTCACCCAAATACTCTCAACATGGTTCCTCTACTGTTTATCTTGTATTTCCTTAGCAGTATAAATGTCCTTAATGTATAAAGCTACACCTCTTCCTTTCTTACTTTCTTATACCCTCCAATGAGTACATTCCAATTATATGTCTCATCCCACCATGTTTCAGTGATGCCAATTATATACCGCCCCATGCCACTTCAAGTAGTCTCTGGGCAGTTTCCAATTTTAATTACAGTGTGAAGGCTACACATGCCCCCCCTGCAAGCTGGGTACTCATTTTACCAACATCGGAAGGATGGAAGGCTGAGTCAACCATGAGCCAGCTACTTGGGATTGAACCCCAGGCCGTGAGCACAGTTTTACCTGCAGTACAGGCATTTAACCACTGCACCACCTTTGAACTACACAGCTGGAAGGGATCTTGAGGATCATCAAGGATAGCCCCAGACAAGGAGGCCCTGTGGGGAACTGAATTTCCAACCTCTGGCTCCGTAGCCAGAGATCTAAGCCACTGAGCTATAAAGCAGTTCAGTAGCTGATGTACTGAAGCAATATGGCCGCTCCCTATTAACAATCAGGTGAGATCCACCCCTTTAGCAGAAGGAGTAAGGAAGCTGGAATGGCAAAGCAAATAGCTGATTGTGATGGACAAACGAGACCTTTGAGTGGTCACCTGAACCGTGTTTCCTTCCTCAGTAGAAACCTAGTTCAGAAAGGCATGAGTCATCTTCTCCTGGCTGAACTGATATTCTAGCTTCAGAGAAATGGATTGTGCATCAGGAAACTCAGATTCATGATTTATTTATTTATTGTTTGTCCACTTGGGGATTCTATTACCTTATTTTTCGGGTTGTTTGAATAATGGGCACAGCTGATGAATGCCGGAAACTGTTCTCTGGGTAATAAAATTGCATGCAATACATCTGCCCCTACCCCCTCTTTTTTTTCTTTGCTCCATCATTCAGAGCCGGTGGTCTGTTTGTAGTCAAACATGACTTCTCCTAATTATTGCTATACCCAAAGGAAGTGAAGATGTGTGTGTGTGTGTTGGGTTGGACTTGGGGAGAGGAGACGGAAGATGTTTTGAGGAATGGAAAAAAAAAGAGAAGAAAAGATGAGATGAGCTGGGGATATCCTATCTCTCTCTATGCCCCCTCTTTTGTTTTCTTTTTATTCAGAGGAAAATGAGGATGTTACAGTTAAGTATGGAGCTACAGTTCAAAGCCACCAGAGCAGAACATATAAACAAGTCCATTGCCTGAATGACACCCAGGTCTGTATGTGCATCGGGGTCTCCTGTATAATTCATAAGTGGGGCGCTTTGCGTAATTCACAATTAAGGCTCGGCCAATGAGCTTTCGTGTTTCCTGTTGCGCTTCCTCAACTTTGTGGTTTCTTGTCAAGAGCTCATTGAGCCCTGCCCAGGACAGCCTGTGGGGAGAGGCAGTATTTGTGTATTAGTAGGGAGCTTATGAATTATGCAGCCGCCATGGGGAAGCCAAAGGGATCGGAGACTGGAGCAAGCCAGCTGGCTTCGAAGAGAGAGAGAGAGAGAGACAGAGACAGAGACAGAGACAGAGAGACAGACAGTCAGAGAGGCAGAGTGAGAGAGTGGGAGATGGAGAAAGAGCGACATATTTATCTTGGTGTGCTATTGATTTTCTTGGAAACACACACACCTGCATTTTTATGATGCATAAGAATGTTGAGGTTGGGTGGGTTGAGAAGATGCTCGAAAGCTTTTATTTCAGCTTGAGATGCCTTGTTCCCCTTTCCCAGAGTACCTAAATCCCTCTGGATTTACTGATTTACTGGTGTGATGCAGCGCTGGCCAGGAGGGAATTGCTTCCAAGAACAACCTTCTTCCAAAGACTTTTGACATTTACTTTGATAGAAGAGGATTCTGGGAGACCTTTATTTGAAAAGCTGGGCGTGGGCGTGCAAAGCTCCCTTGACAGTAGGGGGAAAAGGGGGCCTGTTCTTGCATCACTTTGGGGGAAAAATGCTTGATCACTGAGCCATACCTAAAATCAGACTGGAGTCTCTTTGGAATCCAGCACAGGCACAAAACAAGGTCAACACCAGGGAATTTGCATGATGTTTCTCAACTCCCAGTGTCCAAGCAGTAGAGGGTAGTGGCTCCAGTGTCATTCAAACAGAGAGTCTGGCTACATTGGAATCTGAAAGTTGCAGGAGGTATCCATGATGCCTTGGATTCAGCACCTTGGAGAATGCTTTTAAAAATCAGCCTAGAATCAATGGGTCTATGGGAAAATAGTTTTTCCCGTAGTGTTTTAGAGGCTTCCAGGCATAGGCCAGAGCTGGAGAACACATCAAAGCATGTGGAAGACACATATTTTGAAGCAGACAGAGGCAACATATGCTTACAATATATATAAAAAGTGAGCTTTTGTGCATAGTAGACATGATTAGAGGCTGATATGTAGGTGTGTGTAGGTTGGTACAGTACTTCCCCACCTATCATTGTGTTAGGGACCTGCGATAATGGAAAATCCATGATATGTCGATGCTGGGTCCGGTTGGGTCTGGGGGGGGCTGAGGTAAGCTGCATGGACACATCTGGAGCCTCCTACATGTACCAGATGCCTGGTGCTATCCCAAACAGGTCTCCGATGGGCTTCCTGGGCCTGCCGGATGCCCCAGAAGTGGTTTCCGGTATCTGGAAGCAATCCGGAAGTCATTTCTGGTTCACCAGAAACCACTTCTGGGGCCTCTGACAGGCCCAGGAAGCCTGTCGGAGGCCCATTTGGGGCAGCGCCAGGCCTCTGGTAAGTGTAGGAGGCCCCAAACAGACCCATGCAGCTTTCCTCAGGGGGCCTTGCCTTTCATATGCTGCAGTCCCGCAATATACCGGGACCGCAGTATATGAACCACGAAATGGTGGGGGACCACTGTATATTCACTTGTTTCTGATTGGGACCACTCATGGTTTAAGCAGCAGAAGGCTCAACACCAAAATTCCTGGTTGGGCTTCTCCCTTATTCCAAGCCATGGGCTGCCTACAATCTCTGAACGTCCTCGTGAACTTCATATCTGGATCGAACCATTCTGGAGCTCCAGCAGCACACCACCATGCCGAATTACACAGAAGATTCCTCTCAGTTGATCAGGGTGCTTTCAGGAAGGCAGATGTCCATTTGGGAAATCAACTTGGCACTTGCTGGTCCTTGAGCCCTAAGGCTTGGAGGCCTTGTTCTTCCTGTCTTTAACTTTCTTTCAGTAGAAGCAAAGGTTAGATGAGATCATGCATCCAGTTGGATGCCCGGATCCCGACTCCCTGGGGCTAATTATGAAACAACATTAGATAAAAGTCAACATATGTTGCAGAAGGCACTGTGCTCCGCTGCCTGACAGTTCGTAACAGTGTGCTCTTGTAACAGCTGTCAGGCAGCAATGCTAGAAAATGAGTAATATGCTGATTTATGGATATCGCCTTCCCCTTTGCATTCAACGGCCAGAAGAGAAAGGTTGCTTGGCTCGGCAGCAAGGAAGGGGGAAGCAGCATGCTTCTGAAATGGTATCCCAGGTATATCCTTAGGCTGGGACCCCAGAGAGCTGTGTGCTGCTTTTATTGACCCTGTACTTCATTGAAGCAGTACAGCAGAACAGAGGAATCCTGAACCTATGGTGGAAAATGCAGAGCTGTTCATGCCTGAGTCATGTTTAGATTTTTAAGGATTTTTGATTTGATTTGATTTGATTTTTGGTTAAATGAAAATGTCCTTGCTAGTTCATGTGACTGCAAGGTCAACCGGTGTGGAACCAAACATGTCAAGGAATACAGGAAAGGACTCCAAAAGAACATTGCCTTTCTTCACAAGGAGTCACGTAGAGTCGGTCACGACTGTAACAACACAACACACACACACACATGCACACACACACACACAAATGTCCTACCAGGAAGAGAGTAAGGAATGAAATGAAAAACAACCCAAGGGGGGGAAACCAGTACATAATAGTGTTCCATGATGAAATCTTAGCTGTAGCTCAACGAGACAGCACATGCTTTTGTATGTCTGTTTCAGTCCTTGGCATCTTCACACTGTGAAAAACCCTTGTCTAAAACTATAGGGGGGCAGGGAAGAAGAGAATTTTGCCAGTTCTATGAACAGTATTGAGCTGGCTAGACTCGTATTCCAAACGGCTACAGCCAGCATCATGTTTCATTCCCCTGACTTGGGTCAATGGCATGTAGCATCTCACCAGCTTTCCTGGAAAGGGTGGCTTGTGGACTTGGATTCTTTCTGAGGAGTGGGCAAGGCGAGCCCCAACTGCATTCCTTTACAAAGTTTTGCAAGTAACATCTTCTGTTGTGTGTTCCAGATCGAAAGAGACTCTCGGCTTGCCATTTTTTCAAACCTATTTATAACCACCTGTCTCTCTGTTGCACAGGCTGCTATAGGTTACTGAACTAAAATAAAATCAAATGTACCTAACCCATATGCTGCTTTGACAAAGAAAGAAAGAAAGAGAAGTGGAGGCTTAATTGGTGTTTGTTTGGCTGGAATGTAAACTCTCCTCCTTTATTTTATTTTATTTTATTTTGCTGCTTTGCACCTCTCTTTCTGTTTCCAGGGACAGATACCTTGATTTGTATATATTTATTTCTCTCATTTACAGGCTGCCTTTTTCCTGATAAGGGAATTCAGTTTTGAACTGCAGTGTCAGTCATTATATGGTGTTAGGAAGATTGTTTTACAAATTTTACAAAGTAAGGGGAAGCTACTTGCTTTTGCCCTAAACACTTGAAAAGTGTTGCCAGCTTCAGACTCACGATTGGAGGTTCATGGTCTGGTTTCTAGGTTCTGACATTGATGGGTATCTGACTTCTGGATCTCATTTTGAAATCTATCCTCTCACACTAAAAATCATCTGGGGTGAGAGCTGCCTCACCCTTGTCCCCACTTTGGTTTGGAAATAGCTGTTCCTTTTGCTGAAGCACGTCTGTTCCACTTTCATGCTAAAACCTTCAGCCTGCAAAGCCTGCTCAACAACTTCTGGGCAGTGTAACTTGATTCATGACACATTGTCCCTCCACATTATCTGTCTGTCTCTTGGACACCATTTGGCTACTGTTGTAGAAGAACCAGCCCCTGTGATGTGAGAGGGTTGCCCTGTGTCTTGGCATTACAAGGGATCAGCCCTAGGAATCATGTTTTGGTCCTGAACTCTCAGGGAGCAGGTGTTTTTGGCTTGGCAGGCAACCCTTCTCCTGAGGCATCACCCTTGAGTCCTGTAGAAGTAGGGTAAATAGGCATGTTTCATAACATGTTAGGGAGGCAGGCTGAACACCTGGCCCAGGCATGTCCAAACTTCTGCCCTCCAGATGTTTTGGACCACAACTCCCAAAGCCCTTTGCCATTGGAAATACTGGCTTGGAATTCTGGGAGTTGTGATCCAAAACATCAAGAGGGCTGAAGACATGCCTTAGACTAAAACACCTACCCAACTAGTTTTCCTTATACACGTGGTGATTGTTTCTTAATCCTACAGCATCTGTGTGTGTTTGCAGGAGGTACTATTGACTGTTCCATCGAAAATTGCCCAACAATACCCAACAACTCTACCTGTGGTTCCAAAGAGTAGTTCTTTTGAGACTGGCATGTTCTTCACGTCCTTCCTCGTTCCGAGATGATGTTCATTGCATGATAATGTCATTTGCGGTCATGTGGTCTTATCCTGGTTCTGTCCCTGTTTCTGTGTACCCACAGGCGTGATTGATGGTTTTGTGATGACTGTTACTGCACATCCTTGTTTCTTGATAACATCTGTACTTCCCTGCCTTCGTTTGCCATTTTTTTATCCAACCTTCCATTTTTTGATATTTTGAATCTCCATAACTTTGCCTTCCATGTGTTAAAAAGCAATGTTTGAGGATTTATGTCTTTTTATCTCTCTGCACTGCATTGTTAACGCCATAGGGAATGTAATGGTGAATGGCACTTCGCACTCCTGCTACTAGACGGAGAATATGTTCATTCTGCGACAAGCCTTGCTTCATGGGCTCTCATCTCGGAACGAGAACCAAGACCAGCAGATTCCCAAGGCCAGGGAGAGGTATGGATCATCACGCTAAAATCCCAGTTCAGAGGGCGTGGTCGGGATGAACCCCTGTCATCACGCAATGGACGTGTGGTAACATTTCTTTGTACTGGTCCCAAGTGGAATGGTGAACAGCCATGAGAGGGACGTGAAGTAACCACCTTGGAAAGCCTGGAACATAAGTGATTGATCACTCCAGCCCTCTAAGTGCTTCATAGATGCTTGACACACCTTCATCTCTTCACTCTTTGTGTGGAGCTCCTCCTATGTGACATGTGACCAGAGTCTCTCTCTGTCTGTATCTTTGCGTACATGTTGTACTGCTCCTCTCACAATTCATTCCTTTTTATAAATTGATATTTACCAACCCCTGTGCTTTCTCTCTTTCCTAAGCAAGTATATATAATTCCCTCTCCCTTCTTATACATATTCATTATTGACTAACTTGCTTCCCCAAACTGAGTTATCTTCACTTCTTTGTCTGATTTCTCTTGGGGTTTCTTTTAATATGGAAATTTTTTGTAAATATTTGGCTACATTAGTTTATCAAGTTCCATTGTATTCCCTTCTAAATATAACTTCTAAATTCCCCATACCAGAAATCTATTCTAGGCCAGCCTCATCCCAGCACCCCTCCTTCTTTTTCTTTCTTTCCCTTGTGCTTGATTTTATCCCCTCTTAATGACTTTCTGATTGCCTATCAAGATCCTGAAAATGCCTTCAGAAATTCCACATCTCTGGCCCTGTTCCCACCAAGAAGATGCTGGGTTCCACATCAGTTGCCCTTTTCTCACTGGGCCATTCCTGGTGGCGAACATCATTTTGTAAACCACCAACAAGAGTTAAAATGACCAGGCTTCTGCCATGTAAGGGCAATCTGATCTTATTTATTCTGTTGCTGCTGCTGTAGCAGCAGCTAGCAACAATGCTTGTGCATTCTTCTGCTTCATTTGTCAAAAATCACTCGACTGGCTTTGGATCCTAAGTGCCATTCTTTTTGTGACCCATGAATTTGTGGCACTTGTTTTTGTTTTTGGATTGCCACTCATATAACAATATTTATTTATTTATTTATTTATTTATTTATTTATTTATTTGGAGTATTTTTACCCCACATTTCTCCTTGGAAAAGGACCCAAGGCGGCTTACAGTAATAAGGGATAATATACAGTCCAGTACAATTAAGACATGTTCAAGTATTTGAGAACAAGGAATTGAGGGACATCTTACAGCATTAATAGACATTACATTAAAGCAACACAGTTATAAGTAGTCATAAACACAAAGTCTATGTGAACCCATAGATTAGTATAAAATACACATGGTAGCCCATCATTCAGGGAAAGCTTGCCTGACGAGAAAGGTATTTGCCTGTTTCTGGAAGGACAACAGAGATGGAGCAGCCCTGGCCTCCAGTGGGAGGGAGTTCCAGAGCCTGGGCGCAGCAGTTAAGAAAGCCCTTTCATGGGTTCCCATGAGATGTACCTGTGAGGGTGACGGGATGGAGAGAAGGGCCTCTCCTGATGACCTTAACACCTGAGCTGGTTCATACTGTGAGATTTCAATTTTTGAGGTAGCTAGGACCCAGGTCATATAGTGCTTTGTAGGTCAAGGTCAGCACCTTGAATTGTGCTCAATAGCTGATTGGCAGCCAGTGGATCTGTTTTAATAGGGGTGTAATGTGATCTCTGTAACCTGCCCCAGTCAGCAGTCTGGCGGTTGCATTATATAATAATGACGTTGGAAGGGTCCTGAAAAGTTGTCACATCCAACCTTTTGCTCAAGGTAGGAATAAAGTTTTCATCATCCCTCACCAGAAGAAAAGCCAACAGTAAGAAATAATGAGAGCTGCTGTGCTCCATAACTAAAGGGAACCAAGGAGCGATGGAGAGCAATAGTCTCTATGAGAACCATAGCAGGGTGCACCCATAGGGCTACTTTCAGAGGCTAAAACTCTACCGCCTCAGTTGATCAGTGTTGTAAAGTCTCAGCATAGTATTTAGTTCTGGGAATGAATGTCCCAAACAGAAAGCAGATTTCCCAATGGTATCCTTGAATGTTTCTGAACCTTCCATAGAGTCCTCCTCCAGCACAGTCAGGAGGTGCTGGTAGCCGTTCAAAGGCTCCATCAATAGACTGTATGCTCTGCCAAGTTCTGTTGCTCCTCCTCTTCCTGCTGATGCCATTATATGCCATCAAGTTGCCTCTGACTTATGGCAATCCTATGAATGAGTGATCTCTGAAATATCCATTACCCAGTCCTCAATATCTCCACTCAACTCTTATAATTCCAAGGCCAAGATTTCCTTTAGGGAGTCAATCCACCCTGTATTTGGTCTTCTTCTTCTCCTGCTGTCATCAACATTTCACAGCATTATTGTCTTTTCCAGAGAATCATGCCTTCCCCTGATGTGTCCAAAGATCTACCAACAGGTAATGTTTGAGAAACATTGGAGTTTATCTTTCAACCCAGGGCCACCCTAGCAAAATACAGAAAGGTGTACCACCAGAAAGATGGTTATCAGAGAGGCAACCTGCATGGATGAAATCACACTTCTCCGGTGTAATGACAGCAACTTTGGATCTGCAAGCAGCAAAGAGTTCCTGGATGTGCAAGCTTCATTATAATTAGGATCTGTGACTATGTTATAGAGCTTCATTATGCTGTTAAGAAATATTGTATCCCTGGAGCATGGACCATGATGCACAATGGAACTAATTAGGTCTACGACTTGGACAGTGCAAACGTCACAGCGTGAATCATTGCAGCAAAAGACCATTTGTCTTTGCCGAAATGTGTCCTGAATGTATGATGCTCTGATGATACAGGAAAGGAATGTTTTCACCCTTGGTCTGATTCTGGAACCTGCACAAGGTCAGGTCTGGTTAGTATTAGGTTGGGAGGCCAACACCAGGTATCTTGTGGCAGTGTGGCATCAGGTGGGGGAATCAGAAACAGCAGAGTGTATGCTTGTAATGGTGGAGGTTCTGGGCTTAATCCTCACATTTTGTAGGCTGAGCTACCCTGTTTTCCCCAAAATAAGCCCTACCCCAAAAATAAACCCTAGCAGGATTTCTATGCATTTGTTAAAATATAAGCCCTACTCCGATAATAAGACTTAGTGATGGGCATGTCTGTACCTGCACACACACACACACACACACACACACACACACACACACACACAGAGAGAGAGAGAGAGAGAGAGAGAGAGAGAGAGAGAGAGAGAGAGAGAGAGAGAGAGAGAGAGAGAGAACACGTTGCCCCTCCCTTTCCGTCCATGGTCCTTCCCCCCCCCACGCTTGGGCCACCAAAGTTACCATACTTTGTAGCATGTTCGCTTGCAGTTCCTGTTTTCCCAAAAATAAGACCTACCCTAAAAATAAGTCCTGGTGTATCTTCTTGTGGAAAAAATAAATATAAGACAGTGTCTTATTTTCAGGAAAACACAGTAGGAGAGATTCCTGCTGGGAACCCAAGAGATCTGCTGCTGATCACCATTGAGAAGGCTGCAGTGAATGGTTGGACTTGTGGATATGGTTTCTTCCAACACAATCTATGCTTCTTCTGCTTCCTCACAAAGCCTCCTCCATTGTTTGTTTGTTTCACACAATGCATGCACACACTCTCAAAATGAAAGAAGCAGCAAGCTGTCACTCGAGGCTACACTTCATTGACAAAAATGTGACCTGCCTTAGCAACGGGGCAGCCAAATGATTTCATTGCCCTCTTGGAAGTCTTTATGACTGAAGTGTCAAGGAAAATGCTATTAACGGATGGCAGTGGAGTAGCAAAGCGATCCACCCTTTAATGGAGCCGAGTGCTTATAAAAATGGAAATGAGGCAAACGACAAAAGGCCACCCGAGACAAAGCTTATGCTTCTCTGGGGCCAGACAAAAATATGTATATATATATAAAATAAACAAAGACATAACAGACATAAAAATAAACTCTGTGGTGATTGCAATGCAAATCCCTCTCGTGGAGCCTTAATAAGTACAATGGAGAGACAATTAGGTTTTAAATATAGCTTTCCACTCAGGGAAGGGCAGAACTGACAAAAGAAATGACTCGAGCAAAGAACTGATTGGACTCATTTATGCCACGGCACTGTTTAGATTTCTGACGGCAGCTTCATAAAAAGGAGACCAAAGATTGAAGAATCAGATTTAATTTTCTGCAACCTCGAGTCTGGCTATAAACTAGAAATGGCTTTGACTGTAGAGAAGAGAAGAGAAGAGAAGAGAAGAGAAGAGAAGAGAAGAGAAGAGAAGAGAAGAGAAGAGAAGAGAAGAGAAGAGAAGAGAAGAGAAGAGAAGAGAAGAGATGGGGCTTTGGGGCTGATGGTGGCTTGTAGGGGTCAGCAGATGCACATGAGCGTGAGCAGGCAACGTAAGCAAGAAAACAAGAGCCAACAATAAAATCATAGGTTCCCTGCCCTGAGGAGCTGACAGTCTAGAATTCATCTGTATGGGGAAAGAGACAAGCAACAACATGAGTGGAAAGGAAGAAAGTCAGTAAATAAATAAATCAAAAAATAATCTTAGAACTAAATACAAAAGTGAAACAGGTGATACCTAGTAGCCTAAAGGTACCACCTGTTCCACTTTTGTGCTGTATTTGGTTTTTGTGATGGCTACATGGCTCCTCAACTTGTTTTACTTCAATCTTAAAACTACAGAACTGGAAGGGACCCTAACTGAACATCCAGGTGAGCCCCCATCAAACAACAACTGTAGGGAATTGAACTTTCAACATCTACCTAAACAACCAAGGTGTACAGTAGTACAAACTCAATTGTCTTGGAAACAAGTGGAGGTTTTCTCACCTTCATTGGAAATAATTCACCTTTCCTTCCAAGCCAATCTAAGGTTTCAAAGTCACTCCCCCTTCCTTGGTTTCCCGAAACTAAAATGAAGGCACAAACATGGAAGGGAGAAGAGATGGACCTCCTTCCCCCCACCCCATCCAGCAGATTCCACAACTTGCTTGTATACGTCAATAGGAAAGAGGCAATGTGGGTGGAGAGATGGGTCAGGAAGCCTTTGATTCTCCTTTTATTGCACTGAAGAAGAATACTCTTTTGAGAGGGAGGCATTTGAATGAAAACAGTTGGAAAAAAGTTCCCTTGGAGATTCAGAGATGATATTTCTACCATGTATTCCAAGCAAGAGAGACCAGAAATGTTTGGGTTTGTGTGATTGGGACACTTATAATCCGGCAGACAATTTGTCTAGCATAGATAATTCCTGAATTTTGAAAGAGCCAACTTTCCCATTACTTGTCCACTAAATGGGTTGGGTATCAGTTTAAAGGAAGGAAGGAAGGAAGGAAGGAAGGAAGGAACAAATGAACCAACCAACCAGCCAACACCAAGAAGATGGGAAAACATTGTGGTGTACTGAGTATAATCCTGGAACAGGATTTGGGAAATCCCTATTTAACCATGGAACTCACTGGGTGAACTTGAGCTAGTCACTCACTCCCAATCTGACCTACATCTTAGGACCAGTGAGAAGATAACACAAGGCAGAAAGACATATACAACATCCTGAGTTCAGTGGAGGCATGGTGGGACAGAAATGTATGTAGAAAGTAGTAACAAACTAGCCAGAATTAATCAAGAGCAGCGATAGGAAGCTGGTGTCATTCCAGATGCTGTTAGATTACAATGCCTATCATCCCTGACCATTGACCTAGAGAGGAAGCAAGCCTGCTGCCCACTTCTTCATGAACACTGGAGCCTACTATAGGAGACAGTGCTGTTTACTGTTGAGGTGAGTATTGTGAAGGAGGACAACTCTAAAATTCACAATGAAAGGATTTTCGCCTAGGATGCTCACCAGTTAACCAACAAGTTCTTTTAAGGCAGAAATGGGCCAGGTAATTAGATTCTGCAAGCAGGGATTTTATTCTTGAGGGTGGAATGTTGAATTCCTTTGCTGAAAATCTGCTCTCTCAATTCATCCAAGAGGTGCATCTTATTAGAATGTCAATGGTAGAAGCATCACCCAATTCTTTGTACAAGCATCTCTAAGAAGAAAAAAAAGTGTTTCTACATGGACACTAGGGATGGGCACCTTACAAAAAATGACACACTGTTTCATTGTTTCCTAAGCTTACGAAACCTTACAAAATGAAATGAAACAGCAAACAGCATGTCATCAAGAAATGAAACGAAACACCATTTTTTTGGAAATGAAATGATTCATCCTAGTGGTGAGAGGCCTCTTGATCTAGCCATCTTGAGCACAGGAGGTTTATTTATAAACTGATTGATTTGTTTTCCTTCCTTCCCTCCTGCACCTCAGCTGTTGAGCTAGCTCATCTCCAATCTTGATCTATCTGCAGCTAGCCACTGGCTATATCTGCAAATTGATTTAAACTTATTATTTTCTTTCCTGATTAAGTAGGACTGTGGAGGTTATTTTTTAAAATATTCTCCTTTTTTCCTTATCTCTCCAATCTTCTTGATCTGAGGTGCAGCAGCTAGCCATTAGGTTTATAGCTTGTTTACAGAGGGTTCTTTGAAAGCAAATTGATTGGGAGGTTTGTGGGTCTTTGATTTAGGGCAGTGGGCTCCCTGTTAAGTAATAAAAAAGGAAAGCCTCCCCATTATTTATAGCTTTACAAAGTGTTTTTTTCATTTTGTTTTGTGGTGAAAATTCTTTTTAAAAATCCGTTATTAACAAAATGAAATGAAATGAAATGAAGATTGAAAGAAAACAAAACACTATATTTCTGTTTTGTTCCCATCTATAATGGACACCACTTATACCTTGAGACTTTGCAAGCTGCTGTGTGTCCATGGCATGCTTTCAGAAACATCACACTGTTTGCCAGATTGATGAAGTTGTTTGGATGAGCAGTGAAACATTTCAATCTCTCAAGAAAAAGAAGTCCAGTTGCCAAGACTCATAAACTCACCTGGATGACTAAGAATCTTCACAGACATGGGATCCTGTGTTTCATTGAGCCATTAACTGAGCTACACAGGATCAAAGCAAAAGCCTGTCTGCTCCATCATCCTCCAGTGGGCAACTAGCTGCCTAGTGAGGGAGCCAGCCCTCTAATTTGCCACACTGAGCCAGTGGCTTTAGATGGTAGAATGGTGGCATGGCCAACAGGGAGTTTGCTCTTGTTGTCTCTAGTGCCCATGACAGCTGTCTATGCTTTGGAGAGCTTTGGAAGAACCAAAGACAAGTGACAGAGATGACTAGAAGAACTGCTAGTGTTTTTTAAAACACCTTTACATCTATGTTGAATGTAAGAGGGTGTATTTGTTATAAAAAGCTAACTCCACATAGGTACACAGGTGTTTGTGTATGCTTTGGTTGAACTGACCAAGTGTGTGCGTTGCGTAGTTACAGTCATGACCAACTCTTTGTGACTCCATGTCATGGAGTTTTCTTGGCAGAAATACCAGAGTGGCTTGCCAGTTTCTATTCCAGGCACCTACAGCACCTGGTATTCCCTGGTGGTCTCCCATTCAAGTACTAACCAGGTCTGACCCGGCTTAGCTTCCAAAATCAGGCGAGATTGGATGTGCTTAGGGCATCTAGGCAGCTCGAACTGACTAACTACAATTTCCCAAAAGAGAACAAGCTCTAGAACTCTTAGATTCACTCAGGTATGATAAAACAGTAACCAACAAGCCATGTTTAGAAGCCTCAGGCCACACAGACTCCTTTGTGCAAAAATGTCTCTTTTTCTTGCCATAAAAATGTTGGCCCCCTCCCTTTCTGGAACAGTAGGTTTTTCATTGAGGGAAATCTTAAGCTGTCAAGTTGATGCCGAACTATGGCAGCCATTTTCCAGGGTTTTCTAGATGGGGGAATATACCAGAGTGGTTTACAGTGGTCTTCTTCTGGGTGCACCCTGGGAATGCACAGCTTTGTCAAGGCCACACAAGCTGGATCATCTCCTAAGAAGCACAGTAGATAATTGAACTGCCAACTTTTAGCTCCACAGCTAGAGACTGAAATCACTCCACCCAGCTTATTTATTTATTTATTTATTTATTTATTTATTTATTTATTTATTTATTTATTTATTTTAATACTTATATACCGCCCGTCTTCCAGAGGAACTCCGGGCGGTTTACAACAGAATACAAACAATAGAGACAATACAAAATGATGACACTGATAGCAAAATTAATTTAAGACACCATAATAAAACTACAGAAAGAGTCATTAGCGTCATTAGCATGATGGCGGGGGGGAATTAATTAATTGTTGCCAAACGCCTCACAAAAAAAGCCAGGTCTTTAAGGCCTTTTTGGAGGCTGGCAGGGACTGTGCAAGGTGCAGCTCACTCGGGAGATGGTTCAGCTACAGAGAAGGCTCAGTTGCGTGTCACGGTTTTCCCAGCCTCTCTGGGCGTGGCCACCTGAAGTGAGAGTGCCCGCAACATCCTGGTAGGTTGGGCCTCAGCTGGTCTTTGGGAGATTCGGTCTGCCAGGTATTCCGGTCCCAAACCGTGGAGGGTTTTATAAACTATTCTTTCTGATAGATGTTTAAAAAAAAACAACAGTTCTATATGGGGGTGGGGAGGGAGAATGAAACAGGGAAGCCCCAAAAGTAGTTAGCTAGACATTTTCCCTCCCTGCCAACTGCAGTGAAACTGCCAAGTGAAGCTACAGTCAAGGCATGAGGTTGTCCTGTCATCTTCAGCCACAACTAATGACAGTTCAGAGAAGGAGACTATGCACTGCCCAAACTGGGTTGCAAGAAGGAGGAGACCCAGAAAACAACGCTTGCTTTCTGTGAGATGGCAAGTTGGCTTCAATTAGTGGGCACATTGTCACATGGCAAAACGGGGGCCCCTTTCCCGAGAACAAGTCCTCGGCGCTCTGTCAATTATATCCTCAGAATCTGGCACTGTAATTAAACGCCAGCTGACAGTAAATATCAAACGGCTTGCGAGCTGTTGTGAAATATAGACAAGTGAACTCTTTGTGATTGCTTTCGGTAATCTGCTCTTTAATCTTTAATGCCAATTAAATGCAGGGCGGCGAGAGCCAACCTGGCGGTGCCTTATCTGAACAAAGGTGGCAAGCAGCTGAAATGACTGAAGCAGTGGGTCTCCCATTTTTTGATGTTTGTGATGGAAGCTGTCAGCCGAGTCAGCCGAGGCGGCTCTTATTCTCCACCCTTTGCAGTCACATGTGTGTGTGTGTGTGTGTGTGTGTGTGTGTGTGTGTGTGTGTGTGTGTGTGTGTGTGTGTGTGTGTGTGTGTGTGTGTGTGTGTGTGTGTGTGTGTCCATGCACAGAGTTTGGGGAAAAATTACTTTGCATTGTATCTCCTAGATCTGCCACTCATATCAGCCACATGTCGAGGGCTTCTTTTTGGGAGATCTTAGGGGTGACTGGCTGGAACACACTGAGACCCAGTCTTTTCCCCAAAGTCTTTGGGAATGCCACTGTCATAACAGGGAAGACCCATTGCCAGCCGGCATTATTCATTGCCACTGGCAAGAAAAGAGTGAATTGAATATGTTTGCATAAACACAGGCATACAATTCTGAATTCTGCAAAAAAGGAGGAAAGCCCTTGGGAGACAGAGGTGCGGGTGGGGGGATGTAGCGGTGCATGCTGGCATATTCAGAAGGAAGAGGACAGGGTTAGCAACCATCTCCAGCAACATTTCTACCTGTCTACAGTGGACACATGCCTTAGTTCCATCCTGGCTGGATGACTGTAATGACTTCCATGTGGGTCTGCTTCTGGAAAGGGTCCAGAAACTTCAGCAGGTCCAAAATGCGGCAGCCATATTGATAACCAAGGCTGATCGCACTGGTTGCCAGTCCATCTTGGGGCACAGTGCAAGTGCTGGTCCTAACCTATAAAACCATAAGGGGTTTGGGTCCAAGCTATCTCAAGGGCCACATCTCCCTTTCTGAGCTTGCCCAGGTGTTAAGATCATCAGGAGAGACCTTCCTCTTGGACCCACCAACTTCACAAGTGCTTTTTGTGGGGACACAGGAGAAAGCCTTCCATGTCACTGCTCCCAGACTTTGGAAATCCCTCCCACTGGGAGCCAGGCTGGCCTCATCATTGCTGTCTTTCTGCAATCAGGCATAGACCTTTCTCTTCAGGCAAGCTTTACTTGAATGACTGGCTGCCCTGGGTCGGGCTTTAAATAAGAACATAAGAACATAAGAACATAAGAACATAAGAAGAGCCATGCTGGATCAGGCCAAAGGCCCATCTAGTCCAGCTTCCTGTATCTCACAGTGGCCCCACCAGATGCGTCTGGGAGCACACGAGACTAGATATCTGTCTCCTGATACCACTCCCCTGCATCTGGACCTTGAAGTACCCTGGTTTTAAGCCTGGAGATTCACATCTCCATCATGGTTTGTAACCTGCGATGGACTTTTCCTCCAGGAATCTGTCCAATGTATTCATGTGACTTGCTGCTTTGAATGTGTTACTGGTGTTGCTTTTGCTTGCCATATTTGAGTGTGACATTTGTTTAATCTGTATTAGTCCTGGTATACATACTGTTTTAGCTGTAACTCTTGGTTTTAGTGATATAAGGTCCCTTGGGCTCCTTTGAAGAAGAAAGGCAGGGTATTTTGGTTTTTAAAATGTATTCCTTTGTTAATTGTCATGTTATCAAATGTTGTAAACCGCCCAGAGTAGCCCTAGGTCTAAATCAGTGGTATAAAAGTATAAAAGTCAAATAAGTAAGTAAGTAAGTAAGTAAGTAAGTAAGTAAGGAAGGAAGGAAGGAAGGAAGGAAGGAAGGAAGGAAGGAAGGAAGGAAGGAAGGAAGGAAGGAAGGAAGGAAGGAAGTAAAGGATTGTAACTTGACTTCCTCATGTACTGAATGCTTGCTTGTACATAATGCCAGAAACAAATGTCCAACATTAACTGATGCAGGCTTTTACCTGTACAATAATACCTTGGTTTAAGAGTAACTTGGTTTCAGAGTATTTTGCAAGACAAGTAAACATTTCCTCTAAATTTTGCCTTGATCAACAAGCAATGCCTTGATATACAACACTGGTGCAGATCACAGGATCAGAAGTGATCCAATGGTGACTCTCTTTCCCTCCCTCCCCCTGCTGGATTGCGGGTGATTGTCTGGGAGGAGAGGGGAACAGAGGTCTCCCTTGCACCAGCCAGGAAAGTTTTCAGAGGGGAGTGCAGGTTAGGGTTTTATTTTTCTTTATATTTCTTATTCTATTTAATTTGTTTTCAACATTCCTTCTTATTTTTTCAAACAAGTTCTAGTCATGGGGCAACTGGTCAAATGTCTATAGGGTACAAATTGCACTTTGTTATTGTCAGATTAAAAATATAGAATAAAATCCAGTTGCTACTCCCAAGAAGAGCAGATTCCACAGGAAAGTACCTAAACCATGGTGGACTTTTAGCCACCTTCTGTTGTAAGTTTTGGCATTTTGTGTGTACAGTATGTGGTCTATGGGACTTCAGAATGAAACATCTGAGTTCCCATGATATCTTGTGGGGAAATTTCCTTTGATATAAGAGTGTTTTGGTTGAGAAACATGTTTCCGGAATGAATTATGCTCATAAACAAGGGTACTATTGTACTTTCCCTCCCAGATTTGGACCAGTTCTCTATATTGTGCAGTTTCATGAAACTGGTTGGGCTAGATCAAGTGGAGACATGACTACAAAAGGAAGACTGGGACCTTGACCCAGGACCCTGGCATTGATAGGGTACAAAATTCGCACAAAGTTGCCTGTTGGTAAATGGTATTGAAAGGATGAAAAAGCCACCGTCCCGAGCAATGCACATGGATTCCAGCCACTGTTTCCCAAGCAGACTGCAAACTGATGGGCCTTGTGTGGAACCAGTGTGCCTATCATATGTTCAGATCCAGGTGCCCCTCTCCTTTACTCCATCCATTCTCTGTAAATGCCAGGATCCAGGTGTCATCCTCATTTTAGGACTGCATAACTCAAAAGGACCCTAGGAATCATGGAGTTTAGCCTCTTTCAAGAAGGCACAGTGCAGAATCAAACTCTAAGCTTTGCACCTAGGGACCTATACCACTGAGATATCCAGCAGTTCATAATACTTAGAATTGCTGAGCTGGAAGGGCCCCTATGGATCATTGAGGCACAACAGTTACAGCTCTGGGCTCCAGATGGTTTATATCAGGCCTGCACAATAGCTACAGGTAGCTCACAAGGATTCAAAACTAGCCCACTGGCCATCAATAAAAAAAGTGAGGGGATAAGTTCTCCACCCTTCCCTCCCCCATCCCAAGCACCACCACTGCCCCAGAAAGGTCCTGGGTCTGCCAGCCCACTGTCTCAGCTGAGCAGGGCAGTTCAAGGGCCATGACACATTGAAATCTCTTCCTTCCAGAATGGATTAATTGGTTTTCAGTGCATTCCTATGGGAAACCACTGCTCTACTTACATTTTTTTTTTACTTATGAGCATGTGCTCAGAACGGATAAAATTAATAAGTAGAGGTTTTAGTGTAGTAGCCCTCAGGCACTTTGGGCCAGAAAAAGTAGACCTCAGCCTGTTCAAAGTTGAACAGACCTGGTTTATATCCTGAATCAAAGCCGGAAAATATGCCCTCCTTAAGCCAAGATGCATTTGGCTGGCTAGAGTAGGAAAATCTTACAAATGCCTCCATCCTTTCCTCCTCCTCCTCATTGTAGTAGTAGTAGTAGTAGTAGTAGTAGTAGTAGTAGTAGTAGTAGTAGTAGTAGTAGTAGTAGTAGTAGTAGTAGGAGGAGGAGGAGGAGGAGGAGGAGGAAGGAGGAGAAGAAGAAGAAGAAGAAGAAGAAGAAGAAGAAGAAGAAGAAGAAGAAGAAGAAGAAGAAGAAGATGGCAATCTAACAATTTACTGCCCTCTGTTAACACACAGAATCTGCCATTTGAAGAGACCATTTTACTGTCTAATGGTAGACATGGCCCTGCCACAAGGTACATGCCTGCATAATGGAAGTGCTCAGGAGAAAGCAGCTGAATGGCCCTTTCCATATCCATTTTGTTCATTGCCTCTTTCTCAGCTCAGTAGTAAAGGACTAGAAAAGACCTAAACCATTATCCCTGCCCTGCATTTCCTGGATTCATTCTCTGTCTCTCTCCCACCCACTCCATCATGTTCTGATGACGCTGAACTGGTACCACAGCAACACAGGGCACACTCTGCCAGAGCGATCAGTGAGCCAGCCATCGTCTTGCCACCATGTATGTTTTAAAAAAAGTTGATATCCCTGCAAAAAGCCCTAAAACAAACCCTTCCTCTCAAACCTTCCTTGCAGTCTTCTCTTCTTGCATCAACTAGATTGGCCTAACGTTAAACAATCACTTCTAAGCATAGGAGATAATTCAAAAGGGAAGGAAATGTGGTGAAGTCCATTTCCATCTTGGTCCTGAATGATGCCTATAATGTGCTTTCCTCTGCTACAAACTGCCTTTATTTGGCAGGTGGACGATTGTAACAAAGTGATTCACAGCTATAAGACTTCGTCCTGCTAAAGAGCCATTGCTGCCATTTGGTGGGAGAATGTAGAGCATCCAGCCCTTATAGGGCAGCAGAAGGGGGTGGCAGTTGGCTTTCTACAACCTACGCACTGGCTTTGCGGTGCAGTCGACATCTTCCAAGTCTAAGTGCCAGCTTATAATTGGTCTTTTCAAAAATGAATTTTGTTTGCAGCAGCTGCATTCTGATCTCAAGTCCTTGCACTGTACAATTTCCAAAGCATTTGATTGGTTTATTTGCTCCCACCCATGGGTTTCTAGAGGAAACCCAACCTTGGGTCCATAGAAGTTCATGGCCTAAGACTCCCAGAATCCTTCACCATTAGCTGTTTTGACCCGCTTTTCTGGTCTTGTAGTCCAAGAACATCTGGGGACCCAAGGTTGGGAACTGCTGGTATAGAGTTTCCAGGTCTGAAGACAATGGCCAAATTCTGAGGAACTTCTTGTCTTCCACCAGATCTCATGCTTTTCCCACTTATGATTAGAGATGGGCACGAATCAAAAAAATGGCATTTTGTTTGTCGTTTGTCGTTTGGAGGGTCCGTTTCGGTTCGTTTCCATTTTTCGCAAGTTTTTGCAAAAAATTCATTTTCATTTTCGTTTGTTTTGTTACCATTTCGTTGCCATTTATTTCAATTTTTTGTGATTTTTTAAAGGATTTTAAGCAATTCACTCATATTGCAGTAACGGAAACGAAACTCACGACAAAATTTCCGGTGTTTCTGTTCGTTTTGTTTCATTTTAGAGACAAAATTCATTTGTCATTTCATTATGTAACGAAATGAAAAAACGAAAATGGAAACGAAAAATTGTTCATTTTGTGCCCATCTCTACTTATGATTTAGGAACTGCTGGAAAGAGTAATGGGCTAGGTCTCTGGTTGCAGAGGCAGAGGTTAGGAGTTCAATTACCCACTGGGCCTCCTTAACATGGGCTGGATGTGATGATGCAGAGCAGGCATGTCCAAACTTTGGTCCTCCTGCAGTCCTTTGCCATTGGCAATCTAAGCTTAGAATTCTGGGAGTTATGGTCCAAAACATCAGGAGGGCTGAAGTTTGGACATGCCTGATCCAGAGGGTCTCTTCCAGCTCTGCAGTTCTAAGGTTGTTGTTGTTGTTGTTGTTGTTGTTGTTGTTGTTGTTGTTGTTGTTGTTGTTGTTAGGCAGTGAAGGAAGTCCACATGGTGTGCCTCAGCTGTTCAAGTCCATACACAGGTAGACATACTATTTTATTTTATTTTATTTATTTATTATTGAATTTATATCCCGCCCATCTTCCCACCGGGAACTCTGGGCGGCGAACATAGCAGAACAAATCAGGAATACACATAATAGGTACACTACAACACAATAAGGAAACATAATAAGCAGATCAACATAGATTAATAAAAGCATATTTAAAAAGAACAGCAGCAGGGGCGCACCCTGTAGTTAAGACCTCACCGCTGCTATGTCAAAAAATTCGAGCTAGGTATTGATGGCGGGAAAAAAAAAGGCTAAGCTAGGTCACCAAATGCCTCGCGGAATAGGATGGTCTTCACCGCTACGAAAGGCCAGCAGGGACTCTGCAGAGCGCACTTCGCTGGGAAGGCTGTTCCACAAGGTTGGAGCAGCCACGAGAAAGCCCCGGGTGCGGGACCGCCTGGCTTCTCGGAGGGATGGAACCTGTCGGTCGGGCTGATGTTGACCGCTGGGTGATCCGCTCTGCCAGGTAATCCGGGCCCAAGCCATGGAGGGCTTTATAAACTAAAACCAAGACCTTTTTGTGCAGCCGGGCCAGAACCGGGGTGATGTCAATAAGACCAGTCTGGCCGCTGCATTTTGCACCCGCTGCAATCACGGAGGAGAGTCAAGGGCAACCCTATGTAGAGAGCATTACAGTAGTCCAGCCTCGAGATCACCAGCGCCTGGACCACTGTTCTCAGGAGTCCCGTCTAGGTAGGGGCGAATCTGGGCGATCTGGCGAAGATGAAAAATGCGGTCCTACGGCCGCCACCTGAGCATCCAGGGACAAAGCCGGGTCCAGGATCACGCCCAGATTCCGAACCCTCTCCGCCAGCTGGAGGGAAACACCCTCCAGACTGGGGAGGGGGCCTCCATACCCAGACGGGGAACTCCCGAAGAACATCACCTCGGTCTTCTCAGGGTTGAGTCTGAGCCTGTTGGCCTTGGTCCAAGCCATAACCGCCTCCAGACACTGGTCGAGGGACCGGACAGCTTCCACTGCAGAGGTGGAGAAACAGAGATAGAGCTGTGTGTCATCAGCGTACTGATGACAACGCAGCCCAAATCTCCTGATGACCCCAGCCAGTGGCCTTACATAGATGTTAAACAGCATGGGGGAGAGAGACGACCCCTGCGGAACCCCACAAGGGAGTATCCACGGGGCCGACAACTCCCCCCCATGCTGCACATACTGGGACCGATCCTGAAGGAAGGACCGGAGCCAACTGAGGACAGTGCCCCCGATCCCTACCTCCAGGAGCCGGTCCAGTAGGATACCGTGGTCGACGGTATCAAACGCTGACAAATCCAGGAGAACCAACAGGGTAGAGGGAAGCCCGGATTAGGTCATCTTGCAGCGCGACCAGAGCTGTCTCGGTACCCCGGCCAGGCCTGAAGCCAGATTGGCAAGGATCAAGGCACCGCTGTTTTTTGTGTTTGCTACTCAATGGCTTACATTCAGTGACATCACAAAGAATCACACACAACCTTGTCTCATGCATGAGTGTGTCTCATGAAGTCTCATAGATTGGGAAGTTACTGGAAGCACAACCCTATATGTGTCCCATCGTTTTTGGAGTCTTCTCCCATTTTGTACCTGTAATAAGAATACCAGGGCTCAGAACAAGGAAGAACTGGAGAGCACTCATGTTCCATAATCTTATCCATAGATGGGAAGGAACATAGATGTTGTAATCTAATATAGCTGCATGACAACAGGTGGTGGAAGTCTATATTGGGCATTTTCCAATGCCTGCCCTCTCTGCCACCTGGTTTGTTTCTCAGGAATTATCTGCCCTATATTCCACGCCACTTCACTTATGGTTATACCTGGGCAGTGGGAAGGACAGACTTAACAAAATCTCTGAAGCAGAAGAGGAGAAGTCACAAGTTGCTCTACCTTCTCTTCTGTCCATCCTCTTTCATGTTCTCTATTGGTACATAACACTCCCATGTTGCTGGGGATGGCGGGAGATGTAGTCCAAAATGGAATTATTTATTTATTTACTTACTTACTTACTTACTTACTTACTTACTTACTTACTTACTTACTTACTTACTTACTTACTTATTTGACTTTTATACTTTTATACCGCTGATTAGGGCTACTCTGGGCAGTTTACAAAATTTGATAACATGACAAGTAACAAAGGAATACATTTTAAAAACCAAAATACAAGGTGCATAATAAAACAAGGTGTACATAAATCAACAATGAAAAACTAAAATTAAGCTAAAATGGAGATAAAAATGGCAGGAGATTGATAAAATGGGGGGAGGTGGGAGAATAAAAGACAAGCGGTAAAAAAAAATAGTGCCTTACTAAATGAGAAAGATGTCACCAGTTCATTCCTATATCAAGGGGGACAATGATCACAGCAGGAGGCCGCGTCAGCCAGGGGATTCTGGGAAGAATCTCGCAAAGGACATAATCACCCTTTTGAGCTCTGGGTGCAGAAGGGTTTTGACCCTGAGAGGGGTACCATGTGGAGAGGAACATTCCTTCAGTTTTGTTGTCTCTTTGTAGCCTCCTAAGTAGAAGTCTTCCTCTCCCACCCAATTGTGAGGCCAGAACAGATTCCAATGGAGAGATCAAAACTGGGCAGTGACATGCGACATGTGGAATGGGGCCAAGAAATGTTGCGGAGCTGACTGAATCACATCCCTCGGCCCTCTCTCTTTTATCCCACCTTGGAACTCGACATCAAGTCTATTCAGAGGTTTCTACAGACGGCCAGAGTTGAAATTTGAATAATGAATTCTGTTTGGAGGCTGAGAAACCCCGGCATTCCATCTGTGGCAAGGTCTGGAAGAAATACATCTCAGGCTTGCCGGGTGGCTCTGCCAGAAAAAACAAAGTTAGTGTAGGAATGCCAGCATTTGGGAGCAGCACCCGCTTGAACTGAGGGAAAACTTGTGGGGAAATAAATTTCTGAGTACTTTGATGGCAGAGGTTGTCCACCTGTCTCATTATGGAGGCAAATCCAAATGGCCCCAAGCACTGGAAAGCTTCTGGGTGTCTTCAGCTTCAACTGTCTCTACTGTACTTGAATAAATAAACCCTATTGTTTTTGGGCAGGAATATGCTTAGAGGACAGATACGCCACTGGAGAAGCATCTGCTTCCATTTATCTGGAAGGGAGTCATTTGTCACAAGGGACTTGACCCTCAAGCCTTCTGAAAAGTTGACGAGACTTCAGTGACAAGAGCCAGTCCAGAGAAACCGTGACGGCTCCAGGACTAATTCACTTTAGAGGCTCCCTGCCTTGTTCCAATCCTGCTTACAGATGCTGCTGTAGGCTGTATCAGGCCCTGAAACAGCTATTAAACAAGCAAGCATACCAACATGAACATTTAAAGCTAGCAGTTCTATTTCAGTGGGTTTAGGGGTATGTGTAAAGATCTTTAGGGGATGTCTCAAAAACTGCCACTTCCAGAAGCCTTCGGGAGTAGAATTTTTTTAACGTGTAGCTTTGTGTAGTTTTGGGATATGCAAAGACACTGTTGGGAAGCCACCTGCAGCTGGCAAGCCAAATGCCCATGTTCCTTTGATTTGCATTGCTGCATGGAGTGGAGGGTTGGTCTTGATGGCCTTATAGGACCCTTCCAACTTCACTATTCTCTGATTCTAACCACTGAAATAAATGTGTACTAAAACAAATGAGAATAGGTTGCTCTTGTCTTCTCTTAAGTGACTGACCCACAGGTCAGTCCAATCCAGTTCTTATGTTCTTACTGCAGATGGAAAAAAAGGAGATCTAGAGTTGGGTGTCATCAGCATATTGATGACACGAAACTCCATACCTCCTGATGACCTTCCCAAGCAGTCTCATATAGTTGTTAAAAAGCATGGGGGAAATTACCAACCCCTGTGGCACCCACACTTGAGGGACCAAGGCAATCTCCTCGAGCTGCACTCTCTGAGGCCGGTCCTCCAAGAAGGAATGCAACCACGGCAAAGCAGTGCCTCCAATTCCTAACCCAGAGAGCCTCCCCAGGAGGATACCGTGGTTGACAGTATCAAAGGCCGGTGAGATATCAAGGTAGATCAGCAAGGACAATTTGCCCTTGCCGTCCTCCCTCAGAAGATTGTCATGCAGGGCAACCATTGCCTATTCCATTCCATGATGCTGTCCGAACCCCAGCTGGAATGGACCAAGAGCGTTAGTTTCATCCAGGAGCTCCTGAAGGTGGTCGACCACCACTCTCTCCACAACCTTGCTAATGAATAGTACATTGGCAATGGGGCTATAATTGCCAATATGGTCCGCTGCCAGCTGTGGCTTCTTCAGAATGGGCCCAATGAGTGTCTCCTTGAGGGCAGGGGGAACCCTGCCCTCCTGGAGAGACCCATTAATTTTTCCTGTGGCCCATTCAGTGATAACTGGTCTGGGATCTTTTATAAGCCAGGCCAGGCAAGGATCAAGCACGGAGGTGGTGGCACGACAACGATCAAGGACCCTGTCCACTTGAGACGATATCACAGGTTGAAACGTGGTCAGAGTATCTAGGCAAGGCGGAGCACTGGATGTCTTTGCTCGATCTACTGCTGTCAACTGGAGGTCTAGGTCCCAGTGGGTGGCCTCCACTTTAGATTTTAAAATGCTGAAAATTGGTTGCAGGAGATACCAGGGGTAGGCTGATCATTGCAACTAACTCTAAATAGATCACGGACTATACGGAAGAGCTCAGCCTGAGGGTTTTGTGCTTCGCTTATCCAAATAGTGAAGTGGGATCTTCTTGATGCTCTAACCTTGGCTGAGTAAATAGTTGACACAATCTTGATGGCCACTAAATTACATACTGTCGGGGCCCACCTCCAAATGCTCTCTAGCCTCCTTCTATTGTGCTTGAGGGCCCAAAGGTCCTGGTTAAACCACGGCACACCAGAGAGCCGGCGGTGAAGGTGGCATTCAGGAGTGAGCGTGTCAGTTGCCCTGAGGCAGCGGAGTGCCACCTTTCCATCAAGGCATCAACAGGTGTGCCACCCAGTTCATTGGGAATCCCACACCTATTCCCCTGAAATCACAAAGGATCCATAAGCCTGCATGGTTGGACCATGGGGAGGCGCCACTGTAGGGCTCCATTTCAATAGGTGGTGGTGCGACCATGACAAGGGGTCCGACACAAGGTCAGTCACCATCAGGCTACTCTCTCTCTCTGTGCATTAGAAAATACCAGGTCTAGAGTATGACCCCCCCCCAAGTGTGTGGGACTGTTGACAAGTTGGGATAAGTCCAGGAAGGCCATGGTCTCCAAGAACTCAAGAGCAAGCCCAGTGACCTCTGCCTCCACAGGGATGTTGAGATCGCCCAGAACTAGAAGTCTGGGGGACCTCAACAGTGCCACGGAGACAAAGGAGACAACTCCAGAAGAGAGTGTGCTGGGTGGGGGGAGCATGGTATACCAACACAGCCCCAATTCCATCCCTATTCCATATTAACACATGGAGGACCTCCAGGCCCAGTATCACCAATAAAAAGAGCCTAGCAGCATTCAGAGAGAGTTCTGATATACAATGGCTTACCCTCCACCCTTACCCTCTAATGACCCTCATGCCAAATAGCGTACCCAGGTGGGCAGATGAAGGAAGGAGAGGGTAGGACCACCCTCCGCACCCACCCAGGTCTCAGTAATGCATGCCAGATCTGCCGTTTCATCGATGATCATGTCCAGGATGATCTGATTCTTATTAACCACACCAAGGATAGAGTGGGGGCTGATTGAACTGATTACCTTGCATCTGACAGGTGGAGACAGCACCAGAACAGGGTATAGCTTTCACATATCTAAACTACCAGCCTCAGCTCTCTAGCCAACTGCTCATTCCTACTGATCTTTACCAGCTTAATGCTGGTAACATTGGCTGCTCTTAAGAAGAACTCAGTGGTTTAGGCATCTGACTGGGGAGCTTGATGTTGGGCATTCAATTCCTACTATGCCCTCTTGATGGGTTTTGGACAAGATCATCCATAGGTTCCCTTTCAGCTCTAATGTTCTAAGATTAACCAACCAACCAACAATCTGATTGACCTATCTGAATGGTAACTAAACACAATTCCCTTTGGAGCAACTCTCTCTCTCTCTCTCTCTCTCTCTCTCTCTCTCTCTCTCTCTGTGTGTGTGTGTGTGTGTGTGTGTGTGTGTGTGTAGGAGGAGAGCACAGTGTTTCTTTCACACCCTGCTTGTGTTTCTCCAGGGCGCATGTGGCCAACTAAAAACAGGATATTAGACCACCAACTCCTACCCCAACCACCCCCAGATGTATTGGCTGTTACCCTCCTCATCCCTTTGTTGGTGGGGCAAGTGGCAGCTGTAATACAGAATATCTGTTTGATTCCCAGTTTTGGAAGTGTGCTGTAGATGATCCTTCATCTAATTCAGGTGTTAATATATGGCAGATACCCAACAAAGCATGGTACTGTTCTTTCTAACCCTCCAGTGATTCTAAACTCTATGGAATGTGCATGCAGTCAAAGACATTCTGTAGACTTCCCTCTGTGTTTGTATTCTCACATATCGTGTTCCTTGTTACAGTATAATCACAATGCTGGTAATGGAAACCCCTTGATAAATGAGATGGAAGATACCAAGGGGAAAGTTTACAAGGCAGCAATGGTATTATGAAATAGCATTTAGACTTTGCTTAATTGGGATGTCGCTGGGGCTCTGACACCCAATAATAAGGACAGTAGGAAGCTGATCTGACAGCTCATTAACACTCAATTAATGCTGCTCTGTACAACCTAGCAATAAATGTTTTTTTAAAAAAGGTATCTTGGCAATCAAGATGGAATGGAGATAGAAAATGCAGGACTATTTTTTAAGTGCATGTTCTGACTACAATACTCTGTGGCATCTGATTTGTCTCTGCATGTACTCTTGGAGTAGAATGGAGAGAAGGAAGGCTGAAGAGCATGATTCATTTCAGACAAATGCAGTGGCTTTCTACAGAACAGAACAAATGAATGTCAAAATCCACCAAGGGTAGAGTTATTGTCTCACCTAACTAACTTGTTTGATTTTCTGCTTTTTTAAAAAACTCCTGTTGTGTCCTTCAGAGACATGTGGTAGCATAGGGAACCCATCAATTCCTTATACAGTGGAACCTCGTCTAAGAAACTGTTTGTATAATATAAAATCTGTACAACATAAAAATTCCAGGGATGGGGGAAATTTGCTTAACATCATCTATGGGGCGAATCCGTACAACATAAAAATGGTCACAATTAGGGATTAGTCTGTTTTCAATGCATTTCTATGGGAAATTTGTATAATGGAGAATTTGTTTCAAATAATTTCATTTGGAACAAATTAATTCCTTTATACAAGGTACCACTGTATTGCACTGCAGTTTTACTTATCAGAAGACAGCTTTCTGTAGTGTATGTTGAATAGGCAAAACTCCCCTCATTTCCCTACACTAGTGTTTGTTTGTTTGTTTGTTTGTTTGCCTCTGATTCTTCATAGGACTGGCTTGAAGGCTCAGTGGTTTAGAATAAATATCTGGCCAAGCAGTCAGAAGTTGGGCGTTTGCTTCTCCATTGTGTCTTCTGCCAGAAGAGCCAGCCTGGGTGGCCTTGGGCAAATGGCATAGTCTGAGGACACCCCCAGAAGAAGGGAGTGGTAAATCGCTTCTGAGTGTTCTCTACCTGGAAAACCCTATAAAGGGTAACCCTAAGTCAGAACTGACTTGACGTCATATCATTCTCCATATGATGTTGCTGCAAATACCTTGCTTAGTGGGAGCATTTAATATAGAGCAGAAGATGGGATTATGATGACCTTTCAAATGGTTCAATGCCTGTAACCGTTTAACAATTCAACTGGGAGGAAAGGCCCTTCTTAGCGTTAGGTTGCACATTCATCACTGTTTTTTCCATAAAGGAAAAAAACACACCATTTGGGGAATGACTTCTCCAGACACCAGCTTTCCAGCAGCTGCGGTTGATTGAAGGCAGATGGGTCTGGGCAGAGGAGCAATCCCATGTGTTTTCGTTACACACCTATTAAAAGCACAATTAATTTTCCTTTCCCCACAGTTGGAAAGGAACAATAAAGACTGTGGATAGGACTACATAGTGTATCTGTTGTTTCCAGATGTTAAAGCAATCAAAGAAAACACTTCACCTCTAACATATTTGTTTATTGTATTTATTTTTGAGTATTTTTTACTCTGCCTTTCTCATTGGAAAAGGACTCAGGGTGGCTTACAGTAAGGAGAGACAATATACAGTCCAGTACAATTAAGGCATATTCAATTTGAGAAACAGGGAATTGAGGGGTATCTTGCATTAGAAGGCAACATCAAAACTAACAATTGATAACATAGTGTCAATGCAATCACACAAGGAGATATAGACACAGTGGTTATAAACACAAAGTCTGTGTAGCCATGTATAGTAGATTCATATAAAGACATAGTAGATAGTCCATCATTCAGGTAAAGCTTGCCTGAAGAGAAAGGCCTTTGCCTGTTTCTGGAAAGACAGCAGAGATGGGGCAGTCCTGGCCTCCAGTGGGAGAGAATTCCAGAGTCTGGGCGCAGCAGTTGAGAAGGCTCTTTCATGGGTCCCCAGAAGAGGTACCTGTGAGGGTGGTGTGATGGAGACAAAAGCCTCTCGTGATGACCTTAGCACCCAAACTGGTTCATATTGTGAGATTTGATCTTTGAGGTAGCTAGGACCCTAGGTCATATAGTGCTTTGGAGGTTAAGGTTAGCACTTTGAATTCTGCTCAACAGCTGATTGGCAGCCAGTGGAGTTGTAATGTGACAATTTAGTAGAGGTGTAATGTGACCTTCAGTTCTGCCCAGCACGAACAACTGAGCCCTGCTCAAAATTTTTCTCCAAAAGCATATGCCAGAATCAGACACGTTCTCTTGAGTGAAAGGAGAGAACATAGAAAGCAACAATTTTCATCACATAGTTTCCACTTTATATCATTCATTTGCTAAAAGGCGCAAGTAGATTTGAAGCTTCCAGAAAATGGCCAGATTAAAAGATAGAACTTACCATCAGTGAATAATCAGTATTAAAAAATGCCCCAAAGGAAAAGGGCAGGGAAGTACCTGCTGAATTCTGGTTCATTACTTACACCTGCACAAGAGTTACTGGTGGGATGTGCAATTTTTGTAAATTAAAATGTCCTAATAACATTCTGAAAGTGGGACAGACTACTTTGTGTGTAGGGGTATAACTCAGACATCAATATTTGCCATACATTAATGGGGGGGGGGTGGAGCCTGCTGAAGACTAGCCATGAGTTTGGTGTTTCTACCATGTGCAGAAGTCATTCCACGAGTCCTGAAAGTCCCAAACTGCACAAGCCATTAAGTGTATGATTTGGGGCCAACACAATTCTAGTTCAGTATTTCATTTTGTCCTGGGTATGCGCATTTCCCCAAAATACCCCAGAACAAAATACCCCAGAACAAAACCACAAAGTGGACCAATTTTGTGGGTTTTGTTTGTTTGCTTTTTGCTTTGTGGTTGATTTTGTAGGAAGCAATTAGTGGATATTTTAATTCGTCGATGGGTGATGTCTGTACTAGCCAGCACTGGACTGTTGCACAGAACACACCTGGATCTTTAAAGTTCCCCTTTCTTTTAACCTGGGTTCTGACTGGCCACTCAGCAGATCCCCCCCCACACACCTTTTCCTGGTCCCCTATTTGGAGAATGTTAAAGAAAAAGAAAGAAAAAGAAATCTTCGCAGGTAACGTAAAGCAGCCCCTTCTAAGCAGTAATTCATCTTTGTCAATGGCTGATTTTCATTTATAGGTATTACTCACCCTCTTTTCTTCTCTGTCTACATTCTGCCTTTCCCCCCTCCCCCTCCCCTCTTTCTTCCTTATTATTACATTTCCAAGCTCAATCATGCAAAAAATTACATGGTTACATAGATTTAGCTGTCTCTGATCTCATAAAACCTGCCCTGCTTAGTCTGCCCGTAACTGTTCAATTAGGCCAGGCGCACAAAAGAGATGTACTGGAATAATCCCCACCTTAACTTAAAAGCCGTTTTGTCCTGTTCTGGAGTACTCCACAGAGAGAACATTACAAAGCGCTGTTTCAGAGCACATCCGTACCACTAATGCTCAAGGCTGTGGTGAGGAGAATGGCTTTGCCTATCTACTTGAGCCCATTTTTCAACTTCTGTGCTGTACTATGTAGCTGCACATCCACTTTTAAGAAGCATTTGAAGGGAGTTTCAGTCCCTGTCAGTGGAGAGCAAGTAAGGATACCGGTTGCTGTGTTGGGCTGTGAATCACAAGACTTGCATTCAAATCACCACTTAGCTTTGACGCTTACTGGATAACAATCTCCATTGCCAAGCTTTTTGTGGAAACATTACATTCATTATTGCAAATGCTCCTTGCCTCTATTATAAATTTCTGAAATGTCCACACCCCACCTGGAGTACTAGGTACAGTTCTATGCTCCTCAAGTTTTAAAGGATGTTGACAACCTTGAGCGGGTCCAGAGGAGGGCAACCAGGATGGTTAAAGGTCTGGAACATACAGTATGTCTTACGAGGAGCAGCTTAGGGATCTGAGAATGTTTAGTCTTACAAAGAGAAGTCTGAGAGGGGATATGATAGCCATGTTTAAATATTTGAAAAGATGTCATATAAAAGAGGGGGCTGGCTTGTTTTTGTGGCTTCAGAGACTAGGACTTGGAGCAATGGTTTCAAAATACAGGAAAAGAGATTCGGACATTAGGAAGAACTGAGCTATTCAGCAGTGGAATATGCTGCCACAAAGGAGGGTGGTGGAGTCTCCTTCTTTGGAGGTTTTTAAGCAAAGGCTGGATGGCCATCTGTTGGGGGTACTTTGATGGAGGTTCCTGCATGGCAGGGGTTGGACTGGATCGCCCTTGAGGTGTCTTCCAACTCTATGAGTCTATGATTCTATGAATCTATGACACATTACCATATTTTTTAATGTCTCCCAAACATTGAGCCAGTGAAACTGGCCACAACACTTGCTTCTCCACCATGCTGTACCAACTGTATTCTGCTTTTCAACTGGACAAAATTCCCTGGCCAATCTTTTTAATAGTAGACAAGTTGCTCTCAGTGTGATTTTGAGTTGTTTATGAGACATTTAGATGCTTTCTCTATATCTTGGAAGCCCAAACTCGTCTAGCTGACCAAGGCTTCCTTCCCTGACCTCCTGAAGATTATTCTTGCCACCAGCAACCAAGCAAATAGCTGTTTACAAGCTTGCTGACATGTTGACATGTTGCTTTTATCTTTTCTGAATGTGTATGTCAAAGAGAAAGGGGAAAATGTATGCGGTTCTCTCTCTCTCTCTCTCTCTCTCTCTCTCTCTCTCTCTTATTCTCTCTCACTTATTCACAAACACACACACACAAACACACATGGGGGGGAGAGAGAGAGAGAGAGAGAGAGAGAGAGAGAGAGCAGACATCCTAAGTGGTTTGTATTTGTGTTTTTTTCCCAGTTTTCCCCATAAAGGATGTAGCAGACACATGGGGTTAGGGGGAAATATTCATGATAAAGCACCAAGTAAAAATGGAATATACAGCGGCTTGACACCTTTTGGTTTTTTTCTTTTCCCCACATGTGCAGTTGTTCATGAGTTGGAATGCTTGATCATCTGTCTCAAGGGACGTATCTGTTGCATTGAAAGAGCTCGTGTTTGAATGTGCCCTTCTGGGGAAATGAATAAAGAAGAAAACTAAGACAAGGATGTCGGAACCAAAGAAGACATCCCTTGAGACACTAATTAAAATTAAATACAAAAGAGCATGGAAGACTTGATGGCACCTGCACGCTGGAGGAAAGGTAATCCAAGGTGTGAGAGTTACATGGGTTTATGGCTCAAAGGGCACCTCTGGTACTTCGGAGATGCACTAGCTGCCCGCCGGTAGTTGTTGCACACCAACCTCTATCATCCTCTGTCAATTATAGTGCTCTTTAATGCATAGCAGAAGGACAGGCTCCTGCCTTCATCTGACGATCTTAAAGTGGCTGCCGTATAGAAAAACACTAGCGGAGGTCTTGAGATCTCCTGGTGTTTCTCTTATGCCCCCCCCCTCCCTCCAATGGCTGGAAAGAGGAGTTCAATTCCCACCTGCAGTTCCTTTCTCACGGAGCAAGCTGCGGCATGTCTTCCTCCCTTGGGTTCCTTTTGACGTGCTGGAAGGAGGTGGGGTGGGTGAAGAGTGCGGAAAATGCTATTTCCTTGCTCACAGGTGTGCGCAAGAGAGAGCTTTGAAACCTTATTCTTTGGACCCCTGGAAAAGGTGGGCTTTCTGCTGCAGGCAGAGGCTGCTGCACTGCTGGAAGGCACAGGCTCCTCTCACTGGAGAAAGTGGCTCACAGGAGGGGTCATCTCACACATCTGGAGGCTGGGGGTGGGTGGGTGGGGGAGCTAGCCTGGAGACTGGTGACCCAATTTCATCATGCTGCTGAAATTGCTCTAAATGCTGGTCTGAATTTTGTAGCAGGTCCTGTATAAGATTCTTCTCATTGGCTTGCTCCAGTAAAGTTCAGAGAAAATTCAGAGTGGGTTCGCCATCCCTGCCAAATAGGGATGGGCACAGAATGCCAAACTGGCATTTCATTTCATTCTTCGTTTCTCCCCCTCCCTTTTTTTTCTCGTTTATTATGAAATAATTTTTGTTAAAAAAAAATCATTTTGTTTCTTTTTTCTTTTTATTTTTTTCTTTTCTCGTGCCGACCGCAGGCCCCGTTGGCGCATTTTTAAAATTTTGTTTTCCTTATCTCACACCAACCAGCTGGCCCGTGGGCCCAGTTGGGGTTTTTTTCCACCTTCTCCAATTGACCAGCTGGCCTGCGGGTTGGGTTGGCACATTTTATTTATTTATTTATGCTCGGTCAGTGCATTTTTAATTCCCCCCCTTATCTTGCGCCAACCAGCTGGCCTTTGGGCCAGGTCGGTGCTTGTTTGTTTGTTTTTAACCGTGGCAGGCTGGTGGCATTTTACAGAGGAAATGAAATGCTTTGTTTTAACCAAAAAAATGACCATTTTGTTTCGTCTGTAACGAAATGCTGCTTCATTGTTTCATTTCATTTCATTTTGTTATGTAAAGAAATGACGGAACAGCATTTCATTTTTCATTTTGTGCCCATCCCTACTGCCAAGCATGGGTCACCAGCCTCCACTGATGGTACGTTCATTGCTATAAACCAGCCCCAAACACCTTTCTTGGTTTTATGTTTATTTATTTAAAATGTTATTACCCCATCTTTGGTGGACATGAAAGGCACAATTGAGAGTCCCTGGGCAACAGTGTTCACCACTGGCTAATCCTTTGAATCCAGAAGCACCCCACCTTTCCCCTTGAAATGGACCCAAGGGGGTTACATTGTTAAAAATCAATATTTAAAGCAAAAAGTGAGTGAACAAATAACTAAGAAGGATTGAACAATTACCACTAGAGATGGGCACGAACTGGAAAAATGGTGGTTTGTGTTGGTTTGTGGTTTTCAACATGATCATAAACCACAAATAGGAATGGGCACCAAGTGAAAAGCAAAATGCTGTTTCATTAGCTAAGAAAATGAAATGAAACAAAGCGAAATGTGGAAACAGCGCTTCATGAGTAACAAAGGGAATGGCACATTTTTCATTTAAAATGAACCAATTCGTTTTGGTGTAAAACGGCGCTCCTAGGTCCTAGAGGCACCTGGGGCCTCTAGGACCTAGGGGAGACATTTTACAGAGTAATTAATCAGTTTGTTAATGTTTCATTTTGTACATTTTTTAAAAAAATGTATTTCTAATGAAATGAAATGAATCATGGGGAAACAAAACGAAGCAAAACAAAACAAAACACAATTTTCCCATTTTGTGCCCATTCCTAACCACAAATCATCATGAGTCATTTGAAAAATGATCTCGTTTGTACTCCTTCATTTTGCAGGTTTATGCTGTGGTGGGGGGAATACTGGGACCTGCCTCCAGGTACAGCCACTTCTGCCACTACTGCAGGCCACCAGTGCCCTCTTCAGGTACAGAGGCAGGCTGCTGGCAGGGAATCCAGGCCTATCAGAACAAAGTGTGGTGCTTCATTTTGCTTAGGCTAAAAATGGAATCCTCAAACTGGATCAAGAACCAATCTGCAAACCAGCCTGGTTTGTACATTTTTCTGGTTCATGGTTCAGTGCATGCCCATAAACAATTACCACTAAAACAAACAAACAAACAAACAAACAAACAAACAAAACAAATTAACATTTTCTGCTACTTGGAAGGATTCAGAGTGCTTCTAGGCTGGACCTTCACAGTAGCTAAGTAACCAGGGTGGGTGAATGGGTGGGAATTATAAATGTTATTTTTCAAATCCTGTTGCTATCTTGACAGTAAGGTTGCAGGGCTGCTCACTATGCAACCATGCATAGGTCCTTAAGGGGAATTATATTTCTGCTCTCTCACTGTGGGAATATTTTGCTTCTTCAGTGTTCTACACAAAATGGGGAGTGGATGGTATTGGGAAGAGAACGGATCCAAGACAGAACACCTCAAGCAGAAAGGTGTTTGGTCAAGTTCAATCAAACAAAACCAGTTGGGCTCACCTTTCTGGAGTTCATTGTTGACTCTAGATGTTCTTGGAGTAAAATTCCCAGAAGGCTTCACCACTTGTTGTGTTGGCCAGGGTTTCTTGAAGTTGCAGTCCAAGAACATCTGGGGACTGGAGGTTGGGAAACCCTGTTCTGGACCATGGATCACAAATGGCAAGGTATAATTGGAATCAATTCTCACCTAAGATCCTTTAACACATGTTGTCCATGATCATCCTGGCCTTTGTTAAGGAAGCCCAGGTCCTTGTGACCTCTAGGTACCATACACCCTTTCTTGGTTTCATGTGCTCCTGTGCTGCTGTGATCCAGGGACACTCTGAAAGCTTTACAAGGCTCAGAATACTTTCCTCTTTCTGGAAAGATAGAGTAAATCTGCTGAGGTTTTAAAAATAAGTATGTGTGAGAAAGAGCAAGCATCCAAGACAAGGTGATTTTTCTTTTTTTTGCCATCTCCATCCCTTCAGTCCAAATAGTTTGAAGAGGGAGGAGGGCAACCCACCACACATTGACTATCTGTTCCATTAGGAAGTCATTTTTCCAGTTCTGCTTTGCCTAGGAGCTGTGCTGATGAAATATTAAGCACCACACTGACAGGGGCATTGGGGATGGAGTTGATGTAATCAGAAGAGTAGTTTAAGGCCTGGACTTCCTTTGAGTACATTTTTGATTGATCAGGTCTTGCAAAAATAAATAACACAGCTCTTTAGATCTATGTAGTGACTTTAAATATTTAATAGATCCTGCATGAATATACGTGAAGGATAAGTCCTCGCCCAGCACTCCCACCTCTGTCCAATTTTAAGGATCAGATTTATCATCTAATGCCTTACAGAGTTTGGACAGGGAGGGAGCGCAGATTTCTGATCCAGCTGACAGTATCTGGCACTGTGATTTAACATTTCTGTCCCATTATTATCCCTGAGAGGTACGATAGGGAGCGGGCGGTCTATCGGCCTTATTCTGACTCTGAAACAAAAAGGAGGATTGTGGTAGTTGGGGATGTTGAAACTGACAGTGGAGCATTAATCATGTCTCTCCAAACATCGAAAAAAAAATTCATAGCCAACTGGGGCAAGGAAGGAGTCAGTGAGCTGTAGGACAAGTCAGTGAGTGGCTGGTGAGGTGGAAGGTGCACAGTGTAGCATTTGTTGTTTGGAGGTTTGCTGCTGCAGAGCTGCCATTGATCAAGGGGTGGTGGTGGAGTCGATGGCCTTGTAAGACCCTCCCACCTTCACACTTCCATGATTCTGTGAAGGCACAGGATGGCATCTCAGAGGAATGCTGCACTTCTCTGGGTCACCAGAGAGGGAGACAAATCTCAGGGCAAGTGGACTTGGAGATGAAGGAGAACAAATACTCTTTTATGGGTGGGGGGGGCAACAACATTCATTCTGAGGTCATTTTCAGCTGATGCCAGGATTCTCCAGCTCATCATGAAGGTGTTGATGTGTGTGTTGTGCTTGCTCAACCCTGGTGCACCAAAAATCCAGCCACAAGTCAGGAATCGAGAGGATGTGGGAGGCAAATAGTGCATGCACATATTTGGATCCCGTTACACAAACTGCAACAGGTCTAGAAGCAAAATGAGAAAGGATTTCTAGAATCTGAACAGGATGGCAATGCATCTCACTGGAATCAGAAAGCCCGTGGCCAACTGACCTATGTGCCAATGGGGACTAAAAACCAGGCCCTGCCCTAGATGGCCAACATCTAGGTTCCCTATTCACCCTTCATGTGAATCAGATGTAAATCAGACCTGGACCACACAGCTCTTTATACTGGAGACTTCTTCAAAAGGGGAATTGACCTCCCAAACAGGGATCATGTGGCCACCCTGAGTGTATCATCATTTTTGTCTCAATTTGCCTAGCAGAGATGGCACCACTTACATTCCTGGGTTTCCAGGTTCAAAGGCTGGCCATGCAGTTTTATAAATACAGTGGACCCTTGTATAACAAACAGTTTGTATAACATAAAATCTGTACAACATACAAAAATTCCAGAGATAAGGGAAATTTGCTTAACATAATTGCCTTTGGGGCGAATCCATAGAACATAAAAATGGGATTACTCCATTTTCAATGCATTCCTATGGGAAATTTGTATAAAGGAAAATTTGCTTAACAGAATTTTGTTTGGAACGAATTAATTCCTTTATACAAGGGACCACTGTAACTTTTCCCCCATCTGTGGCCTAATGGTAGGCCAAGCTCCAGATGCTGATTCCTCTTTCCTGTTAACAGTTTTGGGATCCCATGGAAGTTTTGTTCTACCACATACTTTCAATTAGGAATGGGCACCTTACGAATAATGAAACATTGTTTCATCATTTTGTAAGCTTACAAAATGCCAGGCAGCATTTCATAATGAAATGAAATGAAATGGCATTGGGGTTTTTGTTTTTGTTTTAAACAAACCATTTTGTTACTATGTAAAATGGCTCCCCTAGGAGCCATTTATTATTCTGTGATCTCTAGTGCTTTCATGTGAACCACCCAGAGTTCCCTCTGGGAAATTGGTGTGGAATATAAATAAATAAATAAATAAATAAATAAATAAATAAATAAATAAATAGGTCCAAATTTAGTGCCTCAAGGACCCAGGGGAGCCATTTTTTAGAGTTACGAAACAGTTTGTAAACATTTCATTTCATAATGAATTTTTTGGAAAAAAATGTTTGAAACAAAACAAAACAAAATGGGGGCTAAAACAAAACAAAACACTTCCCCCCCCCATTTGGTGTCCATCCCTACTTTCGATACTCTCCTTAGTGTTTTAGGCATAGGCTGGAGTCAACGATCGATAGGGTCTCTTCCAGCTCTGCAATTGATGATGATGATGATGATGATGCAATTGATGATGATGATGATGATGATGATGATGATGATGATGATGATGATGATTCAATAAAGGCATCTGCACCAAAGGAACTGTACAGCCAAAATCTGCAACCTCTGATTTACTCATCTGCTGATCTTTTCAGGGAGCTGCTTCAGTTTACTGAATGAAGCCATTCCCCCAAGGCTTGGAATCCATTCCTGTGGATTCCAGCATGGTGGGCTCTGCCTGGAGAGCAGTGTCACTTTGTAGTGGGGAAGGGATGGATGCCCAGGCATTAAAACCACCACACAGCCTCAAGTATTTCTCCTCAAGTATTGTTTGTCATCGTCCCCTATGATTTGCTTCCTGGGATAGGCACTGAGGAGGAAAAGCAACCTTCAGATCTGGCAGCCCTTATTCCCTCTGATCTATCAAGGTTGAACAGCTCCATCTTAAAGCTTCCTTCCTGCCAGGCAGACCCACTGGCTTTTGTTCCCTTGCTGGAGGGATTCCCTTCAGCATCGAATCTGAGCACCAAAGGTGTATCTGTTTCATTTCCTGAACACAATGGTTACCACCACAAATGCTGTTCTTGACTGGTGGGTATCCAGCTTTTTCAGCAAAAGACAGCTTGAGATCTGTTCTCTGGATCTGAGCATTTTGTAAATTTGCAGTTGATTGACGCTGGGATTTCCCAGGGCAGCATAGCTGAGCTATTGACTGATGCAGCATCCATCTTTCCTCAACATTTATCCAAGAAAAGCAAGTGTAATACTTTTCTTCTTTTTTTGTGACAGAGATCAGGTCAAGGGGACCTTCTATGTGGTCTTGCAGTATGTGCTGCCAAAGAGCAAAAAATAAAAAAGTAGCAAATTTCGTTACAATTATGTTTAGATGTCATTGGAAAAGTGCAAATGTTTTACTTGCCACTTCTTGCTCTCGGTATGTTAAATCAATCACCATTTCAGAATGAAGGATGTAGAAGCAACGGCTTGAAAGCCTGATTTTTTAAAAATGGAAACCTGTGCTTTGACTGCTAAAGAGGTGCATCATCTAGGCAATCTGCAAAATTAAGTATAAATCTGGTGCTTACCTGAGCTTGTACTTGGCCATCGCCCATTCTGTTCAGTGCTTGGGAAAGTGTGTGTGTGTGTGTGTTGGTGCAGGTGGAGGATTGTCACTCACAGAATCATATGCTTGCTGAGGAACTCAGAGATATGGTTCAGTGATTTTGAAAATTTAAGTAGAGCAGTGTGCCCTGCTCAGCTGAGACAGTGGGCTGGCAGACCCAGAGCTTTGCTGGGGCAGTGGTGGTCCTTGGGTTGAGGGAGGTAGAGGTGGAGAACTTTTCCCCTCATATTTTTTATTGATGGCTGGTGGGCTACTTTTGAACCCTTCACAGGCTGCTGGTAGCCCCAAGTCTACCTGTTGGGCAGGCCTGATTTAGGTCTTTGGCTCTGGATCCAGAGGTTGATAGTTTTATTTCCCCACTATGCCTCCCGGGGGGAACAGCCAACCTCTATAACCAAAGGCAAGTTGCATATTCCCAGGGCACCCCCAGAGGAAGGCAATGATAAACCACTTCTATGTCCTTTACCTAGAACACCTGGGGGGGAATTGATTTGACAGCATGCGATAAACCTGGCTAGATAGCTCAGTGGTTTAGACACTTAGCTGCAGAGCGAGAGTTTGGCGATTCAACCCTCCACTGTATGTCATGTAAGCAGAGCCAGCTCATGTGGCCTTGAGCCTGCTGCACAGTCCCAGGACACCTCACAGAGGAACAGAAAGATAAACCACTTCTGAGTATTCTCTATCTAGAAAACCCTGGAAAGGGTCACCATGAGTCAGAACTGGACTTGATGGCAAATCATTGTTGTTACCAAACAAAGTAACTTTCCCAAGTTCTGATTCTATACTAGAGATGGGCACGAATCGAAAAAATGGCGTTTTGGTTTTTCATTTTCCGTTGAGGGGTCCGTTTTGGTTCATTTTCATTTTTTGCAAATTTTTGGAAAAAATGGTTTTTGTTTATTTGTTTATTTGTTTTTTATTTTTACCCACATTTTGTGTGATTTTTAAAGCATTTCTGTGTGCGGGCGTCGTGCAACGCCCCAGACCAGAGGGAAAACACTAAAAAAAATTGATGCTGGCAGAGACACAGTATACACTAGGTATGAGGGAGGCTGCAAAGACAGTGGCGGGCGTTGCCCAGGGTGCAAGGCAGCCGCAGAGTGACTGCACTGCAGGGCAGGGGAGGGTACTCACCAAGAGGTACACATGCACATACACAGGGAAGCTGCAGGACTGAAGCTAGAGAGAAATCTCTTCTTTTTCTCCTCTAAGAACCAGGCTGCAGCCGGCAGGAACACAGAGACACACACCTGCCTGGCTGGCCTAAAGTGAAAATAACGAGTTGCAGAGACAGCAATCCCATCCTAACTCCCACCGGAGACTGCAAGGAGGACGGGGGCTGCCAGAGCTTTTTATGTCCTCTGTGGCTCCCAGACCTGCCCAGTCTGCAACCTGGGCATGCTATTGGTTGAAGTTGTCCAAGAATTTACATGATCCCATCACATGGCTTGCCTCCATTTTGTGGCTGTTGACATCCATTTTGTCATCCTTAAAGGGAAAAGAAAAATACATCACGATGGGAGAAGACAAAAACAAACGTTTTAAGGACCCCAACCCACCCTGGTAGGTATTATCAGACAGTATAAATAATTTTCGCTGCATTTTTATGGATGTCCAGGGCATTTTTTAACATTTAAAACAGCTCATTTCATTGTGCTTCGCCATTAACGAAAAACAAAACGTAACGAACCTAATTTTGTGGTTCTGTTCGGTTCGTTCCAATTTCTTCACAATGTTTGTTATTCATTTGGTTACGTAATGAAATGAATAATGAATAACGGAAATGAAAAAAGTTCATTTCATGCCCATCTCTATTCTATACCTGTCCCTGCTATGAGTAATGGAGAAAGGGAGCATGGGAAATAATTTCATTAGGTTTACCATTTGATATGGACTTACCAGGTTTGCAACCCCTGAATCAACATGTAAAATAGATTACACTTAGCATTCAGTATCTGTGCATCTTAGAATTTTGCCCATGCTATGCAAATGGGAACATGATATGAGCCAGCATGCCATATTTCCTGTGTGTTGTCCTTAGAGCATGAGCCCAGATGGAAGATATAAGCTTTGCATGGCTTTTTTCCTGGTCCAGATGGACATTTTGGTCTACTGAAATGCTCTCTCCAGATACAGACAGGCAGAGGCTTCTGGCAGCACAAAGGTGGGACATAGGCAGGCTGCTCCTGCACTGGGCATTCAATGGTGTACATTTAGTGCTGAACCATGAAGCAGGGCCAACCCAAGATGTCTCTTCTGAATCCACAATCAATTACATACATACCTTGCATTGTGGCATTGTGTGAAATCAAATTGTCGCCATCATCGTCATTGTCATCGTTGTCATTGTCGTTGTCGTTGTCATTGTCATTGTCGTTGTTGTTGTTGTCGTCGTTGTCGTTGTCGTCATCATCATCATCATCATCATCATCATCATCATCATCATCATCATCATAATCTCTACTTTTTTCCATACTGTTCATAATTATGTCAACATTTGTCATATTCTACTCAGATGCTTATTTCTTCCCCTAAGCGCCAAGGAGTTATGTTCTTCGTATGTTCTTCTTACATCTTGCTGTGTCCATCTGAGTTATCCATGCCTTGCTTTTTTGCTGTACAGGAATTTGTTTGCCTGCAATCGGTCGATTGGGTAGATGATAAAATCCAGGAGCTGCTTTTCCAAGCTGGAAGAGCTGCATTGATGCTCTGGTTATGATACGCTATTGGAGCTTCAAGTTGTGGCTTCTCTTCTGTTTCTGCTGAAGGGAACCATTCAATTCCATCTTGCCAGCCTTTGCACTGGCAGGCAGGCAACCCCTTTTCTGTTACATACATGGATCCTACTGTAACAAGCTCAGGTGGGTTTTAGTGTTCTAGATGTTTTGAGCATCCATTTCCAGCTACCTCCATTTGGTCAAAAGTTTGAGGGACTGATTTTAAAAACATCTGTGAGAACAATGGCATGGGAAACAGCACACTCATTTAGCCCAGTGGTTTCCAAACTTTGGCCCTTCAGATGTTTTGGACAACAACTCCCATAGTCGTTTATCATTGGCAATCTAGGCTTGCAATTCTAGGAGTTGTGGTCCAAAACATCTGGAGTGCCAAAATTTGGACACCCCTGGTTAGCCATTTCCAGTCTAGTCCTCTCTAGACAGTTGGGATTATGACTCCCATTCAGATAAATTGCAATTTAACACATCTGGATAGCCATCAGAGTCAGGGAAGGGTGAGAGGGGCATATATGAAGGCTATTTTTAGATGTTACTAGGGTAGTGTGTCATTCTATAATAGCAGCGATAACAACAACAACAACAACAACAACAAACCACATCAGTTGTACCTTCCATCTACAAGTTTTGAGGAGGGCACATTTTAAAAACCAATCTCCAATCAAAAACTGGAGGCAGAGATGAAGAAGAAGAAACTCTCTTCCATGGAATCAGTCACTGGTGACATGGAGAATGCAGTGCTGCCAAGGAAGCTTGCTAGTAAGATTGCAGGACAGCCAGTTCAGTGACCTTCAGGGCCCAGATAGCTAATGGAGCTGGAGCAAAATGCATTTGCAAACTAATTAAAATCACATTTGTCTTGAGGATTATTTTAAAAATATATGCACCTGAACATTGCAATGCCCTGATATAGCTGGCAGAAGAAAAGGGGAACAGGTGAGGCTGGTGGCAGAAGCAGCCACTTGCGGATATGGGGATGCGGTGGCAAGAAGTGCCTCTATGAATCTTTTGCTTTCTTGGCTGCTCATTCCTTGAAGCACTTTTCCTACAGCACAGTTCCTGGAAACCGAGTTGGCTGGGTTCAGAACAGAATTTGCTGAAGAGGGATACAGATGGTAGCTTGTGTCTCTGCCCTCCCAAAGTCTACATTTGCCCTGTCCAAAGATGGAGCAGATGGTCCTTTGGAGTCACTGCTACTGTCCAGATGGGTACATCTGGGGCCTTTGGCAGTTCTGGATGATCGAAATCATCGGAGCAAAAAAAAAAAAAAAAACAATCATAGCTTTCCTCTTTGTTCTGGCTCAGTAAAAGATGATTTCCAGTCCAGGATGAGCATAGAGAGGAGGAAGAAGAGTAGAGGATCAAACCTTTTGTTCAGGTCTAGCAGAAAACTCTGAACTGGCCAATTGACCAATATAAGGACAAAACACTGGCAAGGGAAGAATAATACTAGACACTCTCCTTTTTTACTGTGTGTGCCATCAAAGCATGAGACATTTAAGAGACAATTGGGGAGATACAAAGATAACAAATGATGTCTGTTAACTTGGGTAACATAACAGGCTCATGCGACTCTGGGGGTTACTTGATTTATTTCGGTGTGAATGTTTTTGGAGGAAAATCCATTCCTTCAGATGCATGGAAAACAACATTTAGGCCATATCTTTACATACATATCTTTAGGCCATATCTTTACATGCATCGGCTGCTACGGTGGTGCAGAACCAACAATCTGATAATAAATATCAATAAGACCAAAGAACTTATAGTGGACTATCGAAAAAGGAAATCAGACACTCAGCCCCTGATTATTGATGGAGTTTGTGTAGAGCGGGTGACGGACAGTAGGTTCTTAGGAGTTATTCTACAGGAGGATTTGACCTGGAGTGCCAACAATGAAGCACTGGTTAAGAAGGCCCAACAGAGATTATATATTCTGAGACTTCTCAGGAGGGAACAACTGTCTAAGAAACTGTTGGTAACCTTCTACCGGGGCTTTATAGAAAGCACTATCACTTACTGCCTCTGTGTCTGGTTTTCCAGTTGCACAGTGGCAGATAGAAGGGCACTCCAGAGGGTCATAAACACTGCTGAGAGGATAGTGGGCTGTCCTCTTCCTCCTTTGGAAGAATTATACAACTCCAGATGCTCAAGGAAGACATCTAGAATTTTGAGAGACCCTTCACATCCTGGCTACCAATTTTTTGAACTGTTGCCCTCTGGCAGGAGATACAGGACTCTTAGGTCAAGGACAAATAGACTAAAGAACAGTTTTTATCACAGAGCGGTATCCAAGCTAAATGCGACAGTTTTAGCACTATCTTAATCAGTTTTAAGTAGTGTTTTAAATTTTGTAAGCAATTTTAAGAGTTTTTAATATTTTGTATGGTGTTTTATATGTTTTATGTGTTTGTATGCTTAGAGTGTGTAGTGGAACAGCACTCTAATTTCGTTGTGCATATTTTGCATATGCATAATGACAATAAAACTCTATTCTATTTTATTCTATTCTATACTGCATGTGGAATGTATGCTTGTGGTTGAGAGGACCAAGTGAAATGGGATGCAGAAAATGATCATTGCCTTCTTAACACCACTGACAAATTTTCAAAGTGAGAGTTACAAAAGCATCTTGGCCGTGTATAGTGCTTAGACAATGTAAAACATCTGTCAGCTAATACATAATGGCTTGGCTTTAATTTTTGAAACACTGACACAATGAGTTCTCTTCTCGGGAAACAAAGTGGTTTGTTGAAGTCAGAGATTTGGCAAAGAAAACAATATTTAGGCCGTGCAGAAGACTGTTAAAAAAAACTTCTTCTGATTAATATATACAGTACTTTGTGAGCCAACAAGCTCCTATCTTTATTTAAGCCTTGAGCTGCACAATAGGATTTATGGATACTCCCCACTTCATCTCTCTCTCTCCAGTCTACCTTTGAAATTCTTCCTTTCTGCAATAGCCATTTTAAGACCAGTGACAAAATTTCCTGGGAGACTTTTAGGGACAATCCTAAAGGGCCCCATCTGGCTGCATATATTCCAAATGTTTGAAGTTACTCACACTTCTTACAGTTGGGCAATAGTTTACTGATGTGTGGGGTGGCCACATGTCAATTATTACAAGAAACTTCCATTTGAAGGACCATCATCCTTTTGAAAGTATCTTCTATTTAAGTGGCTGTCCAGATCAAGTTTGATTCAATGATTAGCAACCTTGAGGCTGGAGATCAAGGACCTTGACATGACCCATCCACAAAAACCATCTGGACAGCAGAATCAGGTCAACTGGTCCCTATATTTTCCATGTGATATGCACTGTAATTCTGTTCCAATTGTACCAATTTTTTTCTAAAGCCCTGATCACACCAGTCAAATTTCCCCCAGTTCTAATCATATTTTTCATACTCTGCTGTACCAAACCATAGTCACATTTTATATCTATATAATAGGGTGAATAGAGATGGGCACGACTAAAAAAAAAATGGTGTTTCGTTTGTCGTTTGGTCATTTAGGGGTCCGTTTCGGTTCATTTTTGTTTTCGTGACTTTTTTGCAAAAAAATTCATTTTTGTTTTGTTAGGTAACGAAATGAAAAAACAAAAACAAAAACAAAAAATTGCTGTTTCGTTAGCATTTTTTTAGTTCAATGCATCTGCTGCAATGAAAATGAAAAACACGACAAATTTGGTCGTTTTGTTTTTGTTTTTGTTTTGTTTTAAAAAAAAATTCATTTCATTTTTGTTGCATAACGAAACAAAAAAATGAAAACAAAAATGAAAAATCGCTCATTTCGTGCCCATCTCTAAGGGTGAATGTTTCCATTTGTATTAAAATTGCTGATTCATTTCTTCATATTTAAAATGTTATAGAATAAATTTATTTCCTCCCTTGTTTCCTGGTGTAGTACAGACTAGGGATGGGCACCTTACAAAAAAGAACACACTGTTTTGTCATTTTGTAAGTTTACAAACCCTTACAAAATGAAACAAAGCAGCAAAGAGTGTACCGTCAATAAATGAAATGAAACACCATTTTTTTGTTTCAGAAATGAAATGATTCATCCTAGCCTCTTGATCTAGCCATCTTGAGAACAGGAAGTTTATTTTAAAACTGATTGATTGGTTTTCCTTATCTCACCTCAGCTGTTGAGATAGCTTATCTCCGATCTTGATCTGCCTGAAGTTAGCAGGAGCTCAGCATTTCCCTTGAGTGGCTGTGTCTGCAAGTTAATGTAACCTGATTGTTTTCATTTCCTGAATAAGTAGGACTGTAGAGGGGTTTTAAAAATATTTTCCTTTTTTCCGCACCACCAATCAGCTGTTGAGCTTATCTCTCCGATATCTCTGTGCAGCAGATAGCCATTAGGCTTCTAGCTTGTTTACAGAGGGTTCTTTGCTTGAAAGCAAATTGATTGGAAGCTTTGAGGGTCTTTGATTTAGGGCAGTGGACTCCCTGTTAAATAAAAACAAAGTGAAAGCTCCCCATTATTTACAGTCTTATGAAGCATTTCATTTCATTTTGTGATGAAAATTATTTTTAAAAATCCCTTATTAACAAAACAAAATGAAATGAAGATTGAAATGAAACAAAACAAAACAAAATGCTATATTTCCATTTTGTGCCCTCTAGAAATATATAAGAAATTGGTCATCAAGGTTCTTTTATGGCTCAACCCCCTAACCCTTGCAACTTTATATTTCTGGGTCACTTTGAAGCTCCTCTCCATGGTCCCCATCATCCCATGTCTCCCTTCCTCTCTCTGCTGGAAAAAACCAACTGTACCTGCCACCACCCCTACACCAAGCTGTGCAGGTTGGGCACTCTGCTTCGAGGGAACACCTGGGTCCTTGCCACTCTACCTTCTCCATTTTTGCCATTGGGGTTGATGCTCACAAATGCAATACTGGTAAGCAATACAAGCATTGGATCAACATAAATTACAACTGTCCTGGCTAGGGTTAAATAAATAGTTATAGCACTGGCTGGGAGAAAGATTTGATAATGGTTGTGTGTTCTGTGACCAGACATTTTGCAGTGATGTAATTGGGGTCTAACTAGGAAACATTTAGCTGGTAAGATCAGGGCATGAGCCTGTATCTAAAAATATAACTGAGCTAGGGATGGGCATTTTGTTTCAAAACCAGTAGGTTACAAAATGAACCATGCAAGCCCAGATGGTCCTCAGAACTGGCTGATACAAGCAGATTCAATTGCTTTACCTTACTCTGTCTCTCACAGGGTTAAAATCCAATGAGGAAGCATGCTGCAATATCATCTGTGCTAGATCTGTGATGCTGGCCAATCAGGAGCTGTGCAGGGACAGGCATCATCCCACCTCCTTCTCTGATTGGCCAGCAGCACGAAGTAGGAAAGATGAAGTCACAGCATGCTTCCTCATTGGATTTTAACCCTGCACAAGACAGAGAAAGGTCAATCAATTGGATCTGAGTGCATCAGTTGGTTCTGAGGACCACCTGGGCTCGTGTGGTTCGTTTCGTAACCTACTGGTTCCAAAATGAAATGCCCATCCCTAAACTGAGCATATACATTTACATTGCCCTGTTTTTTGAAGAATGTCCAACAGTTCACCTCCAGCTGTTTCTTTGTATGGAGAATGCCAGCAGTGGAATCATGGTAGCACTGGAGAGCAAGTGGCCTCTGACTCTCTCTTGCAAGATACAACCGTAGAAGTCAATGCAGCCAAAGTTCAGTTTCATGTGGCTAAAGAGGTCTTCTCTTCCACCTGAGAATTGTCACAACACAGAGGCTGGAACGATCTGGGCAGTTTTTAATGCCATGGAAATATGAAATGGCACAAGTGGCCTGAGAGAAGCAGATGTTCTCCCTCAAGGGCAGTAGACTGGCACTACTCACAGGCTCCAAATTCTCACCAAGAACAGATGGGCCTTGCTGCTTTCCTGGTGGAGACATCCAAGAGAGGCCCCGATGAGCACCAATGATCTTCAGGCTCTAACAGTATGCTCTGACAAATGTATTGACTTGGAAAAAAGGGGTGGCTTGAAAATTTAGATGGGAACCTGCACTTTGAAAGTGGAAGAGATGAGCCTGGGTACTTAGGTACTGGTACAAGGAAACCAAGAAGGAGCAAAAGTAAAATTGATCCTATATTGTGTTTCCATGTAACCCAGCCATGTCCAAAGTCCGGCCCAGGGGCCAAATCCATCCTGCCAGGCCATTTTGATTGGCCCGTGGCTGGCTGGCCCATCCCTCCCTCCCCTTCCTTCCTTCACCCTCCTGACAAAAATGTCTGGGGATTTGCAAAGAAGGGGCAGGGGCTGCGCAGAGGGATCTGTGGGGCTGTGATGTTGGACAGCACCTTGACACTGAGCCTGGTCACCACCCGCAGTAGGCTTGGAAGGGTGGCTACAGTCTCCTGAGGGAGCCGCGAGGCCAAAGGGGGTGGGGAGGCAGGGCAGCTGAGGAAGAGTGGGCATCGCATTCCCATCCTGAGGAACGTGGGCCTCTTGCTGCCTGTCTTGCTTCTCTCACCTCCGCCCTCGAGCGACATGCTAATGCTTCCTGCTATGATTCTTGTTTTTGTAGTATTCTTTTTTTATTTTACTTTGAGTAATTTGCAGTTTCATACTGCAATGGATTCTAGCCAACTCCTCTGTTCCTATTTTTTTTTTTGCAAAGAGTCGGGGGAAGGGGCACAGTGGGTGGGGCTTGCTAGGGGTCAGGGGGTGGGGTTTAGGGGTCAGTGGGTAGGGCTTGCAAGGGGTCAGTGGGTGGGGCTTGCAGTGGGGGCAGGGTTGGGGACCAGCCCCCCACACACATTCTCAGCCACCAAATATGGCCCTCCTTACAAAAAGTTTGGACACTGTTGTAACCCATACACCCAAGTACATTTCCCATGGCTCTGCAGAACAGTCATGCTCAACAGGGGCCAACTGGCTGCCCGGGAGGCCCTGGTACATTTGAAGGGTACCGCAGATTGGAAACAATTCTTCACACACCACCTTATGAGGTTTGTTATGTGATTTCTACAATCCTGGTTCATCTTTCTTTCATATTGTGGCTACGGACGTAGCCAAGAAAAAGGTTGAGATGGGCTGCTTTAGAGGAAGGGCCATGACTTAATGACAGAGCATCTGAAAGCTTGCAGGATCAACCTCTGGTGCCTCCAGGAAGGGATGTATAAGCTCCTGCCTTAAATGCTATTTGAAAGCTAGTCAGGGTTGACAGAGTAGAGCCAGAATGTTGCTTCCTGTGCCACTGAGTCCCACATAGAGAGAGCTGCATTATGTGAAATGACAGGAGCCTCGTGGTGCAGTGGTTAAATGCCTGTACTGCAGGTAAAACTGTGTTCACGATCTGGGGTTCAATCCCAGTAGCCGGCTCATGGTTGACTCAGCCTTCCATCCTTCTGAGGTCGTTAAATTGAGTACCCAGCTTGCTGGTGGGGTCAATGTTTAGCCTGCATAATCAAACTGTAAACCACCCAGAGACTACTTGAAGTGGTATGGGGCAGTATATAAGCAGAACACTTTGCTTTGCTTAGTTTTGGGTACAAAGACACAGTTGGAACATCAGATATTTATGCTAGCAGAGACAGTAGGCTAGTGCTTTGGGTAAAGTTTGGCTCTTCGTGAGTCACCATGATAAAGTAAAAAGAAAGATGTAAATTTATTGTTCCAAGAAATCTATCCAGGGTATAATTGAATAAAACAATATGAGCTGTGGCTGAGTTATGAAAGCCGTCAAATCTGGCTTCCGTGTATGCAAGCATGATAAGCAGTCATTGAATGGTCAAGATTATATGTTTTTTTAAAATCTCCCTTTACTATCAAAAGAGGAGAAATGGCCAACTTGCTTTCACAGTGAAGGAGGGAATATATCTGGAAATAGTAATGTATACATCAAACAAGCAGTTATTTGCAAGAAATTTGCCCAAATCCCATACGTCTAATGAGGTTTTCAGATTTTTTGGACTCCAGGCCCCATAATTATCCATTCTGGGAGCTCAGTCTGACTTGTACATGCCTGCCAGACAACTAAATGTGACCTCAGCTGCAAGACCGTGAGGCTGAGCTAGGTCTACCTCCACCCAGCCTTCCTGTTCCTGCCCCAGTGCTGGTAGCTGAGGTGGGGGGGCTTTCTTTCTGAACAGGAAGCTAGGCAGATCTGGGTCACAACTTTCCAGTTTAGGCCTTTTCTTCCAGATGAGCCACATTTAGGTGTCGGTAATAGAGAACGGGAAAAAAAAACATTTTGTTTTGTTTTTAGTTTGGGGAGAGGGGGATTTATTTTGTATGAAACTTTTTTTTAAAAAAATCATTTCGTATTTTGTTTTCGTTCAGTTTGTTATGTGGTGTGTGTGTGTGTGTGTGTGTGTGTGTGTGTGTGTGTGTGTGTGTGTGTGTGTGTGTGTGTGTGTGTGTTGTGCTTGTGTGACTTTTTTGCCAGCCCCAGTGCCAATCAGCTGGGGCGGCAAAAAAAAAATGTTTAAAACTCCTACCTTTCCCCCATGCCGATCGGGTGTGTAGGGGGGGAAGGTGGGAGTTCACTTCTAAACTTTTTTTACTTCCCCAAGCCTGGACATCAGCTGATGGGCACTGGGTGAGGCAAAAAGAAAGAAAGAAAGAAAGAAAGAAAGAAAGAAAGAAAGAAAGAAAGAAAGAAAGAAAGAAAGAAAGAAAGAAAGAAAAAAGAAAGAAAAAAAGAAAGAAAGAAAAAAATCCCACCTTTTCCCATGCCCTATCAGGTGGGGTAAAGGCTAGGGGGTGATTGGACTCCCCCAGCACCCATCAGCTGGTGCATGGGCTGGGGGAGGCAAAAAAAAGCACCCCAGCAATTCCTCATTGGAATGCATTGGGGGGAACAGCAGGGGTTTTCCCTATAGGAATGCATTGCTACTGCATTCCTATGGGGAAACAAAATGAAACAAAACGAAACAGAAATTTCTGTTTTGTTTCATTTTGTTTCTTTTTCAGTGCGGGGTTCATTATTCATCTCATAATATTACAAAATGATTAACGAATAACAAAACAAATTAAAAATTCTTTTTGTGCCCATCTCCAGTCGGTAAGATGCAATTCAGGTAACACTCCAAAAATGAGGAATAATATAATTTGATGAGCTTGTCATGAAAACCCACATAGCATTGCCCCCAGTAAGAATCCATAGCCCTCAGGGAATCCCCCTGTGAGAGACAGGCAATGTGGGGACCCATCAACTGAAGGCCAGCAAAGTTGTGTCTCTAACATTTTTTTTTAATTTCCTAGCACAGTGGTTCCTAATTTTAGATGTTCTTGGACTACAGCTCTTGGAAATCCTTGCCAGTGCAGCTAGCAGTCAAAGACTTCTGGGTTTTTACTCCAGGAACATCTGGAGATTCAAGGTTGGGAACCGTTATCCTAGAGTCTGTTGGCAGGGCTGGCGCTAGGGTTTTTTTGCACCCTAGGCGAGGGGGTGGTGGTGCAGGGGGCGGGTGGGTGGTGGTGGGGGGTGGGGCACGGGGTGCTGGCAGCGGCTGCAGCACGGGGCAGCAGGGGGAGGCAGATGGCAGGGGACGGCGAGGGGCGTGGGGGCAGGCCACGATGGGCGCAGGGGGCAGCGGGCGGATGGCGGATGGTGGGGGGTGGCGGACGGTGGGGGCCAGCGGCAGGGGCGCGGCAGGGGGCGGCAGGCTGGCCAGCACCCTCTGCCGATTTTGGCACCCTAGGCGTGCCAAGTTTAGAGGATGAAGGCTCCAGAACACAATGAGAAGTGTTCCTAAAAAGGAAAGGAACTCTGTTCTTTAAACCAAATGTAGTGCACGAATTAAATCTGGTGATTCAGTTTACCTGAAGGCATCCAACACACGATCATACACTTCCTACAATTTGAAGGACAATGCTTGAGAGACCTTGAGAAGGAATCTCTGAATCTTCATTTGCGAAGCCATCCCGGAGATTACAGTAGGATATCATGGAATGGGCAGCTAGCCCACGTGAGAGCTGCACTGAAACCAGGCAGGTGAGAATGATGGACAGGCCCATTTCCATTAGTTCCTCCACAAGACTCATCCTGGTTTTATTTTGTTGCTCCTTTTCTGGGATTTGTTGTGCAGCCTGCTGGCAAACGGAGCAAGATGAGCTGAAGGAGGAGCGTTGGCTGAGACGGCGAGGCAGCCGTCGAGGTCTTTGAACATGAGAGGGACACTTGTCAAACATTGTTTCCTATTTGAATTTTTCCACCAATCTCTCAAGGGCCTTTGATTCCCTCCTTTCTGATCTGTCCGCCTTTACCAAGAGACCACTGGCTAAGATCAGCCATGGCTATACGTCCCTTTCATAGTGGACACCACAGGGTGAGCAGCCTAATTCATTCCTCTGTGTCATTCTTGCAATGTGTGTCCGGGCGCGTAGAAAGGAGACTTGTGGCATAAAAGATTCCTGTTGCTTGTGTTGTAAGGAAGAGTGAAACAGAGTGTGCGCCTATACATATGCATGCATGCAGTCTTTTTCACTCTTCTTGACAACACAACCAAAAAAAGCACCTTTTATGTCCCAAATCTCCCTCCTGCCCTTCCTCTTAAGAGGTTCTTTACCTAAATCTCCATCTCCTATCAATTATATCATCATTTTATAACTAGAAATGTTTGTACAGACTTGAAAAAAAGAAAGACAAAAAGCAGACAGACAAGTTAACTCATGAAAGCATTGCATGGGATGAAACAAATTAAATGGCCGCCCGTGGAGCAAGAAGAGGTTGGAGAGAGAGCACAGGCAAGGCAACGGCAGATCTAAAAGGCAGGATGGAGAGGAGCCTTGCCAGACAACGGAGGGAATTAAAGGCCTAGCATGGTGGTAAAATAATTGTGCCCCTTCGTGAAGACTTCTTTCTTATATGCATTTAGAAACAAAACTGAACAGTAGGGCTGCCAACCTTGCTTAGCTCTTGCAAGGCTCTTTTTGCTTGCTCTGGGTTTCTTCTGTTAGAATCAGGAGAAGACTTGATTAATTAGCAGAGAGTCTGCCACACAGATGGTCCCACTCAGCAGGGGACCGTTACCGACCCTTTTAAAAGGATGCAGACTGGTTCCTGTAGCTTCTGTCTTTCTCCCCACTTCACTGCTACAGAAATGAATTCATCATTTGGTAATAATTTGCAATGTACTTTTCTTCCATTCACCAGGTTAAAAAAAATGACTAGATAAGATTATGTGAGTGAACAACATCAATCTGTTTCCTCTTCTCCTTTTTCTTTTTACCTACTACAGCATCCGTGATAGACCTCTACCAAGGGCCTAAGAGCTCTGTCAGTCCCATCCATTCTCCTGTCTTGGATGGATTGGAAATTTGCTTTTTTAAACTCCTTTATACACTATTTCATGTCACTAGCTTAACGGGAGCCATGAGTGTAGAAAGAAACTGCACATCATGTGCTGTGTTTATAAACCAATTGTTCTGCTAGAAGTAGTTTATCTGAGAGAAATAGGTTTTTCAACTAAGTGTCAGTAGCTGTGCCCTCCTCATGGGTGTGTGCCTGGGTGGTGTCTTCCATTTCTCCTTGCCAATATCAATAGAGGATGGCTTGGCTTTAAAATCCATTTAATTGCTCAGGTCATGTAGCCTATCTATGGCTGGTTATTCAGATCATGTTGACCATCACCTCAAGAGCCATACCCAACTGGATTGTGGTAGTGGGAGGTACCACCTCAGCATGTAAGAGCATTGGAATGTGATTTTTTGTATTATTACAAAATCAGTCTCTCAATTATCTATACAAATAAACATTACAAAGCATCCTTTCCTTGTTTTCATCAGGTCCCAAGAGACAGAAGCAAACTCAGGTTTTGACTGGTTCAAAACCTCAGATTAGTATATATCAGTGCTCCCCAACCTTTTTGTCCCCACGGACCGGTAAATGTTTGATGATTTTCCGTGGCCCGGGGCTGGGGGAGGGGGAGATGGGGGTGCGGGGGGGTCGGGTTTCTTTCGGGCGGGGTAGGGGAGCCTGGGGCTCCTGGGCAGGCGGGTAATACACGGCAGCCGCCCGGGTTCAGCTGCCGCCGCCGCCCGCCTCCAGCGGCGGCCTTCGGGCAGGCGGCGGGAGGGGGAGGGGAGGGAGGCTGGTGGGGGTGGCGTCCCCCGCGCCCCCTGAGAGGCCAGTGTCCTGTCCTCAGCCCCCCCCGACACACACACACACACACACACACACCTGGCCACCTCTCAGGGAGGCGGGCAAAGCTCACCAGCGCGCGCATCCTCCCCCACCACCAAGACTTGCCCCCTCCCGCCGGGTCTCCGGGCCGAGAAGGGGGAGCCCGAGCGCCTCCGCTGCCGCCGCCGCCTCTCTCACCTGCTGCTGGGCAGGAGCCTGAGCTCTGGCCAGGCGTTGTCCGCTCTCCCGGGAGGCGGCGAGGCGGCCGCTGGGGACTGGCGGAACCTTGCAAAGTGCGGTAGCGCCTCCTCCTCCTCCTCCTCCTCCCGCCGCCGCCGGGAGGAGCAGCAGCAGCTGCTGGGGCGGTGCGGCGGGGGTCGCGAGGGGGCGGCGACCGCGGGGGTCGCAGGGGCGCGGCGATCGGGGGGGGTGCGGCGGCGGCGAAACATCCGGGCCGGCCCGCGCGCCCCCGCCTGCCCCCAACACAGCGGGGGGCTCCGCCCTGGAGCGCGGCCGCAGGGATGGGCCAAAGGGCACGCGCCCGGGGGAGGAGGAGGAGGAGGAGGGGCACCCACCTCCTCTTCCTTTGCGGCGGCGGTGCGCGCGCGTGGGGGGGCTCGCCAGCGCCTCTCTCTCGCGCCCCCTCCTCCCCGCCAGCCCCCGCGCGCCTGCCCCCCAGCTTCCTGCTGCTGCTGCTGCTGCTGGTGGAGGGTGAGGAGGAGGAGGGCGGAGGAGGAGGAGGAGGATGTGCCACCGCCGCCAGCGGCGGCGAGCAGAGGAGGAAGGCAAAGGCAAAGGCGGCGACAGCTCCTCCTGCGCTCCTCCAGCCTTGCTCCTCCACCGGCCACCCGCGGGAGAGAAGAGGAGGAGGAGGAGGGCAGCGGAGGAAAAGGGGAGGAGCCTTCCCGGCCTCCCCAGGCGGCCCGGTGCTGACCGGTCCATGGACCGGCACCGGTCCGCGGCCCGGGGGTTGGGGACCACTGGTATATATTATACACAATGCACAAAGTTACCAGAGATCCTGTATTCTTTCATGGACTTTGAATGACTTGTCTGCATCATTTGGAAGAGTGACCAAGATATTCTGTGCTTGTTGTGTTTCTGTGCAACTATTGTCTCTTTTGCTTCCCTGCAGAAGGGAGTTCCAAAGTCTCAGAGTAGCAACAGAGAAGGCACTCTCCAGTACCCCATCAAACACATGTGATGGCCATGTGTCCTTTAAAAAAAACAGAGGATACACCTCTATTTGAATGGCTACCAGAAGACAGACCATTGTTTGAAGGCATCTGAATTCAATTCCAGAGTCTGAATTCAAGTCCAGAGGAGGGAGACTAGCAAAGGTGCCCATTCACAGTTGGCACTTGGATAAGGAAATTGTGAAAGCAAGCAAAGTATGTGTTCACAATTCTCATCTATGGGAGAGAAGATGGCCTGTAATTCTGTTTAAATTATAAAAGGCATTTCTAAGCTTCCATCTGTACATGTAGGTTCTTGATACCCAGTGTGATGCAGTGAACAGAGTAACAGACTAGAACTCAGAAGACCTGGGTTTGAGTCCTTGCTAGCTATGGAAGCTCACGGGGGTGGGGTGGGGAGGAACTCAAAACAACTCCTTAAATTTCTCATTCACCTTGAAAGCTCTTTTAGGGTATCTATAAGTCAGTTCTAAACTGATAGCACATGACACATTCTCTCTCTCTCTCTCTCTCTCTCTCTCTCTCTCTCTCTCTCTCTCTCTCTCTCTCACACACACACACACACACACACACACACACACACACACACACACACACACACACACACACAAGTTAGGTAGGGAGGACAGTTCTCATTTTCTGCTTCTTGTTTATGTAGCAAACAATGCACATACTATGCAAATTGCACAAAGCTACAAATGTTGTTTCTTTGTTTCCTGGGCTTTGAATGAAATGAAGCAGGTGGATTGTTCTCAACTTTTGGGATTGCTCAGAGACTCCATGCTTGTTGTGTTTCTGTGTAACTCTCAAGTTGTTGTTGTTGTTGTTTTTCTTGAGAGGGGAAGGTTCCCCTGTTTGCATCGAGGCATTTGCACTCATTGTAGGGTGCTTGGTCCCTAACAGTGCTCCTTGTCTCACTCTCTTGCTGCAGTAGAGAATTTTGCAAGGCTAGAAATTTCCTCACAGATGTGTCTGAGCAAGTGTTCTTCCCTTCCTTGTCACCAAGTTCTGCAGTTTCAAGCAAATCAATATTTATTTATTTAGCCATGTTAGCCTTTGTGATGTAGAGCTGGCGATTCTGGAGGTGTGACTGCTGCTCACTCCTGTTGCTGCCCATCGCCAATTCTTGCCTTGATGCCCAGAGGGGGATGATAGATTGTCAGCAACGGGATGCTAGGACTGGGTAATCCCATGACTGGAGGGGATGGTGGCAATTCATGGCTGACCCAAGAAGATAAGGTTATGCTCAGTCACGTGAAGACTGAAGGAAATGATCCAGCTTGTAAGCTTAACGTAATGAAAATTAATTTCTATCATTCATCATTAAAGAACTCTAAGTTCATTTCAAATTGTTAACACATTTCAAGACATCTGGGAAGCAGGAGCAGAAGGGGTATTTCTTAAAAAAAAAAAACCCACACACATTGTACCATGGTTAAAACTGATAAGAGGAACTAAGGTGGCTTTTACACGACCCCTAAAATCCAAGGCATAGGGCTCCCAGATGCAGAGCTTAAAATTGTTTTCCCACCAGCTGCGCACTTAAAAAAAAATTAAGTACGATCACACCCACCTAAGCATGCCCCAGCGCATTTTAAAAGTACCTGGTCTCCAGAGGTAAAAAAATTTATGATGTGGATTGTAAAGCAGTAAGTGCCGGGCTGTCCTTGCCTTCTGTTTGGTTTTTTTGACCCCCCCACCCCTTTAAGAGACTGGAATGCTTCCGGGGCTGCTCCCAATGGCAGAACGGAGGTGAGCCTGCATTCTTTTCTCTCTCTTTTTCTCCCTCTCTTAGGGGTCATGCAAAAGTGCCCTAAGTTTCCTCTGCAAGATCTTGCACAGTAGCAAGGGTTATTGTGGAATTTCCTTTGACATTGTCTGTCCTGCTATTTAGAAACTAAAAATCACCTGCTCTACTGCAGTTTTATATAGAGAGAGAACATGTAACTTGTGTAACAAATGAAGTAACTGTTTTCTAATTTCAGATAGTGCACATGTTGTACATGTGTAGAGTTGTGCTCATGTTTCTTGAGTAAGGAGTAAGGAGATTCCTGGCGGGTCTGTTAAGTGAAGAGTATAAGTACAGTCTTCTGAACCCCAGAAAGTGTCTTTCTCTCTTAGAGAAGCACCATCAATGCATTGATTTATTAATGCAAAAAAGCCTTTATTCTTGACAGAACCTGGTATTCCAATGCTCTGTTTGTCTTTATGGCAATTTGCCAGTCTCATTGCAGTAAAATTACTGTTTGTGAGATGACAAGCTCTACAGCATGGGTTTTCCCTCTTGTAACTTGAAAGGCAGCCCAGGCATTCAGAACCTGTGGTCTTCTGCCAATTGATGCGTTGGAATGGTTTATAGCTTTTTTGTTTGGGAAAAGAGGCATGCATGTGAGGACTATGGAACTTCATCCCACTTTTTCTTGCTGCCTAACGTAGCCCCAACAGACATTCCACAATTCCTCATTTGGAAAGGAGGGTCTCATGGGAACCCACCAGAAATGCAGCCATAGGTGATTTGATTTCATCCTGTTTCTTTGAACGCGACTGTTTCTTTCTGCCCTGGCTCCGTATCAGGCTGCAATATATTGCTTTTATGTCCTGTGTTGAAATTTGCATTCCTTTTGCAGGTGACATTGGCCTACATCTTTTATCTAATTCATGCAACTTCCGTCCTTGACTAAAATATGTTTGTCCGGGCTTCTTCAGTTGTGCTCATTTCAGCCGTGAACTTTTTAAGAAGGCTGTGTCACTTTGCGCACAGATAACCCCCAAGGCAAAGCTTCTTCTTAGAAGGCACCTCGGGAAGTGAACCCCCCCCCTCTACTTCTATGAAACCTATCAAACCCAACAAATATATTTTCCTTCCCTAGAGTCTGCTGATTTCGACTTTGCAAGATGCATAATTGAAATATGGCTTCCAAGGGCTAATGGTGCCTGCATTTTCCTAGTGGGGGAAAAAAAGAGATGTTTCTGGACTTTGCCTTCTTGTCTAAATATAATTCCTCCTTACTCCGAACATCAAGGCTCATTAAGAACCAAGACTCAACTTGGAATGGGAAGACTATTTCGACATCTGCAGAGTGCCAGTTGCTTGTAATAATCCAGAAGGAAGCAATAGAGGGATTAAACCTGGCAGTGTCTGCTCTTCAACAGGTTTTTTTTTTAAAAAAAAGAAACTTGTATCTCTATCTGTGCCAAGAATATCAATGTCAAAGCCTGTCTCAAGGCCCTTACAGATAATTAGACAGATGCAGGCAGAGAAAACAAGAGTTATGATTTTGCAATATCAAGTCAATCCTGCCCAATATGAAGTCTCTGCACCATATTCGGACAAACTCCAAAGTAGTAACCGAGTTGCTCTTGTTTTGGCCTGATTTGTATGACATCCAGATTGAACTGGAATGGAGAGATTGGGTTCTGGAGTAAAAAAGAAAGAATTTGCAAAACAGTTTTGGGTCCGTACCACAAATCAGATCATTTCAGCACCCCAACATTAACTGTATAAAATTTGGCAGTTTTGGTCTCCTTTTAAGGTGCACCACACTGATGCATTTCATGTGCATTACTAGAAAGGAAGAAGAAGAAGAAGAAGAAGAAGAAGAAGAAGAAGAAGAAGAAGAAGAAGAAGAAGAAGAAGAAGAAGAAGAAGAAGAAGAAGAAGAAGAAGAAGAAGAAGAAGAAGAAGTTACAGCCGTTTTGGTTAAATTGATTCAAATCCAGGACATAAATAAAATTGGACTGGGCACAAATTATCCTGGGTCAAAATGAAATACATTCAGAAGCTCTGAATTCATGGAGAAAACAAAACTAGGGGATCTAATATAGGACAAGGCAAGATTTCAAGATAAGACAGTTGTCAATCCAAGAAGCTTGAGTTGTGATGTAGTTTGAAGTACAAATTGGTTCTTAGAGCTGCCAGCACCGGCAAGCTCTACAAATCATGGAGTTTGTTTTCGAAGGATTTTTGAAAATTTGCTGCTCTGTGGGTCCAATGTGCCAATGGATCAATGTGCTGGCCAGACAAAGAGCAGCTTTAATCAGAAATGCATCTAGATTGGCCTTCTTGGTGTATGTGCCATGTGTGTGGAATCATCTCTCACCTGATCTTTGCCTGGCCCCATCAATGGCCAATAGAGATGGGGAGAAGTCACAAAAATGGTGATTCATTTTGATTCATTATTTATCAAGGCTACAAAGCACAACAAAACAAAATTACAGGGTTCTTTTTTCTGACGAACCAATAAGTACATTTAATTTTTATTAAAAACCCTTTAAAAGGGCCCACAATTATCCTCTACAATGCCTCAAAGTATGCAGAGGAATGGGTTTCAGACCTCTGAGTTGTTGTTGTAGAGGCCCATTAAGAAAGTGCTCTTTAGCAAATGGCTTGGGGAAATTCAGTCTTCTCCAAAATTAGAGTGATTGTAGAGGAGAATCAGAGGGAGCTTTTCTGCAAGTTTTGTGCCTCTAGGTACGGTACCCGGGGGGAAAACTTTCCTGGATGGGGCCTGTTTGGGGTGCATCATTTAGAAACCAGAAATCCAATGTACTTGTGGGGTGGTGGTGGAAGAGGATGTTAGCGGATGGATTCAGCATACTTGAACATATCTTGGACTGTATATTATCCCTCTTTACTGTAAGCTGCCTTGGGTCCTTTTCCAAGGAGAAAGGCATGGTAAAAACACTCTAAAATAAATAAATAAATAAATAAATAAATAAATAAATAAATAAATAAATAAATACTTGTAAAGACTATCTCAAAGAGATTCCACAAAGAGACTGGAGAAGCATTAATGGGACTATAGAATGCCCTACAATCAAGGCAAGCAGCCAATACCCAGATAAATCTTGGAGTATTTGTATGTGAGTCTGTTATTGTCATTTTCCTATTTTCTCTGTGACCATTTCCTATCAAGCTTCTTCATTGCGGGGGAATTAAAAGAAGCAGTTCAATCTTGCATACTAATGTAATATTCTCATTCCACAAAAGTGAATCTGACAGATACTTTTAAGAAGAGATCTGGGTTTTTGAAAAGCTCTTGATGACTCTGCCTGTAATTAGAATGTAATTGGTGTAATTGAGAGCCCAAGGCCCTTTTGTTAGGGCTCATCTGCATATTTTTAACATTGTACCAAATCTTTGATTGTTGTATTCCCCCCCCCCCACAATTTGTGCATCTTCTGGCAACTGTTGCTGGTGGCTGGAGATAAATTCTAGTTAATCATGGCTGTCATTGTAGTTTGCTCTATCTCTTATAAGAAAGGGCACAGGGGGCTAAAAGTTCACTGTCAGAAGGAATAATGAAAAGGAGAGATAGCAGATATCCTTTTTTTTTTTTTTTTGCTTAACTATCCATTACAATCACAGCTGGGTTCATAACCCTCTTTTCTGCAACCACGAACATCTTCCAAAATAGCATTTTCCTTTTTTTTTTTTTAAATATCATCTCCGATCCTCCAATGGTTCAGGGCATTCTAGAGTGAGGGTCCTTTTTTTTTTACTGGCTCTGGTGGTACTGTAGCTTTTCTCCAGGTTCCTTAGCTATAACCTTCTATAGCCAACAGGGGGTGTTCTCAGAACAGTAGTTGGAACAATCATGCCAGGTAAAGGTCAAGGATCTCTGGAACTTTACACTGAAGTAATCATAATTTGTGTGTATGCTAGAGATTGACATTTTGTTTTGGAAGTGGACTGGTTGTGGGGGGGAAAAACCACGCCAGCACAGCTGGCACTCAGAACCTGGTCCCACCCTCCGGAACAAAATCAAACACTGTTTTACCTTCTTTTAACATCGCCGGGTGAAATTCCAACCCGGACACAGCCTCCAGTGTGTCATCTTTCCCTCTCCCTAGTGCTGACCAATCAGACAGGGAGGTGGGATGATGCATGTCCTTGCACAGCTCCTGATTGGCCAGTGCCAGGGAGAGGGAAATATGATGCATCGGAGGCTGCTTCCTGGTTGGAATTTCACCCAGCACCAGGCACAGTCACAAGGTAAGACTTGGGTTGATTTTGTTCCGGAGGGTGGGACTGGTTTCCGAGCGCCAGTTGTGCTGCCATGTTTCGTTTCGGAACCAGTCCCCTTCCGAAACAAAATGCCCATCTCTAGTGTATACCCATGTGTGAAATGAACTTATTCAGATCCCAAGAAGGCTTGTACTGCATGTTCTTTTCTCCTATGCCAGGTTTTGAAGACCCTTCCACAGTAGTTAGCAACTTTTATGGACAAGCCAAGATGGGGTGCTTATCATCATAACCACTATCTTAGAACTGCATAGCCAGAAGAGATCCTATAGAGATTATTGAGTCCATCGCCTGTCAAGGAAGACAGTGGGAAATCAAACCCTATCAAGCAATAAATAAGGGATTATGAAAAGAAAATACACACGTGTATAGCAGAGAAAAATATGAGCTTAGCAGCAGTAGCATGTAGATAAAGTGTAGATAATTGCAATAAGTATTATCAGAACTTAGAAACAGAGAGATAAAGAAACATGACTTAGAATAAAACTCTTATGTTGAATATATACAGCAAATATACAGCAAATAACAACAGCATAACACCAAGCAATAATATATATATATATCAAATCAACAGAGTGTGGGATACTGTTTCTCACCATAAACAGTCCCAATTTAACATTATTACAGCCAGTTCTTTTATACACATTTGGAACTCATCAGACATGATTTTAACCAATCACATTCTGACACATCATGATGTCATTAACTAAATGTTTGTTTTTGTCTTTCTCCCATCGTGATGTATTTTTTCTTTTCCCTTTAAGGATGACACAAAATGGATTCCAGCCACAAGATGGATGCAAGTCATGTGATGGGATCATGTAAATTCTTGGCCAATTTCAACCAATAGCATGCCCAAGTTGCAGACTGGGTAGGTGTGGCAGCCACAGAGGGCATAGAAAGCTTTGGCAGCCCCCATCCTCCTTGCAGTCTGCAGTGGGAGTTAGGGTGGGATTGCTGTCTCTGCAACTCATTACTTTAGGCCAGCCAGGCAGGTGTGTGTCTCTGTGTTCCTGCTGGCTGCAGCCTGGCTCTTAGGAGAGAGAAAGAAGAGATTTCTCTTGCAGCCTCCCTGTGTGCGTGCGTACCTCTCAGTGAGTACCCTCCCCTGCCCCACAATGCAGTCACTCTGCGGCTGCCTTACGCCCTGGGCAACACCTGCCGCTGCCCTTGCAGCCTCCCTGTGTACCTAGTCTATACTGTGTCTCTGCCAGCATCATTTTTTTAGTGTTTTCCCTCTGGTCTGGGGCATTGGGAGACGTCCGTGCACGGAAATGCTTTAAGTCGCACAAAAAGTAGGTAAAAACAAAAAATGAAAAATGAAAAAAGAAACATTTTTTTCAAAATATTCACGAAAAATGAAAATGAACCGAAATGGATCCGCAACGAAAAATGAAAAAACAAAATGTCATTTTTTCTATTCGTGCCCATCTCTACTAATTATATCTAAGCTCTGGTCAACTGTCCACAAAAACTGAAGACCAAGATGTCTGTGAAGATTCTCAGTCATACAGGTGAGTTTATCTGGAAGTTGAGTAATGGCAACTGGACTTCTTTTCTTGAGAGATTGAAGACCAAGACCTGCAGCTACCCCTTAAGACTATCGTTCCCAAACCCAGTTAAGTCCATTTTGATTATGGTGACTCTTTTCCAGTTAGATGTTGTTTTCCATTTCTTTCTTCTGGGTATACCCTGGGATTTTACAGCTTTCCCAAGGTCACCCAGGCTGGCTTTTCTCCTGGGAGGCAAAAGAAAAATCAATTTTCTGAGTTCATGGAGCTAATTCATGGAGCTATCCATTGGACTAGACCTCATGTGACCCCTAGCAAGTACTACCACCATAATGGACAGGAATGCTGGCACTTGCTCCCTTTGAAATCTGAAATACTCCAGATGGGGAAAAGCTCTTTTCAATGTTGCTGATGGCGAGAAGGATAATTAGGGGCCTATTAGATTTGTGTTTGGCCTCCTTACTTCAGCGAGACCCTCGATCAAACACATGAAATTATCCAGGTGTTGGTTGGAAAATAGCCTAATAATTTATTTCATGTAAATCTGTCAGGGATTTGAGGAAAATATTATTTCTACCCCCTTTTTGAATAATAGCTTCTGATGCGTAATAATATATTATGAAAATTCTGATGGCCAATATTACATTTATCCCAACGATATAATCAGTGTTTGGCGTCTCGGCTGATTTAGCCAATTAAGTTTTTAACCTCCTGTCTTCCGTTGCAACTATGGGTATTTTAAATGCAGCCATTTTAATGAGAGCTCATCTACCTGTTCATTTTGACAGTCATTTTGTCCTGCCTGGTGCTTTTGTGGGGATGAATGCAAGCCAGAATTTTGCTGCCCTCCCCACATTCCCTCCTCAAAGCCATGGCTCATTTTCTCTCTCTCTCCATATAGAAATGATGGCTGAGGAGCCGTCAGAAATGACCAGCTGCGGGAGAGTAGAATTTCTAAGTAAACCAAATGTTTTGATTTTTCAAAAGAGAAGGGGCGTCCATATTCTGGACGTCCGTTCTAAAAGTGTCTCCCTCTAGTCCTGAATTTCAGACAGCAATTACCCGCAGGAGCAAATGATGGTGTTTAGGCTGCCTGACCTGGACTCAAAGTGGCAATCAGGCAGTCCGGGAAACATTGTCCTTTGTCCTCTGGCTAATTGTGGGATCACAAAATAGATGCTGTTGTAAATTCACATTCATAACATGTGCAGCTGACATTCAGGACCTAAAGCAGACCTTAAGTGCCCTTTTCTTCCCCTTTTCTTTGTAGCCATGCATCAGCCTGGCAGCTTGGTGCATTTCTGGCCATTCATATTTTTCCCATCCTGGAAGGTGCCTAAATTTGCCGTGCACTGTGGAAATTCAAATTGCAGAGACTGCCCCCCCACCTCCATGCTTTCTTTGCCCGATTTAAAGAGAAGGCTTCTCTTTCTCAGTGATGCTGAACAACTCAAGGCTTGGGGAAGATTCCTTCATGGTAAGTTATCCAAATTCCTAGGATAGCCACTGTCCGTTGGAACTAGAGATGGGCATGAAATGATTTTTTTTTTGTTTCATTGTTCGTTATTCAGTTCGTTACGTAATGAAACAAATAACGACCCTAGGTGCAAATTTAACATGAAACGAACCAAACCGAGAATAATTGTTTTGGTTAGGTTCTTTTCATTAATGGGGGGGGGGGCAGAGATGTCTCCTACTTGGTGCTGGTCTGGTGGTCCAGTCTTCCTGGCTTCTGGGATGGCAACCAGGAAAAAAAAAGCTGACGGCCGCACTATAGCTGTAGCGCGGCCATGTGGTCACTCGGCACAGTAAAAAAAAAAAAAAAGAGCACCGACCAGGCCCCAAGGGTGGCCTGGTCAGTACCCTAAAATAAAATAAAAAAAAAAAAAAAACACCAGCATCGACTGGGCCTCAGGGGCTGCGCAGTCGGCGCTGAAAGAAAAGAAAAAAAGCCCTGTGCTACAGCTGTAGCGCGGGGCCTGAACCCGGAAGTGGGGGGAACCCTGCTGTTGTGGTGCCCGCCTCTAGCCTCCCTGTACAGGAAGCCCAAACCCAGCAGCAATGGGATGCTGCCTCTGCCGCCTCCGAGCCCTGCCACCGCTGAAGCCGCCCTGGCCACCCCGCAGCCTTTGCAGCCCAAGCCAGTGATAGCTGAGGTGGCCGGAGCTTACAGCTCCATCTGCAAGCCCAACAGGTTGGTGATGGCAAAGCCTTTGGAGCGCAGGCTCCTGGAGGGGGAGGCTGTGTGGAGAAGTGAGGAGGAGGGATTCCCCCACTGGGCTGATGTGGTGCAGGGGCAGGTGGGGGAGCGGAAGGTGTTCTCTCCTGGCCGGCACCCTAAAATAAAATAATAAAAACCAGTGCCGACTGGGCCCCAGGGACAGCGCAGTCAGCACTGAAAGGAAAAAAGACAACAACAAAAAGTCCCATGCTACAGCTATAGCACAGGGCCTGAACCTGGAAGCGGGGGGAAAAAACTAAAATTAAATAAAAATAAAATTTTTTTTTAAAAAAGGGGAGCGTCGACCGGGCCCCAGGGGCCATGTGGTCAGCACTTGGAAAAAAAGGGTAATGATGAATAACGAATTAACAAACCAATGAAATGAATTTTTTCGCAAAAATTTGCAAAAAATGAAACAAAATGAACCGGACCTCTCAACGAAACAAAACTGAATGTCATTTTTTCGATTTGTGCCCATCTCTAGTTGGAACTGTATAGCACAAAAGTAAAAACTTGGGAGGGGGGACAAGGTGCTTTTCCTGCATCCCTGCTTGCCGATTGTCTTCTGCCAGGATCAACCTACACCCAGAGTGGCAACCAGAGACTGACACCCACCTCGGTTCTGACCAAGCACTAGGATAAGGAGCAGCCAGGACACCCTGAAAACCAAAACCACACTCCCACGAAGACCTCTACAGAATCCAGAGACCCACATGCACCATCTGAACTCATACTAATTCTGGAGGGTCACGATTTCCCACAGGAACTCAAGAACACCACGAGCAACAACCAAGGCAGACCTACACAACTCTCACGTGGGAGTGAGTGAGATTACTGCTATATGGAAGAGGTGCCCTTTATGTGGGGACAGAGGAAATGTGCATGGCTCATTTTCTCTGAAGGTTGCATGTGTTACACCAGTTTCATAAGAACATAAGAAGAGCCATGTTGGATTAGGCCCAAGGCCCATCTAGTCCAGCTTCCTGTATGTCACAATGGCCCTGCCAAATGCCTCTGGGAGCACAGTTTCTTAATGATTTCTTATTGTCTTTTAGGCCAGCCTCTTTGTGCTCATGTGACGTGTGCAGGGGTGGGTGGGAAAGAGAAATACCATAAAATATTAAGAGAAAAGAAAAAAATATTTCATCTCTAGATGTTATTCCATTGTCCAATAATCAGCCAAAAGTTCTCTTTATTTTGATACTTTCCGTGCTTTCCCTATTATTTCAGGTGGTTTAATTCCAGACGCCACATGCCCAGTGAAGTTGAACATAAGTATAAGCAAGAACATGAGTGCTCATTTAGGAGAGGGGGGGTCAATCTGTCATTATTGTTATTCTTCAGTCATTCAGTCATGTCTGACTCTTCATGACCCTATGGACCAGAGCACACCAGTCCCCCCTGCCTTCCACTGCCTCCTGGAGTTTGGTCAAATCCATGCTGGTTGCATCAATGACACCGTCCAACCATTTCATTCTCTGCAATCCCCCTTTCCTTTTGTCTTTGATCTTTCCCAACATCAGGGACTTTTCCAAGGACTCCTCTCTCCTCATGAGGTGGCCAAAGTACTGGAGCCTCAGCTTCAAAATCTGTCCTTCCAGTGAACATTTGGGGTTGATTTCTTTCAGGATCGATAGATTTGATCTCCTTGCAGTCCAGGGGATTCTCAAGACTTTCCTCCAGCACCACAGTTCAAAAGCATCAATTCTGCAGCAATCAGCCTTCTTTATAATCCAGCTCTCACTTCCATACATCACTACTGGAAAAAAACCCATAGCTTTGACTATCCAGACCTTTGTTGGCAAAATGATGTCTCTGCTTTTTGAGATGCTGCCTAGGTTTGCCATCACTTTCCTCCGAAGAAGCAGGTGTCTTTTAATTTTGTTGCTGCAGTCACCATCTGCAGTGATCAAGGAACCCCACCCCCAAAAATAAACTCTCTCATTTCTTCCCCTTCTATTTGCCAGGAGGTGATGGGACCGGTGGCCATGATCTTAGGGTTTTTTTTTTTTGTGTGTTGAGCTTCAGCCCATTTTCACTCTCCTCTTTCACCCCCATTAAGATGTTCTTTAATTCCTCCTCACTTTCTGCTATCAGCATAGTATCATCTGCATATCTGAGGTTGTTGATATTTCTTCCAGCAATCTTAATTCTGGCTTGTGATTCAACTGGAATGCCATCACCTCAACTGGCCTTGTTGTTTGCAATGATTTCTAAGGCCCATGACCTTACTTTCCAGTATGACTGGCTCGAGGTCAGCAACTACACTATCTTGGTTATCAGGGGCATCCAGATCTTTCTGGTATAATTCCTCTGTGTATTCTTGTCATCTCTTCTTGATGTCTTCTGGTTCTGTTAAGTCCCTGCCATTTTTCTTCTTTATCATAGCCATCTTTGCACAAAATGCTACTTTAAAATCTCCAATTTTCTTGAACAGATCTCTGTTTTTTTCTTTTGTTTTGCTTTCCTATAGTTCTTTGCACTGTTCATTCTAGAAGGTTATCCTGTCTCTCTTGCTATTCTTTGGAAGTCTGCATTCAATTTTCTGTATCTTTCCCTTTCTCCCTTGCATTTTGCTTCCCTTCTCCCCTCCACTATTTGTAGGGCCTTGTTGGACTGCCACTTTGCTTTCTTGCATTTTCTTTTCTTTGGGCTGGTTTTCGTTGCTGCCTCCTGTACAGTGTTACAAGCCTCCATCAATGGTTCTTCAGGCATTCTGTCCACCAAATCTAGTTCCTTAAATCTATTCTATAACCTCCACTGTGTATTCATAAGGGATTTGACTTAGATTGTACCTGACTGGCCCAGTGGTCTTCCCTATTTTCTTCAGTTTAAGTTTTTATTTTGCTGAAGCTGATGATCTGAGCCACATTCAGCACCAGGTCTCATTTTTGCTGACTATATAGAGCTCCTTCATCTTTGGCTTCAGAGAACATAATCAATCTGATTCCAGTATTGTCCATCTGGTGATGTCCATGTGTAGGGTCGCCTTTTGTGTTGTTGGAAAAGAGTGTTTGCAATGACCAGCTTGTTCTCCTGACAAAACTTGATTAGCCTTTGCCCTGCTTCATTTGGATCTCCAAGGCCAAACTTGCCAGTTATTCCTTTTACGCTACTACTGCTCTTGCCCTGTTATAATACTTTTCCATTCCCTTTCACACCCCCCTTGTTTTTTTATCGATACTGATTTGGGTTTGCACACTCCCACAAATGCGTGCTTTTATTCTCTATTGTCCACTGTCTATTTTATCTATCTATCTATTTATTTATTCATGCCAATAAAGGTGTCTGACTGACTGACATAGTTATTCCTTTTATCACTTCACTTCCTACTTTAGCATTCCAATCCTCTATGATGAGAACAGCATCTTTCTTTGGTTGTCAGTTCTAGAAGGAGCTGTAAGTCTTCATACAATCCCAGCCTCTTCAGCATTGGTAGTTGGTACATAAGCTTGGGTTACTGTGATGTTGAAAGTTCTGCCTTGGAATCGTACCAAAATCATTTTTAAGTATCTATCATTATACTTTTCCTGAACTCAGGAAGATTGTAAAATTTATTCCTGAAAATCAAATGGAAGAAAAATATTCATATTTCTACCCATTGGGTATATTCAATTGGTACAGGGCATCAGTCTGCCTAATATATCTTAAAGATTGGGGAAGAGGAAAGATACTGGTGACCTTAATTCATCCTAAAAATAAATAAATGGCTGAAAACACACAGGTTCAAGATCAAAGAATTCAAAGAAGTGATTGGCTTTGATTATCAATAAATCTGCCAATTTCACCTTCACACACACTATTTTTTTAATTCTTCAAATACCTGATTTCTTTTCATTTGTGACAGAAATAGATCTGTGAATATTGGATAATTCTTTTTGAGAGAGAGAGAGAGAGAGAGAGAGAGAGAGAGAGAGAGAGAGAGAGAAGTGAAACAACTTTGACCCCATCATTAGCTTTGCCTTGCTTGCAGAAAAATTAAAGGACTGTCAATTCAACCAGAGCAGAACTTACCAATATTAAAGTTTCACCCTTTCTTTCCAGCTGCCACTGGGTAAGTAAAATAGCATGCAAGGGCCCTAGAGAAAATACTGGGGAAAATAGAGAAATATAAGTCTTTTAATGTTGTTGGTGGAGGTTGCGGTTAAAAATACTTTGCTATGTGTGCCTATTTTAAACCCAGGCATTGGTAGTAGCTCCAGTAGACATGGATGCATGTGAAAATGAAATACCTAAGCTCCAGAAATATAGCAGATTAAATCTTCTTCTCCCTTTTTAAGGAAAGGAAAGATAAGCACATTAATGGTTATGTGGGGATCTTTGGGAGACTGAGAAGCAGACAGCTACTCTAAAAGCATTTAAATACTTTGCTTTTTTAAAAAAGTTCCATGTACAATGCCTACCCAGCTCAGAGAAAGACTTTAAAAGTGACATTTTTCTTTTTTTTTCTCTCTCCCCTACTTCTTCTCCCTTTGCTTGAAGAGGAAAAAGGTAGGTGGGGGAGCTCTCATCAAAAATAGAAACTAATAATGTGGTATTGAACCATTTCCTTGACAGCTAATCCTTCAAACACGATTCTGCTTGGAGAAGAGATTTTGGGGTGGGGTGGGGGTGGGGGAAGGAGCAAAAAGGAAAAAAGAAAGAGGATTTGGGGGGGTATTTATTTTCCATCTCATTGGAAATGAGAAAAATTTGCTCTGCTTGTAATATTTTTTTAAAAAATACATAGTCTTTCAACCCTGCTGGCCAACTTGATGTTTTAAAGAAAGCAAGTCTGACAAAATTATATGTGTATGTAGGTACATAGGCACACACACACACACACACACACACACACACACACACACACACACACACACACACACACACACACACACACACACACACACACACACACACACCTCCTGCCTACCTTCTGATCCATGGGCCGGGTCGCACTTTAAAAAAAAAAATCTCCCGCTGACCAGCTGACCCACAGGCCATCAGCACTTTTTTTTAACCTGTGGTGGCATTTTACAGAGGAAATGTAACAGATCATTTTAACGGGAAAAAATGACTGTTTCATTTTTCCTGTAACAAAGTGCTGCTTCATCATTTCGTTGTGTTTTGTTTCATTTTGTTACATAACGAAATGATGAAACAGCATTTCATTTTTCGTTTTGTGTCCATCCCTAGATGCTGGCCTAAATGACTAAGAATTTCACCCAGTGTAAAACACCTCCCTCTTCCCTATATTAAAGGGCCAAAAATACAAAAATATAATGTGCAAATGCCTAATGCTGTTGGTTTGAAGCAATGATTACACTATAAGTCCAACTGACAGGAAAAAAAGTGTTTGATCTTTGGAAATATCTATTGGGAAATTTACTTAGTAAGTACAGAGGGCAGTTGTAATCGATGGTCCATAAAGTACCCTCTCGGTTATGCTTTCTGCAAGAGAGTCTGGCCCATGAAGTAGTTCCGGCGTAAATATAACCCCTCCAGCTTTTGCCCGATAGCATCTTGCAGGCCATCGCTCAAGCAGCTGGCAGCCTCTGCCAGCCGCTCCATCTTCCCAAGGCTGCCACCCTTCTTTTCCCAACCATCCTCTTCCATGAAGCAAATGAGGCAGCAGCACAGCCATCCCTCCCTCTCTCCTACAAACGAATTAGCACTCCATTAGCTTAATGACGACTCTCCCAGCCTCCCTTGACAAGGTATCTGACACATGACAAGCCATTAGAGGGCTGGGGAGGTGTTGGCCAGAAGCGGCAGGTTCTTGGAGGTCATGGCGGGTCACTGACCACATCACTGAGGCTTGTCCAGAGAACTATATGGAGCGATGGCTCTCAGGGTTTCAGTGCTAAAGCTTTCTCCGATCTCCAGGTAGAAGATAAAACTCCAAGGATCACATGTGGTGCATGTAAAGTCACACTGGACGAGAGCCCTAGAAGCAGGGATGGCAACTCAAGTCACAAAACGCTGTCAGAGTCCAGGTGGTACACAGTGGCCTTTAGGCACAAAGCAGAGGCATCACGATCCAGCCAACAGAACAGGGAGAATAATCTAAGCCTACACTCACATCAACCTGCCTGAACAGGTGCATAGGAAGCAAAGGCAGCAGACCAGGAGAAAACCCAGACCACCAGTACAAGTGCATGCCATTAGAGCTAGAGACTGGCATCAAGGGTTCAGGGTAGAAGAGGCAAACTGGAGCCCATCATCAGAAACTAGACCAGAGGCAACATCAGAAAGACCTATATTACTGGAGCAGCTTCCCAGCAAAACAGCCACTCCTTAAGTAGGTCTTCCCTGGGGGTGGGGCCGATCTTAAGGGAAGGGCAGATGGTATCTTATCAGCCCTTGATCCTGCAAACACAGGGTATCTCCTTGGCCCTGATCCTGCAGCTACTAGGACTTTGCTGCAGAGAGATCAGACACCAGTGACTTGACTCAGATGCAACTCAAGGTTGTTGGTGGTGGTGGGGGTTCATTGACTCAAATGTGGACTTGGACCCCCCACAAAAAACCCTGCCAACATCCCTACTTAGAAGGCATGGAGTCAACTGCTGCAACTCTGTGGGATGTTTTGCTACCTGCCTAACATGACGGCCTGTCCACCAGAGCATCTTTAGTGCTTTTGCTCCCCGTGGCCACCCCCTGTGAGTCCCGTAAAGTTGTTACTTGCAATCTGGCTGGTCCCACAATGTAGAACAGACATTTCTGAAATGTGCCAAGTAGAGTCCCTAATAGCCTTTAAGAGATGCTCTAAGCACATCCAATCTCACCTGATTTTGGAAGCTAAGCAGGGTTGGCTCTGGTTAGTAATTGGATGGGAGACCACCAGGGAATACCAGGTGCTGTAGGCGCCTGGAGTAGGAACTGGCAAGCCACTCCAGTATTCCTGCCAAGAAAACTCGATGGACATGGAGTCACGAAGAGTCAGTCATGACTGCAATGACACAACACACACACACACACACACACACACACACACACACACACACACACACACACACACACACACACACAGAGATACACACCCACCCACCCACCCACACCAGCCTTTAAAAAAGCACTAAAGACCTGGCTTTTCTGGGAAGCATTTGGCAATTGGTAATGTAATGTTGTGTTATCCTGTCTTCTTGTACCTTTCTTGCCACCTTTTAGTCTGGCCTCTTGCCAGGCCTTTTATTCCATTGTGTGTTTAGTGTTATGTCTTTGCTGTTTATTGATTCTTTTGGTTTTTTTAATTGCCTACTATTTATTTGACTTTCGTGTGAACCACCCAGAGTCCCTTCTGGGAAATCGGGTGGTCTAGAAATGCATAAATAAATAAATAAATAAATAAATAAATAAATAAATAAATAAATAACCTATTAGAAAGGTTTGCATTCTTTCCCCATTTCTCCATATTCCCCTCATACCCAGTTTTGAATCAGTTGATCTAGAAGCCTTTCTACTTTTCCTTCTATGTCTTGAATGTGTCCTCTGTCATATCAGAAGGAATCGGTCCATATAACATCCTAAGGAGGTTTGCCTGGGACTCAGGAATTGATCCAGAAATCTCAAGAAATGGGATTCTGATGACTTGCAAGCAGAAAGCTGGTTTTCTGCATTGAGATAATCACTTTTGCAGTAGGAACTCTTGTGCTTGCAGTACAGTCCTGAATTATTACTGCTCTGGCCAGTGAAAACCCTAACAACTACTGGCTGTAATTTAATGGCTTGCTGTATCGGAGGATTTACAGAGCATGGCACTAAAGTTGCAGGAGTGATTGTGGCTATCACATGAGTTGCCTCATACAACTGACACATGCCAGGCCCAGATCCCCTCTTCTCTGCCATGAGCGACAATCCTAGCAGGATACGGGCCAATGAGTTTAGTTTGTGTAACTGGTAGCTTGGGTTGTTGTTGGAAAGGTGATGTGTCAGGGTGTGTGTGTGCAATTGCACAGGGAGAGCAGGGAATCCAATGCCAATCAGCAAATGCACAGATCTGCGGTTGCTAGCATTTCTCAGAACAGAAGCATCAGCTGCCAGTTGAAAATCCTTTTCTGTGTGTCTCTGCACCCCAATGAGAAGCTGATTTCTCTGGGGATGGAGCAACAATTGGAAACACGAAACTAGGGGTAGCAAACAGGAGGACTGCAGATGAGAGAAACCTGCAGACAACCTAGGAGAGAGGCAAGCTTTTAATTTCTTGGACTCAGACCGTATCAGGGGCTCCTATAGAATTTTTCTTGGAAGTAATCTCTTTCTTCCCCCCTAGATTGGCCCAAAGGGGTTGGGATTCCCATCACGGTGTGCCTTTCAGAGGGAAGATTTTCAAGCAACCCTGGTTTCACTGCATCTGTTCAGAATCCAGCCCAGAGGTTACAATGGTAGGCTCCTGAGAGTGAGAGAATGGTGGCATTCAGTGTGCTGAGTAGCACTGCTACTATTCTGCCGAATGAGAAATAATTCCATGACAAGTATAGAATGACTGACCTGTGGGTTGGCGCATTCTGTATCAAGTACACAGAGTGCAATAAGACTAAGTGGTTGTTAGTAGAGATGGGCACGAATTGAAAAAATGGTGTTTCATTTTGTTTCGTTTCATTAAGGAGTTTGGTTCGGTTTGTTTCATTTTTTTGCGATTTTTTGGTGAAAAGTTCATTTTGTTGCTTTATTGTTTCATTATTCGTTTTTACCCGCTTTTTCCCCAGCGCCCACTGCACAGCCTCCTTATCTCCCCTCCCGATCGGCCTCACAATAACGGGGGGGGGGGGAGCTTTGAAGCTGTGCTGCTCTGGCTGCCTAAATGTGGCCTGCTTCTTTCTTCTCCTCCTGGGGCTGGGCTGAGGCTCAAGCCCGCCACATCCCTCAATGGCACCAAGGAGGTGCGTGCCCCCTCCGTGCAGCTCGGGGAGAAAGGACCTCTGGACCAGCACCAGGTAGGAGACATCTCCAACCCCATTAACAAAACAAACCTAACCAAACCAATTTTTCTCGGTTCAGTTCATTTCATGTTAAATTTGCCCCTAGGTTTATTATTTGTTTCATTATGTAACAAAACGAATAATGAATAGTTGTTAGTGGGATGGTGGTGGGATGGTGGTGGGGGTGGGAAAGGGAGACTCAGCCAATTTCATTGTGCACAAGTTGTACATTTATTTATTTATTTATTTATTTATTTATTTATTTATTTATTTATTTATTTATTGGGCTTATATACCACCCGTCTTCCAGAAGGAACTCCGGGTGGTTTACAACATAAAAAAATACTAATAACAACTATTAAATAGAAACAATTAGACAGTTTAAAAACAATTGCCAATAAAGGTATTTATTATTATTATTATTATTATTATTATTATTATTATTATTATTATTATTATTATTATTATTATTATTATTATTATTATTATTATTATTATTCAGCTTTTTCTGCCACCAGCAAAACACCCCTGCCCAAAAGGGAGAGAAATGGACCATATCTTCTTTAAACAGATGCTGGAGAGTTTCAAGATGTTTAGCTCCAGATTTTGCCTTTGGCCACAAGGATACCGGACCAGCCTCTCAATCAAGCACTGATTGCTAAATGGAACCTCCAAATGGAGACACAGTTTGGCTCAGGCTACATCAATTTCTGGGTGGCCAGTGCTGGAAAGCATGAAGGCACCTGGATAGCCATTGCTCAGTTACATAAACCAGCAGGACTCTCCTTGCTGCCTTATGTTCTCTGCTTTCATATTAGCACATGGCAAACAAAATATTTCATTTTCTCTTTCATTTTATTCTGAAGTTACTAGTCCTCATGACTGCACTTTCAAATGTTCATTAGCAACTTGGACTCCCCCTCATCCTCATTCCATTTTGCTGCTAATTTCTCTTGCTTCTATTCCATCTCTCCACATTCACTTCTAAGTGGATGCTTTGCAAGCATCACTTATGTACTTCCCAGTGCTACTCCAGGGTTTGACACATCCTGCTATAATCCAGCCAGACCTTTCCTGTGACTTCTTCCTTCCAATCTCAAGATTTGAAAGGAAGTGGCAGTTGAGGTTTGAGCAGAATTATTGTGGAGCCAAAACTCACTGGGTCAAAGTCCTGGGACCTTCTGAGTAGCAGGCATTGTAACATCTGCTGTAGGCTTCCCTGTCCCCATGAGCTTAGCTGCAATTCTGCCCATAGTTGGGGAGAAATTGATTTTCCTAGGAAAAATAAACTGCTATTAATGGGCTATTAAGAGCCATTAGCTTAACAAAACACCTGCTCCTGGTGGAAACAGGCACTTCCAGGACTCATCTGTTGATATGGATAGATTCAACAGCCTGCTTTTTTAAATGTTCCTTGGGATGAAAAAAAAACCTGGCTGTGGGAACGATCATGGTGAGTGCCTGCCCTAAAAACTTTACCACCACACCACGGAGAGTGAAAACAGCTACTTCCTTATGCTGACAACCTCATTTCAAAATGTCATGGTAACTGGTCCCCTTTCTTATTTTTATTGGGTTTGCTCCCTGGGGTATCTTCAAGATCTTCCCAGGCCTTGAGATGTTTATGAGCACTGTTAAGTCATGCAGCTGCATATCTTACTTCTTTGCTTACCAACAGGGCTACTGGTAGAGCATCTCCTCTCTCTCTCTCTCTCTCTCTCTCTCTCTCTCTCTCTCTCTCTCATTCTCTCTCTCTCTCCTTCCCTCCCTCCCTCCCTCCCTCCCTCCCTAGCAACTGGGGGGCATCCTTGATCCCCTCATTTCCCTTTTATTCTCCAATCTTCTCCTTCCAGCAGCATGACTCAGAATGAAAACAGCAGCCAGAATCAAACAGCAAAGTGGCAGGAATATGCTAAACAAATATTAATCAATTATTATTACATGCAGGGAGACCCAGAGGAGTGCGACAGAGGGAAGGCTAACCAGAAGGTATGAAACCGGTGAACACACAGCTGGCCTTGTTTTCGGTAAAACTTTTGGGGGCTTTCACAATACCTGATGGCGCACTTCCTCAGGTTTTTTTTTAAATATATTATTAGGGATGGAGACAAAACTGTTGCTTTTGTTTGTTTTCCTGGACTGCAAAATCAGTCAGAAGCAGACTTGTTTTTCCAGGTTTCTTCTTCTTTGATTAGGGGAAAAAAGGAGGGGGAATGGTGAAGCACGGGGGTGGGGGGGGGGGGTGGGAAACAGTTCAACTCAGACATACTGGCCCCAAACCCTGTGGCTTAGTAAATAAATTCAGCTAGGCAAGGGCCATTGAATCAATGAGGATTGAGTAAGCCAAGGCCTCCATAGGTACCACTGATTCAAATAGTCCCACACTTTCTGCATTGTACTGTGCTAACATTGGTACTAGTTTTGAATCACCCTGTTTGAAAGAATGGAGCCTATGGTGGTACCAACGCACCAAAGCCCCGTTGATTCAGTAGGTTTGTTCCAGTGCAGTAGACTATGCTAAGCAACAGGATTCAGGCCATTGGGTTTTCATGCCAATGCTTCTTGAGTTAAAGAGCTACCCATCATTTATGGTCCGTTCCCAGCCATCCAGCTGTGCAGCCACGAAGGAAGTGGACAGAAAGTATTCCAGGCCAGGCTGGTAATGCTTGTAACAAGCTACAATTCGGGATGGGCATGAAACAGAAAAAACGGTGTTTCTTTTCATTCCGTTTCATCCCCCCGCACTTCATTTTGTTTCATTTCAAACAAATTTTTACAAAAAAAATCATACAAAATGAAACATTTTCTCTTTGGCTGCACCCAGGGCCAGCGCTTCCATTAAGGCGAACTAGGCAGTTGCCTAGGGCGCCAAAATGGAGAGAGGGCACTGGACAGCCTGCTGGCCCCCCACCGCTGGCCACCACCGCCCATCCCCCCCGCCCGCCAGCTGCCCGTCGCCGCCCGTCCATCGCTGGCCACCCCCGTGCCTGTCACTGTCCCCCGCCATCTGCTGCCACGCTGCCACCCTGCCGCCCTGCCACCCCCGCCACCTGCCCGCCACCACCCTGCCCACCCCCGCCCGTCCCCCTGCCCTGCCGCCCCACCCCGCTGCTGCTGCTGCCCCGCCTGCCCCCACCCTGCCCAGCCACCGCCCCCACCCCACGCCACCCCCTGCCCCACCCACCTGCCACCCGCCCCTCGCTTAGGGCACAAAAAACCCTAGAACCGGCCCTGGCTGTACCCTTTCCTCTTTGGCCACAGCTGTGGCTCTTTGCTGACAGCGTGATGGCAAGGCCCCCCACTGGGCTCATTCACCCTTTCCTTTTCGTTACATAATGAAGTAACAAAACAGCATTTCATTTTTCATTTTGTGTCCATCCCTAGCCACAATCATCACTTGTTGTTATGTGCCAGCAACCTGCTTTCTATGTATTGCAATCCTAAAACAAAGCAAAGTGTTCTACTTATATGCCGCCCCATACCACTTCAAGTAGTCTCTGGGCAGTTTACAGTTTCATTACAGTATGCAGGCTACACATTGCTCCCACCCCCAGCAAGCTGGGTACTCATTTTACCGACCTCAGAAGGATGGAAGGCTGAGTGAACCTAGGGCCTGCTACCTGGGATTGAACCCCAGGTCGTGAGCACAGTTTTACCTGCAGTACAGGCATTTAACCACTGCGCCACGACCCTCTAAGAGGGTTACATGGGTTACGTGGGATGGTCATGGAGTGGTTTACGATTGTCATCCTCCCCGCAAGGGAGTATCCATGACTGTGCATGGATTTGAACCCAGGTCTCTTGACCACTACTCTAACACTTTATCCACCATAGCAGTTCTCTGCATGTCCGCCCTTAGATTCATATGATAAATTTTGAGATGGAGTGCAAAAAATTAACAAAGAATCTTGTGCCTGCTCCTTTAATGGTTGGCAAGTTTTATTTGTGGACTACATACTATAGCTGTCTAGGGGGCATCTTGGGTCAAATGAGATCTCCTTAAAGGACAATCAGGCAAAAGCTTCAAAAGAACCTATATGCAGGACTTCAGAAACCAGCCTCATCATCCGTCCCTCTCCTGGATATGTGCAGGCAATGTTTTAATGGTTATTTGCAACATCAGCTGAAGTTGGTTTTTGTCTAAGGAATCATGTGAAACTCAATTCCTTGAGACTGAAGACAGAATGTGTGATGTCCTTTGCCTCAAAAAATAAAATAAAATAAAATAAACTGGCAGCAACACTGTTCCCAGTCATTTCATGTCTTGTCCTACTGTCTCTATTCAAACATCTTGGGCTGGTTTTTTGAATCCTTTGTAATTCTGCATGACAAATATTCTCCACCTGCAAACTACAACTCCCAACAATCCTAACAACTGCTATAGAGCCAGTGTGGTGTAGTGGTTACAGTGTTGGACTATTGATAGAAGATTTCAATTCAAATCCCTGTACACCCTTGAAACTCACTAATCCTAGGGCAGTGTTGACAAATCTATGCCCAAAGGTGGCACACAGAGCCTTTATGTGGGCACACAACATCACTCCCTCACAGTCATAACACTTTCCCCTCCACTTGGAGCCCGGCACTGTGCTCCGTGCAGAGAGCTGGCCAAAGGGGAGGCAGCGGCTTGTGGGCTCGTTTGTAGCCCCAGTTTACTCTCCAGCCATGCTGCTCTGGGCATCCCAAAAGCAGCATGGCTGAAGAGTAAACTATGGCTTTGATGGAGCGCACAAACTGCCACCAGTTCTCCCTGGCTTTCCCAACAGTGTAGCACCCCGTCCGCCTCTTCGAGCCTCACTTTCCAGAAGGATGGGATTAGAGATGGGCATTTCGTTTTGGAAAGGAACTGGTTCCAAAACGAATCACACCAGCAAAGCTGGCACTCAGAACCCAATCCCACCCTCCAGAACAAAATCAGGTAGTGTCTTACCTTGCTGTACTTTGTGCTGGGCCTCTTTTCCCCACCCGCTCAGCCTGTCACACATTGCTACCACCTGGCCCCTCTCTATACTGGATGGAGACATCAGTTTGCAGTTTTATGGTTTGCCTGCCCTCCCTGACTCTGTCACCTCAGCCACCTGCCAATCCTACCTGCCCCCCAGCTCCATTGCTTCAGCATCCTCCCCCTCTCCTTGCATGTCCTAGAGGCTTGTCCCCCACACATTTTCACCTCACCAAATCTGGCCCTCCAAAGTTTGGACACCTGAGGTAAGAGGTGTTCACTGACTTCCCACGTGGAAGTGAGCCACCAGCCAACTGAACATCTGAACCTGGGCCTTTTCTTTAATATGCTGTAGAGCTGCATTCTCTTAATACCAGTTTCCTACTAGCTGGTCTCTCTACCTTCTTGCCCTGCAACATAGTTTTCTTTTTAAAAATAAAGTAAAATAAAATATTGTCATAACCTTGCTCTTTTGTCATGGTGCCTTCATTGTCCTGGTAGTCCTGCGGCGAAAGCAGCAATGGAGGCATGTGCTCCAAAGACAACAGCCCATTCTTTTGTCCAATTAGACCTGTGGATGACACTTTGCTGGGAAGTGGCAGATTATTTTCTTTTATCCGTAGCCCTTCGCTGCCACCGCATTAATCATCATTAGCTCAGCTCGCCTCCCCTCCGTCACCCTGAGCCCTCCCCCTGCTCGGATGGCATCCGTCGAGGAGGGCTCTATAGGAATTGCATTGTCGTCAGCAACTCATTAATATCCGCTGATTTGAAGGCGGGTGCCTGACCCTCCTTTGTTAACTGGAGCCCAAGAAGCGCCAGGCAGATAAACAATGTCCTCCAAAAGGTGCTCCGTTGGCCAGCCAGGCCCTCCTCCTGATTAAATCTCCAAATGTCAGGCTGGAAACAGGAACTCATTAAAAGTGCATCTTTGAAAGAATAAATAAATAAATAAATCACAAATGGAGAGGAAGGGGAAGGTGGTGGTGGTGGGCAAACTCCAACCCTCCACATCGACAACCTTACTCTTTCGCATTCCGTGTGTAGAAAAGTGATTACAGAGCCGCCTTGATTAATTAGGTGTGAAATTTTTTAGTACCTCTCTGGCAATAAACAATGCGCTTTGCCCAGCAGTAGCTCAGTTCTTTTTCCACAGTTCTGAGCAGCACAGCCAATTTTCTTCTTGTCTGCGGTGTAGAGATCGGATTTGCATTGATGGTCCAGCTTTTTATGTCTGAGATGAACAGATGATGGAGGGGCGGCTGAGGCAAGAGCGGTCCTCTCGGTGGCATCGCCTTTCTTTTTCTTGAGCCAACAGCTCATCAGCATCCTTGGCTTGTGGATCATATTAATTGCCTCCCTCCCACTGGGCTGGAAATTGCAAACAAGACGTGCACTCACCAGGAATTCGTTTCACATGCAGATTTAAAGGGGACGGGAGGGGTGGCAGGTAGGGAAAGAAACATTTATCTGTTTGCTTTGGATTTATGTATCCCCTTAATCCCCGGGCCTGGCAAATAACAATTGGAGTCCTGCATAACAAGGGTGCCACTTTCCAGGCATACAACTGGGAAGAACCATGCAATAGGTAGCATTAGCTCTACTATGAAACAGAATCGGACAAAAGCATCAGATGGCAGATGCTAGGTAAGAGTCTTACCATTCCCTTGTTGTCCTTTCTGCCCCTCCTGCCTATACTCCTGCATTGATGGAGGGTGCTATGAGTGCTACATGGCTTGTTCCCATGTCCAGATTGGGGTTGTTGCCATCAAATGTGATGGAAGATAATATTTCATTGCCAGTATCCAACCGGGGGCCTGATCAGCTTCTGGGTATGGCACAAGAGAAGTAGTTCTCTTGCCCTGAGCCATTCTGAAAGGTAACCAGCATATAGTTGAGTCAACAGCTTCCATAATTGCTGACTATTGACCATACTGGGTGAGGATGATAGCAACTAGAGTCCAAATGATGTGGAGGGCACCGTCTTACCTACCACGATTTGTGTCTTCAACAGAGGCTCCTTTTTCCAAGGTGATGGGAAATGCAACAACTCCATTTTGTGTTTCTCTCTTCTCTCCCTTCAATGTGTACCCCATGACCCACACAAACAGGTGCTATTGTGATTTATAACCTGGCTGGATAGCTCAGTGGTTTTAGGCATTTGGCTGCAGAGCTAGGGGTTGGGTGTTCAATTCCCTACTGTGCCACTTGAAAGAAAAGTGGCCTTGGGCAAGTTGGTCAGTCCCAGGATGACCCCAGAAGAAGGGAGTGGTAAATCACTTCTGAGCATTTTCAACCTGGGGAAAAAAACACCCTGGAAACAATCAGCATGCCAGAATTGACTTGGTGGCACTGAATTATCATTATTAATAACATAAGAATATAAAAACAGCCATGCTGGATCAGGCCAAAGGACCATCTAGTCCAGCTTCCTTTCACAGGTGCCTTTCACAAGTCAGACCTGTCAAAATTGGCTGGGGAGGGAGGTTGCAGAGAGCAGCCTTCTGCTGCTGGTGATTGAGGGACAGCCACCTCCTCTTCACCTGGATCTCTGTCAAAATTTGTCAATTTGTATTCATAAGAACATAAGAAGAGCCATGCTGGATCAGGCCAAAGGCCCATCTAGTCCAGCTTCCTGTATCTCACAGTGACCCCACCAAATGTGTCCGGGAGTGCACAAGACTAAGTATCTGTCTCTTCATACCACTCCCCCGCCTTTGTTCCTTGAAGTACCCCGGTTTTAAGCCTGGAGATTACACATCTCCTCCATCATGGTTTGTAACCTGTGATGCACAGGTTTGAAGGCATCCAGGCTAGATGCCATCACCACATCTTGTGACAGGGAGTTCCACAGTTATGTTTTTGTTCGTGTTTCTGACTGCTGACAAAAGAGGTTATAGGAATCTCAGGATGTGCCAGTGCTACCTGTTTAAGGAAGTAGACATCTCTGGAAGAAAAGATGGAATTGGGTGCAAGGCTGTCATGTTGCAACAATGGTTTCAGATAATGGAGGCCAAGTGGTAGGGTATTAGTGTAGTTATAGCTTTCCTGATTCAGGAATGCCCTCCAAAAGCGAATTAAGGCAGAATTGCTTCTTCATATACAGCATATATTAGACATCTACATGCTTCTCTTGGGCTTCTCAGACTGGTGGGTGTTTTTCCCCATATGCTTTTGCAACAACATGACTTATATGACTTTTATGCATTTTTAGTGGAGAACCAGCATATTTTGGTTTAGTTGACAAGGTGACTCACATGTTGTAGAAGGTCAATGTATAGATTTCAGAATGGATCAGTGTTTTTTTTTTTTTTTTTTTTAAGAAAAGCTATATCAAAACAAAAGAGAACAGAAAAAGCAATTTCTATAAACAATGGCCAAATTCTCATTGCTCAGCAGCATAGTAAATCATGCTAGAGTCGGCCCCTTGAATCAATGGGGATTTGGTGAGTCAATTACTCCTTAAGTCCCATTAATTCAAATGGATCTGCTCTAACTGCCAAGCATAGTAAATTAGAGTAGACCCATTTGAATGCATGGAACTTACTCCCGCATTCCTTTTCAGAAGCTGGCCACTTCTGAAATGAAAAGCCAGAAGTAGATTGCCACTCCCATCTTTTGGGGGCATCTTGGGGCTCTGGAATTTGCCCAAGGCCAGAGAGTCTGACTCCAGAGACCCTGGAAGCACAGTGGGGAATTCAACTTCAGACTCCTAGTTCTGCAGCCAGATGCCTAAATCACTAAGTTACCTATCCAACCCTATAAACTTATGAGTCCATAAAAGAATAAAGATAGCCCTCACAAAATTACTATGAAGTGTATAAGATATCTGGAAAAAAGAATCAATGGCAAGAAATTCATTGCTAATAATAAACACAAACCTACCTGCAGCACCATTTCTCTGCCTTCTTTCTCAAATATATGAAAGGTGTCATCCTATTGAAGGAGGGAGGACGTCTTGGCATCTTGAGGGAGAGTCTTCAAACTCTGAGAAGAAGAGAATGTGGAAGGCCAGGAGCTGTTGGTTGTGGTCTCAATGACAGAGTTGATTGTTCTTTGTGATGACAAAAGATGGATGCTTATTTTCAAGGGAAAGGAGTAGGCAGAAGAGTTTCCCTTCCACCATGATGGAGGGTAGTAGTGAGCAACCCTGCAGTGTAGGAGTTACTTCCTGGCATCCTCGGTGTGCCTCACAAACACCCAAAATTCCAACCCCGGACCTACTCTGGGCTCCCTGCCTTTTGATAATAAATAGAAAATTTAAGACTAGAGATGGGGACAATTTTTTTAATGGTGATTCATCATGATTCATGATTCCTCAGGGCTGAAAGACTGACAAATCAATGAACTGATGAATTTCCATTGACAAATTGACAAATGAACAAATTGTCATTTTGTCACTGGAAATTCATCAATTCATTGATTTGCCTCTAGAGGTGGGCAGGAAACAAAAACAAAACACTGTTTTGTCATTTCATTATGTAATGAAATGGTAGGACACATTTTTTTTATGAAATGAAATTAAACACATTTTTTTCTCTAGGAACAAAATGATCCATCCTAGAGGAACTAAAGTCACAAAGAGCTTCTTCAAGCTCTTCCCTGTAACCTCCCCGAATTTGGAGAGGGTCGGGGTTCAGGGGGCTGAGTTATTAAACTCCAAATGGGGTCCCCTTAGGAGAAAATCATTCCAATTGAGTCTGGAAGCCACTAATACACCCCCATTGCGAACAAGCAATTAGTGGCTTCCAACTAAAGTAGAATGATTTTCTCCTAGGGTGTCCCCCTTTAGAGTTTAATAACTCAGCTCCCTGAAACCCAAACCTCTCCAAATTTGGGAGGCTTACAGGGAAGACACTGAGGAAGCTCCCCTGTGATTAGGGTTCCTCTAATACCAGGGGTGCCATTATATAACATTTTGTTTTGTTTTGTTTGATTCCAAAATTATTTTAAAATTTCATTAGTAACAAAACAAAAATACTAAAAAAGAAACAAAATGAAATGCTATATTTTTGTTTCATGCCCATCTTTATTTGTCTCCATTTTAAAATGCTTGCTTTAAAATGGCCCCCAAAGCACCCAAAGACACCCAATTTGGGTGTGTGTGTGCAAGATTTGGCATTCATTCCTCTGATTTATGTACTCCAAAGTAGCCCCTAAGTAAAGTGACCACCCAGGCATCTAGAGTCACCCCAGGCATCAAGTCACCAATTGTCCTCTACAATTCTTCCAAGCTTGGTAAAGATTAGATTTTGGAAATCTGAGTTATACACCCACAAAGTGGAGTCCCCAAGGAAAGTTCCCTATAGCAAGTGTTTGAGGAGACTCATTCTTCACCAAATTTTGAAGGATTATAGAGGAGAGCCAGAATAAGCTTCTTTGCACACTTGGAGTCTCTAGGTATCTGGGGAGAACTTTCCTAAGGAGACCTATTTGAAGGTGCATAACTGAGACATAAAAAATCCAAACTCCATCAGACATAGAGGGATTGTGATTTGGTGTCTCTAGGTGCCTTAGATGCCATTTGATGGCACAATTAATCAAAAATTGCTAAAAGGTCATTCATTCATATTCCTCAAGGGACTTCATTTATGATGAGTACAATGAATACAAATTGACAGATTTTGACAAATTGACCAAATTCATCTAAACATTTGAATTTTTTTTCAATTTGGCACCATCTCTACTCAAGACTTTTCTTTTGGGGAGGCCTTCCATATGGATCTGGGTTCATATTTTTATTATATTTTCATTTTATGTATTCATTTACCTTTCCCCCACTAATCTCTTATCCTATTATGTTGTAAACTGTTTTTGCATCATTGGTTTTCTTTTCTTTGTTTGTTTGCTTGCTTGTAAAGCTGCATGGAATGGTGTCTTTGTACTAATAGTGCAGTATATAAATAGAAGGGAGGGAGGGAGGGAGGGAAGGAAGGAAGGAAGGAATGGAAGGGAAATAAAAGAAAAGAGAAAAGAAAAAGAAAGAAAGAAAGAAAGAAAGAAAGAAAAGAAAAGAAAAGAAAGAAAGAAAGAAAGAAAGAAAGAAAGAAAGAAAGAAAGAAAGAAAGACCATGGGAAACCCAGTTTTGTCCTATCCTCATCCATAGGGGAATTGTTTGGAATTAAATAGGATAAAAGGGCTTCCTGGAACCTATTTAAAAGGTGGCTTGGGGACTCTCAGCTGACTCCATGAACAGTATTTTAGGAGGACAGCATTGAGAAGCAAGATAGCCTGGGCTAGAGGGGCAGAAAATGGCGCCGGAGTCATTGGGTGGAAGTCTGCTGACCCTGTTGTAGTATTTGTGATAGTTAGGCCTGCTTATTCTCCTTCCCCCTTCAGGTTGCAGAGTTTTCACACATACACCCCCCCAAAAAAAACCCCAATCCATCAGAGGTGGTGCTAGGAGAAAAGAAATATGCATATGTACCATGGGAAGTGAAACATTTCTTAAAGTACTGTTATTACTCTCAAAATTACAACCTTTTTCCCACCTAAGGTTGAGTGAATTACAGCTCCTGAGTTAATTCAGGCAAAACACAAAGAAACCTGATATCAAAAGTTTTGGAAACACTGGAGTAGAATGGGTAAGGGTAGCATTATTTCAAGGAAACCGTACTTACTACAATATTCCCTTACGTTGCCCCTCCTTTTTTTATTGTGGCCATTTTCTGTTTAGCCTCCTTTAGAGAAGGGCATGGGCCTCTGCTAAGGAAAGAAAAGGTATAAGAGATGCATTTGTTGCGCAGACAAAATCCTAACCCCATTGAAGGTGGGGTGCCATCAATGACTTGCAGGCAATCGTGGGCTTCTCACCAACATCAGTGGCAGCTGCTGGAGAACCCAAGACCTGCTAGGGGGTTTCCCAATCTTGAACTAGGTTGAACTTTCATGTGAGCCAGCACGGGGGTTCAATTCCATTATTTCACATGCATCGATTGACTGTTTGGTTGTGCAGGCATGGGGCTCCTTGTTCCAGATCAATGGCACAAGGAATGGCTTTCACAACACCTCTAGCTGGTGACTGCCATCACCCTGTTCCAGTCCTTATTTTGTCCCAAGGTATTCTGAAGGGGTGGGAAGCAGATGGCATGATGTGCAATCAAAGGGTAGGATGGAAGGAACATTCCAAAGCAGGCAACCGCTGAAGCTGCATTCAGTTTTATTGGAACACAGAACGTCTCTTAAAAATTGGGACATTGGATGGTGCTGGTGCTAGAAAGGAATGGGTGAGGAGAGATGCCCAGCTAGCCGAAGAATATGTATGTATGTATGTATGTATGTATGTATGTATGTATGTATGTATGTATGTATGTATGTATGTATGTATGTATGTATGTATGTATGGTCACGATTAGGGATTACTCCGTTTTAAATGCTTCCCTATGGGAAATTTGTATAAAGGAAAATTATCTTATTGGCGGTTGTAAAGCCATTTCAGCATTTTTGGTCAGAGAGCCACAAACTCAATATTCCCCACAGAGATGTTGTTAGGAAAATAAATTGTGAGTTTTCAGACAGAGGCAATGCCATATTGCTTGATGACTTTGATGCGTATTGATATTTCCTCCTGTTGATTTGTCTTCGTACACAGCTCAGATTGTCTTGTCGCCACAAAAATACAAAGGAAGCAGCTTTCAGATTGATTTGTTTTATATATATAAACTTTACAGCTCTGGAAAATTGTCACTATTTTTGCCCTGCCACCTCCTTCAGTATTTTCTGGTTAACATCCAGGGAAAGAAATGTTTTTTAAAAAAAGTTGAGCAAATAATTATGTTAAAATGTCAAGTACACAAGTGGGGAGAGGTTTTGATTGAGTCTAAATCAATTCCCTCACAGCTCTCTTTGGTGATTTACTTCAGCTGATATGGCTTTAGTCAGTGCCTTGATAGTTGTGCTTGGTTTTTTAAAAAAATGTTTAATGGCCTCCCAATTTTTTTATAATAATTCTGGCAAAACGGGAAAATTATCTAATCATTTTGCTTGCCAAAAAGAGATTCTCACAGATGAGCTGTCTTCCAAAACATTTTATACAGCTACAATTAAATAGAGCAAAAGCAACAATTAAATAATTGAGTAACAGCCAATAATGATATGAATAAAACCAACAGTTTCTTTAACACCAATCTTTCCACAAGATGCAGTGATGAGATATGGGCATGAAATGCCAAAATGGTGTTTCGTTTCATTTTTCGTTTCTTTCCCCCATTTTGTTTTGTTTATGATTTGCGGTATTCCGTTTCCGTTTCCGTTATTTTTGCCCTCCGCCAGACCATTTCGAACCCGACGAACGAACAATTTTGGTCTGATTTGTCATGCTCGTTCCTTGCATCGCGCAATCGCGCGATGCCACGTCGCACAGAAAAAAAGTTTTTAAAAGTTAAAAAACCCAGTTCCCAGCCAAAAAGCAGGCGGAAAAATGCCTGCCGTGCCTCAGGGCACCTACCAGAGGGGTTGTTTCTGGAGGTCCCTGGCGTCCCCCCCATCCCCCGTCCTGGGCTGCTCTGGTAGGACTCGCCGCAGGCTCGCAGCCAGCAAAAAGCCCAGTCTCACTGCCGGCCGCCGCAATTAAAGCGCAAGCAAGCGGCACGGACGGCACAGGAAAAAACTTTTAAACTCTCCCCCCACCCATTCCCGGGCCAAAAAAGCAGGCGGAAAAATGCCTGCTTGACTAAGGGCGCAGGGCACCTACCGGAGGGGTGGTTTCTGGAGGGGGGGTCCCGCCTCCCCCCCATCCTGGGCAGCCGGACTCGCCATGCCATGCGGTGCTGGTGGGGGATCCAAAATGGGGCGGCAAACGCAATATTGTTTTTGAAATCGTGGTCCAAAAACACACAAGCACAACAGAAACACGCGGAAATTTATAAACTGCCAGATTTTTCACAGTAGCAGTGGTTTTTTTCTTGCAACAAAATGTCTCTCCTCTCCTCCTCTGTCCTCCATTGATTTTATTTTTTTTTATTTTTTTTACACCTGCGCAATGATGGGCTGGCCGAGTGGCCAGCCATGTGGGAGTGGACGACCATGCAAATTTTTGGAGCCATCCCTCCAATTGCATGGCCACTTGGCCATGGAGACTTCTGGGATGTGCCAAAAAGCCCCCTAAAAGCTGCCCTAGCCCCCTAACCCTAACCCTAATCCTTGACTCCTTACCCATACATCACAGACTGTCTTCTTAGTGGGTCAGAGAGGCACCCAGAGGTGCAACCCACTAGCCCACCGTAACCTTACCCGTCACTAGCCTAACCCTAGCCCTTGCACTAACCCACCTTAACCCTAAGCCAGATCTACTTGCATTGCACTACACGCAAGTACGATTCCCTTCTTTGTGAGACATGGCGGTGCGAGAGCCTTAGGCATCACCCTATGGCTCTGGCGGGTTCACTGATCTCACTGTCTGCAACTGGTATGCATATCCATATGGCTATTGCATGCCATTTTGCAGCAGCAGGTGAGGAGGGGAGACCCCCATGTTGAGGGGTCTCTTGGAGCCTGCTTCCCCTTCCTAGTGGGTGAGATAGGAGGCACCCACGGGTGCCTCCAGGAGCCCGCTTTCCCTTTATAGCGGGCCAGAGGAGGCACCCACCCTACAGAGGTGCCTCCAGGAGCCTGCTACCCCCCCAAAAAACCAGTACTAATGAAAACAAAAAAAGAAAAACAAAAAAATGAACCGCCTAATTTTTGCAAATTTTCACGAAAAAACGGAAACGACCATAAACGGAACCGGCCCGACTAATGACAACTCGAAAAAAATTTTTTTCAAGTTGTGCCCATCTCTCTTTATGATGATACTATTTTTTTTTAAAAAAGTTTCATATTTCATTTCATTTCGTATTTTGTATTTCATTTTTTATTTTTTACATTGTTTGGGCTGGGCCTGCCGGTCAGCAGGATTATTTTGTTGTTGTTGTTGTTGTTGTTGTTGTTGTTGTTGTTGTTGTTGTTGTTGTTGTTGTTGTTGTTGTTGTTGTTGTTTACTCCTGCCAACCAGCTGGCACACGGGGATGTAGGTTGGCTTTTCCCCCCTCTCCCGCTGACTAGCTGGCATGCGGGGAGGCTGGTCGGTGGGTTTTTTCTCCCACCAACCAGCTGGTACACGGGGAGCCTGGTTGGCAAGTGTGTGTGTGTTTTTTTTTTTTTTGTATGGAGTTTATGGCTGGGAAATTGGCATGTGTTGGGCATTCCTAGGGATTTCACATTGTTGGTATTCCCACCCATATATTTGGGGCCCTATGGTTGTGGGCAGGAACCTATGCAAATTCTGCTGCCACATTCTGGTGTGATAACCAGGCTGTGGTATATGTGGTTAATTCACTTACGTCGAAATCCCCTAGGGGTGATGGGAAAACAGATCTGCCTTATACTGAATAAGGCCATTGATCCATCTAGTTCCGCATTGTCTACCATGACTGACATGATGCTAGAGTAGGATTGTTCTTGACCCTCCCTAAAGTTATTGTGGAATTAATGTGTCCTTTTGAATGCAAAACAAATGCCACAGAGCTGAGTGACAGCTGCTTTTATGCCTTCCAGCAGCTAGGGGTTGTCGGATTCAAATCAGGGCAGCGAATGCACGCTAGGATACTGTAAGCTGTCTCCACTTCTGAGTGCCTTTCACTGAGAAGCTGCCTAAGAAAGAGTTGATGCTTGAAGTCAGCTGCATTTTAGTGCCAAATGTCTCTCTTTGTTTCAGCTGCCTTGATAACTGTGAAGCCCAAAGTAGATCCACATTATTGCACTGAGTGCTGCTCCCTTTCCCGCCCTCCCACTCAAATATACTGTACTTCTAACTAACTGGGTCCAAGAATAGCAACTGACTTTATTATTTCTTCATTCATTTGATAAAACCATTCCAGTTGCACTTGCACAGTGGTAGGATTAGCCAACAAGGCACTGCTGTTGCCCAGGGGGTGTCCAAATGTGTCCATTTTCCCTACATTCTCCAAAGAACCTCCATCTCTGTTTCTCTGCTTTATCACTGTCATATTATTTACCATCGCTACTCCATCCTTCTCCAGTACAAACACATTATTTGCAGTTTCTATGCCATTTATCCTTTGGAAGACAATCCAGTTAACAGATAATGACCTAAACCTTGTTACTTATACCCATAATGAACTGCTGGATAGCTCTGTGGATTAGATAACTAGCTGTTGAGTCAGAGACTGGGGATAGAGATGGGTGTGAAATGAAAATAAAGTGTTTCATTTCATTTCGTTTTGTTTCTTTAGTTGTGTTTTGTTGCTAATGAATTTTTAAAGTAGTTTTGTAATGAAACAAAATGAATTCATTAATGGCTTTCCTGGGTCCTAGAGGCACCAAAATAACAGGGGAGTTTCTTTGGACTCTTCCCTGTAAGCCCCTGAAATTTGAAGAGATTTGGGGTTCAGGGGGCTGAATTATTAAACTCCAAAGGGGATCCCCCCAGGAGAACATCATTTCTATTTGAGTCGGAAGCTGATAATAGACCCCCCCCCCCATGGGCAAGCAATTAGTGGCTTCCTGACTCTTTTAGAAATCTGTTCTTCTAGGTGGACCCCTCTTGGAGTTTAATAACTCAGCCCCTAAACCCCAAACCTCTCCAAATTTCTGGGGCTGATGATGGTGATGATGATCATGATCATGATCATGATTATGATTGTGATCACAATCATGACAACAAACATAAATCTGTTGACATAATTTTGGAGCATAATTACTTCAATTTAAGAACTCACTGTAGACATTTCTGTTGAGCAAAGTGTCATTCACCTTGGTAGACAAGAAACAATGTTCATGCCAATTCCTTCTGGCAGTTATTTGTCCCCAATGGTTATATCATTCGTGGCATTTGTGGCATAAAATTCCATAGGAGTTCAGCTCTACATGATGAATTTGATGACTTATTGAGGATTTTGCTTGCCTAGGACAAGGCTATCTATTCCTTTGGGTCACCAAATTAAATTCTGCAGTTGAAGGGTCTAATAATGTATGGTTACTAATTGCAAACTGGCAATAGTCTCTGGACTACTGTTTCTTGAAAGCCGTAACCAGCATTTCTTCAAGACATGGAATTCCATAGTACCTGAAAACATATTTTCCAAACTTTGTGTGCAACCACTACTGCATAGAGATCCTTCTCCACTTCCCTTTTCTCCCTCTGCCACCCTCTGTAACATCTGTTGAAGGAAACAGGGTATACATTTAACAAATGCATAAAGATAAATATGAAATAAGATATCAGTGGGTTGCCAGCATGGAGGGTTATAGTTCAGTGAATCAGATGTTGCATCGGAAGGCTTCAGGTTCAACATCTGTTACTGCAGGTGCCTCTGTAAGGTCCAGCATGACAAAAGCTCTGCCATCTCTTTGTAAATTTGAAAGTGCTCAATCAGATTAAGAGTTCTCAAGGAGTCAAAAGCTTGTCATTACATATTTTTCTCAGCCCAGTATCGCCAACCTGATTCTAAATCTACAAAATGGATTTGAAAACACAGTATAAGAGCCAATGTCAGTTAGTACTAGGAATACAATGCATCTCTAAACAGTATGAAATCGGAGTTATATGTGAATGAATTTTATGATTTCTGATTTTGCCAGTATTCTAGCTTTGTCTAAATGGAGGTTTGATCATGTGTCCCTGGAAGACTCATCTTCATTTGTGAATAAACAGGAGAAAGGCAAAGAAATTTCTCCCACCAAAGTTTAGTTTTCAGTGCATTGGTCCTGGCGTTCATGTATGTATGTATGTATGTGTACAACTGTTGGATACCTCAGGGGCTTAGGCATCTGGTTGCAAATCCAAAGGTTAGGAGTTCAATTAAAACTAGGGCTACTTGGCTGGGGCTGGATTTGATTATCAAAAGGGTCCCATCCAGCTCTGCAGTTCTAAGTGTACAATTTGATGGAATGGAAATTAAGGGTATGCACAGATACACCGTCCACAAGCCAATCAATGCTTGTTTGGGGAACACAGACTGGGGCCGGTCTGCCTTGCATCCTCATGTTGACACTGAAACCCAGTCCTTGCCGGGGTATGTGCTGGTATTTATGCACATGTGATTCTTTGGGAAGACCCAAGCCATCCAAATGGGAAAACAAGGGCAAGGGCTAAGTCACGAACTGCATGTTGCAGGTAAGACAGAAAGGCACTAACAGAAGCCTTCAGAGATGGGTGCTCCACTTTATTTTCATTTTTTTATTTCCTCTCCCTCCCCCATAAGAAAAAGTCCCAAGCAGGTCCCTAAGGCTGTTGGAGGGAAGGGAATGAGAGAAGGACTTGAAAAGGGCAACTGGCATTGTCTTCTTTGAGCCCATCCTAAAATGGCATACGTGTTCTTGTCTCCTCTGTTTCTGTCTGTACTTTCTGCACTTGCCTTCCTGTTTCCTGGACTGGATTCAATCAGTGACATTACAGTAGGAAAAGAGTAGCAAAAAAATATACGAATCACAACATTCTCTTCTTCTCCATCAACACCAACTTAGCAGCCTCCTTGGGCCGCCTTCTGCTTTCCCCACTTCTACTGGCAATCATATATATTTAAAAATATATATTATTCAGAGTGAAATTACCCCACCCCCATTAATGCCTTTGAGCTATTTGCTCCATCCCATAATCACTCCCTAAAATGTACAACCACCCCAGTTCATTTCATGTTGATTCTCATTCCCAACGACAGTGTATATCCTGAATAGAAATCCTTTATTGTCTTCTCACATTACAAGAAGGAAGAACAGCAAAATTATTCACTGCACACACACCCATAAAAAGGTGGGGTATTTTGTGATATTTGCAACAAGAGAAGAAAAGAGTTACAACAACTTTTTTTGCACAAATCAAGGGAATTGCCTGATGACATTTCCATGAAAATAATGCAAGCTGTGTGAAATAGCAATGAATTTTGCTTTGTTGCACAGTCTTTTAAATATTAGAAGCAATGGAGGTGGGTTTTTTTAAAAAAATCCCTGACAATCATCTAGTTTGTTTCATGTTCGCTGTGTGCATGTGCTTGGCTTCTTAGAGAGAAAGAAAGAAAGCTTTGTGTAGAGGTGGTGTGCAAAAATCAAAGAGATGTTAGGTAGAAAACAAGGGGAACCCCTGGAGGCAGGGAATCATGAGACTTGAAAACTTCCTCATTGAAACATCTTGTCAAGTCAGTTATGTGTTGTGAATAGAACATAAGAACATAAGAAGAGCCATGCTGGAAGGCCAAAGGCCCATCTAGTCCAGCTTCCTGGATCTCCCAGTGGCCCCACCAAATGCCCCTGGAAGTGCAGAAGATTAGATATCTGTCTCCTGACACCACTCCCCTCCATCTGGCCCTTGAAGGACCCTGGTTTTAAGCCTGGAGATTACACATCTCCATCATGGTTTGTAACCTGTGATGGACTTTTCCTCCAGGAGAAGGTCTTACTTTGAACCAGTTTGCAATTTGGTTTTTTTTCGGCTTGTGCTTCGAAGAGGGGGACCTAACACCCCCCTTCCCCCTCAATGCATCATTTTACTGGTTCGTGCCCATCTCTAGTTGTAAATCGAGCTACAGCAACCGCAAGGGGTTTTTTCAAGGGAAGTGAAATATTTAAGGAGTGATTTGACCAGTTTGAACTTCCATGGCTGGGTGGGGATTTGAACCCCATTCTCCTGAACCCTAGTCCATCATTCTGACCTTTATGCCACACTGGGTATCTTGTTAAGACAATGAATTCTAAATGGGAAAATCCACTCAGACACACAATTCCTTGGGTCTTAGAGAAGTAAGGAAGGAATCATTATTATTTGTTATTTACTTATTGGATTTTTTTATACCACCCATCTGGCAGTGCAAAAGGAAGGAAGGAAGGAAGGAAGGAAGGAAGGAAGGAAGGAAGGAAGGAAGGAAGGAAGGAAGGAAGGAAGGAAAGGAAGGAGCTGATGGTGATCAGAAGGTATGACGGAAAGAAGGAAAAAATGAAGGACCTGATGATGGATAGAAGGAAGGAAGGAAGGAAGGAAGGAAGGAAGGAAGGAAGGAAGGAAGGAAGGAAGGAAGGAAGGAAGGAAGGAAGGAGCTGATGGTGATTAGAAGGTATGAAGGAAAGAAGGAAAAAATGAAGGACCTGATGATGTATAGAAGGAAGGAAGGAAGGAAGGAAGGAAGGAAGGAAGATGGCTGAGCCTGAGTAAGCACAGACGTCCTCTGTGTGTGTTTGTGCCTGAGCCAGGATTTAGATTTATTCATTTCTCTTTTTCTCTTTCTGTTTTGTTTTTTGACACAATAACATTTAAATGCTTTCCCCATCTGCAGCTGCCAGCAGAGATGGCTAGCTGCTGCATTTGAAATGATGCCGGTATTACACCGTCACCTCCTTCGCTGGTTTCCTGTGCACTCAGACATGCATCGCACACACGCACCCCTTTGAAGCTGAGATGAAGCACAGATTTCTCAGGTTGGCGGAGCCACACGGCGTGCGTTTTTCTGAATACTAATATGACATCACAGCTGCCGACCACCTATGAGCGTACCTGCTGATAAGCCACAAAATAAAAACCGAACAGCAACTCCAAACCTATTCATTGTCACACACACAGAAACGCACACAGGCACACAGAAATGCAAAGAAGGGAAAAGAAGGGAGTAAGCTCAGCGAAGCGTTCAAGATTCAAAATGAGCTCATGTGGCACAGTAGATAAAAGTCTGAGCTGTCAGCTTGAAGGTCCCTTGATCAAATCTCACTTGAGCCATCAGCTTACTAAAAATGCAATGATGTATCTGTTTACTGAGAAAGAAACCACTGTGGTTAGAATGCAATGCCTGCCATCACTCTTCTATCTGTCCTTGTATTTGCAGCAGCTAATTGCGGCTAATTGACAAGTTCCCGGAGCTCATCTCAACTGTGCAGTCAGCCAGGTGACGGGACATGCATCTGAGACATGATTATTTGCAATTAGCTGTGGGAATTTACCAGGAAGATTCTGGGCAATGATGAGCCTGGCATCTCAGAATTAAAGTGTAATGGGATTTTTTAAGCCTCTTGCTTCAGAAAGGAAACAGTTTACCACTTCCTCGTGGTGCAGTGGTTAAATGCCTGTACTGCAGGTAAAACTGTGCTCACAACCTGGGTTCAATCCCTGGTAGCAGGCTCAAGGTTCACTCAGCCTTCCATCCTTCCAAGGTCGGTAAAATGAGTACCCAGCTTGCTGGGGGGGGGCAATGTGTAGCCTGCATACTGTAATGAAACTGTAAACTGCCCAGAGACTACTTGAAGTGGTATGGGGCGGTATATAAGCAGAACACTTTGCTTTTTGCTTTTTCCTTGATGCTCCACCTGATTGCCAGTTACTTTCCATGTCCATATCTAAAGGACCACATGTCTTGCTATGAACTTGCTTAGACCTAGAGATCTTCAGGAAGGCCCTTATCCAAGTACCGTTGCTCACAGAGGCCCATGTCACGGACACACAAGAAAAGCTTTCCCCATCCATTGGTCCCTAAGGATGGAAAAGAGTCCTCCTGAAGTTGCAATCCATTCCACTCTCACCATTTTTAGCACAGAATTTAAGGATGCATTTTTCACTCTGGTCTTTTGGACTCTGATAATCTACTCTAGCGTGAGGGGTGTGGTGGCTCATTGGGCTAGAGTACTGAAAACTGTCAGCTGTAAGTTCAGCAGCTCAGCAGTTCGAATCCCGGGTGCCATGTAGTGGAGCAAGCTCCTGCTGTTAACCCCAGCTCCTGCCAACCTAGCAGTTTGAAAGCATGTAAATGCAAGTAGATAAATAGGTACCGCTGTAAAAAGCGGGAAGGTAAAACAATGTTTCCTTGCAGCCATGCTGGCCACATGGCCCCAGATTTGCACAACACCGGCTCTTCGGCTTGAATACGGAGATGGGCACCAGGCCTAGTGTCAGACACAACTAGCACGCCTGTGCGGGGGGAACCTTTCCCTTTTTAATGTAGTCTGGTGGTGATGCTGTTGATGAGGAAAGATTTTATGGTTTTACTATTTTGGGTGGTATCTTACGCCTTCATTGAGCACTTTAAAAAATGGAAAGGAAGGATAAAAGAAAGTCACCAGACATAAATAACATAACAAGGCATTCCCTTATATACAGCGGTGAGTTTGGGTATTTATGGCCTGTGATCTTAGCCTGTGTCAGGGCAAGGCACCTCCGTCCTCATGCAGACTATGGGCTTCCACTGGCCAGGGTTAATTATGCTTTGGATTGAAGCCAGATACATGGATGGATGGATGGATGGATGGATGGATGGATGGATGGATGGATGGATGGATGGATGGATGGATGGATGGATGGATGGATGGATGGATGGACTTGCATGTATGTGCTCTCTATTGCTGTCTGTGATCTTAACCTATTAATTGGTCCTCAGCTTACAAACTGTAAGGATAAGGAACAAAGCATCAAAACTGAGAGGGGACTCACCTTAATGAGTCTTGGTTCCTGTTGACGCCAGCCTATAAGGATTTCTTTGAACACACTCTAAGTCTGACATAATATAAGATGACTCCCTGTGCTCCAAATGTTTCCCTGGCTTTCATGCCAGCACTCACGTGCTGCATTTTAAAAGTAGCACCAGCAAGAATGTTCTGGAACCGGCAACTTCCTGATGAACATCCTGTGGGTTCAGCTGCTCCTGCAGCTTTTTTAAAAAAGGCTGTTTTATTGATTTCATTTGCCTGTGCAACTGTATGCTGTCTTTTAAAATAATTCAATTTTGTAAGCCACTGTGACCTTTTATGAACAGCCGTGTGAAAATCTTTCTAACCACAAATCAAAACAATTAAGAATGTGAGGGGAGAACAGCCTTTCCAAGAAAGAGCAAGGATATACTGGGTTTGAATTAAATAGCAGCAGAAGAGTTTGGAAAAGTTCATTTGAGAGGGAAGTCTCTGACTCATGGGATCCCACTGCACTCTTGCCTTCAGTACAGAAAGTTCTTCCCAGAGATACTTTAAACATCCTGAGAAAGGTATTTTTGTTAATTGCTCCTTCAAAGTCCCTCAGCCACCATGGCAACCTTTGGGCTGCCGCACCTCTGCATTTTATATACAGTAATACCTCGGATAAAGGATGCCTGGATAACAAATTTTTCAGATAACAAATGGAAATTTCCAGGTATAGGGCTGACTCGGATAAGAAATGTTTCATAATGTGCGCCCTGCATGCATTGCAGGATGCATAGTTTGAGAAGGGGTTGGAGGAGTTAGAGTGTTTTTATGGTGTTTTGGAGCCATTCTGGACATGTTCTGCTGAGAGATTTGGACCTTTCGAACTTGGTAAAATAGGGAGCTAGCTTTTATTAATCTTTGCACTGTTTTTCTTTGCATTTTTGGCTGGAAGAGGCTGGGGTAGTCTTGCTGGTTTCATTGTTTGCAGTCTTTTTTCATTACTCTGCAGATAAAAATGGGCTGGATTTTTCTTCCTGCTTACATTTCTTTGTTTGTATTTTTCCCCATTGCATTTTGGGTGGGAACAGGCTGGAGTAGTCTTGCTGGTTTCTCTTGTCCATGTTTGCATTGCACTGCAGTGGGGTGTTGGGTGTGTGTGTTCCAGTATTGCAAATCTTTAAAGTGCATTTTATAAAGAGGTCTGGAACCCCCTCCCCACAGCTTTTTTGCCTTTTTTCAGACCTCCTCCATTCATCTCAATGGGAAACCACATTTTGGGTAACAAATTTTTCGGATAACAAATTGCCTCTGAGAATGAATTAAATTCATTAGCAGAGGTACCACTGTATTTGTTCATTTAAAGGCAATGACCTTTCACCTTAAAAATGACTCATTACATCATTTAAAAAAATGTAAAGCTAAAAACAGTAATACAAATATTAAATAAAAATGTATAACAAACAGCTTGTAAGCTAAAAACAGTAAAAAATTCTGGAGATAGGGGAAATATAATCGTCTATGGGGAGAATACAACATAAAATATTACTCCATTTTCAAATACTATTAGAACTAAATAATTTCACAAATACTTTATAAAAAAGTGCCACTGATCTAAATACTATACTAAATACAAATACTAAAAAAAGAGAGATCAATACTACATTTGAAAACATGCCAAGAAAACAACCAGAGCAATAAGACACAATATTCCTGTAGGGATCCCATGTAGAGGCTCTGAAACCAAAAATAACCTGGCAGCACTGAGGCAGCCATAAGCCCTGGACAAGCATGTCCAGAGAGAAGAGAAGGGAACCCAGTGTGGATAAGCCAATATGGAGTTGGGCAGAGGTCAGCCCCAATAGGCATGGCTCAGGAGGCCAGGGGAAACAGATGGCTACCCAGATATCAGGCTGATCAGGCAACCTCTGGTCTGGAGGCACACATGTCCAACTCAAGCCCCTATCAATGACCCCCCACCACTAAGTATTTCATCACAGATAAGGCAGTGTGGAGACCCAGGTATGTCAAGACCCTCATTCCTCCCACCCATGGAATTCAGGTTATGGGACCATCCTTTGTCTTCCTCTGCCCTATGGTCAATGATTATCCAACCCACCCACTTGTGTGATGTCTTGTTTACCACTCCTAACAAAGAGCCTCAGCCAGGCTAGCAGGCAGCAGCAGCATCAGCTGAGAGCATTCCGTTCATCCGGACCAGATGTGTAGTCTTATCATTCCTACACATTCCATTTACAAATGTCAATCCAGCAACCAGTCACTCAGGGGAAGCTTACTTGAGGAGAAAACCCTTTACCTCCTTGCAAAAGGACAATAAAAATGAGTCTTGCCTGGGCCTCCTGGTGTGAGGGAGTTCAGAAGTCTGGGAGCAGCAACAGAGAAGGCCCTCTCCCATGTCCCCACCAAACACAGCAGTGAGGAATTTGAGACCAAGAGAAAGGTCTTCCTCAATGATCTTAACCCCTGGACAGGCTCACAAGGGCAACACAGTTCTTGAGATAGCCAAGAAGACCTAATGGGGGAACTGAACTCGCCATCTCTGGCTGTGCACCCTGATGCCTCAACCACTCCACTATCTCAGGAAAGCGATGTGTGGATCGGAGTTTATCTTTCCTTTGGCATACTCATAAACGGGATGAGACCATTGCTTTCTAGTTGCTCTTTCTAAATGGCAGAGTGGTGTGTACACGGTTTTGGCCATAAACCATTCCTGATTTGCATAATTCATGGTGCGTTGTCTGCAGATTAGCAATTCCATGATTACGTGTAAGACAAATCACTCTACAGCCCTGGGAAGATTCCACAGGGAACCAGGCCAGCCTAAATGTGTGTGTGTGTGTGTGTGTGTGTGTGTGTGTGTGTGTGTGTGTGTGTGTGTGTGTGTGTGTGTGTGTAGCATTATTTAATGGTCAATATTGAGCAGTATTCCCTAATGTAGACAGCAGAGGGAGGGAGGGAGGAGAGAGAGAGAGAGAGAGAGAGAGAGAGAGAGAGAGAGAGAGAGAGAGAGAGAGAGAGAAAGAAAATCTTCAGCTGTAACAACAACAAACTCCAGTTACTATGAGTAATAAGCTACACTTGACTGAATAATAATAATTCTACAGCAAGTGTTGCAATATGCATTTTTGTCAGCTCCTGCTGTTCTGCCTATGACTGGGAAATATTAATTGGCAGCTGCAGTTTATTTCATAAGCTACTGATAATAAATCTAAAAAACAAATAGAAAGGAAGGAAGGAAAATAAACTGCATCATGCCAAAGCATTTTTCCTCAGCTGTAGAGATGGGCACGACTAGGGAAAATGACATTTCCGAGTTGTCGTGTGTCGGAGGCAGCCTGTGTTGGCTCGTTTCCGTTTTTCGCGAAACTTCGCAAAAATTTGTCGTTTCATTTTTTGTTTTTTCGTCTGTCATTAAACTGGTTTGGGGGGGTAGCGGGCTCCTGGAGGCACCTCTTTTTGGGGGTGGGTGCCTCCTATCCTCACCCGCTAGGGAAAGCAGGCTCCTGGAGACCCCTCATACATGGGGGTCTCCTCTCCTCACCTGCTGCAAAATGGAATGCATGCATAGCCATATGGATATGATTGCATACCAAGTTGCACGCAGAGACACAGCAGACTGGCAGAGGCACCCCTCTTTTTGGGGTGCCTTCCCTGCATCAGTCAGGCCTCGGGGGCATGGTTTGCATGTCACACATGCTGCCGGCCGAGCCAAGCCTGCAGGAGTCACCCAGAGCCACAAGTGGCGGACTGGCAGACTCTCTGCACCCACTGTGTCTCACTAAGAAGGGAATTGTACTTGTTGCGTGTAGTGCAATGCAAGTACAGATCTGGCTTAGGCAACAGGGTTAGCGCAAGGGCTAGGGTTAGGCTAGTTACGGGTGAGGTTAGGGTGAGTATTGGGGTGCACCTCTGGGGGCCCCTCTGACCCACTTAGAAGGACAGTGTACTGGCGTATGGATTAGGGTTAGGGTTAGGGTTTGGGTTCGGGCTAGGGTTAGTGGGCTTTTTATGCCCGACAGGCACATCCCAGAAGTCTCGGTCAAAACCTGGTCAAGTGGCCACGCAATTGGTGGAATGGCTCCAAAAAGTTGCATGGTCCACTCCCATGGCCAGCCCATCATTGTGCAGGTGTAAATAAAATAAAATAAAATAAAATAAAATAAAATAAAATAAATGGAGAGAGGAAAGAGGAGACATTTTGTTGCAAGAAAAACCCACTGCTACTGTAAAAATGCTGGCAGTTTTAAAATAGCAATTTTCGCATGTTTCTGTGTGGTGCTTGTGTGTTTTTGGACCACGATTTCAAAAAAAACCTGCAGTCACCGCCCCATTTTGGATCCCCTGCTCGCACTGCATGGCATGGCGAGGCGACTCGAGTCCGGCTGCCCAGGACAGGAGAGGGGGGGAGGCTGGGACCCCCCCCCCAGAAACCACCCCTCTGGTAGGTGCACTCTGCACTGCAGGCATATTTTCGCCTGCTTTTTGGCCCGGGAATGGGGGGGGAGTTTAAAACTTTTTTTCTGTGCCGCTTCCGCTTGAATTGCGGCGGCCGGCGGCGAGTCCGGTGCTTGTTGCGAGTGACTATGACGAGGATTTCCCCCACCACCAGAGCAGCCCAGGACAGGAGAGGGGGGGTCAAACACCCCTCTGGTAGGTGCCCTGAGCCCTCACTCAGGCAGGCATATTTCCGCCTGCTTTTTGGCCGGGAATCGGGTTTTTTTAACTTTTAAAAACTTTTTTCTGTGCCGCTTGGCATCGCGGGATCGCCACGATGCCAGGAACGACCACGACAAATCAGACCCAATTATTCTTTAGTCGGTTCGAGTTTGAGTTCTGGTGGAGTAATTCCCGTTACCGTTTCTGTTCCGTAACGGAAACGAGGAACGGAAACGGAAACGGGAATTCCCCCAAGTCGTGCCCATCTCTACTCAGCTGTAGAGATGGGCACGGAACGAACATTTTTTCGTTTCCGTTACCATTTGTGGTTTGCATTACGTAACGAAACAACAAACGAAAATTGTGATGAAAATGAAACGAACAGAACAGAACCATGAAAATTATGGTCGTTATGTTTCATTTCCGTTAATGGCAACGCGCAATGTAATTACCTGTTTTAAATGTTAAAAAATGTCCTGGACATCCGTAAAAACGCAGCAATAATTATTTATATTGTCTGATAATACCTACCAGGGGTGCTGGGGTGCTTAAAATGTTTGTTTTTGTCTTCTCCCTCGCGATGTATTTTTCTTTTCCCTTTAAAATAGATGTCGCTACCAGCCACAAAGTGGAGGCAAACCGTGTGATGTGGGATCATGTTCAACCAATAGCATGCCCAGGTTGCAGACTGGGCGGGCAGGTCTGGCAGCCACAGAGGGCATAAAAAGCTCTGGCAGCCCCTGTCCTCCTTGCAGTCTCTGGTGGGAGTTAGGGTGGGATTGCTGTCTCTGCGACTCTAGCTTCAGTCCTGCAGCCTCCCTGTGTGCATGTGTGTTGCGTACCTCTCAGTGAGTACCCTCCCCTGCCCTGCAGTGCAGTCACTCTGTGGCTGCCTTGCACCCTGGGCAACGCCCGCCGCTGCCTTTGCAGCCTCCCTGCGTACCTAGTCTATACTGTGTCTCTGCCAGCATTCATTTTTTTTAGTGTTTTCCCTCTGGTCTGGGGCGTTGGGGGATGCCCACACATGGAAATGCTTTAAAAATCACGCAAAAAGCGGGTAGAAACGACAAATGAAAAAACGAAAAACGGTAATGACATTTTTCAAAAAATTCCCGACAAACGGAAGCAAATCGAAACAGACCTCTCAACGACAAATGAAAAACCGAAATGCCATTTTTCGTGCCCATCTCTACTCAACTGTGTTTCTCGAGAGCTGGCTGGAGAGCTCGGTGGTTTGGGTGTCTAGCTGCAGAGCCAGCAGTTGACAGTTTCATTCCCCACGATGTCTCCAGAGAGAAGAGGCAGCCTGGTGAGTGGCACAGTCCCAGCAGAGCACCCCCAGCAGAGAAGTGCAGACCACCTCTGATTTTTCTCTACCTATTAAATCAGGGGAGGGGAGAGGAGGAGGAGGGAAGTCTTCACTCAGAATTGATTTGATGATGATGATGATGTTGATGTTGAAGAAGAAGAAGTAGAAGAAGAAGAAGATGATGATGATGATGATTTCTCAGGAGACATAATATTCTGTAGTCATTTTCAAGGAACTGCATATCCTCTCAAGGACAAAGCTCTGGGGCTGGGTCATCAAGCGGGTGGGGCCAGTTTGCCCTCTCGCGCGAATGAGCGAGAGAGCAGACACGAGAGAGCATCCTGGTTAAGAGGGGGAAGGAGCACTACCTATAAAAGGGGGCTCCTCCCTCTCCCCAGCGTCATTCTGAGTTGAGTGTTCCCCACCCACACGACACTTATGAGTGCTAGTGTGAGTCTAACGGGTCGCCTAATTTTTGAGCCACTCTCAAGATTGGCGGTGTGAGAGCAGGGATTTTTCACCTATCCCACACTGGTACTGGGCCCTAGGAGCATTAATTTAGTTGGTCACACTGGTGGCAGAAGTGAAGGATAAGTGGCTGGTGAGTCAGAATCAAAACCCCAGGGCATTTTGGATTGCAAGATTACAATGTCTGGGGATGCCTCCCTGGGCCTGGAGTAACCTGTAGCAAGACCTCAGGACCCAGGGGGTGGTACTCCAATTTACTGGCCTGGGGGGTGCTGTCTACTGCTGCCTGGTTGGAGGGGTCCCGGGGGACCCCGGGGCTCCAACCCACACTATGCATGAGGCCATGCCCCTCTTTATGTTGAGTTCTGCTCTAATGTTCTGCTCTGATGTTCTAGAAGTTAATAAAGTGTGGCCCAGTTAAACCCAACACCATGCCTCGTCCCATCATTTCACGTGGGAGGGCAATCAATATTAGTCATAAGACTACTTGGATTTGCTGAATCCCATAGCTTTTCAATTGCTAGCTCACAGTTCTGCACTTTTACTCAGAAGTAAAGCATACAGAAAGCAGTTGGAGCTTCCTTGAAACAAGTATGAAAAAGTCACTAAGGAAGCTGTCACATGCGAAGCCTCATGTTATTTACTCGGATTGCTCTCCATGCTTTGAGGTACAGATTTCTCCTACTTAGAGATTATGTGAACTGAACCAGGCAAATTCAGCATGCAAAGCATATGGTTTTTCCCCAAGCTAAAGCATGCCTCAACATCACTTTGTATTCTGGACCATCTTCTCCATCCTGTAATAACAAGCCAGAGCCCTCCTTCTCTTCTGAAAACAGGTGAGATTGGTATGCCCAGTGTGTGCGATCCTTCACATGTCTGCATAGATTGATGCCCAGGTGAATTCAATGGGATTCACTTTTGGAGTAAATATGCATAGGATAGGTCTGCTAAAGTGTCTTTAGGTCACAGACAGAACAAATGATTTTGAGTGTGAGTTTGGCTCAAAAATGAAAGCCAAAAAATGTAGAAGCCTCTCAAAACAACAACAACAAGAAGAAGAAGAAGAACAACAACAACAACAGCAACCCAGCAACAATAAAATTACACCTCCAACAAGATATCATGTCATGGTGTATATGTTGTATATGTAGGTCATCTGGCTAGCCATGCAGAGCATCTGCTCCCTGCCAAAATGCAGTAGAAATTCCAGGTAAAGATCTTAGGGGAAAGGAGGACTGGTGGGCAGCAGGAGCGTGCATGGCTTCCTCCTCCTGCTCCCCCTCCAGGCACCCCCAGGTTGCTGCACCCGGGGCAGATGTACCCTTCTGCGCCCCCCCCCCCAGATACACCCCTGGATGCTACCCTTTGGGAAAGCAAGGATCGAAGAGCAGGCTTCTGAATTTCCTATGGCAAAAGCGCCCTCACTGTGGCTGTGGGAAATTCAAAAGCCTGCTCTTAGATCCTCCCTTTCCTGAAGGGTAGCACCCAAAGCATTTGCAACCTGGGTATCACTGTATTCAGGTTAAATTGCCATATTAGCACTTTGCGAAAAATAAGTGGGTTTTAAATCACAGTTTGGGCACTCAGTCTCTAAAAGGTTCACCATCACTGTCCTAGAGGAATTGAATCTTTGTGTATTCCAATGTGATTTACCACCTGAGGACTGTGATGATCAAAAACCATAATGTCCCATTGGAATCCCCATGTTTCTGTATGTTGTGACATATTATGCTCATAAACCAAAGTATTACTGGTTCCTTCCCTCCAATGCCTCTGGTTAGATCCCAGTTTGGATGTGGCTTCTCTGATGCCCCTCCCTCTGCATGAAATACAGAAGGGGACTTAAAATTTCCGACCCCCTTCTACTCTCAGATGACTGCAGGCTCCACATTGTAAGGAGATATGGACGCTGCCTCTGATGTTTCAGAGATGCCCTCTGCCCACGTTTTCTTTTTCTCTGCAGGAGAACAATATTACATGGGCAAAAGCAAGCCTGGGAAAGATTCCAAGGAAAGGAAAGAGCATGCCAGAAAATGAGGAAGCATCCCAGACCTCTTACAACCAGGCTTCTTTAGATCAAGAATGAGCAAGTGGATACATATAGTAATACCTTGGTTTATGAGCATAATTCATTCCGGAAACGTGCTTGGAAACCAAAATGCTCTTATATCAAAGCAAATTTCCCCATATGAAACAATAGACCACATAGTGTACACACAAAATGCCAAAACTCACAAAAAGAAGTTGGCTAGAAGTCCATGTCCACACCATATTTTAGGAACCTGGCTGTGGAATCTTCTCTGTTTGGGACTAATAGCTAGATTTTACTCTGCATTTTTAATGTGACAATAATGTGTAGTTTTCTTTTGCTTTTTTTATTTCTACACTAAACTAAATACAATAGATATGTTGCTTGTCTCCTGTCGCATTACAAAGTCAATCACAATTTCCCCCTCAAGATTTCAGCCCAATATAATTCATATCTCCTTTCCCAACTTAGAACATATTTTCATACTTAATTTCCTTTTTATCCCATTCATATTCTATCTATCTTTACTTGCATCTATTACCATCTAATACAAAAAACAGAATAGAAAAATACAATATTGAACTAGCCTGTATGGCCTTAACAATATACTCAATCCTAATAATTAATTCTTCAATTGGCTAAACCACTTAGGATATATTTTAGCTGACTTAATATATAATAGATGTCATTAACAAGGTATATTTACCTATTCCTCTAAGAGATATCTAATTTCAAAAGTCTTCTATAACTCAAGTTATAACTTTATAGTTTATAACTTTATAGGTTATTATAGAGTTACATCTTGGTCTACATATTTTACTCTGCGTATACAAGTTCTTATCTATACCTAACTAACAGATTCATTTATATTTCAGATTGTGGGACATGGTGGCTCAGTGGGCTAGAGCGCTGAAAACTGTCAGCTACAAATTTGGCACCTCAGCGGTTTGAATCTTGGGTTCCACGCAGCGGAGTGAGCTCCCTCTATTAACCCCAGCTCCTACCAACTTAGCAGTTCGATAGCATGTAAATGCAAGTAGATAAACAGGTACCGCCATAAAAAGCAGGAAGGTAAAACAGTGTTTCCTTGCAGCCATGCCGGCCACATGGCCAGGGACTTGTACAACACTAGCCCTTCAGCTTGAATATGGAGATAAGCACCATCCCTAGAGTCGGATATGGCTAGCATGCATGTGAGGGGGGAACCTTTACCTTTTTATATTTCAGATTAGTCTTCACATTTCTGTTTTCCATTTCCCATATCATGATGACAATCAATTAATAGCCTGTTTAGACAGTCAGGACACAAAGAGCAAGTTTTTAAAATGTAATTGATTCATTAATCCAAACATTCCCTTTCTGTATTTTCTCTTTTTCTGCCAGGTCCACTGTCTTTACAGGTCTTTCCTCTCTATCTTGATAGACACTTTGGAGCTCGAAATTTCCCAAGCTCTTCTCTCCTCTGCATTCACATCCAACAGAACAAATGTGTCCACCTGCCACCTCTCTGGATTTAGTCCATTCACAGATTTATCCATCACAGATCTTATTGCATTTGTCTATAGATTAAGGTCAGCTCTCTTTTCTGGTTCTATTTCCTGATCAAGATTAAATTCAGCTGTCTTCACAAGTTCCTCCTGCACAGGTCCTATTGTAGACATTTGTAGACTAAAATCAGCTCTCTGCTCTGGCTCTGTATCCTGATCAAGATTAAAATTCTCTGTCGCAGAGTGCTTAATGCTCAAACACGCAAACACAGCGGTGACTCCCGTCACCAAGAACTGTATTTACAAAATATATACAAGTCCAGCAAAAACAGAATTGGCAGGCATATACCTCGTTAGTTAGATAGACAGTCCAGTAGTCCAAACTTTCCGGGAATCCAAACTAACAGAGTAACGAGCTGCTTTTTCCAACCACATCCCACACAATACTGAACAACTGTCTTGCTTTTATGCGTGTGTCTGATGCAGTCATTACTCAGCAAATTGACAACTGAGCATGACCAAACTGTCACATGACTTGACTAGTTGCCAGAATATAATTTCACACGTGTGTAACCCACTCTGCCTTTCATCATTCCCAATTTGCATCATAACTTGCAATAGGACAATTCCATTTTGTACAATCCTCAACAATCTCTATATCCTCAGAAGATGGTTCTGGTGGTTACATATAAAGTGCAATTTATTTATTTATTTATTTATTTATTTATTTATTTATTTATTTTACTTATACCCCGCTCTTTAAAAATATTCTAATACAAACTAGAGATGGGCACGAAACAAAAAAAATGGTGTTTCGGTTTTTTGTTTGTCGTTGAGAGGTCTGTTTTGGTTCATTTCCGTTTGTCGGGAATTTTTTGAAAAATGTCATTACCGTTTTTCATTTTTTCGTTTGTCGTTTCTCCTTAATATCTGGTTTCTAGTCATGGGGCCCAGATGTTCTTGGACTAAAATTCCCAGAAACCTTCACCACTAGCTGTGCTGGCCAGGATGTGTGGGTATTGTAGTCCAGGAACATCTGCAGACCTAAGACTGAGAAGCACTGCTTTATGCACTGTACATCTGGGTGCTCCATGAGCACTGCCGGTACATTCCTACTTGCCATGTGTGTGAGTGGTGCCTTGTCAACAACAAAAGGACTGGTACTCCTTATCAAGCATGGGAAACAGAGTCTCTCTCTCTCTCTCTCTCTCTCTCTCTCTCTCTCTCTCTCTCTCTCTCTCTCTCTCTCTCTCTCTCTCTCTCTCTCTCTGTGTGTGTGTGTGTGTGTGTGTGTATGTGCATGTGCACACACATGTGCACATGTGTGTGCGTGTATGCAGAATTCAATATAAAACGTACTTTGTTTTTCAGTGTTCAGTCGTCTTACCCCCTGAAAATTTTGGGAAACAGATGCTTCCATAGAAGGTACAATTAAAAAGAAATACTACACCCAAGGTAGCCATTGCATACTATATCTCAGCACACTACATCCTGAGTAATGACAGCTCAGTATATATTGTGGAATGGAAAGAAACATGAGGGTCAGGAAGGGTAAAAATTTATCACTTTCTCTCTTACTCTCTCTAGGTTCTGGCTTCTCCTGGAAATATATATATATATATATATATGTTTTCGTAGATTTTCACGGGTATAGGTATGCATGTTAGGGTGGATTCGGGTTTCTTCCCGTGTAGAAATCTGGTTGTTTTGGCGACGTTTCGACGAGGTCTCACTCATCATCTTCAGGCTGGTGTTCTGGCTTCTTTCTTCTTGAAGCAAAGTGTGGTCTCAGTTGAAGTCCTTCTATAAATACTGCTGGGGGGGGTGTGGTTTGCTTGCTCTGTTGCTGATTGTAGGTTCCTTTGTTCCTTTGTTCTTTTGTGATCTGCTGTGTGGCTGAGGCGATCGTTAAGGGATTAACTGCTGATGGCTGTTTAGATGGCTGTTTACATGCTGGTGGGTTAGATGGCTGGTAGGTTCTGGCAGTATCCTGGGCTTTGGTGGAGTGGGGTCCTGTGTCTTGTGAATTCATTTTGGTCTGGCTACGTGTCTGTGGTCTCCCAATGTTTTTTTGGGGTGTGTGAGTGTGCTCCATGTGGTGACTGGAGTGGGGTGCCGCAGTAGATGGTGCAGTCGTGGTTTTATTATTGGATCTGTGCAGGGTGGTGGTGTGATTGTGCATTTAAGTAGCGGTTTGTATGTGTTTTTTTCTGGTAGATGGTATGTCCTAAGGAGCCGTCGGGTTTTTTGTAGATTAGGACGTCCAGGAAGGGAAGTTGGTTGTTGGCTTCTATTTCCATAGTGAATTGTATTTTGGGGTGTAGGCTGTTGAGATGTGTGAGGAAGTTGTTCAGTTTATCTTTCCCGTGTGGCCAGATAACAAAGGTGTCGTCAACATATCTGAGCCAGAGTTTGGGTTTATGTTCGGACTTCTGTAACGCGTTGGTTTCAAAGTGTTCCATATATAGGTTTGCGATGACCGGTGAGAGGGGTGATCCCATGGGTGCTCCTTCTATCTGTTTGTATCTTTGTCCATTGTGGATGAAGTATGTGTTGGTTAGGCAGTGGTTGGTCAGATCTAGGATGTGTTTGGGGGGGTTGTATTTGTTGTGGATAGCTGTCAAGGCTTCTTGAATGGGCACTTGTGTGAAGAGCGAAACAACATCGAAGCTCACGAGTAGGTCATTGGGTTGTAGGTCTTGTTTCTTTATAATTTCTATGAAGTGGAACGAGTTTTGTACGTATGAAGTGATGGATTCTTCATAGGGCTGGAGTTGTTTGGCAAGAAATTTGGCGAGGTTTTGTAGAGGTGAGCCTATGGAGCTGACTATGGGTCTGAGAGGTGTTCCTTCTTTGTGAATCTTGGGGAGGCCGTAGAGCTTGGGGCATCTGGATGATTTCTCTCTGGGGATGATGCTTGGCTTGATTTCTTCACTTAAGGGAGAGGCTTTTATTTTGGCTTTGGTGGTTTTTTCCAGGTAGGTGGTGGGGTCTGTGTTCAAAGGTATGTAAGCAGGGTCTTGTAGTAGGTTGGATAATTTGGCTTGGTAGTCGGATGTGTTCATCACCACTGTGGCATTGCCTTTGTCTGCTGGGAGAATGATTATGTTGTTGTCTTTCCTCAGGTTGGAGAGGGCTTTTTGTTCTTCTTTGTGTAAATTGCTTCTGGGTGGTTTGCTGGAGCAGAGGACATTGGTGACTTGAGTCTGATTTTGTTGGCTTCATCTGGGTTGATTTTGGTTAGGCTGGCTTCCACTCCGCATATGATGTTTTCGGTGGGGATGTGTCTGGGGGCGATTGCAAAGTTGAATCCTTTGGAAAGGACTTTGGTCTCTGCGATGGTGAGTGTCCTGTCTGATATGTTGTGAACTGTTTGTTTCATGGGCTGTTGTGTGGGGGGTTGGGCTTCTGGCGTTTTCCAGTTTGTGGAGTTTGTTGGTGTGTGTGTCTGTCTTGTGGGAGGTCTCTGTTTCGGCTCTCCAGGCGGCCAGTTGCTTGGATTTGTTCCAGAGTGTTGGGTGGATTTTGTTGCTGAGTTTGAGGTGGAGAGTGAGTAGGTCTCTGTTGGTTTGATCTAGTAGGTATCTTTTCCTGTGTAGTTCGCTTCTGATTAGGGCTAGTTCTGTTCTTTTCAGGATCCTTTCGCTGGATGGGGTTTTGAGTGGAATTTCAGTTGGAAGCTTGTGGGGATCACATTTTTGTCTCGGCAGTTGCGTAGGAATGCAATGTCACATAAGATGGTGGCTCTTCGGACTTCTAGTTTCTCGTAGGTTCTGGTCAGCTGGAAGGTTTCCTCCCGTAGAGGTCGGATATTTGTTTTCGTAGATTTTCACGGGTATAGGTATGCATGTTAGGGTGGATTCGGGTTTCTTCCCGTGTAGAAATCTGGTTGTTCTGGCGACGTTTCGACGAGGTCTCACTCGTCATCTTCAGGCTGGTGTTCTGGCTTCTTTCTTCTTGAAGCAAAGTGTGGTCTCAGTTGAAGTCCTTCTATAAATACTGCTGGGGGTGTGTGGTTTGCTTGCTCTGTTGCTGATTGTAGGTTCCTTTGTTCCTTTGTTCTTTTGTGATCTGCTGTGTGGCTGGGGCGATCGTTAAAGGGATTAACTGCTGATGGCTGTTTAGATGGCTGTTTACATGCTGGTGGGTTAGATGGCTGGTAGGTTCTGGCAGTATCCTGGGCTTTGGTGGAGTGGGGTCCTGTGTCTTGTGAATTCATTTTGGTCTGGCTACGTGTCTGTGGTCTCCCAATGTTTTTTTGGGGTGTGTGAGTGTGCTCCATGTGGTGACTGGAGTGGGGTGCCGCAGTAGATGGTGCAGTCGTGGTTTTGTTATTGGATGGTGGTTTCGTTTCATCTGTGGGAAGGGTCTGGGTTTGTGTTTGGTGTGGATGGAAGGTGGTGGCATCTTGTGTCCTTTTGGACCTGGTGTCAGTCTTTGTGACAGAGGCTCGTCTGTTGACCAGGGCTAGTTTCCAGATGTCAGGCAAGCGGGAGGTGTCATCACGTTTATTCATGTTGTTTGGGTGTTTCTCTATTTCAATGGCTTCCATGATTATTCGACTGTTGAAGTGTTCAGTTTTGGAGATGAGTTTGGTTCTTTCAAAATCAATTTCATGACCTGTTGTTTTTATGTGCTGGAAGAGAGAGGAAGATTTTTCTTCTTTTTGACTGCGTTCTTGTGTTCTGCGATCGTGCGCTTATTCTCCTGTTTGTTTGTCCGATGTATGTGGCTGGACAGACTTTGCATGGTATTTCGTAGACTCCTTGGTTTTCTAGCTCAATCTTGTCTTTGGGGTTTCTTAAGATGTTGGCTATTTTTTGGTCGGTGCAAAAGGCTGTCTTGATATTGTGTTTGTGGAGAATTTTGCTGATTTTGTCTGTGGTGCCTTTGATGTAAGGGAGGAGGGCGGTGCCGTTGTTCTCTTCTGTTTCTTGGTTCTTGGGGGTGTTTCCTTTTGGATTAGTTTGGTGATGGTGTTTTTTTGGAATCCGTTCGCAATTAAAACATTCGAGAGAGTGTGTAATTCAGTTTTTAGGTGGTCTTTGTCAGCGAGGCGTTTGGTTCTGGAGATGAGGGTTTTGCTACGGAGTTGATCTGTGCAGGGTGGTGGTGTGATTGTGCATTTAAGTAGCGGTTTGTATGTGTTTTTTCTGGTAGATGGTATGTCCTAAGGAGCCGTCGGGTTTTTTGTAGATTAGGACGTCCAGGAAGGGAAGTTGGTTGTTGGCTTCTATTTCCATAGTGAATTGTATTTTGGGGTGTAGGCTGTTGAGATGTGTGAGGAAGTTGTTCAGTTTATCTTTCCCGTGTGGCCAGATAACAAAGGTGTCGTCAACATATCTGAGCCAGAGTTTGGGTTTATGTTCGGACTTCTGTAACGCGTTGGTTTCAAAGTGTTCCATATATAGGTTTGCGATGACCGGTGAGAGGGTGATCCCATGGGTGCTCCTTCTATCTGTTTGTATCTTTGTCCATTGTGGATGAAGTATGTGTTGGTTAGGCAGTGGTTGGTCAGATCTAGGATGTGTTTGGGGGTTGTATTTGTTGTGGATAGCTGTCAAGGCTTCTTGAATGGGCACTTGTGTGAAGAGCGAAACAACATCGAAGCTCACGAGTAGGTCATTGGGTTGTAGGTCTTGTTTCTTTATAATTTCTATGAAGTGGAACGAGTTTTGTACGTATGAAGTGATGGATTCTGCATAGGGCTGGAGTTGTTTGGCAAGAAATTTGGCGAGGTTTTGTAGAGGTGAGCCTATGGAGCTGACTATGGGTCTGAGAGGTGTTCCTTCTTTGTGAATCTTGGGAGGCCGTAGAGCTTGGGGCATCTGGATGATTTCTCTCTGGGGATGATGCTTGGCTTGATTTCTTCACTTAAGGGAGAGGCTTTTATTTTGGCTTTGGTGGTTTTTTCCAGGTAGGTGGTGGGGTCTGTGTTCAAAGGTATGTAAGCAGGGTCTTGTAGTAGGTTGGATAATTTGGCTTGGTAGTCGGATGTGTTCATCACCACTGTGGCATTGCCTTTGTCTGCTGGGAGAATGATTATGTTGTTGTCTTTCCTCAGGTTGGAGAGGGCTTTTTGTTCTTCTTTGTGTAAATTGCTTCTGGGTGGTTTGCTGGAGCAGAGGACATTGGTGACTTCGAGTCTGATTTTGTTGGCTTCATCTGGGTTGATTTTGGTTAGGCTGGCTTCCACTCCGCATATGATGTTTTCGGTGGGGATGTGTCTGGGGGCGATTGCAAAGTTGAATCCTTTGGAAAGGACTTTGGTCTCTGCGATGGTGAGTGTCCTGTCTGATATGTTGTGAACTGTTTGTTTCATGGGCTGTTGTGTGGGGGTTGGGCTTCTGGCGTTTTCCAGTTTGTGGAGTTTGTTGGTGTGTGTGTCTGTCTTGTGGGAGGTCTCTGTTTCGGCTCTCCAGGCGGCCAGTTGCTTGGATTTGTTCCAGAGTGTTGGGTGGATTTTGTTGCTGAGTTTGAGGTGGAGAGTGAGTAGGTCTCTGTTGGTTTGATCTAGTAGGTATCTTTTCCTGTGTAGTTCGCTTCTGATTAGGGCTAGTTCTGTTCTTTTCAGGATCCTTTCGCTGGATGGGGTTTTTGAGTGGAATTTCAGTTGGAAGCTTGTGGGGATCACATTTTTGTCTCGGCAGTTGCGTAGGAATGCAATGTCACATAAGATGGTGGCTCTTCGGACTTCTAGTTTTCGTAGGTTCTGGTCAGCTGGAAGGTTTCCTCCCGTAGAGGTCGGATATTTGTTTTCGTAGATTTTCACGGGTATAGGTATGCATGTTAGGGTGGATTCGGGTTTCTTCCCGTGTAGAAATCTGGTTGTTTTGGCGACGTTTCGACGAGGTCTCACTCATCATCTTCAGGCTGGTGTTCTGGCTTCTTTCTTCTTGAAGCAAAGTGTGGTCTCAGTTGAAGTCCTTCTATAAATACTGCTGGGGGTGTGTGGTTTGCTTGCTCTGTTGCTGATTGTAGGTTCCTTTGTTCCTTTGTTCTTTTGTGATCTGCTGTGTGGCTGAGGCGATCGTTAAGGGATTAACTGCTGATGGCTGTTTAGATGGCTGTTTACATGCTGGTGGGTTAGATGGCTGGTAGGTTCTGGCAGTATCCTGGGCTTTGGTGGAGTGGGGTCCTGTGTCTTGTGAATTCATTTTGGTCTGGCTACGTGTCTGTGGTCTCCCAATGTTTTTTTGGGGTGTGTGAGTGTGCTCCATGTGGTGACTGGAGTGGGGTGCCGCAGTAGATGGTGCAGTCGTGGTTTTGTTATTGGATGGTGGTTTCGTTTCATCTGTGGGAAGGGTCTGGGTTTGTGTTTGGTGTGGATGGAAGGTGGTGGCATCTTGTGTCCTTTTGGACCTGGTGTCAGTCTTTGTGACAGAGGCTCGTCTGTTGACCAGGGCTAGTTTCCAGATGTCAGGCAAGCGGGAGGTGTCATCACGTTTATTCATGTTGTTTGGGTGTTTCTCTATTTCAATGGCTTCCATGATTATTCGACTGTTGAAGTGTTCAGTTTTGGAGATGAGTTTGGTTCTTTCAAAATCAATTTCATGACCTGTTGTTTTTATGTGCTGGAAGAGAGAGGAAGATTTTTCTTCTTTTTTGACTGCGTTCTTGTGTTCTGCGATGCGTGCGCTTATTCTCCTGTTTGTTTGTCCGATGTATGTGGCAGGACAGACTTTGCATGGTATTTCGTAGACTCCTTGGTTTTCTAGCTCAATCTTGTCTTTGGGGTTTCTTAAGATGTTGGCTATTTTTTGGTCGGTGCAAAAGGCTGTCTTGATATTGTGTTTGTGGAGAATTTTGCTGATTTTGTCTGTGGTGCCTTTGATGTAAGGGAGGAGGGCGGTGCCGTTGTTCTCTTCTGTTTCTTGGTTCTTGGGGGGTGTTTCCTTTTGGATTAGTTTGGTGATGGTGTTTTTTTGGAATCCGTTCGCAATTAAAACATTCGAGAGAGTGTGTAATTCAGTTTTTAGGTGGTCTTTGTCAGCGAGGCGTTTGGTTCTGGAGATGAGGGTTTTTGCTACGGAGTTGATCTGTGCAGGGTGGTGGTGTGATTGTGCATTTAAGTAGCGGTTTGTATGTGTTTTTTTCTGGTAGATGGTATGTCCTAAGGAGCCGTCGGGTTTTTTGTAGATTAGGACATCCAGGAAGGGAAGTTGGTTGTTGGCTTCTATTTCCATAGTGAATTGTATTTTGGGGTGTAGGCTGTTGAGATGTGTGAGGAAGTTGTTCAGTTTATCTTTCCCGTGTGGCCAGATAACAACACATACAAACCGCTACTTAGACCTTTTCCTGGGACCTCCTGCGATCTTAAAGACCCTGGCTGACCCCAAAACAATATGGGTCAGTGACCATCAATTACCATGAACTGCCTGATGACCTTCCCCAAGTGTGTTCGGAATTGAGTGCAACTTAGATAATTGAGCCTGGTTGCCACATGTTTCATTTTAATACAACATCAACCAACAACTATGACCTAATGTGTGCACAAATGTGTCCTTTAAGTTTAGATCAGGCGTCCATGAGATACTGCTGAAAACCACTCCAATTCTGCTTATCCGCAGCCTCATCCAGTACTCAGAAACATCCCCTTATAAGGCCTTGCACTTCTCCTATTTCAAAGAAGAGAGTTAACAACCCAGAAGTTTACCACCAGCTTAACTGGAAAGGAAACTTGTCTTTTCATCTCAACAGATACATGTGTTTGCATGCATCTCTCAGCAGAAGGAATGCCATGGAATTTGTAAATCCAGAACTAACACTTTCCCAAGTGACATTTCAGGAATTCTAAATATTAATAATTGAATGCTCTTTCTTTTCTCCATGGGAATTTCCAGTGACGAAAACTATACCACAGACTGTAAGGTCCCTGATCATAACTTTTAATAAACCTGGTCTCCTCGAAGCTTCAGGTTTAGACTCAAAGAACCCTAAAGTCACATGCATATGAAGGGAGGTTTTAAGATAGTTGTTGAGGCTCCTATGTTCCCTGCAATATGAGATCGGATTTCTCTTTAAGCTGTTTTTAATAGTGGGAATTACACGAGATTGGCATTTACCAGTTAATAGGTTTGTGAGCTGGCAATCTGGTTGGTGCCCATGGTGATATCATTTACATGGGCACTGTGCAGTAACCTCCTGAGCATATAGGTCTCTTAACAAATTAAAGCTGAAATGGCAGTTCAGCATAACCTGCATGGAAATAGCCTCTGTGTGTGTGTCTGTGTGCTTCATTGCCATTTTATTTCTCATTTCAGGTTTCCTCCAAGGAAATGTCAGTCTCTCTCTCTCTCTCTCTCTCTCTCTCTCTCTCTCTCTCAAAGAGTGATTAGTTACAGTCATAGTTTCACAGTCCCCAAAGCAGATAGTTAGCCTTTACAGATACAATTGCAAAGAAGGGACCACTTATTGCTCCTGGTGGCTGCCATGAACACACCTGATCTCATTTGACTTTTTTGCTGTCCCTGGACAGTAGTTGAAATTGCTGTGGTTGTGCTCCAAGTAACTTCATTACAACAACAAAAATACACCATTGGATGCTTCAGGCTGTTTGCCTATGGCCTCAAACAAACTTTTCTTCCATTTGCCTAATTGTTGCCTCTGTACCTACAACAGTGCCTAAGTTTAGGATAATTACTTGTGGGGACTGAAAAACACAGAATCCCCCAAGTCATTTAACTAGTGATATTCTTCTTCCATCACTTAGAATCACACATACATTTAATGTGTTTTAAGTAGATATGCTCTCTCAAGTGCTGAAAGTCACCTGCTTGTCATAATAAATATTTTTCCTCACCTCTTTCATATGCCTTGTGATTGGTCACTGGAAAGTAAACACAAGTTTCATTTGCCAGTTTAATTACTGAGTCACCACCCTCTGGGAAAATCCTGTTGAAGGAGAGAAAACAGATTGGCTACAGGGAATACACATTTCCCTTAATAATTGACATTTTATTTGATTTATTTAACATATTTTTGTCCCACCATTCTCCTTAAAAAGAGCCCTGATTTTTAACAAGGCCACAAACTTACTATGAATGTAACTGAAGCTGCTCATATTCTGTGAATGGAGTCAAGTTATCCATTTGGGCCAGAGTCCTACTAAGAATATATGTCATGGTAAGTGCAACTGTGATGCTAAATAAGGGGCCACTACTCACCTTTCTGGTTGTGCACCAAGTAATGAAAGTGACAAGCAATCAGGAAGGCAAACCATAACTCCGTAATTAGTAGCAATAAGCCACTGCAGTTTACATTTACCTTAGCCCATGTCCCTGATAGAATCTAGTCAATCAGTTATTGTTATGTAATTATGCCTCAGTCACTAGAAACATTAACCTAATTGTAAGTCCCTCCAATTTATCTCCTCCCACATGGGATGGCAAATATCAAGAGGCTGTTGGTGTGTTGTTGATCAGTTGTTAAGTCATGTCTAACTCTTTTTGACCACATGGACAAGGGCATACCAGACCCTCCTGTCTTCCACTGCCTCCCAAGTTTGGTCAAATCCATGTTAGTTGCATCAATGACACCGTCCAACCATCTCATTCTCTGCCATCCCCTTTTCCTTTTGCCTTCACTCTTTCCCAACATCAGGGACTTTTCCAAGGACTCTTCTCTCCGCATGAGGTGGCCAAAGAATTGGAGCCTCAGCTTCAAAATCTGTCCTTCCAATGAACATTCTGGGCTGATTTCTTTCAGGATAGATAGGTTTGATCTCATTGCAGTCCAGGGGACTCTCAAAAGTCTCCTCCAGCACCACAGTTCAAAGGCATCGATTCTGTGGTGATCAGCCTTCTTTATGGTCCAGCTCTAACCTCCGCACATCACTACTGGGAAAATTGGTGCATACCTCTAAGGGGGTGGGGGGACTCTGAAGTTTGAAAACACAAAATAAGAAGTATGTGGATTGTGGTGTATACATTTCTACCAATAGGGTCTTGCTAGGACTTCTGGTCTGGCATTTGCAGACTGATGAAGTACTGAGATTGTTTTTTCCTGCAATGCTGTAGCACATTCACCAGAACTAGAGCACGAGAGCTGCGTGGCAGGGTCTTTTAGGGAAACCTACCATTTTGGCAATCCAAGTGCTGTCAAATTGATACAATGGTGTAGTGCAGATACCCTGAGATGGAAGGAGCGGGTGAGATGTGCAATGTCCAAAGGCACCTTAAGAGTGTTGCATCTTGTGCTGACAGGAGCTGTATAACACCACCTCTTTACCGGAGCCCTACTCTTTGCCTCTGCCTGTGTTCTGCTTCTCAGTCATCTGCAAAGCCGCCATTAGAAGACCTCCATGCACCTCCTGCACTCCCTCATTCTGAGAGAGCCATGCCTGTTCCCAGAGCTTTTCAATACTTCATTGAGTGTGCCGCCACATCGAGCAGGGATGCTCTTCTTCTGCCCTTCTGTGTTCATGGTTGCCAGGGGTAATGAGAAGTGAGGCCTTTTTCTCTGAGGAAAGGCAGCTGCAGCACCACCTTGTCCACCCCTGCATTATCCCGACTTATTACATTGTAATAAATTGAACCATTCCACTTCATTATTTCATATTTGAGGAGATTTATAGATTGTCTTGGTGGCTGAAGAGTCAGTGATTAAAGGAGAGGCGTGCTAATGAGTGAGCTGGCACACAAAAGCCATTTAATTAATGCACAGCCCAGGGGCTGTAAACCACCGAGTGATAACAAACCTCGCCCATTCAGGACTCGAACTTACAACTTCTTATAAGATGACGGGTTGTGTGGAGACATAGGTTAGGCATTCAAGAGGCAATTAGGCCTAACAAAGCAATTTCATTCCGGCTCCTATCATCTGCCTCTGAGAAGCCCCTCTCGGTCTCTCTGTTCTCTCCCTTCTCCCTCCCTCCCTCCCATTCCTCTTTGTAGAATAACACTTCTTGCTCATGAATAAAGTTTTTAAAAGTTTGATATGAGCAAAAGCAAATATATTTCAAACTTTTGAGGAGGAAAGGGGAGAATGAGAGAGGATTGCAGGAGGAAGTAGTAGATAAGCCATGGAGAAAACAGGCAGAGTTTCTTCTTCATTACAATAGAATTCAAGCATTATCTGATGCAGCAATTGACAGAAGTCTAAAAATGGCTAGAAAAGAATTCCAAGGAAAGACTAGAGGTGTGAAATTTCCAGAAATTTTGAAGCCATGAGAAAAAAAAATATTTGGAGAGAAATGGAAAAATTGGGGGGGGGGCAGGGCTTTCCACCAAAAGATTCTGGAAATTTCCAGTCTCTAAGAAAGACACTTTAGCACAAGGCACAGTGCAACATAATGTGGTGGCTAGGAGGACTGGTCGTTCAGGATGCTTTAAAAAGTGGTGACACAAATTTCTTGGGGAGAAAATTCTGTCAATGGATATCAACCATACTGCACCTCCATGCCTGCCTGAAATTCTCTACTGTTATTTTGCAGATCAACGCAGCTAGTTGTTGAGCACTTCGTATCTATTGTAGCTCTCATGGAGCTTCCAGGATAGCTTAGTGGTTTAGGTCTCTGACTGTAAGGTCAGCTGTTGGGACTACAATTCCCCACTGTTCCTCTTTGACGGGGGATGGACTTTGTGATCCATTAGTTCCCTTCCAGCTCTGCAGTTCTAGAATTAATATTAGTATTCTACCTCTGAAACACACTGACTTGAACATACAGTGGTCTCCCACCTATTCACAGTTCAAATACTGCAGCCCCGCTATACTGCAGGACCACAGTATATGAAAAAAGACCCCCTGGGGTAAGGGGGGAAAGGACTGGGATAAGGGTTAGGTTCACAGGGAGGCCCATTTGGGGCCTCCAAAAGACCCAGAAATGCCCTGGCAGGCCCGTTTGGGGCAGTGCCAGGCTGGGGATAAGTACAAGAGCCCCCAGCTAGATGCCCCAGGTCCAACCCGACCTGCATCCACATATCACGGATTTTCAATTTTCACGGGTTGGGTTGGGTCCCTATCCCCCGTGATAGGCAGGGGGTCACTGTACTTTCTATTTCTTCTCCTTCTGCCACCCACAGGATTGTCTTCCTAGGTATATTTCCATGTTGGTGTTCATCAAAGATTACTACACAACTGCCCCTCCCCCCCTCTAGCTACAGTTTGGGATAAGATTCCTATTTTGAACTACACACAGCACCTTAGAGCTAGGATCTCCCAGAGAAGAGAGCATAGGAGACCTGGATTTCAAATCCTTGCTTGGAAGAGAGGCAATAGAGAGCTATCAAAGCATTGCTGTTGTCATGCGCCATCAAGTTGCTTCCAAGTTATGGTGACCTGAGGAATTAGTGACATCCAGAATGTTTAATCTCAACAGCCCTGGTAAGCCAGAGCACTCCTCTCCATAAAAAAATCTAACATCTGAAACCTTTCAACATGCCACTTATGTTCATTGAAGACACAGAGGCTATTTATTTTGGTAGAGGACAAACCTGGGGCCTTTGCTTGTGTCCTTGATATCCTTTTAAAAAAAGCTATTTCTTGTCCATATATTCTGTGACAGCTGGCAGTGGATTCATTTCACAACTGACTTCCAGCGTGCAACACCGAGCCATCAAAGAGCCCATCAAGCTTGGTCATTAAACAACCGGCATCCTACCACTCATGACAAAGGGTGCCTCCTCATTTTCACAACAAATTACCCTCTCCTCTCCTGGTTGTTTGAATGAGACCAGACGTATGAGGCCCATTCATTTCCAAACTCTTGTTGACACAACCCATGCATTTCTGTTGCAGACTGGATCCCCGTTGAGCTTGTGGTAACTGATTTTTCAGCACAAAGGAATGAGGAAAGATAGGGAGATTTTAAAACATAACATAAAGGCCAGGGGAGAGAAGTAGGCAATGGAGGCTTCCCTGCAGCCTGCAGGTGTAATGATATTTACTTGGTTGATTGATGAGCAAAACAGGTGAAACTTCATGGCAGGTTGAGGGCAAAATGTCTAAGTACCATAACTGAGAGTGAATCAATCAGTGTTCCTGCCTCTGTGGCCGGATGGGTTCATCCGTTAGCCACTGTCCTCAGTAGAGAGTTATAAATTACCCCCAGCCGAGGGAGGCATGTCAGCCAAGTGTGCTGTGGCTACTCCACAGAGATGGATAGCACACTGTAAATGGAAACAGCACTGCTTAAATGAAACCGCTAAACACATTGCCACACTTTATGCTGGCACTAAATGTTTTGTTAATCTCCCAACATTCTCAGAAAATGAAGCATGAAGTTGCACATCACCGCTGGTCCATTAGGGACCCAGAGGATGCCCTCCTTGTTGTCTAGCATCGTTCAACGGGAGCTGCTGCCATTATGTTGATAACTTGCACTGAAAAGCATTGGGTGGGGTCCAGTCTCCCTCGTGGTGAAAGGAGACTCAATGAAACCAACGAGGCAAGTCACTTCCATTTATCTCAGTGGAGTTGGTCAAAGCAGGACCTGAATTCAACCCAGTGTGTTAAAACGTCTCCTGATTAGAGGCCTAAGCAAGATAATCCACTGCCATAAGATGCCATGATGAAGACAAACTGAACTAGCTTTCTCATGGTGATTAAGCATAAGTATGAGTGTAAAGCTAGTAGGCATGGTGGTTGCCTATTATGCCCAGTAAGAGATGGCTGCATTCGTGTGGCTTATAACAGGGCTGTCCAACTTTGAACAGCACACGTTCTACTTTTACCTGGCAAACGTCCCCACGATCTACTCTTGAAACTCCCAGATGTCCCCACAGTCTACTTGCAGAAGTATGTGCACGCATGAGCGCTTCGCTGGTGCTCCAAATTAGGAGGGTGTGGTTTGCATGGTGCTCCAATTTAGCAGGGTGGAGACTTGGAAAGTAAGGGAACAAATCTGGACTAAACATCCGGTCAGGTGGGTGGGTGGAAAAAAAATTTCCTGGTGGATCAGGATGCTGGCAGAGACCTGCTGGTCTAGTTCCAACAGCCCAACGGGCTACCGCTTGCCCACAGACGACACTTTGTGCAGGCCTGTCTTACAACATATGCCTCTGTCTGCTTTTTTTTTTGTTCTTACTACATTTAGAACCAGCCATGCTATTAGGCAGGATGAGACGACTGTCTGAACTGGAAGATTCCAGAAGCGGCAATTTTTGCTTAATTCTCCCACTAAAAGTTATCCGTTTCCGTTTACAATTGTGGTTAAATAAAGTTGTGGCCCTATTTTCCCCAACACTCATGTGTCTTGCCTCTTTGTTCCAGGCTGGGTGGTCAAAGCCTCCAAACCTTTTCAGAATTGAACACCCTCCAAAGCTTTCCTCAAATTGCATGTCCTTGAATGTGTCTAAGGAAATGAGAGCTATTTCCACCACCACCCCTTGCTCGGCTGCCTCTTGGTGAATTGTATGGCCGGTATGCTTTATGAACTCAATCCTCCCACCACAGAGCCATTCCGTTTGGACTTGAAAGGCTGAGAAACTATTCCAACACTATTGATCTTTCCAGCAGCAAATATTGCTAATAATTGCACAATCATTGCAGGCAGGGGGAACAAATCTCCTGGGAGCAAAATGAGATCCAAGGGCAAAACACTCTTATTTCAGTGGATCTAGCTTGCAGTTGAGTTCAGCCAGCTGTCTAAAGCCCTCAGGCAGGGGTTAGAGGAGAGCACCTTTGCACACATGCTGTTTGCAGTTTTTTTGTCCAAACTCTGTTAATCCTCCTTATCTCTCCTCCTGCTCAAAACAGGAGAGAGGGAGGCAGCTTTATTTTGAGAAGTTTGCCACCCTCTCAGCTTGCATGGAATTTGATTCTTTCTTCTTGTGTCTTGGGTTTCAGCAGGGGAAAAAATCATTCTTAACATTTAGATATAGTCACGTGTTGAATCCCATGAATTCAGGCCCGGGTTAAGATACGTATGCTGTGAGATTCAGCTCATTTGATTGGGCATAAGCTTGACTGCTGCTCACTTGGGTTACCTTGGTCTCTCCCCCCCCCATGTGTGTGTGTGTGTGTGTGTGTGTGTGTGTGTGTGTGTGTGTGTGTGTGTGTGTGTGTGTGTGTGTGTGTGTGTGTGTGTGTGTGTGTGTGTGAAGTCCCTTCACAATTTGAAGCAATCAAATGTAGGTGACTAAATTTCTTCACAAGTTTCCACCTTGTATAAACAGTAGAATTCTTGTTAGTTGGACTCATAACCAACCAACCAACCAACCAACCAACAATCAATCAATTAATCAATCATCAAGTCAGTTCTGTCTTATGGCAAATTTTTCCAGTGTTGTATAGGTATAGCATATTCAGAAATGGGTTATTATCCATTTCTTTGGGGAGCAGTTCTAGAATTCTACAGCATGCCCAAGGCCCCATGGGCTGGCTTTTCTCCCTGTAGGCACAGCAGGGAATTAAAGTCCCAACCACTGGCTTGGCAAGCAGGAAGCTAACTCACAGATCTACCCAGTCAACTATTGGCCATATCCTAACCTCCTTCCTTCCTTCCTTTTCCTTCCTTCCTTACCTACCTACCTACCTACCTACCTACCCTACCATCTAGTAGCTAAGGCCTCTCTGGGTGGTTTAAAGTTCAAAGCTTCTTGCCGACCAGTGGAAAGGGAAGGCTGTTAAAAGCTGCAATCCTAGACAGGCTCCCATGCAACACATTAAGGATTTATTTGCAGGATTTATTCTTCAGTTTTTCCTTGAAATTCCATTCACTGACACTGATCAGGCTGATTAAAAAAATCATTTATAACATTTTGCCAAACATGTCAATGCAGATGTAGGTTCCTTTCTGTTCCTAACATTTATGCTAAAAAAAAAAGTAAATTAGAAAGTTCTGAGGTCATTGCAGGACTGGGCCAACCATGAAGCAGACAGAAAAGGCAAGTTTAATCTGCCAGGAGGTATTGTATTTTTATTTTTATTTAGAGTATTTTTACAGCACCTTTCTCCCTGGAAAAGGATGCAAGGTGGCTTACAGTAATGAGGGACAATATACAGTCCAGCACAATTAAGGCATATTCAAGTTTGAGAACAGAGATTTGAGGGACAACATTAAAACTACAAGAGAATGTGAGTGGTTAAAGAGAGAGTAGAAATTCCATGTAAAAGTTATGAGTGATTCAAACTAACATTGAAAACATAGTGTCAATGCAATCACACAAGGTTATAAGTGGTTATAAACACAAAGTCTCTTTGATCATGTATGGTAGATTCAGATAAAAGACACATAATAGTTAGTCCATTATTCAGGGAAAGCTTGCCTGAAGAGAAAGGTCTTCACCTGTTTCTGGAGACAGCAGGGATGGGGCAGTTCTGCCCTCCAGTGGGAGAGAATTCCAGAGTCTGGGCACAGCAGCCAAGAAGGCCCTTTCATTTGTTCCCATGAGACATACCTGTGAGGGTGGCGGGAGGGAGAGAAAGGCCTCTCATGGTGACCTTAACACCGAAGTCGGTTCATACTGTGAGATTCAATCTTTGGGGTTGCTAGGACCCAGGTCAGATAGTGGTTGTAGGCTGAGGTCAGCATTTTGAATTGTGCCTGATGGCTGATTGGCAGCCAGTGGAGCTCCTTTAATAGGGGTGTAATGTGGTCTCTGTACCTCGCCCCAGTCAGCAATCTGGCTGCTTCATTATGGACCCATTGAAGTTTCTTGAGACTTTTCATTGGTAGTCCCACATAGAGAACATTACAGTAGTCTAGCCAGGAAGTCACTAGGGCATGTGTCACTTCTACATCATCCATCAATCCAAAAGAGCTGATAGGCCAGTTATGCATTTTGTCAAAGTGACATTTTGTGTGTAGAATGGTCATTCTGCATAGCCAGTGGCCCATGTTGAAGTGGGGACTCTGTCATCCCTCTCCCCTACCAAACAATTTGCAGTCTTTGCTGATTATTGATTCCAGTGATGCTGTTTGACCCAGAGTCTGCAATTGGTCCCTGTGAAAAAATGGAGGATTTAACTCAGTAAGCCTTTGGTCTCATCTAAGATGGTTCTTCTTATGGTCTTATATGCAGCATAATTGATTTTGTTTCCCACTACAAACAGTTTGGTAACGTTATTACAAATCTGTTGTCTGAATGCAGCGCTTCTATTGGAATGCAGGCCATCATACCTCACTCACATACCACAAATTCATCTGGAGAAAACAAGCTGATTTTCCTAGACATCTCCTGGTGAATCAAAGCTCCAGATTGGAACCAACCTAATGAAGTCATGGGTTTATTACTGCATGCCAAAGCATGAAACCTTCTATGCGTACACAGATTTTCAAACCAGCTGTAGATTCCAGACTGCCCTGGGTCTTTTCCCAGATGGATCTCTGAAGGCAGAAACCCCAACTGTAGGGGGAAAAAACAGACATTGTTTGCTACATCTGTCTGCTAGTTCTGTATACTGTGTTGCTTTTGAAAGCCATCCAACACCCATCAAGATGCACTCTAAGGAACCAGAACTAATTTCCTTCTCATTGAAGCCTATCAGGAGACCCTGGGACATTTCTTCAATATATGGGCTGTGTTGAGATTGTACAACATGGAATTGTCTTATTGCAAGTTATGATGCAAGCTGGGAAGGAGAAGGCAAAGTGAGCACACACCTGTGTAATTATATTCTGGCAACTAGTCAAGTCAGGTGATAGTTTCAGTCATGCTCAGTTGTCAATTTGCTGAGTAACAATTGCATCAGTCGCATGCATAAAAGCAGGACAGTTGGTCAGTGTGGTGTGGGATGTTGTTGGAAGAAGCAGCTCGTTACTCTGCCAGTTTGGATTCTCAGAAGTTTTGGAACACTGGATTGTCTATGTTACTAATGAGGTATATGCCTGCCAATTCTATTTTTGTTTGCTGATGTATATATTTTGTAAATACAGTTCTTGGTGAAGGGAGCCACCACTGTGTTTGCGTCATTATTTAGCACTGCTATCTGGATGTTAAAGCCCACACTTTACACAGTCCTTCCGCTGAGCATTAACCACTCTGCGGCAGGCTGGCCCAGAATGTTTGAACGAGGAACTATTGTCTATTGAGAGTACAATAATTTAGCTAACTTGTCTCTTCCTACAATGGCTATCCAAGGCAGGCAAAAAGCAGACTCAACCTTCTTAACCTTGTTAATTTGACTTCAAAGGCTACTTAGACTGACAGAGCAATGCGGAAATTGGCCTGAAACAGACTACTGACTGTCAAGATTACAGGTGAGAACTTTCTTGATCCTGTTTTGTGGTGCTAAGAATAGAATCCTTAACAGGTCAACCATGTGGTCTACAAAATAATTGGGATCCTTCCTCAATTTGCTTTTGGAATTTAGCTATCCTGTTTATGAGGATGTGATTGGGGAAAATGGATTTATTTCCTTTAAAAAATAATGTACAATAGAAAACATGTACCATGTTGCCAGGAGAGATCTTCCTTGGAGAAAGAAACTAGTGATTCCTTCTAGACCAATCCTCTATTTAGCTGTTGGTGGGAATTAAAAAAATCTTCATTAAGGGGCTTGTTAAGTCTCCAAGTGCTCTGCCCTACTGGGTCAAGATGTAATTTATTCAATTTGATTTTGCCTAATTCATTGGGGTGGAATTGACACAGATCAGGGTGAGGTAATCAGAGGTCACTGGGGTAGAGGTCAGTTTCTCTGGAAGGAAGTTGTGGGCGGTGCACTTCCTAGAAAGGATGAGGTAATGGATAATGTGACCTGGTGGGTGCTGGGCATCTTGAAAGTCAGCAATAGGCTGACACCTGCAGCGTTAGCTCATTGTGGCGGAGTGGTTTTCCAGTAGGCATCAAGAAGATATAAAAGTTTTCTGAGATCTCAGTCTGTCATCTTAGGAAGCAAGGGCAGACCCCATTAGCTGCCCCTTTCTTACACCCCTAATGCATTAAGGATATGTCTTTCTGTCTGTATGTCTGTAAAGGTGCTGCCTCTCTTTAAGGAACTTTGGGGTGGGCTGGCAGGCCTCACCCGGGCCACCTAAATCCCATCTTTACAACTGCTACAGCTGTTTCATAGGCCGTTACTTCACGAAGTACTTCGCTTCGCAGTGGGATTGCCTTCGCTTTGAATGCGAAGGCGGTCACGTGGTCTCCCTTCGCTCCCACCCCTCTTTCTCTGTCCTCACGTGGCGAAGTTTTAGGATCGAATCCATTACTACCTCACGTGTTCCCTTCGCATTGGGAAACTTATTTGCAACGTCCAGTTTCAGCTTTCTTTAATTTTTTTAAAAAAATTACCTTGACGTATCGATGCATCAATACCCGGCTGTCATTTGCGGCTGAGCAAAATTACTGTATGATCCTTCGTTTTCTACTCCCGAATTGTATTATTTTGTCCATTGGCGACGTGAAAAAATTGCTGTTCTCCGTCAGGGTCACTAGGTGGACCAGCACACAACATTTGTTGTTTATGATCCATCGGTCCTCCAAGGGCATTCGAGTAATCCCTTCCTAAATCCCTAGAGCAGTGACCAAGCAACTTCCGCCTCAAACTACCATTACAAAGCTATCATGGCGTTCATCGGTATTTCGGAGAAAAAGTAACTGAAAAAAAATAAAAAAAAATAAAAATTAGTGGCCACACGTGACTTTGGATGCGAAGCGGGATGCAAAGCGAAAAAGATTCCCGGCCTCCGGCAGGGGAATCTCTCACCCCGCTTGGAGCACGGTTTAGGGGGCGTGGTCGGGGTGGCGCCGCAGCCAAAAAGGAGGAGCGTGCGGACTGAAACGATCGATTCGCACAGAAATGATGGCTTGCCGCGAAGCGAGAGGTTCGTGAAGTAACGGCCATAGTTCAGAGTACAGCAGCACAAGACAGACCAAGGCAGGGGTCATTACATAACTTTAAGGAAGAGATGAATTGACTTACACCTGCTCAGAATCAATACAATGTGTTTAGGGTGGGCTTGCAAGGGGAGATTCTCATTCATATTTGGAATGAGTCATGCATTTCATTCATTCATTCATTTATTCATTCTCCATCCCATGAGTGCAAGCACTACTCTCAGTGGCCAGCAGGTTAAAAATTAAACCCCACATGACAAAAGTATATTCATCAGTATGGTGCTCTAGCAGCGTAGGTCTAAAATTCATGCAGTTGATGAAGGCAAACATTGATACAATCAGTTGATGAAACAACTTTGAATAATTCAGTTTGCATCAGTTTCCTGAACATAAGGCAGGAAAGAGCCTGGTATGTCTCATTTGGTAATTCATTCCCAAGATTGAGGACCACCACCAAAAAGACCCGATTCCTCATTGTTGCTTTTTTGGTCTCCCTCGATGTGGCCCCTTTCAGCATCATGTATTGAAAGGAACAGGTAACAAAAACTAGCCAATTTATGAGAGAGATCTTCTGACAAGCAATGATGTCTTAAACCATTAATGGCTTTATATGTCATAGCCAACACTTTAAATTGAGCGTGAAAACTTCCCCAGTAATCTGGATATGGCTGGCTGATGATGAGTACATATAAAGAATACAGAGGTACCTCCAATTACAAAATTTATCAGTTCCAATGGCATTTTCTTTGCTTGACATTTTTGAATCTTGAAACAGTTTTCCATAGAAATGCATTGGAAATGAATTAATTCATTCCAAGTGGGAAATCACACCCCCTGAATGCAAAAAGCACATTAACAGGCATGCAGATGACAGATGTTTGGATCTCTACCTTTAAAACTCCCCCAAACAGTGCCAAATAGTTTCAGAATGGCTCCAAAATGGGCACCTTGTGCAGGTTGTTGAAAAACAGAAGCTCCCGTTCTCAGCTTCCCTTTTCAAAATGGCTCCTTCTTCTTTCTAATTACAGCACTGTACTAGGGGTGGCCACAAGATGGCAGCATTACCATTGCAAACAAGCAGGATCCATTTTGAAAAGGAACCTTGTACTTTCTGTTTCCCTTTCATAATGGGAAAACAGGGCTAACTTTTCTTCTCTTCAAACATCTCCATTAGAGATGTGCATGAAATGGAAATATAGTGTTTCATTTGTTTTGTTTCATTTCAGTCTTCATTTCATTTTGTTTCATTAATAATGGATTTTTAAAAGAATTTTCATCATGAAATGAAATGCTTCATAATAGAGATGGGCACGAAATGAACAATTTTTCGTTTCCATTTTCATTTTTTCATTTCATTACGCAATGAAACGACAAATGAATTTTATCTCTAAAATGAAACGAAACGAACAGAAACACCAGAAATTTTGTCGGCCATTTCATTTTCGTTACGGCAATGCATTGAAATGCTTTAAAAGCTAAAAAAAAATCACAAAAAATGAAATAAATGGTAATGAAACGGTAACAAAATGAGCGAAAACAAAAATGATTTTTTGCAAAAATTCACGAAAAACAGAAACAAACCAAAATGGACCCCATAAACGACAAATGACAAACAAAACATTCGTGCCCATCTCTACTTCATAAGGCGGTAAATAATGGTGAGCTTTCCTCTTTTTTTATTTAATAGGGATCCCACTGCCCTAAATCAAAGACCCTAAAACCTTCAAATCAATTTGCTTTCAAGCAAAAAACTCTCTGTAAACAAGATATAAACCTAATAGCTAGCTGCTCTAATCGACAGCTGATTGAAAAACCTCCACAGTCCTACTTAAAAAGGAAAGGAAAACAATCAATTTAAATCAACTTGCAGATACAGCCAGCAAAGGAAACACCTTAGCTCCTGGGCTGGCTAGCTTCAGGTAGATCAAGATCAGAGATAAGCTATCTAAACAGCTGAGGCACGGGAAGAAAGGAAAACAAATCAATGAGTTTAAAAAAATAAACCTGTTCTCAAGATAGCTGAATCAAGAGGCTAGGATGAATCCTTTCATTTCTGAAACAAAAAATGATGTTTTGTTTCATTTCTTGACAACATGCTATTTGGTGTTTCATTTCGTTTCATAATGTTTCGTAAGTTTACAAAATGACAAAACAGCATGTCGTTTTTTGTAAGGTGCCCATCCCTAATCTCCATTCCCACAGATTTCTCTTCATAAGTAGATTGATTTTTTTTTAATTAGGGGCATTTGTACCTCGAGGAACCACTGTACTTTGTTTCCAAGCCCTCTCAATTTGCTCATACTATAGTTTAATAATGAAGATACAAATCTTAGAAATGCAAACCTGGAAGGGACTCTATGGATGATGGAGTTGAGTCCCTGTCAAGAATCCACAGGGGAGAATCAAACTCCCAGCCTCTGGCTTGCCAAAGCCACTGAGCCATCCACCAGTATTAGGTATATAGATTTTCCTAAAGTAGCCTGAACTAAATTAGACAGGTATTAAAATGCATCAGTTTTTAGTGAACCTTCTGGGAATCAATAAAAAAGCTCAGAAAGAGAACCAAAAGGCTGCTGAGATAGCTGTTTCTGAATTAGGACATGCAAAGTCGGGCAGGATGTCTAGTGCCAATGTCCATGGTTCATATTTAAAAAAAAGTATGTCTAGATGGATCATATCCATGTTTCAAGCCAGAGACTATTCAAATTTTAGCATAGGTTACAGCATACCCATCTAACAAGATGTTTTAATCTTTAGTTAAATTAATATTTAATATTTATTTAAATATAATATTTAATATTTAGTTAAAGCTGCCATACACTAACACATGCATTCCTATCATTTGTAAACGTAAGCAAATATCATATTCTCCATGTATAAGACTGTTGATAGACTAAAATTTGAGGGTTATCTTATACATGGAAGTCAGCCAAGGAGAGAGCCACACTGTTGCAAAACTGTAATATTGGGTTGGAAAAGATGGGATGTCTTATACATAGGAGCATCTTATAGATGTAAAAATACGGTAACATGGGATGGTAATGATAGTAACCCTATAGAGCAGGCCTGCCCAAAGTCCGGCCCTGGGGCCAAATCCAGCCCGTCAGGCCATTCTGAGTGGCCGGCGGCTGGCTGGCCCAGCCCTCCCTTCCCCTCCTTCGTCTCATGTTTTTTTAAAAAAGAAAATCTTCTGCCAACACTGACACCACTGGGAAGCTTGGGCGGCTGGGTGGCTGGGTGGTCTGCCGCCACCGGCACCACAGGGGAATGTGTGGGGTGGGCAGGCCAGCGGGCCTCTGCCACCACCAAGGAGCTTTGGGGTGGGCTGGCAGGTGAGCTGTCGCCACCACTGGGGAGCTTGGAGGGGTGCAAGGTCACACAGATTGCCTCTTCCAAGGGGCGACCTGTGGCCACAGCTCCCTGTGCTTCCTTTGGTCCCCACCTTCATTCTTTCCTCCCTCCCTTGGTCCCCACCAGCCTCCCTCCCTCCCTCCCTTCCTTGTTCCTCACCTTCCTTCCTTCCTCTCTTGGTTTCCACCTCCCTCCCTCCCTCCCTCCCTCGGTCCCCTCCTTCCTTCCTGCGGGTGGGGTTGCAAGGGGTCAGTGGGTTTGGCTTGCAGTGGGGTGGCAGGGTCGGGGAGCAACCCCTGACACATTCTCAGCCACCAAATCTGGCCCTCCTTACAAAAAGTTTGGGCACCCCTGCTATAGAGAGTCACTTTCTTTGAACTGCTGTTCCCAACTTTCACCAGCACCATGGACGCTGATAATTTTAGCTGGTGATGTTTGTGAGATGGACTCCATAAACAAATCAAGACAAACAAATATATAAGTAAACCAACATCTCTAGGCCTGTAGTGGACAGGCACTTCATCTCTTTTGGGGGCTGGGTAAGGGACCCCAGAGTTTTCAAGAACTACTCTTATAATCTGACACCGGGATGGATCATGTGATAATTGTTGACACTTCTTCAGGAACACATCCAGCTTCTCAAGACATAAACCAAACACTCTGTTAATCCACCCAAACACTGTCTGTTGAACACAAGAAGCAATTAGTTAATGTTTGTTAGCAAACACTGGATTCTAATGGGTATTATCCATTGCTACACTGAAACATTTTGTAAAAGCCCAGGTAGGTTAAATGGGTTCATGTGGAAACAGGGTGTATTGGCAAGGTTCCATCCTTTATTTATTCATTTGCTTACAATTGTATTGATTTTTGAAATGAAAAACATAAGCAAAAGACATAACCACCACTGTATTACTTTAGAAACATCCATTAATAATGGGTGTATTGACAAAGCTGACAAAGGAAATAAAAAAATAAAAAAATAAATAAACCAAGCCGCCCCTTCAACTGCAGTCCGCAATACTGGAATATAGTCAAGAACTGGAGTCTTATCGTTCACCTTGGCATATTCACATAGATATGTTCCCTTTGTCTCATCTTTTAAGTAATTATCCTGTGGTTGGGGCTACCAAATCCAATGGAGAAAGGCACCTACCCACATGGGAGCTGTTTATCCAAAAGGTGGTGGATAGCCATTTGTCAAGGCTGTTTTACCTTGGATTTCTCACAAAGCAAACTGTGCTACTTACATACTGTCCCACAGTGCTTAAAGAACTCTCTAGGTTGATTGCAATTTAATTGTGCAGTCTACAGATTGCCCCCTCCACAGCGAGCTATGTACTCTGTTTACCAACATTAGAAGGATGGAAGGCTGAGTGAGGCTCAATCTGTCTACCTGAACCCACCAGAATCGAGCTCAGGTTATGGTCTTGACTGCTGTATTGCAATTTAGCCACTGCACCACAAGGACATGAAGTTGCACTTGATGGCATTGAGGAAGTCATGGATTCTATATTTCACATATTAAATGAAAGGGAGATCTATTCATTAATGTAAATAGAGCATTCAGAGAAGAGAGATTAGAAATGCTCCCTGCTTTGTTTTCCTCTGTTTCATTTCTAAACTGAAATATTTATATCCTATCTTTGTGACTTTTTGAGCATCCTCACGGCAGCTCCCAAGCATCACTTTAAATAACATGCAATCAGTATAACAGCTAAAAGAAAGAGCTCAAATAAACATAGTAAACTCAGTAACTGGCAAAACATACTACTAATATAGTAGTCCAATACACTAAATAAAGATGGGATCTTTTGGGTAGGGAGTTTCAAATTCTTGCTGCTGCCATTTTATTTATTTATTTATTTGTTGAATTTATACCCCGCTTATCTACTATGTACTCTAAGCGGCATGGACACTTCTCCGCTTGTCTTCTCAGTCAAATATCTCTCTGATGGCACAGGGATACAAAGTGAGGTTCTGAACTGGGTTCAGACAAATTACATTTTCACAATTAAATCAGTCTGAGCTGGACCAATATATATGGGGTCCAGATTAAAGCAGAATGAAACAAAAAGTGAGCTTGTAAATTGATTTGGCTCTGGAGCATAAATCAAATTGGACACACTATGAATTAATTCAACTCCTTCCCCCTCTGTGTATGTGTTTTATTTAGGTGAAAAAACGGTAACATAATCTAGTACATAAGTCCCTGCAGCTGTCTGAAATGTGGTGGGGTTTTATTTCATCTCTAGGCTCTTATGTGTCCATAGAAAACCACAAAGTGTCATAGTCATTTTGGTTCTGTACCACAACTCAGCTGGACTCACACCTACAGACACTTAAATGTGGCTCGCCTAGAGCAAAGGTCACTCCTAGAACAGGAACCCAAGGCAGAAATTTATGGGATTTGTAGTCCAACGAATCTGAAAATCCTATGCCTAATGATGACCCATTCTTGCGTACCAAAAAGCCAGCAGCAAGGAGAGAGGACTACAAGGACAAACTACAGCTGAATACATGTGGATTCATTGTGAGCAAAAAAATGAATAACGAATAATAAATAAAAATATCTTCAAGGCATCTTCAAGATGTTGTGTGTGCCCAGCTAGGACTGAGAAGAGACAAGTGGCCAGATTCCAAAGCAATCTCACAGATAAAATTCAACCACCTTCTCCTCCAGGGCGGCTGACTCTGGGATCTCCCTTTCTCTCTCTGCCTGGTGGCGTGGAGAACTAGGGCAATCATCTCGAGAATTCTGTCAGTGTCCTAAAGACCCAGACACCCACCGCCAAGATGGAAAATTGTAAACAAAACAAACTATCAAGTTTTGCAACCCTGCTATATCTTGGACTCTAGGGAGGTCCCTTTCAAACTTTTGGAAAGAAAGAAAATTCGGAATGTGAAGGATGTGCATTTGACACATTTTGTAAGGAAACATCCTTTATGTCCATTCCTTGGATTCTGTTCTGATTAGTTCCAAGAATTAATCTTTGATTCTCCACCAGGAGCCGTGCAAGCATCTAAGAGCACATGGATTAAATCCAAAGCCTGGGAATATTGCTGTTTCAAACCCTTACTTTTACAACCCTTCTCCCCAGTGGCTACACTGGCCATGGAGTCTTCCTTGTGTTCTGAGACTGCCTTTTCCCTATAAAGTGGGCTTCTGCTTCCTTAGAGCCAGGCAGAATGGAGAACACCCATGCATTCCTCTGAGCCAGGCATCAGCAGTTAGGGATTTTGTTGTTGATGATGATGATGAGTTCCCTGTTAGCTCAAATTGAATAAACCATTTGAGAAATCTCTCCAGCAGGCTACGCTTCATTTGTCATGTCAGTCTGGTGCTCACCTCTTTGCACTTGTATTTAGTGCCATTGATTTGTCGGAACACAAGAATATTAAGAAGAAGGCAAAATGGTTGTTCCTAGTTGTCACTTAACTCTCTTGGTCTTGTGTGTCTTTGATGTCAACAAAACCCATGTGCTGAGATCAGCACTTAAGTTATGGCCTTCAAATGCAGTGATTCCTAACCTTGGGTGACCTAGATGTTCTTGGACGGCAACTCCCACAGCTCGTAGTGAAGGCTTCTGGGGATGCAAGATTCCTTGAGATGCTGCAACCAGCCAGCCTTGACTGTATTATTCACAAAAGCTGAGGTGTCTTCAGATCCCTATAATAAACACATGCAAGGTTCAACCCATTTTAGTTTATTTTAGGGAAGATTTTTGCTTCATTGATTCTTCCCTACACACACACACACACACACACACACACACACACACACACACACACACACACACACACACACAGAGAGAGAGAGAGAGAGAGAGAGAGAGAGAGAGAGATGCACATGTGCACTATACACAGCCTTGTTGACATAAAGCCAACAAGAGAAAAAGAATTTTGGCCATGACACGGTTGTCATGCCATGTAGCTGCTACTGGAGATTCTCACCCAGCTTTGGTCCTCAGCATTTTTCTCATTGTAAACAAAACCAGCAAGCCATTTGGGCAGCTTCTTAAAGAAAAAGCAGTATGTGGGAGACTCGAGTTTGGGACACATTTGGCAAGCACTGAAATTGTTCCTGCAATTGTAGCAGATAAGAAATCACAGTTGAATTATTAATGGAAGACCCAAGATCCCCTACAGCCTTGCACACATTCCAATATTTGATCTGAGCTGGACGAGTCTTGCAGACTCTGAATCACGCTTCAGCCTTGAAAATAAGTTCCCAGGTTCCACAACCCAAAGCAACAGGTGGTTGGGCAGAGATGCCACTGAAGTTCAAAACACACTGCCTGGGTAAGTTATTCATTTGGACAGCAACTTCCACAATCACACAGTGAGCCTAGTCAATGGCAGAAGGAAATCACAGTGGTTGCAATACCGATAGATAGATAGATAGATAGATAGATAGATAGATAGATAGATAGATAGATAGATAGATAGATAGATAGATAGATAGATAGATAGATAGATAGATAAGATTTGTTTGGAATACAAAGCATGATGAGTTGCTAATTGTCACTTCTCATCCGAAAGGGTCTTCCGACCCTCATGGGTCTTTGGAGGAGGTCCCCCCCCCGCTGTATTCATTTTTTATTTTAAATATTTTTTATTAAATTTTAAACTACATACAAACAACATAAGGAAATAACGAATTACAATTAACAATATAAGTGTACCCCCACCCCACGGGTCCATCCATGCATTCTTCTTTGTTGCTGAGTCTTCTATTGTTCTAGTGATCTTCTTAAAGTCCTCTTCTCCAGAATTGTCATGAAATATTCGTAGACTCTTTCCCCTTTCCTTCGACTAATACATAATCTATAAATTTACCCCAGATATCGTAGAAAACGTCTTTTTTCATTTCTCCTCGTTTAACCTTTAAACTACAAGACAATTTATCATTTATAGCTATATCCCAAAGTTCGTTATACCAGTCTTCCATCTTAAGTTCTAGTTTTGACTTCCAGTTTTTTGCTATGATTAATCTAGCAGCTGTCATAAGATTTGCTATTAGTTCCTTTGTTGTAACATCATAATCTTTGCTTGTTAATAATGATTATAATGCTATTTCTGGATTACAATCTATGTCTATCTTAATCATATTACTTAGCTCTAAAAACACTTTTTTCCAAAACTTTTGGACTATTTCGCATTCCCACCAAAGATGCAGATATGTGCCAAGCTTTTTTTCACATTTCCAGCATATCTTAGAGTAACCAGGATTCATTCTATTCAGTCTAATTGGGGTTAAATACCATCTAGAAACCAATTTAAAATAGTTTTCTTTTATCCTGACCAATAATGATTACAATCTATGTCTATCTTAATCATATTACTTAGCTCTAAAAACACTTTTTTCCAAAACTTTTGGACTATTTCGCATTCCCACCAAAGATGCAGATATGTGCCAAGCTTTTTTTCACATTTCCAGCATATCTTAGAGTAACCAGGATTCATTCTATTCAGTCTAATTGGGGTTAAATACCATCTAGAAACCAATTTAAAATAGTTTTCTTTTATCCTGACCAATAATGATCTCAAAATTCTCATATTCCAAATTTTCACCCAGTCTCTTTGGAGGAGATTCTGAGCTGAAACACTCCTCTACCAAGCCATCTATTTATCTTGCACTGTTTTTCTTGGTTTATTGTTTTGTCAATAGTACTTGGACCAGAAATGGCAAAGCCAGTCTCTGCTTTATCCATGCTTGCGGTCATGGAGGCTACGGGTAGATACAATTTCTCTTTTCTTCCTGCCTGAGTTTGTGGGTGGTTATTGTGGCTCACACGACAGGGACCCACGGGAACTGCAACTCCCCCCTCTCCGCCCCACACAAATAGATTTCTGTCAGTTACCCTGGGAACATTACATCCCCATGGCTCCTGATCCCTGACCCTGGGCATCCACCACGGTAGGGGGTCCTTAGGGAAAAAGAAGTCACCTGTCTGATGTTTTCTTTCACTTACACCACAGAAAAAGAAGGGAAGTGAATCTGGTGAGGAAATACAGACATGCAATCACAGCTGCAGAAACAAAATATTACTTGTCATAATAAGGTTTCCATTTTTATAGTAAACCATATGAAGACTTTTGAACATTAAAAACACTGTTGCGGTTGGTACCACCATATACAACTAGGAAAACTGGCAAGTAAAGAGGTAGTAGTAGTAGTAGTAGTAGTAGTAGTAGTAGTAGTAGTAGTAGTAGTAGTAGTAGTAGTAGTAGAGGAGGAGGAGGAGGAGGAGGAGGAGCAGCAGCAGCAGCAGCAGCAGCAGCAGCAGCAGCAGCAGCAGCAATAGTAGTGACAGTAACCTGCAGTAATGTGAGCTCTGCAGACATGGAGGCCCTGTATCCACTCCTTGAGGAACAGGAGTAAGGCAAAAAGGAGATAACATGGAAAATATCATGGATGTAGCAATATTTATTAATTTATTAATTTATTTTTTAAATTGCCTTGTTTTTCTTATTAAAAAGGACCCGTGGTGGCTTACATCATCACAACAACCCAGTATTCTCTTCTCAAATTAATATGATGGGTAGATATGAAACAACTGTATTGGCGCAATGTGCGACATTTTAATTTTAAATTATTTTAAAAGGGGATTTAGAAGCATTTGGACACAAGTTTGTACCATTCTCTTATTAAGCTTCTTCCCCCCCAAAAAAGAAAGTAATAGCAAGTTGTGAAAAAACTAGTGAACATCAGCACAAGTAAGATCAATATCGCAATGAGTCAAAATAACAGTTTACTTTCCAAGCAATGTAAAGAGTAACTGGAACAAAATACTTTTAAAAACAAATTACCCAAGGTTTGCCAGAGACCTAGCCCTATAATTAACAGGGAAACCCATCATTCTGGGGTCTGCAGCAGGGCTAGGAGCTCTCATCTGCTTCTCACAGAACACATTATCTTGATTAAATCACAGCTATTTGGTCTATTGTGCCCAAGAGCATCTTCCTTCTTCGCTCCTCTCCATATCCATTTCTGTTGTATTCTATTCCTGTGTCCCATCTCTGGATCCCCCTGCATTCGTTTTTCAAAGCTACAATACTTACCGGCATTATCCTTCCCCTTTCAAAAACATCTGTTTATTTTCTTATGCCAAGATCTTTTGATCAGTCTCACACAGCTTTTCTTGGTTCCCTTTTCCCATCTCTACTTCCTGGAATGCAACCCACAAAAAGTAAAGTCAAGCCACTTCAGTATTGACTTCCTTCCTTTCCAAGTGCCTGGCCACATTTACTTCCTCCGAAGAGGGTTGCAAGGGTGGGGCGGGGAGCTTGCACTGCGTTGATGATAAAAATGCCACACGGATTGGGAAAGCTTCAGAGCTTTGCAGAAAGCTAATTACCTAGCAATTAAATAGGGTGAGGGGAAACAATGGGGTGCTGCAGAGCTGGAAAAGGATAAAGATGCTTTTTCAGTTGACTTTTGACTGTGCTTGAACTTCAAGCATCCAGCTGTTCCATACCATGTTTAAAGTATCAAGGATCTATTCTACTGAGTCATGGGATCAAGGATCTATTCTACTGAGTCATGGGATTTGGAACTTGGAATAAAACCCTCAGTTCCTTGGCACATTATAAGATCCAATTTTTTAAATGATGGGTAAAGATGGACACGTGCTTAGATGCCCTAAGCACATCTGATCTCACTTGATTTCGGAAGCTAAGCAGGGTCAGCCCTGGTTAGTACTTGGATGGGCGACCACCAGGGAATACCAGGTGCTGTAGGTGCCTAGAGTAGGAACTGGCAAGCCACTCCAGTATTCCTGCCAAGAAAACTCCATGGACATGGAGTCACAAAGAGTCGGTCACAACTGTAACGACACAACACACACACACAAAGATGGACACAGTGCTTCGTACAGCTTCATACAGTTGGCCCATCTCCCCCCCCACCCGCCTGGTTGGCCAGGCCACTCACCTGATTTCAGGGGCTGCTGGGATCTTCCTTTTGTTGGCGGCACTCCAGTCCAGGCAGGGGTCCATCTGCTCCTTCCCTGCCTCCTCAGGCAGCTCACAACTCCAACAAGGAGGCAGGATGGAGAGTCTCCCTGTGCAGTAAATGACTGATCGGCTACCTAGGGAGGTGGGGAAGGGTTGGCCAGGCTTCTGCCCAGCATGGAATGCAGCTGCAGAAGAAGAATTCTGGTGATATCCAAGGTCCAGTGAGTGGTTTGGCTGGCCAGGTGGAAGGGAGATGGGCATGTGTGGAAGCTGTGGTGCTGTGCTTGGTAATTTGAATGAAGCTGCATGTAGAAAGAAGTGTCCATCTCTAATGATAGGCCTATAAATATTGAAGTGGTATTAACCCTTCGTCCCAACCAACCAGAGCCTCCCTCTCCTTGTTGCTCTGGGTGGCCACTCCGAGGGAGGCCTGAAGTGTCTCTACTAGGTGTTGGTCCTTCTCAGTGGCCGCCCCGTCTCTTTGGAACAGGCTGCCTTCAGAGCTCAGGCTGGCTGAGTCACTGCCGGCATTTAGGCAAGCGCTAAAGACCTGGCTCTTTGGGGAAACCTTTGGAGATCACTGAGCATTAGTTGGTTTGTTTATTTGTGAGTTGTTTGATATTTCCCCCTCTTTGCCTTCTCTGCTATGTTGTATGTTGTGTTTTTATTCCTATTTTTATTTGACTTTTCTTGGGTTGATTTGTTGGATAAATTGTTTAGATTGGCAATTTCTTGTACACCACCCAGAGTTCCTGTGGCAAAATCAGGCAGTCAACAAAAATAAATAAATAAATAAATAAATAAATAAATAAATAAATAAATAAATAAATAAATGTATACAATAGAAATGGGCACAAAATGAAAAAATGACATGCTGTTTCATTGTAACAAAACTCAATTTTCTTTTTTGGAAATGAAATGTTTCATCCTCCCTTGTCAGAACATACCAGTACCACCCTAGGGAGTCAGGACCACAGGCTGGAAATTGCAATCTGTGTGCAGAAAGGAGGTGGGACCTAGGAAAGGATGATGTACCAGTAAGATATAGTGGTCCTTCTGGGAAGAGATGGGCTGTCAGATATATCAGTGTGAAGGATGATTTTATGGTTTATTGGGAAAGATCCCATGCAAAAATCATATGAAATCAAGAGGATACAAGATCCAGCTTCTTTTACCCATAAACCTCTTTTATTTAAATGTAAAGAGAAAGGATTCACTGGTGGCTACATGCCTGATGGATTTTGATTCTGCCTGAAGCAATATTTGCTTTGTGCCCCAGATCTAAACCAAAGACCCAGATCCTCTTGCCTCCTCGTGCTGGCATAATGCGCACAGTGTAAAGCTGTAAGTAAATTGTTTCAAGGTAGGAAATCACAAGAGAGATCCTGGATTCCTGTTGTTTACTCTAGCAAGGCAAACTAGAGCAGGTCCATTGAATCAGTGGGGATTTAGTGAGTTAGATCCTCCATATGTTCCATTGATTCAAATGGGCCTACTCTAGTTGTCACTTACTTTACCACAGTAAGTTGTAGTTACCTCCGGAGATGGTGAGGGCACTAAATTGGAGGCATTCCAGTGGAAAAATAGACCACTGTCTGTCAGCACTACTTTAACTTGAATTCCTGCACTGAGCAAGGGGTTAGATGAGGTGGCCTTATACAGAGTCCAGCCCTCTCAAAAAAGCACAGTGGGGAATTGAACTCCCAACTTTTGGCTCCTCAGAGCCTCATGACATGGTGCAGTGGTTAAATGCCTGTACTGAAGCCAAAACTGTGCTGGTGACTTGGGGTTCAATCCCAGGTAGCCGGCTCAAGGTTCACTCATCTTTCCATCCTTCCTAGGTAGGTAAAATGAGTACCCAGCTAGCTGGGGGGGTGGTGGAGAATGTGTAGCGTGCATACTGTAATTAAACTGTCAGCCACCCAGAGACTACTTGAAGTGGTATGGGGTGGTATATAAGCAGAACACTTTGCTTTTCAACCACTGAGCAATACAACAGTTCTGGACAATGCTGTTTCAAGCTCTTTTCTTTGAAAATGGGAGGGTGAGAAAGGAGAAGAAGGTGGAGCTGAATGAGAGTTGGCATGGCAAACCTCAGATGTGCCAAGCAAAGAACCATAGAACCAGAAGGGACCCTGGAGGTGTCTAATCCATCCCCACTACTAAATGCATGATCCACAATGCAGGAAGAAGCTACAGCGCCACTGGCAAGTGTCTAGTCAGATGTTGTCTCAATTTTCTTTTCAAATATCTCTGGGTCACAAGAGAAACCACAACCCATGTTCTACTGCCAAATTGCTCTTGTATTTAAGAAGCTCCTTCTAGCTAAAATCTGCTTCCCTGCAAATACCTCCCCCACATGGGTTCCTGTCACGCCACCTACTCCATCTCTGTAATACAGCCTTTTAACATGCAAGTGACTTCTTCCAAATTCTGCACGGGAGCTTCAGCAGGCAGCAAAACTCTTCCAAGCATCTGAAGAGCTGCATGCGGTGGAGATGGGGCTTCCATGTCTAATTATTGCCTCCGTAGATATGCATTGCAAATGACTGTCCACTGAATCTATCTGATGGGGTATCTCTGGATACCGTTGTATCTGTGCCAACACTGTTGTTGATGGCTTCCTTCCTTTGCCCCCGTTTTGCAAAGGATTGGCCCTTATTCTGAAATGTCAGGGACTCCGTGGACCTCCATGGATGGTTTTAATTGGTACACACAAGACCCTGACTTATGAAATGCTGATGTGGCAGGAATTCCTGCCAAGAATGTGAAGCTAGAAACCCCAATGAGTAAATTTCACAGCCACCGACAGATGTGTAGCTAGCAGGGATCCAAAACTTCCAAACTTATTTACAGAGTAGAAGGGCTGATTCTTATCTGCTATCAATTCCCATTCTGCACTAGAGCTGTTACAATCAACCAACCAACATGGTCAGTGATACGACTGGGCAAAATTATTTCCTCCGGTGGTATATCTGCTACTTAAGGGAGACGGTTTTATCATGGGAACTCTTATCAGCCTACACAGTTTTAATTTATCCCCAACTGATTGCTTCTCCCTGGTGAGCCACCAAAATGTAAACTCCTGAGGATTTTGATATGACTTGGCACTAGGAATGGGTACAAATAAAAAACTAAATCACAAGTAGAGATGGGCACAAAAATTTTTTTGTTCCATTATTCATTATTTGTTTCGTTACGTGACGAAACGAATAATGAAAATTGTGATGAAATTGGAACGAACCGAACAGAACCATGAAAATTAGGTTCATTACATTTTGTTTTTGTTAATGGTGACACGCAATGAAATGAGCTGTTTTTAAATGTTAAAAAACATCCTGAATATCCATAAAAGCCCAGAGATAATTATTTATTCTGCCTGATAGTACCTACCAGGGAGGAATGGGTCCTTAAAATGTGCATTTATGTCTTTTCTCAGATTGCTGTATTTTTTTCCCTTAAGGGGAGTTAGAGGACATCGACCCAAAATGGCTCCCAGATACCTAATATTGATTTCTTGGGTATTAAAATGCCCTGGACATCTGTAAAAATGCAGCGATAATTATTTGAAATTATTACCTACCAGGGGGTTGCGGTCCTTAAAATATTTGTTTTTGTCTTTCTCCCATCCTGATGTATTTTTTCTTTTCTCTTTAAGGATGACACAAAATGGATTCCAGCCACAAGATGGATACAAACCATGTGATGGGATCATGTAAATTCTTGGACAATTTCAACCAATAGCATGCCCAGGTTGCACACTGGGTAGGTGTGGCAGCCACAAAGGGCATAAAAAGCTCTGGCAGGCCCCGTCCTCCTTGCAGTCTGCAGTGGGAGTTATGGTGGGATTGCTGTCTCTGCGACTCATTACTTTGGGCCAGCCAGGCAGGTGTGTGTCTCTGTGTTCCTGCTGGCTGCATCCTGGCTCTTAGGGGAGAGAAAGAAGAGATTTCGCTTGCAGCCACCCTGTGTGCATGCGTACCTCTCGGTGAGTACCCTCCCTGCCCCACAATGCAGTCACTCTGCAGCTGCCTTACACCCTGGGCAATGCCTGCCACTGCCTTTGCAGCCTCCCTGCATACCTAGTCTATACTGTGTCTCTACCAGCATCATTATTTTTAGTGTTTCTCCTCTGGTCTGGGGCATTGGGGGACACCTGCATGCGGAAATGCTTTAAATCATTCAAAAAGCGGGTAAAAACAAAAAGTGAAAAACAAAAAACAAAAAAAGAAATGATTTTTTTCAAAAAATTCGCAAAAAATAAAAATGAACTGAAACGGGACCCACAATGAAAAATGAAAAACCGAAATGTCATTTTTTGATTCGTGCCCATTTCTAATCATAAGATTTGACAGAAAATGCTAATTTGTTTTTATTTTCATTCATCCGAATATGTGCCCCCATGACAAATAGGAATCACTTTTTAGTGTCTTTTATCAGTTTGTTGAGCTATAACATGACCTGCAGAAATACTCCATCACAGGTTATAAACCCTGATAGAGATGTGTCATCTCCAGGCTTAAAACCAGGGTAATTCAAGGGCCAGATGCAGGGGAATGGTATCAGAAGACAGATATCTAGTCTCATGCGCTCCCAGAGGCATTTGGCGGGGCCACTGTGAGATATAGGAAGTTGGACTAGATGGGCCTTTGGCCTGATCCAGATGGCTGTTCTTATGTTCTTATGACTTGCCAGGTACCTAGAGAAACCAAAATATCAGAAGTATGAGTTGAAGTATGCTGTGAAGTATGTGTTGAAGTTAATGATTAAGAAAAAAACGTTAACCTTAACAGAGTTTACAGTTATTCTCCCATGAAGAAAGATAAACAATATAAAAAGAACTAGTTATAATGAAATAACATAGACCCCCTTAATTCTGTAGAAAAATAGAATTGATGCATTGTTTGACAAAAAAGATATATACATTAAACACAAAATACAATGCTTGATACTCAGCTATATATAAACAACTTAAAACAGTTTTATACCTGCTTATACTCAGCAATCCCTTTCATAACACAATGAAAGAACCCAGAACTGTAACTTAAACTTTAAATGTATACTGCGAGTAAAGTATAGCCCTCAACTTTAACAAATAAGTATACAGCATATACAGTAGGCAGAATAATACACAGCAAGCAAACAGCTCAAACAGAGCTAGCAAGTCGGTGTGACTGAATCTAAGGAGATCCAGCAAAATGTAACACCAGAGCCTTTCCTTAAATACACTCTGGCTGCTTGATTGCCTACCCCTGCCGGAGGCAGGGCAGAACCTCAGTTTGATTGCCTCACCTGTATTGCCACACCCCAAACACTCCTTGTAATGCTTTCTAGCAAGAACAGGTAAGTCAACCTCATTCACAATATTTAATTTATATTTGTTTTAAATTTTATAAAAACTCAACAGTTCTCCTGACTCTCCTCCAAATCTAGTGAATTGTGGTTCCCCCAAGTCAGCTGCCGAAGGGCACTTTCCTGGGGGACCCACGTCCAAAATCCAGTCTTCACCAAACTTGCCTGGCATGTAGAGGAGAGGAGAGGAGAGGTTCTTGATGTTTTCAGTGCCTCTATACATCATGGGAGTAATTTTATAGGTTCTAATAATAAAAAAGGAATGATCAAATTTGTTTGTCAATTCATCGGGGGGCAAATAACAAATGTATTATTCATTATTTGTCACCTTTGACAAATGATGCATCCAAACAAATCACAATTTTTCTGATTCCTGCTCATCTCTACTTAGCCCTTCTGCCCCAAGACAAGAGCAAAACTACATGTGTTGTCTAGATGGCAAAGGGTCATTGAGTACCTGCTTGTATGGTCTTCGCCTATGCAAAAGGAGATAGGCAATTGATTCTTGGAGGATCATCTCAAGCTGACCCTGCAGTCACCATTTTGGGATTCAGGTGTCTGTAGGAGGTGCTTTAACATCTGGCCAGGATGGCAATTGATAGGAGCAAGGCAATATCTTACAACAGCCTAGCCAATTGTTTTTTTTTAAATGTCTGTATCAAATCACCCATATTAAGCTTGTTCTCCTCCCTCCCATTCTTGGTTGATCTGAACAATGGGAAGAAGGCTAAACATGTAACACAATCCACAATGAGAGTTAAAATAGAATTTATATAAAAATTGTGGGAAAGGATAGGCAGAAAAAAACTTAGATTGTGCTAAAGGAACGGGGACCAAAACAACAATAATCAAAACCCAAAGTGCCATCACTAAATTTAATGAAGTTCATGCATAGATGGTCTAAAAATGTTGGAAGAAAAATCATAGAAATGTGTATCTTCATAATGTCATTAACAGAACTGGCCACTCGAGGGGGGTCTATGCATAGGAAATTATCCATGGTTTCAGCATCCACAATGCTTCTTGAAAATTACCCCCTACAAATATGGAATCCCACTTATAAAACCTTGAGAGTACAAATGTGATCACACGGGGAAATAGATAGCAATTTGAATGCCTGTTAAGCAATCACATCCATTCTGACCTTGATCTGTGCCCAAGATGGACTTTTTGGTTCAGCTGTAAGGCTCCTATTTTGGGGGGTTGGGCTGGAGCAGACAGAAGGGCCTGCATTGAAGAAGATTGCTGGCATTCCTATCTGCAGGGCCAATGAGATGGGTTTTGTCAGCCTTTGTCAAACCCATGCATCCCCATTGTCTGCTCTGTATATAAAATGTACAGGAGAGGGAAAGCTAGAGCCCACCATAGTTTCATAGAAGTGGTTCTCAACCTTCCTAATGTCATGACACCTCATGTTGTGGTGACCCACTTGCCCTACTTGGAAGAGGCCACAAGCCCCCTTTGGCAGGCCATTGCTGCAGGTGCCATCGAGCACTTCCCTCTACAGCATCCTCAGCCAACTGCAACCTCCGGTGCCATTGACTGACATCACCTCCAACCTATCAAGCTGTAACTCACTCTTTCCCCCCTTCCTCCCCCCCTCCAGACCCAAGCTGTTTGTGACTTTTTCTTCACTGGCTCATGATGACCTCTGTGAGATGGTCATTTGACTCCCCAAGGTTGGGAACCACTGCTTTATAGCAAAGATTCCTATGATGAGAAAAACGGTGTGACTTGAACTTAATTCCGGTTGAAGAACAATGTATGAAAGTGATGCTGGAGAGGGATGGAAGATGGAGCAATTAGAGGAGGAGGAGGAGGAGGAGGAGATGACACAGAAGGTACAATCGTGTGGAAAGAGGAGGAAGGAAGCAGCTGACTTCATTGGTCTCCTATTCCTTCTGACTCCTATTCCTCCCATGAGGTTTTTAACACTCTCCCGTTCCTGTGATTCTCACTCTGTCATTCAAATTAAATTTGGGAAAGGAAGTGTCACAGTGCAAAGTCCCAGGTTTCCCCTTGATGTGCAGAGAGCGTTGGTGAGGGACTCTGAGGGGTTGAGCAGGGTGAGACTGGGCACATGTGTGGGGGCATCCATTTTCTGCTGGGGGGCACGGGGAGGGGAAGAGAGCTCCCGTTTCCCATTGTTTTACATTTCAGTTCTACTAAATCATTATCTTTTACTCATTTAGATTCCATAGTCAGGAAGCTGTTAAGAACCCAATTAAGTGGTAATTGCCCAGGGCACTCTATTGTATCTTGGGCTGACTATAAAGATATGATAGTTCTTAAAGAGGTCTTATTGTAATCAGATCTTGGTGCATTTAGATTAGTACTGTTAATCTTATCAGCTGAATTCTGGTGTGGCGGCAGTGGCAGGGGGGGGGGTCCTTCTTGGCTTACTGGGAAAGCTATTCCCTTGTCAGCTCCCATCCAAGGAGTAACCAACCTGCCTTAGCTTTCAGAATTAGATAAGACTGGGTAGGTTTCAGGGTGTTAAGCAAAGAAGTCACCACTAGCTGTAGGCCAAGCATGGAAGATCCAAGGAGAAAGCAGTCAGTGCACTATGTACGGGGCTTATCAGTAACCCTCCCCCCACTTTTTTTGAAACTGAAAAAAAAATGCCCAAATTGTCTAGCAGCAGACTATCGTGCATAGGGGCAATGGCATATGTTTAAACTTAATTGCCCAGAAAGGCATAGTCAACCATTTAAGCCAGGCATATCCAAACTTCAGCTCTCCAGATGTTTTGGACCACAACTCCCACAGTCTTTGCCATTGGAAATACAGGCTTGGAATTCTGGGAGCTGTGGTCCAAAACATCAGGAGGGCCAAAGTTTGGTCATGCCTGATTTAAGCCACCTTGGGTCATTTCCAAGAAGAAAGGCGGGGTTAAAATATTTAAAATAAACCAATACATATTTAACCCTCATGTTTTAAATGGCCCATAGAACAAGGCTGACATTATCCTAGTGGAAAACAAGAGTGCTCGGACAGACACACAAATGCACAAGTTTACCCCTAGTTAATCAATAAATGAATAAAGAGGAATCTCACCATGTCACCGCAAGGAGAAAGGTTTTTGTAATCCTCATTTAGCCCCTGAAAACAAACCAGTGCACACTTGAGATCCCTTGTTTTAAGCATCCTTAATAACTACTTTACTCTTCTGTCTGGTCATGCCAGTCGTCTCTCTGCCCCATCCCTGCATCCTCAGAGCACTCTGCCCCATTCCCCAGGAGCCCCCTGACTCTTTCAAGAAAGTGTATAAAATGCCTTATTACAAATTCTCCTTGGCTGGCCTATTTATTAAGAGAGCTAATTCCCATGTCTTGTTGGAGGAAAATATCTAATTTTCCTGTCATACTTCAGTCAGCCTTTGTCCTTTTTGCTTCAGCAGAAGAGGCGCCCGCAGGCTTAGAGGTGGTTTTGATATTCTCAAAGTCAATGTCCCATACCAGTAAGAACAAGATATAATCTATTTGTGTGCCGAGGAGGTGTTAAGTTACCTGAATATAAAAAAGGACTCGCATCTCTGGTTTTGAGCTGGGGGAATTACAGTACAAGCAAAAACCTTCTCCCTTATCACTCATGTGTGAATTACTCATCCTGTTGTGCTGATCTGGAAATAGCAGGTAGATTCTTCTTCTTCTTCTTCTTCTTCTTCTTCTTCTTCTTCTTCTTCTTCTTCTTCTTCTTCTTCTTCTTCTTCTTCTTCTTCTTCTTCTTCTTCTTCTTCTTCTTCTTCTTCTTCTTCTTCTTCTTCTTCTTCTTCTTCTTCTTCTTCTTCTTCTTCTTCTTCTTCTTCTTCTTCTTCTTCTTCTTCTTCTTCTTCTTCTTCTTCTTCTTCTTCTTCTTCTTCTTCTTCTTCTTCTTCTTCTGTTCATTTGATTGGGCCATCTAAACCCACCCTCTCTATTACCCTCACATCTTCATTTCTGCACAAGGGACTGGGGTGAGTGATTTAAAAGCAATGCCATTCATAATTAGAGGGGAGTATCAGATAATGTGGAATGTTTCTTATCCAAGCAAAATTTCCAACAGATGTAGACAATGCTTTCTAAAAGATCTTGTCTGCTGGCTGTTTTTGGCGTGTGTGTGCTTTGTTTTGTTGGCTTGTTTTCATTTTTTCAAACAGCTTTATTAGTCCAAAATATTAACAGCAAAAGTATTATGTGCCTGGTAATGACTTGATAATAGGTTGCAATGGGATAATATTTGGCAACAGCTTTGTCTTCTCTCCTCATTAGAATAGAATTATATATTAACTTTCTGTTAATGCATCCGACTTTCATCATCACCATCATCATCATCATCATCATCATCATCTTCTTCTTCTTCTTCTTCTTCTTCTTCTTCTTCTTCTTCTTCTTCTTCTTCTTCTTCTTCTTCTTCTTCTTCGTCAAATTATCACACAGCAGACAAGATAACTGCACTAGATTTTGTATTACAAATCAGTAACCAAACAAATCTGAAGTGTTTAGGACTATGTGATGTATCGGCAAATTATCTGAGCAGATCCTAGTAAGGTCGCCTTCTGCAGCTGACTGATGGTGACTATGGCCGTTTATACATGACCCCTAAACTCCGGGGCAAATGGCTCCCAGCTCCGGAGCTTAAAAATGTTTACCCACCAGCTCCGGAGTTTACAGGAAATTAGGTGCGACCATGCCCACTTTAGCGTGTCCCAGCGCACCTTTCAAGTACCTATTCTTCCGTCCTGAAAATTCCTTGATGCGGTGTAAAGATAGTGAGTGCAGGGCTCTCCTCGCTTCTGTTTGTTGTTGTTTTGGCTCCCGCCCCTTTAAGAGCTACTTTTACAGAGACAGGAATCTTGCGGGCAAGAGCGAGAGCCAGAAGGAGAGCCAGAACAGAGGTGAGGCACAATCTTTTCTTCCTTTTTTTTCTCCCTCCCCTCACGCAGCCAGCAGCCAGGAAGTGCGGAGGGGTGGGGAAGCAGGAAGAGCGACAAGCCCCTAAGATCTCTGGTCCAAATTTAAGTGGCCAGCGGATCTTAGGGGTCATGTAAAAGCGCCCTAAGTGAACTCCAGTTTCTTCTAAATACTTGCTTAGCTCTTTAGGCACCACACCCAGTGTGCCGATTACCACTGGGACCACCTGTACAGGTTTATGCCATCATCATCATCATCATCATCATCATCATCATCATCATCATCATCATCACAGCAGGCAAGATAACTACACCGGATTTTGTATTACAAATCAATAGTCGAATGCTTCCCAAGCATGATGTATCGGCGAATTATGCGAGCAGATCCCAGTAAGGTGGCTTTCTGCAGCTGACTGATGGTGACTATGTCAACTCCAGTTTCTTCTAAATACTTGCTTAGCTCTTTAGGAACTGCTTATTATTATTATTATTATTATTATTATTATTATTATTATTATTATTATTATTATTATTATTATTATTATTATTATTATTATTATCATCATCATCATCATCATCATCATCATCATCATCATCATCATCATCATCATCATCATTATCCATAATTGCATTTGTTGGCAAGTGTGTGTAAGAGTCCTGATCTACCTAAATTTGGTCTTTACTAGACTTGCACACCTCACAGTTCTGAACAGCAATAGCTCATTCAAATGGCTCATCTTTCTTCTAGAAGCCATACACCTGGCCCTATAACTCCATATTTTCAGAAAAAACTGTTAAGCCTTATAAAGAGGTTTTCAAGAATAGAGATAGGAATACACAGTGTTTATTGTGGACCTTAATTTGAGGTTGCCATGTGATTCTGTTGCTGTTTGCTGCTTTTTATATTACCCTGTTATTTCATACATTTCTTAGGGGGCGGGGGACAACACTGTTCTGGTTTTAACTTTCTTTGTGTTCACTGCCTATTTAATGGGTTTTTAATAGGTCAAGCAATATATAAATGGGAAAAATACATAAACCTAAGATTTAAAGTGTCTTACAGTATTAAAAAAACAAACAGTATTAAAAGCTAAGAACAATCACCAGGAACAAAATTTTTAAAAGAATTAAACAAATATATATTGTGGTCCCATTTTAAGAACCTTCTCTTTGAGAGCCAGTCACTAAGCGAAAGATTGACTGAACAGCAAGATCTTGGCCTGCTTGTGAGGATATTGGGACAAGAAAAGGGTCTTTTCTGATGATCTTAAACTCTGGGCAGGCTAAGAAAGGGAGATGCAGTCTTGAGGTAACCAGAACCCAGAGCTCCATAGGGCCTTATAGATCAAAAACCAATACTTCAAATTGTGTCTGGTAAAGGCCAAGACTGCATCTCCCTTTCTGAGCCTGCCCAGAGGCTCAGAAGGCCTCATCATAGATCTTTCTGTTCAATCAGTCTTTCCCTTAGTGACTGACTCTGGAAGCTGCCTAGATGCCCTAAGCACATCCAATCTCACATGATTTTGGCAGCTAAGCACTCCAGTATTCCTGCCAAGAAAACTCCTTGGACATGAAGTCGCAAAGAGTCAGTCATGACTGTAACAACACACACACACACACACACACACACACACACACACACACACACACACACACACACACAGAGAGAGAGAGAGAGAGAGAGAGAGAGAGAGAGAGAGAGAGAGAGAGAGAGAGAGAGAGAGAGGCCAATGGAGATGGTGTAACAGTGGGATTATGTGATCCCAGTAACCAGTCCTTGTAATCATCTGGCTGCTGCATTTTGGACTTGCTCAAGTTTCTTCACACTTTCCAAAACAAAACTGGTATATAGAACATACCACAGCAGTCCAACAGGGACATAACAAGTGCCTATATCGTCTTGGCCAGGTCAAGAATGGGAGCAGCTAGTATGGACTAGTATTTTTAGTCAAGGGAATGCACTGGAGTTAATGCACTTGTGTGTTTTTCTGTCTTGCTCTCCTTGTATTTCTAAACATTGTACAGAGCCCTGTGTGTTGCAAGCTTCATTACCAGCAACTTTCTCTTTCCCTGTGTTCTACAACACTGGTGCACATGCATGTATGTATGAAATGTAGGCACAACTGGATCAGTGTAGCTTTTGTGTGGAGCTTTCTGTGAGCACCGACATCACCCCTTCACAGCCACCTGCATTCAGGTTAAATTGCTGTATTGGCACTTTGCAAATAATTCATGGGTTTTGAATAGCAGTTTGGGTGCTCGGTCTCTAATAGGTTTGCCATCACTGCACTATTGGCAGGCCTTCTCAGTGCCACTTCCAGGCCTTCTCAGTGCCACTTCCATCCTAACAGCAATTCCCCAGCTAAAACTACTTGCCATGCCATCAAATTTGTAATATGGAATGTTTAATATTAATGTGATTCCTTTATGTCTTTTACTAGTCATGTCTTATGAAACAACTGATGTTGGTCACTACCCTTAAAAAGATTATACATGTCTGCATTCTGCTAGAACAGTGATAGCAAACCCTGTGAAGGGACAATGTTGGGTGTCCACAGAAAGGGCTCTGAGTGCCAAAACTGTGCTAGAACAATGGTTGGATGCCTTCAAAAGGGGATTTGGACAGATTCCTGGAGGAGAAGTCCATCACAAGTTACAAACCATGATGGAGATGTGTAATCTCCAGGCTTAAAACCAGGGTACTTCAAGGGCCAGATGCAGGGGAGTGGTATCAGGAGACAGATATCTAGTCTCGTGAGCTCCCAGACGCATCTGATGGGGCCACTGTGAGATACAGGAAGCTGGACTAGATGGGCCTTTGGCCTGATCCAGCATGGCTCTTCTTAAGTTCTTATGTTCTTATGTTCCCACCTTGAGTCTGAAGATGTTCTTGGACTACAATTCCCAGAAATCCTGGCCAGTAGAATGAGGATTTTTAGTCTTAGAACATCTGCAGACCCAAGGTTGGGAACCACTGTGCTAGAAAGAAGACCCAACGATTTTCGCCAAGTTTCCCCTTTTTGGTTCAGATCATGACTGTATTCTCCACTTCAGTATACAAATTGTTTTTGCCTCCATCCTAACCATAAATCAAGGCCAATAACAGTGTGCAGCAGTCTGTTTCTAAATGAGCAGATTATATGTCAAAGCTTAACATAGTGATTTGTAAATAAAATGAGAGGTTATAGTAGAATAGCAAACAGCTAACAAGGTCTCTGGCTCAATTAAAAAGATTAATATGAATGCCTATCCATTGTGCAGAAGTTGCTCTTAGTTACTCAGCACCAGCTGGTGTTGACAGTCTTCTAGAAATAGGAGGCTTATCACCAGGTTGTCACCAGTTGGGGTCTCTTGTTCCATTGACTGATATTTGCATGAATATCTATTTGTCTATATTGTTTTTTTCCAAACTGGCATCATCCTGATGTCCTGGGCTTCAGTTTTCAAGAATCAGCTCCACTGACCATGATTACAAGGGATGATGGAATTTGAATCTAAATTGTAGACTGTGCATTGAAAGATTGGGAAGGCTGGTTTATAGATAGAGATATATTTTTCTTCATGTCTCTTTGACAGGAGATGTTTGTTGTGTGTGTGTGTGTGTGTGTGTGTGTGTGTGTGTGTGTGTGTGTGTGTGTGTGTGTGTGTGTGTGTGTGTGTGTGTGTGTGTGTGTGTGTGTAGATCGAATCAATCGATCAGTCGATCAATAGATAGATAGATATGTCTTTGCATTTGGATAATCTTACATTTTTGTTCAGCACTTTCCCCACCCCCACTTATGGTTGTTGTAAAACACAAACAGAGCTTTATATTCTTATCTGAAACTTTTGTGCCTAGGATATTATTGTGTGGGTTTTGTCTCTCATGTCGTATTCAAGGTTTGATTTGCGTTGCTTTGAGACCTTTGAAATTTCCAGGCATTAGAGTTGAGTTACGTTAGCTTTCTCTTCCTCTCTTTCTTTCTTTTTAAAATAATGAAGTTTAAAGGGTATCACTCTGTCACATAGTCAAAACGGATACATCAGGGATGACTAATATCCCATTAAAATACCTCATCTTTGTTCATCCTTCTAAGTACCTGAAAGCAGGAATGTCACCGGTGGCATGAGTCTGCTCCAGCGTGGATTAGTAAATATTTTAAATTGTTTATGCAACACTTCAGCAAGCTCAGATATTTAGCTGCATGTATATTCTTTTTCAAAATGTTCATCATCTGTTTCAGAGCTCATAGTGGAGCAATTCAAGGGTCTGTTTGGACTGACTCAAGATGGGAGAAGGGAGTGGGGGTTCCATAATACAGGAAGCTCCATTTCACTCAACATATCTTCCAAGGTGGGCCAAAGTCTTGATCATATGTCCTAGAGCCTGCTTCTGAGCAGCTTGTGCCACCCCACATCCATCTTTCAAATCCCACTGCACTTACCCTTAACTTAGCAGTAACAAAAAGGCATTGGGAGGAGGAGGAGAGAGACACATCTTCTCATTTGCCATGATTTAGCAAGCATGGGTGGTGAAGGAGTGAAGACAGAGGATAACCCCTAGCACTCTATGCATATATTCAATACAATGGTCAGAAATGTTTCTGTTTTGTTAGTCTCTGTACTGAACCCAGGTTTTAAGGGGATAACTGCATCCTTTTAGGGGAAGTGATAGTCCATGCCTCCATGTTGTGTAGCTGGAAACTGCCCACATCCAGGATGGTGCTGAGTCAAAATGGGCACAAAACAAAAAATGAAACAGTTTTGTCATTTTGTTATGTAATGAATCGTTTCGTTACGAAACGAAACAGTAGAACGAGTTTCATGATGAAATGAAATGAACTGTCATTTTTGATTCTAATAATGAAATGAATTGAGGAACCAAATTGGCTGGGTAGCTTCCTTGGACTCTTCCCTGTAAGCCCCTGTGGGGTACAGGGATCACATTACACCCCTATTAAAACAGCTTCACTGGCTGCCAATCAGCTATTGGGGACAATTCAAGGTGCTGACCTTGACCTACAAAGCACTATATGACCTGGGTCCTAGCTACCTCAAAAATTGAAATCTCACAGTATGAACCAGCTCAGGTGTTAAGGTCATCAGGAGAGGCCCTTCTCTCCATCCCGCCACCCTCACAGGTACATCTCATGGGAACCCATAAAAGGGCTTTCTCAACTGCTGCACCCAGACTCTGGAACTCCCTTCCACTAGAGGCCAGGGCTGCCTCATCTCTGTTGTCCTTCTGGAAACAGGCAAATACCTTTATCTTCAGCCATGCTTTCCCTGAATGATGGACTACCATGATGTGTCTTTTATATGAATCTATATAGGATCACATAAACTTTGTGTTTATAACTACTTATAACCTTGTAGCTTTAATGTAATGTTGTCCATTAATGCTGTAAGATGTTCCTCAATTTATTGTTCTCAATTACTACTTGAATTAATTGTACTGGACTGTATATTATCCCTCATTAATGTATGCCACCTTGGGTCCTTTTCCAAGGAGAAAGGGGAGGTAAAAATACTCTAAAATAAATATAAATTCATATTAAACTACAAAGGGGGTCCCCGATAGAAAAGAGGAAGAGGAAAATGTAGCATTTTAAACTCAAGCCTCATTCGCTTCTGTGATGTGGAATGCGAAGGAGAGGGGTAAGGCGAGTGCTGATAGGTGAAATGCTGAAATGGTATATTTTCATTTCATGCCTATCTCACTGCTGAGATGGACATGAAACATGAGCTCTGACATCAGGCTGAGATGACAGGCTGGTCAGTACTTCTGTTCCAACAACTGGGTCAAAACAACAGCTAGGGCATCCCCCCCCAGGGATTCTGACCAACGTGAGAAGTGGACAAGGACTACCGGTTTGGGAGAAGGAATTGTTAAATAAACTAGCTCAAGGGAGACCAAAACCACTGGAAATTGCTACACTCGACATCAGAACATTGAAAGGACATAGCATGCCTTCAAGACGCCAGATGGAAGGACCAGAAATCCAAGGACATTGGAGAGGATTGCAAACTGATCAATCAGGGCAAGTCCAATTGAAATGGTGTTGCCATTGTCATGAGCAAGAACCTATGCCCCCAAGTGCCTGAGGTCCAGAAGAACTCAGACGGCCTCTTTCACCGTCTGTCTACTGTAGGTTTTTTCTACATATGCCCCCAAAACAGGACTTGACAAGGACACTATAAGGGTCAGTTCTGGACTCTACGACAGGCCAAAATCTCTGCCAGTCCTGATGAAGACATACTACCCCTCTGTGATGACTTCAGTGGTCACATGGGAAGCACCCAGGATGGATACCAGTGCCACGGAAACCAAGGGTATGGAAAACACCATGAATATGGATTGTGAATCCTTGACTTTGCTGAAGCAAATGATCTTGTAACCTGCAACACATTTTTTCAAGAAACAAACAAACCATATCATCTCCGGTTGATTTTATCCCTCTGGGAAGACACAGTTTTCCCCACCTTACTCAACACAAAAGTTATCCCCTCTGACCTCCGCACCTCACAATACCAGCCACACATCTAAAGATAAAAATGCCACAAGATTTACAAGACAGTTGTTTGCCCTGTTGCACTTTGTGCTAGGATGCAACAATGGGTGAAGAGAGCCACCTCCATGCCATGGTAATGTGCATGTTCCATTGGACATTGGGTATCTCCCTACTTGACCGCATCAGAATTGATAGTACCTGGCAGCAAGTAGGTGTGGTATCAATAATAGAGAAGATGAGAGAAAGCCAGCTCTTCTGGTATAAACACATCCAGAGAGCAGCACCTTCCACTTTCACCAAACTATGGTACCTCCTGGAAATCAATAGCTAGTGAGCAACCAAAACAGAGATGGCAGGACACTGTCAATAAGGACATGCAGATTTTCAGCCTGCACCCTGAAGACACAGACAGTCATTCAAAGTGGAACTTCAGGATCCGAAAAGCGGACCCTGTGCCTGCAGGAAAACACTAGGAAGAAGAACTGCAGCCTTTAAGTGGGGTGGTTTGTGACCTTGCCAATCCTGGTCAGCTGGAGCCTGCCTCCTAGTGATTTCATTAGTGAGTCATTTGCCACCCATGTTAGATCCAAAATGGAAGCCATCTGATTGGATCTGGGCTGTGGTTGTGGTAGTTTCAGCCTGGCCATCCCAGTGTGGCACCCTGTCAATCTCCTCAGCTTGTACAGTTTGGGCTGGTAACACTAAATGAGACTTCCAAGGCTTTGGTACTTTGTAAACTGGCAGCTTCTCCATTTGACCCTCCCTAGTTAATCAAGACCTCAGGGTGGAGCATGCTGGAATGGTCCTCCTCAATTATTAATGCATCCTTCAGGGACGGAATACTCCCTGCCTGATTGAAGGAGATGGTTGTGAAGCTTCCATGATGACTGATTTGTCCAACTATTGTCCGATAGCCATTGTTCTTTTGGGGGGCAAGGTGGTTGAGCATGTCACCACTGAGTGGCTCTAGATGTACCTGGAGGAGGACAGTGTCCTGGAACCATTCCAGTGTGGGTTTAGGCCATACCATGGGACTGAGACAATCCTGGCTGCACTGCAAGATGACCTCTTGAGGGAGCCCAACAGGGGATGCTCTACCTTGTTGGTCCTCCTTGATCTCTCAGCAGCTTTTGATGCCATCAACCATGGTATCCTCCTGGACAGGCTATCAGGGGTTGAAATAGGTGGCTCAGCCTTGTTTTGGCTCTGATCCTTCCACGGAGGCTGTGTCCAGCAAGTTAAGCTAGGGGAGGAGCTGCTGGCTGCTTGGGCCCTCACTTGTGGGGTGCCTCAAGGTTCAGTAATCTCCTCCATGCTATTTAATATCTATGTGAAGCTGCTGGGGAGGTCATTCGGACATCTGGAGTTAGCTGCCATCAGTATGCTGATGACATGGAACTCTACTTCTCCTTTTCCACTGCTGCAGTGGAGGCTGTCCAGACCTTGGAGTGTTGCCTGGCTGGAGTCATGGAGTAGACCGGGATTAATAGGGTCAAGCTGAATCCCAATAAGACCAAGGTTCTATTCTTTAGGTGGTCCTCCAATGGATTCATTGGCCCTCTCCCCAGTCTGGGTGGGTCTTCCATTCAGCTGGTCAAGACAGTGGGAAGTCTAGGCATTGTACTGGATCCTTCTATCTCCTTGGAGGGACGTCTTGGTGGACTACAAATTGGACATAAGTCAGCAGTATGATGTGACAGCCAAGAAAGCCAATGCGATTCTTGGTTGCATCAACAGAAGCATGGTGTCTAGATCAAGGGAAGTGATAGTACCACTCTATTCTGCTCTGGTCAGACTCCATCTGGTGTACTGTGTCCAGTTCCATGCACCTCAGTTTAAAAAGGATGTTGACAATCTTGAATGGGTCCAGAGGAGGGTGATTAAGATGATTGAGGGTCTGGAAGAAATATCTTACAAGGAGTGGCTTAGGGAGCTGAGAATGTTTAGCCTTACAAAAAGAAGGCTGAGATGGTATATGACAGCTATGCTTAAACATTTGAAAGGATGTGACATTGAAGAAGGGACTGGTTTGTTTTCCATGACTTCAGAGACTAGGACATGGGGCAATTGTCTCAAACTACAGGAAAAGAGATTCAATTTAAACATTAAGAAGAACTTCATGATGATTAGAGCTGTTCGGCAATGGAATATGCTGCCACAGAGGGTGGTGGGTCTCCTTCTTTGAAGGTTTTAAAGCAGAGGTTGGATGGCCATGTTCCATATGCATGGCAGGGGGTTGGACTAGATGGCCCTTGAGGTCTCTTCCAATTCCATGATTCTATGAACTGGATGTGGCTACTCGTTTGTCTCTGAACCATCATCCCTGTTGCTGAGTTATCTCATTAGACAATTCTCATCAGATATCACACACAGAACCAGCATCCAGCACATATTTTTCTCTTTAAGGCAATAATGACATTCTTCTTGTTCTCTCTGAAGTTCCTCTTTTCCCATATTCACAAATAATTTTGCTCACTCATTGACTGAGAAACAAATCAAAACTACAGAGCCACAGTCCCCCTCAACGATTTGAGTGAAAGGGCTTGACATTCATGGAATTACTTATCCGCAGTCAATAATTCTTTCAGGTTTTGAGTTTCTTGTCAATTGTTATTTCCCCTTCTGTGTTCCTTGGTTCTGCAAAGCTGGGTTGTTTTGATTTTTTTTTCTTTTAAGGAGAGAGCAGAGGGCAAAAAATAAAAACAAAAACCCACGATAGATACTATGGATTGCAATTATGTAAAGAGTATGGCTTTCCCTCTGTCAATATGACTTCAGTGTGCATTTTTAAGACTGGGACCCAAGTTGTCTAAATTGAAGTTTCCAGAAAGCAGATAATATAGTTATCTCTTCATGAAAGTTCATGAAGAGCTTTGTCTCGTTTGAAGTTCTCTGTTCAAGAATTCTTGCACCACATTCTGATTGCTGCCTGCACATCCATCGGGCTGCACAGAATCTCATTCCGTAGGGAGAGCAGGATGGTGAAAATCAATCCCAGACAAAAATCCTCTTGTTTATCATATCAAACAAGAAGACCTTTGTGGATACGTTGGACTACCAGGAAGACAAAGAAAGTGGCTCCTAGATCAAATCAAGCATGGACTATCTTTCAAAGCAAAACAAACAAACAAACAAAAACAAACAAACAAACAAAAATGTAAGGCTGTCCTACTTTGGGCACATCATGAAAAGGCAGGATTCTCTGGGAAAGACAACAGTGCTGGGGAAAGGGGAAGGAGCAGGAAAAGAGGAAGACCAAATACAAGATGGACTGACTCCCTAAAGGAAACCACATTATGGAGTTGAGCCTGGGGTGTTGAGGACAGGGCATTCCGGAGATCTCTCATTCATAGGGTGATCGTAGTTCATAGGGGCCTTGATGGCACCCATCAGCAACTGCATCAAAATAATAGAGCAAATGATTATACCCTCAGCCCCAGTCCAAAGCAACAATCAGGAGAATCCTGGAGTGATAGAAGAGAGGGGATTAAATCTATTGAGTGTTATAAATGCCAGCTTTTTTCTGCTTGGAGGGTAGACAAAAAGTCTTCAAACTATTTTGAATTCTTGCAAAATACCATGGAACGGCCAGGTTTTCTCTTTTTCTTTCTCTATCTCAACAAAAAATGTTGTGCATTTCCTTCAAAGTTTGTGTAAAATGTGTTGGATAAGGAAACCCCAAGTAATGCTCACTTGCTTATGAGATTGTCCTCAGGTTGTTTGCCATATTTTCCTGCCTATAAGATGCCCCCAAGTAACCCAAAATTGCAGTTCACAACCACACAATTCTTTCCTCGGCTTACTACCATGTATAAGATGCCCCCAAATATTTAGTTTAACCATTTTAGATAAAAATATAGTATTATACATGGGGAAACACTGTATTTTCTCTGACAGCATCAAGCCAGGTTGTTGTGCATGGATGTGAACTACGAAATAACTTGATGACACAAGTGGGCATTGCTACCCATTATAGGAAATGGAGAGCAGGAGCTGCTGCTGCTGCTAATGATAGTTTAGAATTCCAAATACAAAAGTGGAACAGGTGATACCTTTAGGCTACTAGAAAAAAAAAACATTGCTAATATTTTGAGGGTGAAACCCTCTTGCTCAGAGTAGTACCAATAGGTTACAACATGGCAAAAGGTGGATTTGCCAGGAGTTATTCCTTAGATGTAAGTTCCTTGGCAAGATGAGAAAAAAGCCAGGCAGTTTAGTTGAGGCTCAGAGCTTGGACATTCTTAGGCTGCATCCGAGTTGGAGGGAGGTGTTTTTCTTGTCCCCGTCCTTCCAAAGACATGTCATGTACACACATTCACACCTCTCCTCAATGTGGCTCATCGAGGCCAATGGTCCCTGCTTTGTGGGAACCTATGGATCATGTGTGGCACCTTAAAGATAAACTTTCATATCTTAATGTAACGTTTCGTGCACATGTGCACTTCTTCAGACATACAGCAGCAGAATGAGGTGTGAGATATACATTTCATACCAGATATTCATTGGCTGTAGTATATAGAGTTGGGGGTGGATAGGAGAGGGCAGGCAGGAGGAGGGGGAAGAAGAGGAGGGAGAGTTAATTAGTACAAATGTTGAGAAGATTAAATGTTAAGAAGTATAGGCTAGAGCTGTATAGTTTTATGGCCCACGCCAGCCTCTGTTTATGTTTAAGGATGGGAAGGAAATTCCTCAAGTGACAGAAACAAGATCAGATCAGATCTTTGATTTTTGCCTGAAAGTCTTGAAAAGACTAACACATCTACCCTCTCTGAAACTTCTACTATGGATCACATGGAGTCCAACCCCTGTCAAGGATGCATGGTGGGGAACTCTCAACCTATGGCTCCACAGCTTGATAACTAAACCACTGAACTATCCAGCAGCAGTTATCATTGGGTGCATTGCTCGTGAGGTATGAGTCTGGGCTGCACCAGAAGCTGTGGAAATCTTTGACAGTATTATGCTAAACCTCCTACTTCTTAACACAGAATCAGAATATCTTTACGCCCCTGCTATGAACCCCTGCGATGCTTGGTATGACATCTCTCCACTCCACCTCCTTCTCTTCCTCCTCTTCTGCTTTATAAGTCTCTCAGCTCCATCTTTGCTTTGCAGTGCCCATATAATATGCAAATCTGTTCCTCCCTGTGTGTGCAAACAGGAGGTTGAACAAACTGTCTATGCCTGCGTGGCCACCATAAAACGAGACACCACTGGCGTGTTGAATGTTGTGGAAGAAGGGGAGGAGGGAGGTAAGCAAGGCAGATAATTCCAGCCTGAGGGGCATCTGTTAATAGTCTATACTCTAATTGGATATTAATGAACTTTCTCTTAAAAGGTAGATTTTCCATGACATGTCAGGGGTTGGGGGCTAGGAATTTGCTTCTAAATCTTTAGAAGTCTTTTTGGCTTAGGGAGCTTTGTCAAGATTCATCTTTACTAATGCCAGCTGATCCTGTTTCTGGGTTTTCAAAATGTCAGATTGCTATGCATTGGGGCATTTGTAGATTTAAAGCAAGATGGAACAGAGCAAAGCCAGATCAGTCGATGTTGGGAGGAAGGAGGTTCTTCCTGCAACATTTAATATTCAGGTTTCTCGGTTGCCAACGAGATTTGCAGAATTCCAAGTTGAAATGTCATCATCAATTGAGACTGTCCAGCTCAAGGAGTCATGGAAGAATCTTGAGGGAAGCTGAACGAACGATTCTTGATGAAATTAGCAAAACTTGTCAGGTGTATTCTTGTGCAGCTGCTGGGATTCACAGGACACAGTTCAACCAGTTGCCTGTCAAGCTGTATTTGTGGCTTTCACTGTCATTTGATTCTCAATTGAGCGTATGGGGACAAACACTCCATGACAGACCACACGCATTGCATGGAGCAAGTTCAGAATGCCATTTCTGGCATCCTAGAACCAGGGAAAAGCCAAGAAGACACCCCACCCCACTCCCCCCAAAAGCTGTTGTTACTTAGAGCAAAAAGGACTAACGTGTAAAAAGGCTCATGCTCTTTGGGAAACATGCCACCTCATTGGCAGAATACCTGCTTTGTAGGCTGACGGTCCACATTCAACCCCTGGCACATTATATTTGAAGGACCAAGAAGGTCTGTGAAGCTTCACAGTCATCCAGGTGAGGTTATCCGGAAGTTGAGTCATGGCAACTGGACTTCTTTTCTTGTGAGATGAAAATGTTTTGTCACTCATTCAAGTAGATGAAGAAGCTGACTGAAGAAACTACTGGGAGGAGTCATGAAACATTTCGAACGCAGAAGAAAAGAAGTCCAGTTGCCATGACACAACTTCCGGATAAGGATCGGATAGTGACTAAGGCAGTTACTTCACATCCTAACTTCTTCCGCGATTACGTTTGTACTGTGACAGCATTGTTCATGGTCACATGGTTTTGTCTCTGTTCAATTCCTGTTTCTGTTTACTCATGGGCGTGATTAATTGTCTCGTGACAACTGTTACTTCACGGCCTTGTTTTGTGACAAGATCTGCTTTTTTGGGGGGAAAACACATAAAAATAAAGGGTGCACCACACCCCCTGTGCGTTGTCTATTCGAAATGTCGATCCATAGCACTCAAAAGTATGAGAGAAATGGACGGACACAAGTTCACGAGCGGAGGTTTGCCTTCATTGCATGACAGTTGTTACCCCACGGCCCCTTGTCTCGGAACAGGAAAAGGAACCAACCGTGACAAGAGAATTCCCCAGCCCAGGGGCAGGTATGGCTTGTCACGCTCTGTTCCTGGTTTGGAGGGCATGGTCGAGACAACCACGCTATGGACGTGAAGGACATTTTTTTGGTTTTTGTACCGATCCCAAGTGGGACAGCAAGGAGGGATGAACGGGACATGAAGTAACCGCCTAATGGGAAATGGCTTCCACTTAAGACTGGTAATGTTAGCCAGGACAGACAGTGGTCTGATCTAGTTATAAGACAACTCTTTGTGCCATTAATACTGTCTATAATTGCATTCTTAAACACCCAACTCAAAGGAGAAACTGGTCTTTTTAAGACTAGTTTCCATAATCCTCTATAATCCCCCTCCAGACAGTATAACCATGGGGAATGCTATATTCTGAGAGGTATCATACAAAATAATGACTTTTCCAAGCTCAAGGATGGATAATTTGGTCTATCTGTGTCAATTTCACATATACAATGGACCCTCGTGTAACAAACAGTTTGTATAACTTAAAATCTGTACAACATAAAAAAATTCCAGATATAGGGAAAATTTGGAAAATTTGCCTATGGGGTGAATCTGTACAACATAAAAATGGTTGTGATTAGGGATTACTCCATTTTCAATGCATTCCTCTGGGAAATTTGTACAAAGGCAAATTTGCTTAACAGAATTTCATTTGGAACAGAATTTCATTTGGAACGAAACCATGGCCATTCACTCCAATTTTCAATGATACCTATACATTAATAAAACAGTAAATTCCATTTATTTCCCCATTTTGCATGCAATTTTCACCATTTTGTCCATTTTGTTTGCATGCAACCTTCCTAAAACACATCAATTTGCATGAAATTTCCCTCATATATGCGCTGACTTGTACAGTTTTTCATTGTCAGCGGCATCAAAAACTTTGGAGGTGGTGGAATCTAAAGCAGGGCTGTTACCTGCCTATTATCTTAAAGGTAGAAATCAAGTCTCTCTCCTTAAAAATGCAGACCAAACAAAACTCCTTCAACCTCCATTTTCCTAGGCACTTCTGATTTTCTGAATTTTATCATTCTGTTTTCTCTTCCAGGATGATGAGTGTAGATGGATATCACCATCCTATTCTTAGCCAGCCTTGTGATCCCTGCAGTAGGTGGGAAATAAAGGACAAAAGGGGAAATGCCCAACAGGGCATCACTGCCATGTGTGTGGTAAGTGACACTTTCTTTCAAAAGGACCCCGGGTCTGAAGCTGCCTGCTCAAGTGTCTAACCGCTTTTTAGCAGCAGTATCTGCTCTAGAAGTGAAACCATGTTTTACATCTCATTGCAGGCAAGCCTGGCTGCTGATAAACCTGTCAGGAGCAATCGGGGCCCTCTGCAGAGAGCCTGTCAGCTTCCTGTCTGTGCAGCCTTTTAACAATTTTCATCTGCCTCTGCGCCTGAGTAGAATCGGGTGGGGAGCGGAGGAGTCGATTGTGTGTTTCTGCCAAACACGGTGCTTCTGTGGCTTTCGTTGCAGATTTTGTCAAGGGAGGTAGGTTTAAAAAAGGGGGTTAATGTTCCCCCTGCACATGCGTGCTAGTCATGCCCGACTCTAGGGGCGGTGCTCCTCTTTGTTTCCAAGCCAAAGAGCCAGTGTTGTGTAAGTCTGTGGCCATGTGGCCGGCATGGCTGAACACATTTCTGCACATGGAACACTGTTTACCTTCCCCCCTTTTTACGACCCATGTTTTTGAACCGCTAGGTTGGTAGGAGCTGGGGTTAACAGGGGGAACTTGCTCTGCTGTGTGGCACCTAGGATTTGAACTGCTGAGCTGCCGACGTTGCAGCTGACAGTTTCAGCACTCTAACCCGCTGAGTCACCATGGTAGGTTGGTAGGTAGGTCTTATTCGAAGAATGTTTGTTGGAGTTGGCATGGTTTGCACCATGTCTTTGTTCCTCCTGGATCTCACAAGAAAGCTTCATATCCAGAAATTAAGCAGGTGGGCAGGTGGATGTTTTCACCCCTCATATCTTCTTGAAAGTACTGTATATGTTACTTTATCAGCTTCATTATGATTTTGCTATCCACTCAGTGGCATTGTGTGACAAAGACTGCTGTTCACCAACAATGAGAGAGCTCCCTTCATGCCATGGAATTATGTGTGCTCTACTGGATAACGGATATCTCCCTACTTGACCATGTCACAAATGTCACCCAACAGCAACTAGATGTGCTATCAGTAACAAAGACGATAGGGAACACCAGCACTGCTAGGATGGACATGTCCTCAGAAGAGGACCTTCCACCTTTGCCCAAACTGCATACCAAACTGCATACCACCTGCAAATCAATAGCCAGCAGCCATGTGGGTGACCAAGAAAGAGATGGTGCACTGTCATTAAGGTCATGCAAATCATTGACCTGCACCCTGAAGAGACCATTGGTCAGGAAAAGTGGCATTTCAGGGTCCAAAAGTAGACCCCCACGCCTTCAGAAAAATGCTGGGAAGAAGAAGATTATGATCTTGCTTTCTCACTTGAAGTTTGGTAAAATGGAGATGAAAAGAAAAGGTGGTCTCTGCCCATGGGCTTGCAGTAAATCTATATGATTAAAAAAACCCTTGGGCAGGGCAGAAAAAATAAGCAATTTTGAAAGACACTATTTCATTCATACTACAGTATAGATCAATGTTGGTGAACCTATGGCACAGGTGGGCTTTTCTGTGGGCACCAGACATCACCCATTCACAGCTACCTGGATTCAGGTTAAATGGCCGTATTGACACTTTGCGAAAAATTAGTGGGTTTTGAATGGCAGTTTGGGCACTCAGTCTCTAAAAGGTTCACCATCACTGGTATAGATGTTTCAGGGTTAGGGTTTGTTCCTCTCTTTCTGTTGCAACTGGGTGAAACTAATGAAGTTATGAATCATTATTCATGAATTTTGAACCTCTAGCAGTGGTGGCGAACCTTCAGCACTCCAGATGTTTTTGGACCAGAACTCTCAGAATTCGTTTGTTTCATGATGAAAATTATTTTATAAAAATCTGTTATTAATGAAACAAAACAAAATGAAGACTAAAACAAATCGAAATGAAACACTATATTTCCACTTTGTGCCCATCTCTAGTTACTGTAAGTCAGTTCCAACTTGAAGGCACATGACAATAACAATAAATATTTTAAAAAGATAAACATCCAGCACATAGATATGGTTCTTCCGCCTGCCCTCAGCCATGTCAAATATCTGGGTCTTAGGGAAAGAATTTAATCCTCCATGTTACATGGAGCAAGAGCTGGGAATTCTGCTACATATAATCTGGACAAGAAGCTGCAACTTACTAAGAATCCCTAGTAAGTTTCTGGATAAGATGAAATATGTTTGTAACTGTACATTTGTTGCACTCACGCTTCACATATTTTGGTGTACGTGGCAACCATTTGAACAGTATAAAACAAATAAAAGAAGATGTGTGAAATGGTCCTTGTCATTCTCAATGCTGCAGAAAATAGTACTGGATAAATATGTGCTTCCACTGCAGCTGTTAAAAGTAGCATTTTGTATGTGTGTGTGTGTGTGCGCGTGGCATCTTCTCGTAGAAACTTTCCATGGTTTCATAAGGTGGTCTGCTTCTCTGTTTTAAAACTCTGGTCCTAATGCGGAACCAGGGTCAGCTCGGAGAGGTGAAACAGGGAAAGTTTGGCATCATCTTCAATTAGAGATGGGTACAAAATGAACAATTTTTTGTTTCTGTTTTTGTTTTTTCATTTCGTTACGCAACGAAATGACAAATGAATTTTGTCTCCAAAATGAAACAAAACGAACACAAACACTGGAAATTTTGTCGTGCATTTCGTTTCCGTTACTGCAATACAGTGAACTGCTTTAAATACTCAAAAAAATCACAAAAAATTGAAATAAATGGTAATGAAATGGTAACAAAATGAATGAAAACGAAAATGAATTTTTTGCAAAAATTCACGAAAAACGGAAACAAACCGAAACGGACCCCCTAAATGACAAACGACAAATGAAGCATCATTTTTTTTATTTGTGCCCATCTCCATCTTCAGTCACATGCAGTGTGTTGCAGAAGAGGTAAAATGATATTCCTGCATGGTGTAGGAGTTCCTGCTGATAACGCAGGGGTGGGGAAAATTTGGCCCTCCTGTTCTTCTGATCAGAACCCCCACAGTCCTTTATTGTTGGCAACGTAGGCTCAGAATTCTGGAAGTTGCAGTCCAAACACATCTGGAAGGCTGAAGGTTCGTCACCCATGGCTTAATGCAAGGTGAAGCTTCCTGGTTGATTGGATGGTTATTGCTTAGAACAGGCATGTCCAAACTTCAGCCCTCCTGATGTTTTGGACCACAACTCCCATAATTCTAAGCTTAGATTGCCAGTGGCAAAGGACTGTGGAAGTTGCAGTCCAAAACATCTGGAGAGCCAAAGTTTGGACATGCCTGGCTTAGAAGATACATCTAAAGAATTCTGATGGATTGAACACTCCACATTGCCCCCCCCAGCCCAGCAATAAAGAGGTGAGACAAATTTTGGGAGAAAGGGCCAGAACTTTATTAAAACTTCTTAACTCAGAACTGTAACCATACAAGGGGACCACATCCCGTAACGCAAGGGTAAAGATGTTGGAGGGGAACGTAGCCCTCCAGATGTTGTATTCGGAGAGATCCACGCTTCGGTGTGACGCTGCCCACCTGTTCAGTGTCACCCTGACTTGTGTGAATCTACTAGCCCCTGACAGCCCTTGGCTCAGCCTGGCATTAGTGTAGATGTGTTGTTTACTCGTATGCCTGGGATGGGGTTATTTTATTCTGAGGGTTGTCCTACGCCTTAGGGACAGTTTACCAAGGCTCACCTGAATACCAATACCCCTGTGCTACCCGCTTAGGGAGTTGTGACCGGGTAAAGAGGCCCTCCCAGTGCCCGCTGGAGAGTGGGATGGGTGAAAATGTGTGGTAACTCAGGCCAATAGAGTGACCACCAAAACTTCCCATCCGGCCCCCCATGAGGCGACCAGTTAGACTCACTCTCACAATGTAAAGGGTGGGAGGGCGGGGTATCTGCCGGTCTCACCGCCAAAAAAGGGCAAATGTGCATGCGGGCAAGCTTAAGTAAGCTTCGGCGCCCCTGAGCTAGGGACCCGGATGGGCGGGAAGCTGCCTGCCCAGGAGCTGAGCGGGTGGGCAAACTTGCCCCACCCATGAACCAGTAGTGACGGGGCGCCATTCATTCTAGAGAACTCCAAGACATCAGGTTTTGACTCCAAGAGGCAGGCCGCCCAAGAAGAGCTGTGTCTCTGGGTGGGATCTTCCATCAAAACTGATCGTACCATGGTGAATCATTGCTTGAGCAGATGACATCCACTGGCTTCATCAGTGGTCTGTCTAATAAGGATGGCGAGAGAGGGTTTCTATCCCCTCTGTTACTACACCTTCCAGCAGATCTTCTCCTTTCATCTATTCCACCAAAACCGACAGGATCTTTTGGGAGTTGTTGCTGGGAGGCTTTTAGTAATTATAGTCTTCACGGTGTGTTTGCTGTTGATGCAGAAAGATCTGCCATTGTTTGAGATCTGAGCATTTGTCTGAGAATATGTCAAAGTAACGCCAGGCTTTCATCACATTCTTCCATGCATGATAATGCAAACAGGAAATGTGTTCTGCACAATATGTGGGAACTAGGTGGTGGCGGTGGAGTTTGTTCTCTTTATGCCAAGAATCCTGGGTTGAAGGACCATCTGATCTTCCTGTTTGAGAGTGGTTAGTTGAGAAAGCATGGGTTAACCATTATAGTGTGGAAGGTTGGGTTTAAGGCACTGCTGATAACACTTAGAACAGCTTAGTTTAACTGCACCCATCACCACAGCTGGAATGGAATATTATTGCAAGTTACTTCTGCTGCAAGCATTCCAGGGTGACTTGAACGAGCAATTAAGAGCCATTAACTTTATTAAAACAAACATTATGATTTCTCAATATGGACCAAACCAGATATTTGCATTTTTGGACACACACACCCCTTACTATGGGATTGAGAAGGGACTCCTGAATTTGGAGACGGTTGTGATGACCATCCGCTCTTCCAAATTTACCGCTGTACTGCTGAGCACAAGAATAGAGATTAATAAAGTGTCGGCAATTCAAAAGGCAAGACTGGAAGCACCGGGTAAGAAAATCAAGGAACTGAATTCCTCAAATCAGTAATAGGAGAAATTTCTTCATGATGATTTCAGAGTGGAAGATACTTTTTTTCAAGGAACAAAGGACCTTTGGACTCTTATCCACTGATAGAACTTTTAAAAGGCTAAACCCCCATTTGTCACAAATGCTATATAAGGTTCTGCTGAACCTCTAAGATCCTTCAAGTTTTAAAATAGTGTAAATCTATGATCCCTATAAATTATTAGATGAAAGTCCACCCTTTCCAAGCGTTTGCCATTGAAGTCTTATCAAGCGAAAATCCCCACCATGCGTATTTGAAAAATGTCTGGAGATCTTTGGAAGGAAAGAAGGAACAATGCATGGGGTATCTCAGGCTGTTTCAGCTTGCCTGCCTCTGAACAGCTCCTATAAATATGAACACATTCAAATTATAAACCAATTTAGATGATGGATCATGGGAATATAGCACCAGTGGTCCCAAAGCCACTGCCTTTCCCAATCACATCTTCATTTCATTTTTATATTTTTATTATTTTTGGAGGAAAAGGAATCATAATCTTGACATGTTTATCATTTTGAGTCTGCACCAATTATCTCCATGGGTTTGCTCAGTAACTCATAGATGGTGATCAGATTTTTATGGGAATTGCACTACCATTATTTCTCCGGCTGTACGTGAAGTTGAGAAACAATTATGGAGAATGATTCTCTTTGGATTATCATTTGAGTAGATATGTTCGAGCCTATTATTATTTAAGATAAGGAACGATCAAGCTTCCATGTGCGGGTGCTTGTGTGTGCACCACACACACACACACACACACACACACACACACACACACACACACACACACACACACACACACACCAGCATAGAAATGTACAGAGGCTTTGATTTATGCACAGAATCAGAAGCTGAACAAACTGACTTCCCTTACAAAGGGCAAGGAAAGAAAGGTTTTTCATAGATATACAGCATGCACAGCTATAGTCATTACGGCACCTCATGGTACAGTGGTTAAATGCCTGCACTACAGCTAAAACTGTGCTCTTGATGTGGGGTTCAATCCCAGATAGCAGGCTCATGGTTCACTCATCTTTCCATCCTTCTAAGGCCATTAAAATGAGTGCCCAGCTTGCTGGGGAGGGGGGACAATGTGTAGCCTGCATAATTAAATTGTAACCCATCCAGATAGTACTTGAAGTGCTATGGAGTGGTATATAAGCAGAACACTTTGCTTTCTAAGTAGAAATGGGCACAAAATGGAAAAACTGAAATTTGTTTTGTTTCATTTCATTCTCCCTTTGAGTCATTTCATTTAGTTAGAAATGATTTTTTTTTAAAAATGTATAAAACAAACCAGTAACAAACTGATTCATTGCACTATAAAATGGGTCTTTTAGGTCCCAGAGGCACCAAATTTTGGTTTGAATGTTTTTTTCTGGGGGCACCCACTTTGAAGTTGAATAATTTGCCCCCTGAACCCCAAATCTCCCCAAATTTGGAGGGTTTAAATGGGAGAGTCCAAGGAAGGTTCACACTAAATTTGGTGCCTCTAGGACCCAGAGGAGCCATTTTACAGAGAAACAAATCAGTCAGTTTTAAACTAAAAAACTGCCAGTTCATTTGGTTACTAATGAAATGCTGCTTCCCTGTTTCATTTCGTTTGGTGCCCATCCTTAATTCTAAGTGGTGAGATGTCCTAACGGCAAAGCTATCTGCTCTCCCCTTCTTTTTTTGTAAGTGTGCATGTTTCTGTGCAGTGAAGTCATGCAGGTTTTTTAGGTGTCTACAAAAATGCAAGAACAGAAGAATTGGAAGCAAATTCCAGGCAAGCTTACTGGGCAGGACACATGGTATCCTACATTATATTCCCAAAGTAGTAACCCAGCCAACTGCTCCAACTATCACCCAATATGTCTCTTCTCCCATGTTATGAAGGTCTTTGATGAAATTCTAGATCACAGTATTCACAACGTTGTCCAACTCACTACCAACCAATGTGGCTTCATCAAAGGAAGCAGAATGGCCAATGCCTTCTTTGCAACTGATTAGGTCACAGAGAAACACCAAGAGAAATCCCAACCATCGCACATGGCAATCCTACCCCTGGAGATGACATTTAACCATATCCCACATCAATTGATCTGGTGTGTCTTCTGTAACCACAGGGAGCCAGAATCATTTACCAACTGGGTCAAAGTATTATGCAAGTCCACAAGAAAATATGTGTGCTGCTCAGCTCACCACTGTAACAGTTTTCCAGTTGTGGTTGGAGTGCACAAAGGTTTTTCACTGTCACCACTTCTATTTATGATACTCATGGATCTCAGCACTCAAGACCTGCAGCAAAAAGCTCCCTGGACTACAGGCTCCACAATGATGAGTCACAGAATTCTAACCACAGAAGGAGCCTTGTAACACAATGGTGAAGCTGCAGTACTGAAGCCAAAACTCTGCTCACAACCCAGGTTCACTCCGAGGCTTGAGGTTCACTCAGCCTTTCATCCTTCTGAGATCAGTTAAATTGAGTACCTAGCTTGCTAGTGGTAGGGCAATGCATAGCCTTCATAATTAAAATGCATACTGCCCAGAGAGTACTTTAAGAACTATAAGGCAGGAACTATGCATCACACTTCACTTTTGTTTAGGGTTGCTTTTGGAACGGCTTCAAAGCTTCATCCGGTCCCACCTTCTGTCAGTGTGCAAAGCACACCTCTGAAAGATGGCCATCCAGCTTCTATTTTTTTAAAAAAAACTCCAGTGAGAGCTCACTACCCACCAAAGCCATCCATTGCCCTGTCAAACCATTCATAAGACCGGGATGTTCTTGCTAAGTAATAGCAACAGCTCTCTGTTTAATGCATTTCAAACTGGCAGCCTGCTATTTATTCTTACCAAAAAAAATGCACCTATACTTTCCTATCACTTGGAATCTTCTTGGTGGATGTGTATGGCTGCTCGCAAAAGGGTATTATGCACATCACTTCCCAAATAAAAATACTAAGCTGTGCTTATTTTATTTATTGGGTTGAGCCTTTATTGGGACTTGCCTGTCTCCACAAAATGGGACTTTTGGAAGAAAAGAGGCGATTAAAAACCCACACAAGATTGCCGACTTAGAATGAAATTATTATTTTTTAAATATATTGTCTGGTTTTTTTTAAAATTACAACCCTCAGAGGGTAATAAACACCATCTTTAGCAAGTGGGAAGCACAATAGCCACTTTTATTCCCATATTACCTTCCTTCACATTTCACTATGGCCAGGGAAGGGAGAAGAGTATCTAGCAATGTAATTTGGTGCTCAGCACCAGAGGAACTGGGAATTTCTTTATCCCCCCACCACCACCACCAACAACAAACTTCTGTGCTTCCAAAGATATGTTCCAGAAAAATCCCAGCTATCCAGAACAGGTATTTTTCGGATACAAGGAGAAGAAACTGCAAGAAAAATAACAAACAGCTGATTGTTGTGAAAAAAGTAGAACCCAGTGGAAGAACCTCATGGGATGTGTACCTATGTTTGAATCTTCAGCTGGGAACTGCCAGCGGATCCATTTCATCAAACAGTTTGATCTTTCTATTTTGTATGGAACACTGCAGAAGGTCCAGAAAATCAGGAGATGGCACAGTGGTTAAACAGTGATGTTGCAGTCAATACATGGATCATGACCTTAGTGAGATCCCAGCTGGTACAAGGTTAACCCAGCCTGCCAACTTTCCAAGGCTGGTAAATTAACTACCCAGCTTGCTGGGGTCAGGGTGGGATCTGAAAGAAATTCCCAGTTCCACTGGTGCTGAGCACCAAAGTCCATTGCCAGATGCTTCTCTGCTGCCCTCCCTTCCCTGGCCATAGTGAAAATTGAAGGTATTATGCGGGTAAAAGTGGCCATTGTGCTTTTATTAGCAAACAGTGTTTGGGCAACTTCCCACTTGCTAAGGATGATGTTTATTGCACTTTTTTTTTACAAACAATGTGTTTTTTTTAAAAAAATATTTTAATTCTGTTTAAGTCGGCAATCTTGTGTGGGGTTTTAATTACCTTTTACATTTAATTAAGAGCCATATGGAGACCCATTTTGTGGAAACAGGATAGCCCCAATAAAGGCTCAACCCAATAAATAAAATAAGCATGAGTTATGCAGTATTAGCCTGCATAAATAAACACACAGATGTGTGCGCGCACGCACGCACGCACGCACACGCACGCACGCACGCACGCACGCACACACACACACACACACACAGCTTCATTGTTCACCAGCATTCTTAGGAAAAGATGCTTCTAACTTATAGGGCAGTGGTGGTGAACCTTTGGCACTCCAGATGTTTTGGGCCACAACACCCCAATTATTAAGGACAAAGGAGTCTGGAAGATGAGACCCCCAGCTCGGAAAGCATTCAATCAGCTACAGGACAGCAAAGGAAATGTATGAATAGGTTTGTCACTGATGACATCTGGAGTGCCAAAGGTTCACCACCACTCTTATAGGGTATTGGCCCATTTAGCTCCACAATGCCAACTCTGACTGGCAGCTATGGCTATGCTGAATTTCAGACAAGATCCTTCTGCAGTCCTACTGGGAGTTTCCAGGTGTGCCCTAGTGGCCTCTCCTCCATCAGCTCTGCAGGCCTGATCCTGTTGAGCTTCTGAAGTGAGAAGTTCAGGTGTGCTGAAGGTGGTATGCAAGTGAAAGAAAATAACCGGGACTTCTTTTAATGTTTGATACTGTCCCCAAAAGCAGAGCTGCCACTTCAGGTGCAAATATCTGTGGCTTTCTTCTTTGGTCCCTGCTTTTGCTTAATAAGCCCCCAGTGCACAATGAGGTCAGGAAGCTGCCCCGAGTTTGCCAATTAGGAAGATTGATTTTTCCTGTTCTCGACTCTGCCTTATGAACAATATGAGTGCCCCCCCCGCTCCCAAACAAGAAACCCTTGAAGTGCCCTTAATACCTCTTTCTTTCTCTTCTTTCACAACACCACAGGAAGCCCGTGCATAAGTGCCTTTCTCATACAGGGTGGGTGGGAAAAAAATCAAACAAGATCAAATGCAGGCAAAGCATAAAGGGTGGACCCTCTCACAGAAAAACACGCCAGACATTAATGCACATTCATCATTTGATGCCAAATAATAAAATAAAATAAAGTGAAGTATGACAAGGCTGACACCCCTTGTTCTTTGCTTGCTCTACTTTCTAAGAAAATAATATTGCAACATGACAGACAGATGTACAGAACCCTCTGGTGTAATTTTTTTAGTAGTTTTATCAAAACTCTTTGCTTTCTTCCCAGCAAATTCCTCAGAGATTTCCTGCAAATACAAACTGCCAAATCATTTCAAGAATTTCACTTTTTTGACGAGCCCTGTTGCCAGCTTGGTTAATTTGTTTAAGAATTATGCATCTCTCTATTCCTGAACTCCAGTGGGGCTGCAATTATGGATTGTAACTTGTAATGCAAAAGGACAAATAGAATCAAATAGAAACATCTGACATGGTGCCAATGCCACCACCCTGACCACAGACTGGATGCATGTTGGCTTATATACCTGGATGGTGTTTTGCTAGCTGGAAAATGCAAGGGAAGGGCAACCAAGATGGTAAATGTGTTGGAAACAAATCTCATGAAGATCAGTTGAAGGAACAGGAGACATCTGACTTGGAAAAGAGAAGATTGAGAAGGGATACAGTACCATATCTTCAGGCATTGTGTTACATGGAAGATGGAGCAAGCTTGTTTTCTTCTACACGAAAGGGCTCGAAACTAGAGATGGGTATGAACTGGGAAAAGGGGGGGATCACAGTGGTTCATGAATCATCCATGGACCCCAGAAAAATGAACTGGTTCACAGTTCTTTTTCCAATTTTCCCTGGGAGTAAGGGGAACCTAAAACCCCTAGTCCCTTCCTGTTGCCCCTGTTGCCTTCTTACTAGAAATGGGCATGAAATGGAAATATAGTGTTTAGTTTTGTTTCAGTCTTCATTTCATTTCATTTCCTTAATAATGGATTTTTTAACAGATTTTTCGTCAGATTACGAAATGAAACAAAACACTTCGTAAGGCTATAAATAATGGAGAGCTTGCCTTTTTGTTATTTAACAGGGATCCCACTGTCCTAAAACAAATATTCTCCTTAAACCTTCCAATCAATTTGCTTTCAAACAAAGAGCCCTCTGTAAACATGCAGAAAACCTAATGATCAACAGCTGATTGGTGGCCCGGGAAGAGAAGGAAGGGAAACATCATAAACCTCCTACCTAATTTAAAGATTCTGACCAGGAAAAAAAGAAGCCAACTTCACCTGTTCCTCTGCTTTAGAGGACTGGTATGTGAAAATCAGAAAGCAAATATTTTTATTATAAAGAAAGAACCATTGATACTTGCTAACCTTAGTAAGATGTTACAATGAACTGCACAGGATCTAGGCTACTTAATCAGGAAAATAAACAACAGTTTAAATCAACTTGTAGACACAAACCCAGCACAGGGAAGAGACAGGCATCAGGGCTCTAGCTGCAGCACAGATTGGAGATCAGAGAGATAAGTTCAATAGCTGAGGCATGGAGGGAAGGGTGGACCACAAATTGAACATGAGTCAGCAGTGTGATGCGGCAGTCAGGAAAGCCAATGTGATTCTTGGTTGCATCAACAGAACCATAGTGTCTAGATCAAGGGAAGTGATAGTATCACTCTATTCTGCTCTGGTCAGACCCCACCTGGAGTACTGTGTCCAGTTCTGTGTGCCTCAGTTTAAAAAGGATGTTGACAACCTTAGGGGCTTAGGGAACTGAGAATGTTTAGCCTCTCTAAAAGAAGGCTGAGGGGGGGGTTATGATAGCTAGGTTTAAATATTTGAAAGGATGTCATATTGAAGAGGGAACAGGTTTGTTTTCCATGGCTTCAGAGACTAGGACGGAGGGCAATGGTCTCAAACTACAGGAAAAGAGATTAAATTTAAACACTAGGAAGAACTTCATGACAGTTAGAGCTGTTCGGCAGTGGAATATGCTGCCACAAAGAGTGGTGGATTCTCCTTCTTTGGAGGTTTTTAAGCAGACGCTGGATGGGCAACTGTCAAAAATATTGTGATGGGGTTCCTGCATGGCAGGGGGTTGGACTAGATGGCCCTTGAGGTCTCTTCCAACTCCATGATTCTATGATTCTATGAAATCGGTCAGTTTAAAAATAAACCTCCTGTTCTCAAGATAGCTGGATCAAGAAGCCCCTTGCCACTAGGATGAATTGTTTCATTACTGAAACAAAAGATGACATTTCATTTCATTTCTAGATGACACACTCTTTGCTGTTTCATTTTGCTTTGTACGGTTTTGTAAGCTTACAAAACGACGAAGCAGTATGTTGTTTTTCGTGAGGCGCCCATCCCTACTCCTTACCTGATCCTGCCACCATCTTCTCTTCCTTCTCTGCCACCACCCTGATCTTCAGGGTCATAGGCCCAGCTTCACTTCCAGTAGCCACGGGCTATGTCTTTGCCCATGCATATGCCTATCACCGTACAGGTCAACACCCATGTGCAGACATAGCCGACCCAGTTTCTATTTTTGCTGAAATGAAGCACTGAACAGATCCAAAGCTGTCCTCCACCACCACTTCAGCAAAATGGAATGTCTAAACCAAACCATGAGTCAGACCTTGAACCAGCCCAGTTGGTGTCCCCCCCTCACCCTGGTTCATTGTTTGGTTTGTGCCCATCTATACTAGAAACCCATGGATCTTAGCCACACAAAAAGAGGAATCCAATTAAATCTTTGGAAGAATATACTGAAAATAAAAGCAATGGAATTGCTTTTGGCAATAATGGATTCTCCATCACTGGAGGTAATCTTGGACATCATTTATTGAGGGTGTCCTAGTGGGGTGTGGCCTGTGAGTCCTTTTAAACTAAGGCTCCCATATTTATCCTGTTGGAAGGGCATGTTGGAAGAAATTCAAGAGACATTGGCAAAGGGGGATGTTGATGTTGAAGCAGCTGAACATCTGGTGCCTTGATAACGACTAGTTGAAGAACAAAAGTGAAACTCTGCAATGGTCACACAGTCCTAGCACTCCTGTACAGGTTTGAAACCTGGCCAATTATGCAATGAATTTTAAAGAGGTTGGACAGCAGATGGGCCAGAGGTGAAAAAGAAATTTTGTACTGATTTGAGATGGAAATAAGCAGTGATAAAAAGTGAATGGAATATGGTATACCTGAGCCCTCTGCTTCATTACTAATTGTTCTCCTGTAAATAGAATTAGGAAGAGATGCATCACTTTCTAGATGGGGAAAAATGTTTTTAGAGACTTTTGTTGTTGTTACATGCTGTCAAGTCACCTCCAACTTACGGTGGCCCAAAATGTGCTGTTCTCAAAAGCCTTGCTGAGCTCTTGCAAACTCAAGCTTGTGTCCTACCGTACTTTAAAAGTCCCATTTCTTGCTTTGTGGTTTCCGGTTTACCTTTCTTGATTCATTCTTCTCATAATTTACATTCCAGTGGTGTGTATTGAGCAGCATCAGACCTTTCCACTTTCACCTCTCTGCTTTTCAACCAATAGATGTCCAATGAGGTCAGGGCAGCTTCCTGACCTCATTGTGCACTGGGGGCTTATTAAGCAAAAGCAGGGACCAAAGTAGAAAGCCACAGATATAACTGTTTGCACCTGAAGTGGCGGCTGTAGGTTTGGGGACAGCATCAAGCATTAGAAGTAGTCCCAGTTATTTTCTTTCGCTTGCATACCATCCTCAACACACCGGAACTTCTCACTTCAAGATCAGGCCTGGATAGCTGGATAGATGCCATTAGGGCACAACTGGAAACTCCCAGTAAGACTGCAGAAGAATCTTGTCTGAAATTCAACATAGCCGTAGCTGCCAGTCAGAGTTGGCACTGTGGAGCTAAATGGGCCAATACCCTATAAGAGTGGTGGTGAGCCTTTGGCACTCCAGATGTCATCGGTGACTGAGTGATTCATACATTTCCTTTGCTGTTCTGTAGCTGATTGAATGCTTTCTGAGCTGGGGGTCTCATCTTCCAGCACTATCTCTTATTTCATTTTGGATCATGTCATTGTTAGGTTTTTAAGATAAGGAAGATTCTGTAGGGGTTTATCATTGCCTTCTTTTGTGCAGTACTAACAAACATTAGCCTATGTCACTACCGTTGACTGTGACAGATCCTCTGCAAGTGGCACCTTCATCTACTACAGCTGCCGTCCTGAGGATCTGGGGGAAGTACAATTCTCCCAGAGTAATGTTTTCCATATATAGATGGATGGAGAGACATGCCTCTTTCATAGCAAGGAAAGTTTGATGACCAGGCATTAGTTTCCTACAAGTACAGTTGAGTTAGGCAGGCATCATTGTTTACCTTTTTATTTATGTGTAAGGAGCCTCAGGGTACAGTGGTTGAACTGCAATACTGCAGCCAAATCTCTGCTCATGACCCAGGTTCAATCCCAGGTAGCTGGCTCATGGTTGACTCAGCCTTTAATCCTTCCAAGGACAGTAAAATTGCTGGAGAGTGGTTGAAGCATTTCTTTCTTTCTTTCTTTCTTTCTTTCTTTCTTTCTTTCTTTCTTTCTTTCTTTCTTTCTTTCTTTCTTTCTTTCTTTCTAGCTTTATCATGGGCCTGACCTCTGACCTTAGGAGGGAAGTGTGTACAGGGTTGCATCCCGAATGCCCTAATTTAATTATTTGCTTTGTGGATGGAGGAAATAATTCATACTGTCCATTTTTCACCAGCTTGTTTTATTGCCATTGCATTTATTTGCATCTCATCTGAGGACAGGAATTATACTTCACCAGGCGTCCTGGGGAAAGGGTAGGATATGCGTGCAATATAGTGCAATGATCATCATCATTATAATAGCCATAAGGGTTGGAAACTTGACTTGTTAAAACAAGATTTTGGTGTTCCATCCTCATTGTGTTTTAATAACAAATTGTGCCATGTACACAAGATCAAGGAGGAGAAGGAGGAGGTGGCAAAAAAGTGGTTCTGTTTAAATTTTTGCAACTTTTTCTTATGCCTCTTGCTCCACTGTCAAATTTGTAGGCTCATTTCCCCTTCTGAGAACTGTAGGGATATAAATCATGATTTGGATAGCTTCTATTTTGACGGCTCTGTAACTGATTGATGTATCAGAGATTGAACTCGATAGATATCTCATCTGGCATGTTAATTCTTCTGGGATCATAACGTTGATGTTGTTGTTTTTTAAGGGGGGGACACAAAATTTGTTCTTTGAACATTAAGGAATCAAGGAGGGGAACTCTTCTTTGTACACCTGGTCTCTTTCTCCCTTTGATCAATTATGCAGTAGTAATTGTGTTGATGATTTAAAAAAACATATTTTTTGGATATTTGGGTTATTTATTTATTTTTGTTTGATGATCAATGTACACAGATACATAGATTTCAAACTGGGTTTGCTTTTTAATTTTTCAGGGGGAAACTAACTGAGCACAGGCAGACTCATTCCTAGGGAAATGAAACAAATTCAGAACAGCCTGAAAACTGTTCTGCAAGCTAATAACAGGCTCACTGGGCCCTAAGAAGCAACAATTCCAACCAATTCTTATTACTTGCTCCTAACAAGCTAAGTATGATAGGGAAGTCTGCTCTTTTCCTCTGGATGTTCTTTCCTTGGCAGAACTTCCAAAGAGATTCAAAGGCTTTTTGTAAGAAAAAAACAGTGGATTAATTCTTATCATTGTATAAAACAATAATAAAGCAAAGCACAAGTGTTCTGCTTATATACCACCCCATAGTGCTCAAGGAACTCTCTAGGCAGCTTACACTTTAATTGTGCAGGCTACACATTTTCTGCCCCCCAGGCAAGCTGGGTACTCATTTGACTGACCTCAGAAAGATAGAATGCTGAGTGAACCTTGAACCTGCTACGTGGAATTGAATCCCAGATCATGACCACTGATTTATTTATTTATTTATTTATTTGTTACACTTGTGTACCACACCATCATCTGAAACGGAACTCTGGGCGGTTCACAGAATAAAAAACTTCAGGTAAAACAGCAATAAAAAAGCACCAGTGAAAACACAATAAGCAGAGAGGGGGAAAACCCCTCAACAAGATGCAGTGGGCTCAAAAAGGAGAATAATAATAATAATAATAATAATAATAATAATAATAATAATAATAATAATAATAATAATAAATAAATAAATAAATAAATAAATAAATAAATAAAGTAGGAATAAAGTCACCTTATGCCTCCTTAAAGAGGATGGTTTTTAAAGCTTTTTTGAAGACAGGCAGGGACTGTGCAAGGCGTAGCTCACTCGGTAGCTGGTTTTATAGTAGCGGCCCTACAACAGAGAAGGTGCGGTTGTGCGTTGCCGACTTCCACGCCTCTCTTGGAGTGGCCACCCTGAGTGAGTGTGCCTGCAACATTTGAGTGGGCCTAGCCTCAGTTGACCTCTGAGAGATACACTCTGCCAGGTACTCAGGTCCCAAGCTGCACTATAGGAATTTAACCACTGCATCACAAATTATTTTGGAAAGTAAAACAGTGAAGGGCCAAGACAGACAGGGCAGGGAGTAGCACAATTAGGAGGTGATAGAATATTATCTCCTGCTCTGCAGATATTCATTTCCAAAGCTGCCATACTTATATACGGCAGCAATAGGCAATGAGGCCCCATTAGAGATGGGCACAAAATGCCAAAATGGCGTTTCGTGGTCGTTATTTGGGCCCTGGGGTCCGCTTCATTCTGTTTCTGTTTTTTGGCCCCCCAGGGCCCACTTCGTTTCCGTTTCTTCATTTTTCTGGTGCGGCAAGCTGCGGCTGCAGGGAGCCCTCCCAGGGCCGGATGCCACCGGAGCCAGAGGCATGTGGGCTGGGAGAGCATTCCCACGGCCATGGGGAGCCCTCCTGGGGACAGGGCAAGCCTCCTGCGAGAGCCGTCCTGCAGCCATAGGGAGCCCTCCTGGGGCGGGCACTGCCAGAGCCGGGAGAGCTTGCTGGGAGAGTGATCCCGTGGCCACGAGGAGCCCTCACGGAGCTGGGTGCTGCTCCCGTCACCACCCACAACAGGCTGCCACCCCCAGAGCACCGCCAAGCACCGCCCTCCCTTGGGCCCCCTCCCCAAGGACCGATCCACCACTCCATCTGCCATCCCCATTGGGTCGCTACCCCGGAGCCCCACGCAGCACCACACTAACTGGGGCCCTTCTCCCCCGGAACCACTCCACCCCAGGAACCACAGCCCCAGCAGACCACCACCCCACACCCCCGGGCCTAGACCCAGGAAACCTGTGGGGGTGCCGCTGCACTCCCCCAATGCTCCAATGATGTCCTCTGCTCCTGCTTCCAAGCCGGCTGCACCGCCGGTGCTTCGCCATGTGGCCAAGATGGCACCAGGCACAGCTGAGCTCCAACATCCACCCCTCCAAAGCCTGCTGAGTGCTGACGAAGAGGCTGAGATACTGGAGCCCAGCCCTCATAAGGGCTCGGGTCCCGCCTCTTCTCGTGAGACCAGCAAAGTCTCGCATCGGCTCTGGCAGGGAGGGGGCAAAGAGGCTCCACCAGGCCCAGCCCCCTCTCGCCACCCTCTGCTTGTTGAATGACAGCCTGGCAGGCTGTCATTCACCAATCGGAGATGGCTAGATAGGGGGCTGGGATCCCGCCTCCGTGCACGGAGGCAGGATCCCAGCCCACTCTCGCCGCCCTCTGCTGCTCCATTTTTCATTGTGCGAGCGGTACTACGCCAGTAATGGAAACAAACAGAACAAGACAATTTTCTTGGTTCTGTTCGGTTCGAGCCTGCCCCATCACAACAGTCGTTATTCGTTCCGTTACGTAACGGAATGAATAACGGCGAACGGTAATGAAATATGGTCATTTCGTACCCATCTCTAGGCCCCATGGTTTTCTCCAGATGACCAAGTGAAGGTAAGCTGGTTTTCAGGTTGAAGAATAATCACACATCATTTACCCCTTAAGGCTGCCCCGCTTCTGGTTGTGAAGCTGGCCATCTCCACCCTCAGAGAATGATCTCAGCTCTGAAAACTGTGAATGCCTTGGACAGCGTTGAGGAGCTTCCCAGTTGCTGGAGGCATCTGTTTAGGAATGCAGTTATGTTCATGGAAAGGTCCCTCACTGGTGGATTGTCTTTCTGTTGCATCTAAGGATTAGCTTCTAGAGGTGGAGTTCTGGAGGTGGTGGAGGACTGCTTTGGATCTGCTGGATCCCCAGACAATTTCTTCTTCCATCAAGTCTCAAGAGGGCATCTCATTACTCTGAGCTCAGGGGCAGATGTTTATTTCTAAATAACATGATTGAATGTGGAAGAAAAAGATTAATGTGCCTTACACCTCTACCTTGTTTGCTTACATTCTGGTGATAGCACAGATGCTCTACAGTAGATCCCATCTGAGACACTTAGGATGGTCCCTATTGCTGGACTCTCAGATCATTTTGGAAAGCTGGAAAGGCCTCCTCCCAGACTTTGGAACTCCCTCCCACCGGAGGCCAGGTCGCCCCCTTCTTCAGCTATCCTTCTGAAAGCATATGTATGTATAATGTAGTGTTTACACATTACTGGCTTGACTGGATTTTTAATACCACTGGTGTTTTCCAGTTTGTTTTACATCGTCCATTTCTGAGAGTGACACTATTTAAAATGCATAATATTTATTTTTAGCTTTAATATTGCCTTTTAATGACGTAAGATGCCTCTTTGCCCATTGTCCTTAGCTTTAAATATTATCTTCCAGTGTTCTATGCTGCCCTGGACCCTTCTAAGGAGAAATGTGGGGTATAAATAAATAAATAAATAAATAAATAAATAAATAAATAAATAAATAAACCTTGTTGCTCCTTGGAATGGGGACCACCAGGGATTTTCATGGATGCTTAATGTAGATTTAGCTGTTGCAAATGAAAGTTCAAACCACTTGGTTAGAAAACAACACCAGTGTTCCACCTCTGCTTGATGAACCTCCTTATGTCGCATAGACAAAGACAAATACATCACAGCCGAAATGTTATATAACATTATAATGACATAATTATATTGTTATGTGATTATTTCATTTAAACTTCCAAAATTAAAGGGGAAAAGATGCCACATTCTTTTAAAACGCATTTTACATACCTATGTTTCGATTTTGGGAGTTCTATAGGTTGCACTTGAACCATCCCTTACATTGGAAGTGGGTCAGTGGGGTTCTACACTATAATGTGTGTAAACTTTTTCCGTCCCTTCTGACAAAATGATCAGTGACCATTGTTTAAAGTCAAAGATCTATTGCACCATTGTATGACCTGTTGCACTCTATGGTGTAGAATGCTGGCTGGTGATTAGAGAAGCTGAATGTTGACTTGGTGTCCTGGAGCCAAAGATGCTAAGATGGACCTCCAGCCTGATGTGAAAGGATCATGTGTGCAATGATGACATCTGATCAAAATACAACATTGCACCCCTTGCTGATAAAATGTGTGAGGCTCAACTGTGTTGGCATGGACACATCTTAGGTGCTGATGAGGAAACTCTGGAAACTAATCACCCTGGAGGTTTCCAGATCCCAACCGAGGGGACAACCAAAACAGCACCTTGAGAAGGACATGAAGTTGTCCTGGGTTCATTTGTACCTAGCCCACAACCGTGCCAAGTGGAAGGCCAAAACAAGAATAGCGGACCTCACCGCTAAGTGGGACAAACGCTAAAAAGCAAAAGCAAAAGCAAAGTGTTCTGCTTATATACCGCCCCATACCACTTTAAGTAGTCTCTGGGTGGTTTACAATTTTAATTACAGTATGCAGGCTACACATTGCCCCCCCCCCAAGCAAGCTGGGTACTCATTTTACCGACCTCGGAAGGATGGAAAGCTGAGTGAACCTTGAGCCTGCTACCTGGGATTGAACCCCCAGGTCGTGAGCACAGTTTCACCTGCAGGACAGGCATTTAACCACTGTGCCATGAGGCTCTAAGAAAAAAGAAGTTCCATTTCTGTCCCTTCATATCATGTTGCTTCAAATTGGTGAATAGGATGTCTGTTCCTCCTGTCTGCCCATCTATTGACTTTATGATGTGTTCTTTGGAGTGCCACCTCCAGCATAAAAATCAATAGCCATTGCAGTCTTTCTCTTCTCTTCTCCCAAGCTGCTTAATTGAGTTAATCTAAATTAAACCTGCATCTCAAACAAAACCCTAGGGTTTCTGACTTATGCGTTCTAACAAGGTCCCCCCCCCTTTAAGGTGTTTCTCCAACCTAAGCAGCTTAGTCATGGGTAGACCAGGGCTATTCTCTTCCAAGACTTGGAAAAGTTACTACTTTTGGCTTCCAATCCCCCCCCGCCCCCGCCCCCAAAACACACACTATGAGTTAGTCTTTCCATGAGCTGGAGCATTCTGGAGGATGTAGTAGTTGTTTTAAAAAGCACATTTTCAAGCTCAGTTTTTTTCTATAGCCACCTATTAACAGATGTTCTCTGGGAAACATACAGGACTGAATCAGACTGGCTCAGGTCCTAAGTGGGACTTAGCTAGGGGTCTGGGACTCCCTGCCTGCCTCTTATCTCACTGAGCTACTCAAGTAGCAGATTTACAGATTTTGGCATGCAATTAAAAACAAGCAAAATAGATAGCCAGGCATTAGAAAACTCTTGCAAATCACACAGTTGAGAAGGACGTCATTCGACAAGGCACAACTAAGTCTTTTTCTCAAGTACAGGGAAGCAGATGACACACCTAAATGGCTCCATATCTGTGCCTTAGGTCGGTCCACAAAGTTGGGTGTTGGGGCTGTATGGCTTTGTTATGCCCATTTTACCAGCATATGGTTTGTGGGAAGAGATACTTGCTCCCTAGATCAGTGATGGTGACCTTTTAGAGACCGAGTGCCCAAACTGCGATACAAAACCCACTAATTTTTTCGCAAAGTGCCAATACAGCAAATTTAACCTGAATCCAGGTGGCTGTGAAGGGGCGATGTTGGGTGCCCACAGAAAAGGCTCCGAGTGACACCTCTCAAAGCCATGCCATAGGTTTGCCAACACTGGCCTAGATGGACTAGAGGAAATCATCATCATCACCATCATTACCTCCACCACCACCATAATCATTATCAAATTGCAGAGGACCTTATGGATCATCCAGTCTAGTCTTTTGCAAAGAGGTACAGCACGTGGATACCCCAAACCACTAGGCTATCTGGCCGTTCAGATCTAGCCTGGATGAAATTTGGCACTGTGAAGTGTGTTTTCTGTGTGACTGTAGGTGTTCTGCTTTCGGAATTTAAATAGCTTACTAAAATGAGCATGGAATTTACATTCCCTGCTTGCAGAATTTTGCTTTCGTAAATGTGAAGAGAACAAATGCATCCTAGCTTGTGCATTGATCCCAGTTTTATTCATCCTATTCCCCTGCATAGGCTTTTCATACATTATAAATAGATGGTTTCAAATCATTTGCATTCCACTAGAATTCCCCTCCCCCTTTCTTTGCAAGTAATTGATCATGTCTTTTGACCTGCTCCCTTCTCTCATTTTTCTAAATAACTGCAACTCTGTCCTTAAAATGGCAGAAACACCCTAGCTGGCTGACAGCCTTGCTTCACTAAACGGTTGCATTTGCGTATGAAATGGAAGGAAAGAGAAGTTTACAGGAACTCCATACCAGTCAGAATGTGTGAAATGTATAACTTAAGAGCAGATGGCACCACACAGTGCATCAGAAATATATATGCTACGCCATTTTAAGAGATGCATTAACCAATCAGACAACCTACAGAAAATACTTGCAATGCAGAGATTAAGGGAGGGAGAGCAAAAATCTCTCTAGGTACCTTTTAGCATCCCCATTCCACCTCTCTTTACCTCCATGGTGGTTACTTCACGTCCTTCTTTGTTCAGTGACTAATTTTGTACCGTGACAGCATTGGTTGCGATCACATGGTTTTGTCCCTGTTTCAGTGTTCCCATGGTCATGATAACTTATCTCATGACAAGTGTTACCTCACAGTCTTGTACCGTGACAAACACTGAATTTGTCTAGCTTCCTTTTTCCTTTTTGGGGGGTGGGGGGTGGGGGGTGGGGAGGGGGCTTAAAAATTCTTTTTTGATATTTCACTTCTAAAAAGTCAAAATCTTTGCAGACAGGGAAGGAGTCTGCAGCTCATCTGGCTAGCTTTCACTTTCTCCACGTGGCTGCATTGGAATGCTCCGAGTGATAGCCTTTGGGGTTTCTTTGTTCTTTATTCCTTTTGCTTGCTAATTAATTGTCTGTCTGGTGTCCCTCTTGCCTGGCTTTGAAGTTTAGTTCATTTTATTGGTATTTAACGGAGGAGGGCAAGGGGCTGGTGATCATCTGGGGGGTGTGGGCACTTTGAACGTAACACCCAACCCAGTACCTGGGACACAGTTTTCTGAGGAACAAATGTTTTGTTGTGTGACAGTTGTTACCTCATGGTGTCTTGTCTTGGAGCAGAAACTGGGGAAAAACCAGGACAAGGAAATACCCTATCCCAGTGCCAGGTACAAATTTGTCTCACTTAGCACCTGTTCTGTGTGTGTGGTCGAGACAAATTTCAGCTGTTGCACTATGGATGTGGAGTAAGATTTTTTTGTACTGCTCCAAAGTGCAACACTTAGAGATCCTTGTTTATGGGGTCAGGTCTTTATCCTGGCCACACTTACTTCTTCTCCAGTTCATTCTAACAGAAATGGATGCTTTTATCTTTACTATTCCACAGCCAGCTGTTCATTTCAAATGCTTCATTTATTAATGATTATACAATGGCTGAAATCCTGTTGCTGTATGTAATAAGTTGCAAGCAGAGTAGGGTCTGTGGAATCACTGCATCTTATAGAGGAATCACCTCTCTAAATGCCTGCATATTCAATGGGCCTACTTTACCAGCTATGTACTACACTATGGAACAGGATGTACCATATATACTCGAGTATAAGCCATCCCAAGAATAAGCGGGGGGTCTTATTTTACACCCAAAAACTGGAAAACTTATTGACTGAAGTATAAGCCAAGGGTGGTTTTTTTATACTCAAGTATATGTGGTATGCTGGCCGAGCTCTAAAGGGGCTGGGGATAGTAATTGGCAATGTGTGCTGGGAGTGTGGCGGCAATAAGGGAGTTAATAACATAGAGTAACTACATAACTAAGTCCCCTTACTCCCAAATGTTTCCAAATTTCAGGGGTTCCCTAAAATCGCTTTCTGAAGGTACTCCTGCTACTTTGGTGTCCCCAATGTAAGTAAATTTTGATTGCATATTTTTAAAATAATTTTGAGCGCATATTTTGTAAAATAAATGCACTCAAAATTACTTACATTGGGGACACCAAAGTAGCAGGGGTACCTGCAGAAAGTGATTTTAGGGAATCCCCTGAAATTTGGAAACATTTGGGGGTCAAGGGGCTGAGTTATGAAGTCCAAAGAGGCTGGCCCTAAACCTTCTCATTGGAATCAAATGGGAAGCGGAGGCGCCACTATCACTCGCCCCATCAGGCCCTTTTGCTGCCCTCCCCAAGGCACCTGAGCACCTAATTTTACCCCTAAAACCTGGGGAAATTTATTGACTCAAGTATAAGTCGAGGGCATTTTTTCAGCCCAAAATAAGGGCTGAAAAACTAGGCTTATACTCAAGTATATACAGTATGCCAGTGTGTATTTATAACCCACTTTTCCTTCAGTGAGTGTAAGGCAATGGATAAGCCCTTCCTTCTTTCATTTTTATGCTCAAAAGAATCATGGGAGGTAGATGAGGCTGAGGTAGTGACTAGCCCCACGTCACCCACTGAGTCTTGTGTGTCACCGGAGACTAGAGCCTGCATCTACCACATCCCAATCCAGCAATCTAACCACTACACTGCCCTGTCCATATCAGACCAACCCTTCTCTTTGCAGGTAGGTGAACAACTCCTTAGATCTTCCAGTTCTGCAATTCTCCTCTCCCCAGCCCAGATACAACAGCCTTGCCCTTTTCCTTACTTTGCTATATTCACATCCTGCACCGAATATGCAAATTGGGGAATAACTTCCATCTACGCAAGTCATCAGTGATAGAATACATTTTTCTCACAACCATTGAAACAAACAGAACATCAACACAGGGTAGCTAATCAAACAGTGGCACCAGGAAATAATAAACAACGGGAAAACAGCAATGTGAGATTTGAAAACACTGAAGAAGTAATAGAGTGTAATCTTATACAAGCTTATTCGAAAATTACATCTGCTGCATTTTACTGTTCAGAATTAAACCTTATTGAATCAAATCAGGTTGCTCAGTCTCAGGTAAGCTGCATGCACTGCTTTCAACATTATTGTGCCTCATTGGTCACTTTGAGCCAGCACAGAGCAGTTTCATCCTAAAACCTTGTTTCATCTTGTCCAGTGTTCCAAAATATAAACCCTGAGCAGACATCCTTTGCTCCATCCAACTTTCCACCCCGTTTCCTCTGCGGCAGTTCCTTTTCTAGGGCTTTATTTTGTTTTTAATCTCATATCCTCCCAGGACACAAAGAGTGGAAGAGCTCTTAATAAATCCAAGAAAGAGAGGAAAGTGGCCTGAGGATGTGGATTTTTCCACAGAAGCTCCAAATTAAAATAAAGTGGTTGTCTTTAATGTGTCACAACATTTTTTTGCATTTGTTTTTCTTCTGGGTTTTCTTGGGAAAAGGAAACCAAATTAAAGGGGGGGATATATGCACATGTATGTACTTGTATTTTTGTGTGTGCACACACACATCTTTGCATATATGCCTATGTTCTGTTTCCATTTTTCCTTCTAAACCGTGTTTTGAAAGATAAATTTGTGCTTGCGAAACAACGCCTACTTTATCTTTGAATTGTTCTTCCGCCTATGGATCAAGACAGCCAGACTTATATGGTGGTTCTCACTTTTTCTTCTCTCTCTTCCCCCACCTCCCACCTCTGCCGTCCCCTGTGAGGTCTGGCTGTTTTGATCTGCTGGCAGAATCAGTTCCCACGTCCCATCCCTGCCTTAAAGGGAAAAGGGAAATTCTTCCACAAGTGACAGTGACAGAGTTTTCTACATGGGATCAGATAGGGAAGAGGAAAGCCACAGGAGATACTGGGGGGCAGTGGTGTGAAGCGTGTGCTGAGGGAGGAGGATTTCAGCGCACAGATAAAGTGTTTTGAACATTTCAGTAGAGGATAATTACTGTGATCAAAGATTTGCATGAGGGTATCTGACACTCCATCATCTACTGAAGGGGGAGTGATCTTGTTGTGTCAGCTCATGAAGAACAAAAGTGCCCCTGGTGATACTTCCCTGGTGCTGCCACACACGTTGAGATCTCCTTGATATATTTATGCAGCCAATCAAAATCCTACCGTGATGAGGAAGATGATAAATATTGGTGGTGCTGGTGGTGGAACTGCAGAGCTGGAAGAGATCTTACGGCTCTATTGACTCCAATCGCACTCCCAACCTCTGGGTCTGCAGCCAGAGACCATAACCACTGAGCTAACCAGCCACTTTATGGGAGTGAAGGTGGCTGCAAAGTCTCCCTCTGGGCCACTTTGAAGAGGACTCACACCTCATAGTTAGAGACGGGCATGAAATGAGCTTTTAATTCATTTTGTCTTTTGTTATTCATTTTGTTAGCTAACAAAACGAATAACAAAATTACCGATTCATTTGCTTCGGTTTTCGTTACCCCTCCTACCTTGTCGCCACTGCTGCTGGAAAGTCCTCTGAGTCCTGGAACTCCAGGGAAGCTGCCGCCTGTAGAGGTTCTGGCCCCAAGCCAGCACTTCAAAAAGCTGGGGACTTTTTAAAATAAAATAAAATAAAATAAAATAAAATAAAATAAAATAAATACTTTATATACCACAACGATTTGCCCATAGGGAACTCTGGGCAGTTTACGGGCGAAACAACACAAACAATTAAAACCACCACAACCAAATAATACACAACAAAGGAAGGGGAAGGGTCAAAAAAAGAGGGGAGAATCCAGCAAGAGGCATAACAAATACAATGAACCCAAAGAATCACAAGGAGCACACCACACACATTAGCACACCACATTAGCACACCACACACATCAGCTTCCTGGAACAGCCAAGTTTTCAGCCCTTTCTTGAAGGCTGTAAGGGAAGGAGCCAGGCGCAACTCGCTGGGCAGTTTGTTCCATATGGAGGGGCCAATCACCGAGAAGGCCTGATGATGGGTCTTGACCTTACAGGCCTCCTTGGGGGCGGCCACCCAAAGCAAGAAGTCCAAGGAGGCTCTGGTGGGTCTGGTGAACTCTGACCTTTGGGAGACACGCTCTGTCAGATATTTTGGTACCCAAGTCTTCTCTTTCAGGGAGGGTGGTCCTCCATTGGAAGGGCAGCCAGAGGGTGGTGCCCTCCATGGGGAGAGCTATCCAGACCAAGTTGGACTTAAAGATAACGAACGGTAGGGGACAGATAGCTCCGTGGTTTAAGCATCTGGTTGCAGACCCAGTCCAAGTTTGACTCCCAGTCCTGTTTCTTTGAAAGAGGCTAAACCCGATGATCCATTGGATCCCTTCCAGCTCTTCGGCTCTAAGATTATTATTAGTAGAGACCTCAATACTGTCCATTCATAGGTACAGAGACATCCATCCTTTTTGGGCACATGGGCTACTTTGACACCATTTTCCAACCTGAGGAAGATCTAATGCAATTGTAGAATCATTTTTCCCTATGCATCTACACAAAGCAATATGTAGTTTTATGTAAGCCAGGCATGACCAAACTTCGACCCTCCAGATGTTTTGGACCACAACTCCTACAGTCCTTTGCCATTGGAAATACAGTCTTGGAATTCTGGGAGTTGTGGTCCAAAACATCAGGAGGGCCAAAGTTTGGACATGCCTGATGTAAGCCATGCCCTCTTCTCTGTCTCTTTGTGCTGATGCTTGACCACTAGAGATGGGCATGACTTAGCGGAATTCCCGCAACGGAAACAGTAACGGGAATTACTCCACCAGAACTCGAACTCGAACCGACTAAAGAATAATTGGGTCTGATTTGTCGTGGTCGTTCCTGGCATCGCGGCGATCCCACGATGGCAAGCGGCACAGAAAAAAAGTTTTTAAAAGTTAAAAAAAAAAACCTGATTCCCGGCCCTAAAAGCAGGCAAAAACTGTCTGAGGGCACCTACCAGGCCAGAAGGGTGTTTTATTTGGGGGAGGTTCCCCGCCCCTCTCTCCTTGGCTAGTGCTACTGCTGTGCTGCTGGTACCAGGCGGGGGGGCATCGTCTCGTCTGCCTTTGCCATGCAGTGTGCGGGCGGGGGGATCCAAAATGGTGACCACAATATTTTTTTTTTGAAATTGTGGTCCAAAAATCCACCAAAGCACCACAGAAACATGCGAAAATTAGCCATTTTAAATGCTTGATTTTTTACAGTAGCAGCAATGGGTTTGTCTTGCCAAAATACGTCTCCGTTGATTTTATTTTATTTTATTTTATTTTTTTACACCTGCACATTCGCAATGATGGGCTCGCCCATGGGAGTGGACCATGCAAATTTTTGGAGCCATTCCACCAATCGCATGGCCAAGTTTTGGAGACTGCACCAGGCTGGGAGGGCGCATCCATTTGCCATGCAGTGCGGAGGGATCTAAAATGGCGACCACAATATTTTTTTAAATAGTGGTCCAAAACCCCACCAAATCTCCACAGAAACATGCGAAAATTAGCTATTTTAAATGCTTTAATTTTTACAGTAGCAGCAGTGGGTTTTTCTTGCAAAAAAAAACTCTCCGTTGATTTTATTTTATTTTATTTTATTTTATTTTATTTTATTTTTTTACAACTGCACATTCGCAATGATGGGAGTGGACCATGCAAATTTTCCACCAATCGCATGGCCACTTGGCCAGGTTGACCACAGAGACTTCTGAGATGTGCCAATCAGGCATAAACAGCCCACTAACCGTAGCCCGAACCCAAACCCGAACCCTAAGCCTAACCCATACGCCAGTACACTGTCCTTCTAAGTGGGTAAGAGAGGCACCCAGAGGTGCACCCCAATACTCACCCTAACCTTACCCATAACTAGCCTAACCCTAGCCCTTGCGCTAACCCGTCTTAACCCTGAGCCAGATCTACTTGCATTGCACTACACGCAAGTACATTTCCCTTGGAGCGGGTGCAAAGAGTCTGCCAGTCCGTCACTTGTGGCTCTGGCTGACTCCTGCAGCAGCATTTGTGTGCCATGCAAACCATGCCTGCAAGTGCTGCCTGACTGTGTCTCACCGACTGTTGCAGGGAAGGCACCCCAAAGAGGGGTGCCTCTGCCAGTCTGCTGCGTCTGCAATATGCATATCCATAGCATATGGCTATGCATGCCCTTTTGTAGCAGCGCTGATGGGTGAGGATAGGAGGCACCCACCACAGAGAGGTGCCTCCAGGAGCCCACTACCCCCCCCAAAACCAGTACTAATGACAAACGAAAAAACAAAAACCGAAACAACAAATTTTTGCGAAATTTCGCCAAAAACGGAAATGAGCCGAAACGGGCTGCCTCCGACACACGACAACTCGAAAACGTCATTTTCCCTAGTCGTGCCCATCTCTATTGACCACTTTTTTTTGGGGGCTGTATTAGTGGCTACTTCAAAAGTCTGTTTGTGATGTCACAGGCTCTCTCTCTCTCTCTCTCTCTCTCTCTCTCTCTCTCTCTCTCTCTGTGTGTGTGTGTGTGTGTGTGTGTGTGTGTGTGTGTGTGTGTGTGTGTGTGTGTGTGTGTGTGTGTGTGTGTGTGTGTGTGTGCTTGTGAATTTCAACCAATGGTGGCTGGTTTGCTCTTGTAGCAGAGGCTGGGTTCTATTCCCCCCTGGACCCCCTTGATAGGTTAATGGACTATTTGATCCTTGCAATCCCTTTCAGCTCCATGGTTCTAAGACAATGATGACGACTCCTGTAGTTCTCAAATTAAATTATCATTACAACTTGTTTTGAAGAAAATCTGCTGGACAAGGACTCTTCTTCAGTCTAGTAGTGAAAGCACGAAGAATGCATTTCATATTCATTGCTTTCTGTCCTGACTGGTTTCCTCTCCCTCTTTCCTACTTAGAACGTACCTCTTCAGCATCGTAACATTGATTGGACTGCCTGATGGTTCTGTCTTTCCCCTCTGCCCTCCCAACACCTTTTCCTTCTGTGCTATATTGACTACCATCACCCAGTCTTCCTCTGACGATACCCTGGAAAATGCCTCTTCTTCCATCTCCTTTTTTTAATTGCAAAGAAAGCCAGTGAATTCTGATGGGGGGTTATTTTGTTTAATCTCTTTCTTTCTCAGTTTTGTATATTGCCTCCGTTGAAAGAGTAAGCTATTGCAGAGCTATGGGATTTTAAGCAGACCTAGGAAGAGGGAGGGCTGTATGCAGATTAATAGGAGCAGGCTGGGAACGAAGAAAATAAAGACTATAACCAGGATCTAATGCTCTTAAAGGCTTTCAATAGCTTGGCACTTGGAGACATGAGCAATATATTGTGGTGTATCTTCCCCTGCACTCCAGCCCACTTCTTCTTTATCCTCCTCAGCCGCTAAATACTACTTAATCCATTCATACGGCTCAGCCTGATTGTTCTCGGTTTGTTGCAGCCATATTGCTCCACTCTATGGAGTTCCTCATTTCCCTTGTGTTCAGGAGTCTGGGTTAAATTTTCTTTCTTCCACCTTCTTCAACACATGCTCTTTTTGGCTTATTTTTAGCCCGTCTGCCAGATTTCTCTGTGCTTTTGCCCAGTGGTGGGAATGGCAATAAGATTGACTTTGCACATGTCTCTCCATGTGTTTTTGCCATGCAATATCCACTAGCCTAGATGCCCTAAGCACATGTGATCTCGCCTGATTTCAGAAGCTAAGCAGGGTTGACCCTGGTTAGTACTTGGATGGGAGACCACCAGGGAATACCAGGTGCTGTAGGCGCCTGGAGTAGGAGCTGGCAAACCACTCCAGTATTCCTGCCAAGAAAACTCCATGGATGTGGGGTCACAAAGAGTCAGTCACGACTGTAATGACACAACACACACACACATCCACCAGCCCTTGCCAAAGAAGCTAGTGATGAGTAGTTTATGGGAGTTACCCTTAAATGTCTACAGCTACAATGGTTGGAGCTTTTACAATCTTGCATGCTGCTTGTGGTTTGAGTGACTGGACGAGAGTTTTCTGTGCATGTCAATCTCTCCAGCACTGACCAATCGCAGTTCCTTCCTGCCTCTGAATTCAAAAAAGAGAGAGCCCTGTCTCTCTACTGAGGGTTACTTTCCCTCACTTTAGTCTGTCAGAAGCAGTGTGCTTCTTTGTTTGCTGTTGATCGGTTCACATTTGTAAGTAATGATATGTTTCTATTTTCCTACCAGTGTCTTGAACTAAATTATATGTCTTTAAGTGCCACTTAGAAAGTGCAAGGTGAAACAGGCCGACTATCTGAGGAACTGAGCCATTCCCTTCTGTGAGTCTCTGTACCTCTACCATGTAGCACAATATATTTAACCAGAAATTCAAATTTCTGTAGCAACAATAGCCCATAGGTGCTGCTGCCCTTGTTTGCTCTCCTCACTCCTGTTAGAGTTAACTGAATTATGCAGCCAGCAGTGCAAAGTGTTACTTCCTGAACTGCATTATGCTCTTCATAACAGCTCATGCAGCCATGCGGCCATGGAGGGTCCAAAATCACAGTGGCCATCTCCTGGCTATTTACATGCAATAATTCTCAGTTTCTGACCTCACTAGTCTAAATAAGACAAGAAGGAATCCAGGGTGGAATCACAGAAAGTCATGCCCATGTCTGATGTCACCAGCAAAATTGCCTGACTCTCCAAGATCTCCGATTACTGGAAGAACCATTCACCTCTAGGAATGGGCTATTTGTTTTGGAAGCTACCAGTTTTGCCATGACATACACGATCCCAGCTGGTGTTCAGAAGCCTCCGAAATGCAGACAGGGAGGCGGGATGATGCATTTCCCTGCAGAGCTCTTGATTGGCCAGTGCCAGGGAGAAGGAACTATGACGTTGGTGGCTTCTTCCTCATTGGAGGAAGAAGGCGCAGAGCAATGTGAGGGATTGGCTGATTGCATTTCAGATTGCATTCAAACACCAACTGGGCTTGCGCATGTCATTGTGGAACTGATAGCTTCCAAAACAAATAGCCCATCCTGATTCACCTCTTGTATCTAATCATCACGGAGAACTATGTCTTATCAACAGTACATTTCAGTTTGGGGCCAAGGTACCTAAAGGACCATGTCTCCCCATATGAGCCTTCTCAACATTTAAGATCTTCTTGGTCCCACTGGCAGTGCAAGCATGGCTGAGGGGGACATAAGAGAAAGCCTTCTTGGTGGAAGCTCCCAAACTGTGGAATGCAGTCCCTGGGGAGACCGGGCTGCCCCCACTCCCTTTTCTCCTTCTGACAATCACTCAAGGCCCATCCTTTCAGGCAGGCTTTTAACAATCATGACAGAATCCCTGAATGCCCTTTGAAAGTTAGGACAGTTTTTAATGGTTCCTTGCTTCTAAATATTCAATTGTATTTTGATTAGCATATAGTTTAAATTTTTTAAATGTTTAACTTATTTGGATTTAAAGTCCATTCATTTTAATATTATGAGTTGCTTTGGTCCCCATATTGGGATAAATTTATTTATTGATTTATTTATATTTTAGAGTATTTTTACCCCACCTTTCTCCTTGGAAAAGGACCCAAGGCAGCTTACAATAATGAGGGATAATAAAGGTGGCCTATAAATAATACAAACAATTAAATAAAACAATATTTCTTTTAAAAGCCATTCCGGCCAATGACCACACTTGGTGGCCGAATTTTAAAAAATCTAATTATAGGTGTGATCAATCAATCAAATGTCTAGCTCAAGTTCTATTCCAAAGGTAATGTATAATCTTGTAGATGCTCTTGGGCCGTCATGTCCTAGCCTGTGTACCCAAGCGCTGAATAAATCATCATCAGTATATCCAAGTCCACAACCCTGCACTTCTTCAATGTTCTAACCCAGGCATGTCCAAACTTCGACCCTCCAGATGTTTTGGACCACAACTCCCGCAGTCCTTTGCCATTGGTAATCTAAGCTCAGAATTCTGGGAGTTGTGGTCCAAAACATCAGAAGGGCCGAAGTTTGGACATGCCTGTTCTAGCCTTTCTTTTAAAGAGGAAAGAAGGTTATTTAACTCTTTGGCTCTTGCCTTTTCTACTTTTGGTTGTCTTTCTTATCTATTTTTCCTCCAGCTACCCTAGAGCAATAAGCTCAATTACAGAAGCTGTTTTACCTGGAGAGTGATGACAACTGGCAGCTACGATGATGATGCACCCATTTGACATCACGCTTAAAGATGAAGACAAATTTTAAAAAGAGTGATTCGTCATGATTCCTCATGGCTGATGATTTGAAAATTGACAAACTTCCAGTGACAAATTGATGAAATTGTCTCCTCTCAGAAATGCTACAAATGCCACCCAAGGAACACGCCCAAAGATCCCCCCTCCAAAAAGTGCCTCCCAGTCACCTAGAGACTCCATACTTGCAGAGAGACGTCTACCAACTCACCTCTACAACCCTTCCAAGTTTGCTGAAGATTGGGTTTCAGACATCTGAGTTATACACCCATAAATTGCACACACACCCAGGAAACTGCCCTATAACCTTGTTGTTGTTCATTCATTCAGTCATGTCTGACTCTTTGTGACCCCATGGACCAGAGCTCACCAGGTCTTCCTATCTTCCACTGCCTCCCGGAGTTTGGGGTAACCTAATCTTCACCAAATTTAGAGAGATTGTAGAGGAGAATCAGTGGAAGAATCTCCACAAATTTACAATCTTTAAGTATTTGGAGAGCACTTTTCTGGATGTCATATTTGGGGGTATATAGCTCAGATATCAAACTCCAATCTCCACCAAACTTGTAGGGGAGAGTCAAAGGAATTTTCCTTCCAAATTTAATGTCTCTCGGTGCCTTGGGGGACATTTTGTGGCCTGACAAATTAACGAATCAAAATTGCTAACAATTCATCAATTTGTATTCATCAAGGGACTTTATTTATAATGAATACAAATCGACAAATTTTAATGAATCAACCAAATTCATCTGAAAATGTGGTTCTTTTTTCAATTTGCCTCCATCTCTAACTATGATGCCCTATTTTTCTTTGGTGCCTGTTTTGTTCAGACAGCATCTCTTTAAATACATCTCTCTCCCCCCACACACACCCCTCTTTGGTTTGTATGAAATGCAAATCAATAGATGTTGCATTCACATTCGAACAAGATGTCAAGGAGAAAAGGGTAACATTTCATAAGAGAGAGAGAGAAAGAAAGAAAGACAGACAGGACAGACACAAAGATGTGGAAGGGACCAATGGGAGGGGACTATTATTTCCTTTGCAGACCGAAGCAAATGGCTGCTTGGAGGAAAATGACCCAGAGTTTGTGAAATGGCCATGCTTGTTAGGGGTTTCTGAGCACTTTAATACAAGAAAGCCATTTTTCAAAGAACACGGCTGCCTAGAATTTTACTTTTCCACTGTGCATAATATGCATTGTCCATTACCAATGCCTTTTTTTTTTTCTCGGAGAAACCTGACTTTTTTTTGGCTGGCATAGCTTTCTCCTGCCAGGCAATCTCAAATATCTGTTCTCTGCAAACTGCACAGTCAGTGCCTCCTCCTTCTGAGATAATACATGGGGGATGACAAGGGAGATATGATTTATTCACTGTCCTGGGCAAGGTCTGGAAGATGATAGACAGCTATCTATGTATTCAAGGATGCTCTTCCTTATTACTTCTTTCTCTGCAATCACATCCCTTATAGTCATCTTCCGATTTCAAAGCCTCAGCACAAAGATTCAGATACATGAGGACTTGCTGTTGTGGACCGTCTCATCTTAGGACAACCCTCTCTTCCCTTCCTGGTACAAAAAAGCAGACAGAAAGAAGCAAGTCCACATTTAAAACATTCTGGGAATGAGAGCAACATAAAGTAAGGTTGCAACATTCAGGCTTTTTTTGCTTAGGAAAAAAGGTAAGTGGCAGCATAGTTGTAACTTTAAATGCATGATCACCACCAAGTGCCACCCAGTCTGAGCTATGGTAACCCTTTCCAGGGTTTTCTTGGCATAGAAGATTTTGAAGTAGTTTCCTTCCTCTGGGAACCTCCTGGGGCTGTACAGCTTGCCCAAGTCAAATAGGCTGCCTCTTGGGTGAAGAAGGCACAGAGGGGAATTGAACTCTCAACCACTGGCTCCCCAGTCCGATACCTAGACAACTGAGCAATCAAATCCACAAGGGCCTAAGCTGGCAGAAATGCCCTTTTTGCAGAGAAGCCATCTTCTGTTGCCCAACCCGGGGCATCTACCAACAGTTACGCTGGCAGAAGAACTCTGCAGGATTGAAATCTTCTAGGAATGTGGAGTGAGGGAGGTGCTAAGTTATTCCAAATGCAACCTCCCTTCACTGTGAAGATATAGCCACAGACAGTTCTGGCACTCGGTGAGGTCAGGTTGGGAATTATCCTATATTATTCCCCAAAACTGAGGGGGAATTGGTTCAGCACAACTTCCGCTAGTCCAGTGGTTCTCAACCTGTGGGTCCCCAGATGTTCCTGGACTGCAACTCCCAGAAGTCTTTATCACTAGCTGATCTGACCAGGATTTCTGGAAGTTGCAGTCCAGGAACATCTGGGGACCCACAGGTTGAGAACCACTGCGCTAGTCTAATGCCTGCCATAACCATCTTGGACAATTCGGATTCTTCTGTAAAGAGGAGTGGAGGGAATTATTTTTAAATAATTATTTTTAACTCTTTTAAACTGCTCACATTCTCTTGTAGCTTTAATGTAATGTTGTCTTTTAATGCTGTAAGATGTCCCTCCATTCCCTGTTTTCAATACTCGAACTCGTCTTAATTGTACTGGACTGCATGTTGTCCCTCATTACTGTAAGCCGCCTTGGGTGCTTTTTCAAGGAGAAAGGTGAGGTGAAAATACTCTTAAATCAATCAATCAATAAATAAATTACAGAGGTACAAATATAATCATAGAATAGTTGATTTGGAAGGGGTCTATAAGGCCATCAAGTCCAATCTGTTAAACTCAGGAATCCAAATCAAGGCAAATCTGTCCAATATTTTGTCCAATTTTTTCTTGAATGCTCATCACCTCCCAAAGTAATTTATTCTGTTCTAGCACTGCTCTAACAATTAAGACATTCCCCTTCATAATTAGCCTCAATCTGGCTTCCTGCAGTTTGTGCCCCTTAGCATGTTTTTAGAAGTGGGCCTTTCACAGGTGTTGGATGACCTGCATAGTACACACTTTCGCTCTGCTCTGTATCTGGTTTTGCTTTGTTATTAGCCATTGGGAGGCAAAACCAGTCACCCCATTTGTAAGCCTGGTTGTCCAGGTGTCCAACCTCTCAGGAAATCACTTTTTCGGGAAGAAAAACAGGCCCTCGGTCTTCTAAAGGTGAGCAAAGTATCACATCTTCTTTGGCCATGATTTCATATCCATGCTAGAGCTGGGCCAAGTGCCACCTTCCATATGTTGTTGGACTCCATTTCCTTCCTAGCAGTCCTCGTCATTGCCTCTGCTGGCTCAGGCTGATGGGTGTTGGAGTACAACACCATCCCAATAAAAACCCTGATCTATAGCTTTCATTTCTTCTTCTGTGCTAGCTAAGGTGGTTCTATTTTGCTTCTTAAGGGTGTGCCGTCACATTGTTGTGCTGTCAACAATAAAGACCGTAGCCTGGAATGGAAAGGTCTCTCTTTATTTAAAGGGAAGCTGTGTGTTATTTTTCCCAAGAGATAAAATGGCTCCACTGGTAAATGTGCATTGAGGCAGTATTAAAAACATCAACCTGCATGGGGGTTGGGGAGGGGGAGGGGGGAAAAGAAGGGAAATAAACCCTCTCTAGTGTTAAAAGGCACTCAGTAGACCATAATGCCTCCACTTGCAGCTGGCATTGCCTATCAATTTAAATATGCATTTTAGATGCTTTCCCTTTTATATGAAAACAAATCTCCCCTGCTGTTATTGTCCTGAGAAGCACCATCAGTGAAATACATATTATTATACATCCATACTGCTCTTATTTTTTATAAACACATAAAGCAGTTGCTCTGTGGTGATACCACTTTGCTATGGAGGGTGCTACCCACATGGAACTCTTTTTCTCCACGTTTGATGAAACTTTAAATACCTCTGGATTTATGGGAGGTGAGGAGAATCCCGTCCTTCAGGGGTTCCCGACATTGGGTAACCCGGGTGTTCTTTGACTGCAAATTAGAGAAGCCTGTTTCGAACTGTAGTGCCAGAACACCTCGGTTATCTAAGGTTGAGTATGACTGCCCAATCTTTTACAAGCACTGGCTCCACTAGACCTGTGGCAGAGGTCACTGGCTGCCATAGGTCTTTGTCCACCCAGCCCGAAATAAAGAGACGAGACACATTTTGGGATTAAAAATGGGCCACACTTTATTAATATTTTATTGTACTATTTGTCCTACTGTTTAGTCTTTAATGGGGGAACCTGAACAGGGCAAGTGGAGCTGGGGGGATTTCCCCATAAGTAAACTTGGGTATTACCCGGTGGGGCAGTACCCTCCAGCAATAGAGTTAAGGGAAGCCTTTTGCCGATCTTTACGTAAATGGTCATAAATCAATATTTACTGTCACCTATATTTCTAAGCCTAATGTAGGAATTTAAGGGCTGCCCTCATACTAAGCCGTATTTCCTCCTATTTTCCTAAGGGACTTACCGCCACTTGCCCTTACCTCCAACTGTGACCGGTGATATTGAGGTGCATCCCCATAGCGAAGATAATGGGATGGGTGAAAACATATCGCCGCCCAAGGCCAATCAGAGCGGCGATCAAAAATTCTCATCCGGCCCTTACGTGACCAGCTAATCTCATTCTCCTCATGGGGAGGGCATGCGGGTGAGCCTGGTTGAAGCCCCCAAGTGGAGCCAGTGCTTGTAAAAGAAGAACCCAGAGACTTTCTGAGTAGAAGGCGTAGTGGTATCTTCCACTACCCCTGTCAGACTTATCTTCTCCCTTTAAGATTAGCTAGCTACAGTACAACAACAACAACAACAACAACAACAACAAGAAGAACAACAACAAAGTGTCATTTTTGCCTCTTTATAAAACTGGAAGTGTCATTTTGCCTCTTTAAAATCTATGGTGAGGCCCCACCTGGAATACTGTGTACAGTTCTGGTCACCATTACCTCTAGAAGGATATCATGGAATTGGGGAAAGTGCAGAGGAGGGCAACCAGAATGATTAGGGGACTGGAACACCTTCCTTACCGTCTGAGGCTGCAACGGCTGGGCCTCTTCACTCTTGAATGATGGCGCCTAAGAGGTGACCTGATTGAAGTTTATAAAGTCATACACAGTGTGGACAATGTAGATAAGGAAAAACTGTACTCCCTATCACACTACACTAGAACTAGGGGGCATTCCATGAAGCTTTTGGGTGCTAGATCTGAAACAAATAAGAGAAAGTGCTTTTAGAGGATCACTGGTCTGTGGAACTCCCTGCCAGAAGAAGTGGTGAGTGACAGCTGTCAGCCTTGACAGCTTTAAGAAAGAATTAGACAAGTTCATGGAGAACAAGGGTATCCATGGATATCATTATGGATGCATGACAACCTCCGGGCTGGAGAGATAGGCAGGAGATCTCTCAATGCCATTTGCAGGGAATCTTAAGCAGGTGAAAACATCTGCTTGGGAATACGCTGAATCAAATGGTGAGTCACTGTGTGAGATAGAATGCTGGTCTGGATGGGCTGTGGCCTGTTCCAGCAAGGCTTTTCTTATGTCCTTATGTTCTTAATAACCTTTGAACTGCAGAGGTGGAAGGAACCTATGGATCACTGAGTCCAGCTCTTGTTGAGGATGCACAGTGACAAACTGAATTCCCAGCCTATGCCTCCACAGCCAGAGACCTAAGCCCAGTGACTATCCAGCACCTAGTCAGAAGAGCTGAGGAAGATTGGAAAATTATATTATTGCAAACTATCCATGCTGTTATGCAAAGTATGTCAGGGTAATATAATCTTGAATTCACCGTTCAGAGCCATTAACTTCACAAAAGACCTACTCCTCATTTGCTCATATGAGCTCAGTTATCTGCCTAGATGTTTGGATCTCCTTATGGGCTTACCATTACAAAGAAATCAATTTCAACATTTCTTCACATCATGGAATTGCATGAGATGTGGCAATGCTTTAAGAGGTCTAAAAACAAAGAGGAAAATTAATTACTCTCAGCTAAAGCTCCCATCTGCCATCAGTCCCTGTCTATCCAGCACCTAGTCAGAAGAGCTGAGGAAGACAGAAATTTCCCATGGAAAATTATATATTATTGCAAACTATCCATGCTGTTATGCAAAGTATGTCAGCGTAATATAATCTTGAATTCACCATTCAGAGCCATTAACTTCACAAAAGACCTGCTCCTCATTTGCTCATATGAGCTCAGTTATCTGCCTGGATGTTTGGATCTCCTTATGGACTTACCATTACAAAGAAATCAATCTCAACATTTCTTCACACCATGGCATTGCATGAAATGTGGCAATGCTTTAAGAGGTCTAAAAGCAAAGAGGAAAATTAATTACTCTCAGCTAAAGCTCTCATCTGCCATCGGTCCCTGTCATTAAGGAAGCCACTGGAAGAGACAATGATGCTGGTAAAACATGAAAGCAGCAGGGAAAGACATGAACAAAATATGAAAGGGGCTCTCAACAAGGCAAGCCACGGCCTTGGGTATGCATGAGCAGAACTGCTTGCTAATAGGGCACTTTGGAGGTCACTGGTCCATAGGGTGGGCATATTGCAGAAGAAACATGACAGCACATAAGAACAACTGAGGCAAATCCCAATCAGTTGGCTATTAATAAAAGCATTGCAAGCCTGTTTCCCTTACTGCCATCTCCTTGACCCTGAAAAGCTGCAGCCATCCTATATACCACTGGTGGCAAACCTTAATTGGCACTCCAGATGTTTTGGACCACAACTCCCAGAATTCTGAGTCTATATTTCCAAAGAAAAAGGACTGTGGGAGTGGCGGTCCAAAACATCTGGAATGCCGAAGGTTTGCCATAACAGCTATATACCCTCCATGCTGTTTTCAAAGGCATAGCTGCCCCAGCAGGGTGGAGGGACTGGCAAATGGCAACCTCCTCTCAGGCTTTAATATAGGAGGCACTGCGCCTTGTGGCCAGGGAAGAATTGTTGCCACCTGCCCCCCCCGCCGCCATTGCTCCCATGCTTTTCAAAGTGGTGTGATACAAAGAATACATAAAAAGAGAGGGCGGGTTATAGGAAGTAGGTACACTGGACCTTCATATAGCAAACAGTTTATATAACAAAATCTGTACAACATAAAACATTCTGGAGGTAGGGGAAATTTGTTTATCAGAATTGCCTATGGGGCAAATCCGTACAGCATAAAAATGGTCACGATTAGGGATTACTCTGTTTTCAATGCAATCCTATAAAGGAAAATTTGCTTAATGGAATTTCATTTGGAAGGAATTAATTCCTTTATACAAGGTACCACTGTAATGACAAAAGCATGCCCTATCTACTGAAAACTGATATGAGCCAAACTGAAAAATGCAGGACAACGGACACACTGCCCCTACAACAGGTCTCCTAGGTAGAGAGCGTATCAAAATCCCAGCTCAAAGGCGAAAATATTAAAAGGATGGCAATATTGCTGAACTCAGGACAGTCCTGAAACCAGGAGTCTAGGCTTGTGGTCACTGGCCTAGTTCTTTCCCCCCACTGCCCCCCCATGCATTAGACTACATGTCCCCTTGGGCTGGGCTGTCAGCTTCCATTGGGGTGTGTGGGAGACACTGGTTGTTCAGACCCTCAGGAGAACATACAATGTACTCCTTCCCCTCCACCAAGGGCAAAGGCTTGCTTCTGTGGACCCAGTTGGTGGGCTTCTGTGTCTTTAAAAGGCCATGGGGGAAGATTCTGGCCGCACACAGGTGTGCTTTCTTTGGCTCCTCAGTGCCATGGAGTGGCCAGAAAGGCTGCACCTGGGCAAAAGGAGTGGGTTCTGTGCAGTCAGGGACACAGCTGTGACCTCAGAGTCATGGGGAAAGGAAACCCCTATAACTTGCTGAAGCACTGTGGGGTGACTTCTTAGCCATGTCTGGGAGGAAAGGGGTGGATAGGGGCTGAGCCCCACCACCACCACCACCACCACCACCACCACAAGGAAGGCTAACCAGGGAGCACTCCAGAGATGTGTTTGCTGTTTTACATAAGGAACCTGAGGTGGTGAGCAAAAAAAAAAAAAAAAAAAAAATGCAAATATTGGGGCCCTCCTTCCTCCCTGTCTCACCACAGCAGAATGGAAACCCACAGGCACATTTGCTCTGAAGGTAAGGATGGCTTTCTTGTCCTTCCTTTTGTGTTGCTCCTTCCTAAGCAGAGCCTAAGTGCTGGCTTATTTTGATTCCTTCTTCCCTCCCTCCCTCCCACCCCACAAGTTCCATAGTCTTTTGTCCTTCAGGAAAGTTGCCTGTTTCTGTCAGCACAGGAATTGAAGGGAAACTTTTTTTCTTATAACAAAAACAACAACAACAACAACCCAGTGGTAATTGGAATACTGGGTGCAATACCTAAGAGCAAAGCAATTATGTAGAAGAAATTGGAGTTGACAAATTCACCACCATCAGTCAGCTGCAGAAAGCCACCTTACTGGGTTCCACTCGCATAATTTGCCAATACATCACATAGTCCTAAATGCTTGGAAAGCGTTCGACTCATGATTCTTAATACAAAATCCAGTGTAGTTAGCTGTGTGATTAATAATAATAATAATAATAATAATAATAATAATAATAATAATAATAATAATAATAATAATAATAATAATAATAATAATAATAATAATAATGAATTTATTCAACAAGGAAGAGGAATTTTGCAATAGTTTCAGGACAAAAGACTCCTCAGACAGGAGTGACAGGAGTAAATTTCTGTCTGCCTTTCTGTTTTTACTCCCCCATTTTGTTTTTGCTGCTCCAAATCATTAGATACTGTGGTGGAAGCTGTGTTTGTTTTTCTGTAGCATTTGTCCAAAAAGAGTGTTGTGTGTATATAACCTCCCATTGAATTATGCTCTGGATGGTTTCAAGTTAATTATGCAAGGTACACACTGCCCCCAATGAGCTGGATACTCCATTCACCAACCTCGAAAGACTGTGTGAACCTTGAGCTGGTTACCTTGGTCGTGAACAGAGTTTTGACTGCAATACAGCCATATAACCACTGTGCTATGAGGTCCCTAGTGTGAAGTACAGATACATACAAGTTATGCATATTAGTGAAGTGCATATACTCCCTACCTTCTCCCCTGTGGAAGAGCTGTCTGTCTTTTCTCTGCTACTTTGTTTGCTATATCCCTTGTGTTGCATTTTAGTTTGTAATTCACATCTCTCGACGTTTGTTGGTGGTGTGCTACTTGCTTGTTTTATTTAATGCATGATCACTGTGTATTTTATTATACTGCAAATCACCCGGAGGAATGTGTTGTGTTAATGGGCCAATATATAAATATAGTTAATTAATTATGCCCTGCCCATCTAGTGGCTGCCAAGTCACTGTTCTGGGTAGCTAAAAAGGAAATAAACACTGGTACATAGAAACAAAGATTAAAAACAATGAACCTAAAGGGAAATAACAACTAGTCCCTAGATCCGATCATGTAGCAGCTATCTAGCAGAACATTAAGGTAAAATTCTGCTTTCACATATATACAGGGCTATATCAATTTTTTCCTGTGGTTATTTTTCTGAAAAGTCTCCAGTTTACAGTGGGTCAAAAGGCACAATTTTTGTTTTTGTTGTTGTTAATATACCATATTTTGTGTATCTGTGGATGTTTATATTCCCAGAGTGTGTGTGAGAATAAGAAGATCTTAGGAAAACCTTTGGCTAATCTCTACTTTCTACTTATTAGTTTTAATTTAATCAGGCACACTGAGTTGGTAGAAGCGGTGCCTGCTTTTATATCTTATAATTGTACTGGAGTCATTTGCAAGGGTGAAAATGGCAGGCAATGTTTCCATCAGCCATGGGAGATTTCTGCAAAAGAGAAAATTAATAGGATTCTTATTTTGCATGCTTCCTCCCCCCTCTCTTTTAATAATTGATTCTGTATTAGCATATATCGTACGGTCATTCAGTCCATGTGTAACAGGGTAATATTTCGACATGGTTTCATCCAGATGTAGTACAGTATAACAAATTAAGTATATCTCTATTCTGCCCACTAGGCTATGCCTCATATAGTTTAAGATATGGAATCTAGTTCTCATAAATGACAATACTGTTCTCTTTGGAAGCACTAATGTGAAACACTACATGAGCATAATTGATGTAACTTATGGTTCCAGGAGCTTTTCTTAAGTCTTGTAACATGCGGGTTGTGTGGAGTCTCCAGCTGCCTTCCACTGGCTTGATTTGATGCACACATGAAGATCTCAGTCTGCTAAGCCATGGCTTGTTGATGTGAGAGCAAAGTTACTTCTCTGTGACAGCTCCATTTATTTGGTGACTAGAGATGGGCACGAAACGAGCGATTTTTTGTTTTCATTTTTGTTTTTTCGTTTCATTACGCAACGAAAACAAAACGAATTTTTTTAAAACAAAACGAAAATGAAAACGAAACGACCAAATTTGCCGTGTTTTTCATTTTCATTGCAGCAGATGCATTGAACTAAAAAGAATGCTAACGAAACAGCAATTTTTCGTTTTCTTTTTTTCATTTTGTTACCTAACAAAATGAAAATGAATTTTTTTGCAAAAAATGTCACAAAAACGAAAATGAACCGAAACGGACCCCTAAATGACCAAACGACAAACGAAACACAATTTTTTTGAGTCATGGCCATCTCTATTGGTGACCATTCTAAGTGTCATATCTGCATCATGGAATTTGTATTTATAAGTGATGCAGATATAAGTGGTGTAGAATGATCTATTCAAAAGATCCCTGAACCACACTCCCCAGTTTATTCCAAGAAAAGGGACTGAGGATGGAATTTGTTTAATTCAGTACCAGAGAGGGGCACACGGGGAGATAAGCAATACAAGTCTGTAGTATTGATATGCCTCTTGTACATGTGTGCCCCAGTCCTTCTCTTCTCCCATCCCATGCCTGGCTTTAATGAACATTTTATCCATTCAACCAATTTCCTGTAACATCTGGACTAAGGAGCTAAGATAATAAACTATGGTCAGATAACTTCATATTCTGATCCATAAGCAGCCCTCAAGCCACCACTTCCCTGTTTGGATGTAAGACAACACTACATTTTAACAAACTAAAATGTTTTCTCTGCAGAGAGGTGTTCTTGTTCCTTGATTGAATTCAATAAGCTGTTCCTTTCTTCTGTTTGATCAGCATCTCTTTCTCCCTCCCTCTTTCAACTCAATCTCTAGTTTCCTTTGGGTTATGACGAACAGTAGTTTTGCCTTCTAACAACACATGGGGACAGAGTTTTAGCATCTTGTAGCACTGAACTGTAGGATTGAAAACAGTAAAGGAAATTGGGTAGTCATTTGCTAAAGAAAAGTTTTTGAACTGCCATTCAGTGTACAGATAAAAGTACCCCTCAGCAGGTGGTTCTGTTATTGTTACCGACTGTCAAGTTGATTCAGATGTACTGCACCCTCAGTAAGATTTCTGTATTTTGTCGTTGCAGTGAATGTCCAAAACTGAATGGGGGTTTGGTTCCAGATTTCATGAGTCCTAGTGTTATCCTAGTGAAATGGAGGCAATGACAGAGTTTATTTTTTTGGGCTCCTTGATCACTGCAGATGGCGACTGCAGCAACGAAATAAAAAGACGCCTGCTTCTTGGGAGGAAAGCAATGGCAAACCTAGATAGCATCCTAAAGAGCAGAGACTTCACTCTGCCAACTAAGGTCAGGATAATCAAAGCTATGGTTTTTCCAGTAGTGGTGTATGGAAGTGAGAGCTGGACTATAAAGAAGGCTGATTGCTGCAGAATCGATGCTTTTGATCTTTGGTGCTGGAGGAGACTCTTGAGAGTCCCTTGGATTTCGAGGCGATCCATCCTATATATCCTGAAAGAAATCAACCCCGAATGTTCACTGGAAGGACAGATTTTTGAAGCTGAGGCTCCAGTACTTTGGCCACCTCATGAGGAGAGAGGAGTCCTTGGAAAAGTCCCTGATGTTGGGAAAGATGGAAGGCAAAAGGAAAAGGGGGTGGCAGAGAATAAGATGGTTGGATGGTATCATCGATGCAACCAATATGGATTTGACCAAACTCTGGGAAGCAGTGGAAGATAGGAGGGCCTGGCAAGCTCTGGTCCATGGGGTCATGAAGAGTCGGACATGACTGAACGACTGAACAACAAGTGCTATCCACCCCACCCCGCTGGCTCTTGGTAGTGGATTCTGCTTACGTTATAGACAATGTGAAAGAAGCAAAGCCAATGTAATTTATGGCAGTCTTTTCCCTCTCTGTAACCTCCTGCCATTGTCTCATCAGCCGATTTACCACCGGGTCCAGTGCCTTTGATTTCTCATTTCTCCTTCACAGAGAATTTATCTGCCCCCAGTTTAGAGCCACACTCCATTCGAGTGTTGACTCTGCCTTGTTGCTGATGGCATGACAGAAAGCTGGTCAAACAGCAGGCAAGCGATGCATGGGCTGAATCCTAACAGGCTTGGCAGCTGGTCAACAGCTCCAACAAGTGGCATTTTCTCACGCTGTCTCGCTGAAAGGAGCCCTCCCAAGCCCGTGTGGAGTATTTAAGTTGAGAACCTGGGATCAATGGGAAAGATATGGGAGCATCCAGGCCATGGCACTGATTGTGGGTGTTTTATTATGGAAAGTGGCTTCCCCCACCCACCAACACTTTTCTGTACTGCTGCTGTTGGCATCAAATCTCAGCCTAGCCCGTTCTCTGTATCTCCTAGACATCTCCCCCTCCATCCTCTGTGGCAGCCCCACAGAGGCCCTGCTTAGGGTAGGTAGGAAAGCAGGGAAGGGCACCGCAAGGGCCATCAAAGGAGGAGTTGGCAGCATTTAACTCCCTATAGTGTCAAAAGCCTTGGAAGAGGCAGAGTGTCACTCAGGAGATAGAACCAATGAATGCCTGGTAGGAGGTCTGCTCTCTGGATTTTTTTCCCCTCCTGCACAGACTGGTAGTGCTGCTGCTACTGCTGGGGGCTTCTCTTGCTGGTGTGTTATGTGCAGGGTGGAAGAGAGAAGCTGAGAGGGGTGGAAATCACAGACAACCGACTGCCTGTCCCCGTCTCCCTCTCTCCGTAACTCACTCTCCCTCCCTCTGCCAACATTGGATTTAAACCTGCTCAGAATTCAGCACGGAGAAAACCATCAAGCAGAACAGCTAGCTCCAGACGACTGCAGCTCGCTCAAGATGTATCACCCGGCTTGCTGGATCGTCTTCACAGCCACGACTGCTCTGTTCTTCATACCAGGTATGCCAGGATGGAGAGGGGAGCTGTCTGTCCCCTGCCCCTCTTCCCCCCCCAGCTACATACCCCCCCCAGTGTATATCTTGAAGGGATGGGGAAAGATGTAGCAAGAGAGGGAAGATGGGTGGGATGGAAAACATCGTGCATTGACAGAGATGTGGACCTGATGCTTCCCTTTCCTCTCTCTCTCCCCCACCCCAACTCCATCCCCAGATGTGTGCATTATGTTGTTCTAGCTAGTTTCTGTCATAGCGGTAATTGGAGAAATGCAAAGGGGGTATGAGTGGTTATTGGAAAAGGCCCTGGATTCTGCAGATGTGCCTCGTCTTTCTCCCTGTAAGAAGGTGCACTGTTATCGGACAGACTCTGTTCCTACTCAGCCTAGGGAGGGGGAGCTACTTTCATTAGGTTCTGTATTCTCCATCCGTACTCTGCATATGTGTGCGTCTGTGGCCATAAGCAAAGAGAGGCTTTTGGAGAAGTGTTTTAATTCCTCCCCATCTTTCTCTCCCCCCCATCCCCTTTTGGTAGCTGCAAATTGGGGTGGGGTGCAGGTGGGGAGGTTCATAGGAGCACCCTTCCACCAAAGTTCAGCAAAGCATCTGTGTCTTTATATTTCTTCTCCTGCTCCCTGGCATGATAGAAGCCCATTTTATTTTGCTGATTCTAGGCTGGCAATGCCACTGGGTTTTTACAGAGTGGTGGTGGCAGGAGTGGTGTTCCTCCAACCCGACAGCTGGCCAAATAATAATGAATAGATCAGGTGCTACACCAGGTACCTGTTTAGTCATCAGTTCAAGATCTTACTGTGCCTGAAGCCTGGAGCAGGTGACTGAGTTTTCTGATCTCTTTAAGGCATCGCCATTGCCTGCCGTTGGAGATTTGGGGGGGGGTGTGATACTTTAAGACCACTGGCTATCCCTTGCTAGCAACCCCAGTTTGAATAGGTTTATTGTCGCTCAGCTCGCACTGGCTTGGAGCTTTACAGACAGGCACTCACTGTGGGGAGTTGAATACCATCTGAACATCTGTCCCAATATAAGTCGGGCAGCTTGGAGGAAGGATGTGCAGAGAGGAGGAAGGGCTGGATGGAGATGGGAGCTGAATTGTGTGTGCTTTTCTGAGCGGGGACTGCAAGAGAGCCAGCTGAGAGTCCTGGGAATGCCGTGTCGACTAAAAGAGCTTAAATAACCTTTATTATCTGGGAACATTTCTGTTTGTTTGCTTGTTCTCTCTCTCTCTCTCTCTCTCTCTCTCTCTCTCTCTCTCTCTCTCTCTCTCTGAGTAGTAGTGGGACCACACATGGCATTTGGCCTGTTGAGATCAGCACATACACTATCACACACACTATTAATGTCTTTCTGGTTATGCAAACCAAGGAACAGTTTTGACAGTGATGTGAGGTGGATATGAAGCATAGGTAGCTAGGCTTCTGTGGATTTGCTACCTATGAGCATGATAGCTCCTTCAGTGACTGGAAGGATGAGGTGATTGGTTCATCAGATGAGTGTTTGTGGTGGGGGAACTTTGTCTGTATTCCTTGAATCCATAAGAGCATGATAGCTCCTATGAGCATGATAGCTCCTTCAATGACTGGAAGGATGAGGTGATTGGTTCATCAGATGAGTGTTTGTGGTGGGGAAACTTTGTCTGTATTCCTTGAATCCATAAGATGCTGGAAGGGTGTAGGTAAAAATCCCTTGAGTATAGTTTGCATTTCAGTGCTGTGTAATAATTGTAGTTTGGGGCAAATGCAGGTGGGCTCTTAAGTTATAGAAGGTAAGAGGTAGCAAGGAAGAGTGCTCTTTCCTTTTGGTACACAGGGTGAGTTCCATATTTCACCCACCTGTGGTCTGTCTAGCAGGTTTTATATTCCTCCTGGTGTGCACAACTGCATCCATTCAGTGGGAACCATTATGGAGAATTGGCTTCAATTTTTCAATAAACGCTCAGCTCTGACATCTTGATAATAAGTCACTTCTTAACAAAAGTAACACTTATTTCAAAAGCCACACTAAATCTACATTTGGATAATGTCAGAATGCAGGATCTACTTGCTGACATTTTATGCAATCACACAGGCCTTCCAATAAATTCATTTTATAAAAATTCCAAAAGTTTTTATTTTATTTTAAGACTATACATTTTTTAAAAAAGATGTGATCATGTGTGGCACTGGAGAGGAGCTTCTTCAGCTCTGAGTTCAAGATCAGCATTATTTATGTCATCTACCTTACAACCTCCACATTGACCAGTCTGCATGTTAGAGCTTGGATTCAATCATCTTAACTTGCACGATGACCAAAGTCTCTCGAATCTTTGTTGTCAATGAAAGAAGAAATGATACTGGCTCAAGAGGCATCACGGGGCATGTCTACATATGTCTATACTGGATTGGCCCAGGTTTGGCTGAAGAGAGTCACTAGAAGTTGGGCACACACACACACACCTCAAGATACCCTGTATGGTCTAGCCCGGGCATGTCCAGACTTCGGCCCTCCTGATGTTTTGGACCCCATCTCCCAGAATTCTAAGCTTAGATTGCCAGTGGCAAAGGACTGTGGGAGTTGTGGTCCAAAACATATGGAAGGCCGAAGTTTGGACATGCCTGCACTCTAGCCCCTTCCACTGCCAAGGTCCCATATCATGAAGTCACTTTAGAAGAGAACCACTTCAAGATATTGCCAAATTCAATATTTTGTCTCCTTCTCCACAGGGGTGCAAAGCAAAATGATATTTAAAAAAAAACAAACTTCTCTTAGGGCAGCAAAGATGTGCTGCATTGGTTATACAAAAATAACAGATTAGTAAAGTTCCTCCTGTAAGTGGAAGCAGACAGGAGAGTGCAACAAGGTTTCTTTTTTTAATCTGTCAGTACTCCAAAGTGGCTCAAGCCACTTTATAATATAACAAATTATTAGCAGGAGTCAATTTGACCAGTGATCATGTTCAGTCTGGTTCATTTCTAGTAATCCCACTCCTACATTAAATCCTTAGGAATGTTCTCAACTGGACTTTCAGGATAAGTGAAAATAAAGTGGGAGGGGGCCTAGGGAAGTCCTTGTTTTACTCTCCTGTTTACTTTAACTTCCAGGAACAAGTTTTCTAATCTGTTCTTTTTTTTGTAACTGACACAGCACATATGTGCTGCCCAAATAGAGTCCAAGGGGGAAAAATTGTCTGCATCTCTGTAGAGGAGCAGGGGTAATTAGAAATGGGCATGAAACGAATAAAAATCATTTTGTTATTCATTATTCCTTTTGTTAGGTAACGAAATAAATAATGAACGTCCTGGGTCAAGGAGTTCCAAAGGTGGCGGTGAGGAGCTGCTGGGACTCTGGAGGTGGTGGTAGCGCAGTCCACCCACCACCTGGCACAGCTGCTATCAGGGCTTCGAAGGTGGTGGTGAGGCCTCTCGCTGCCTGACGAAGCCTCCTGCCATCCGGCACAGCTGCTACCACGGCCTTCTGGGCCACTGCCACTGCTGCTACTACCACCAGGATCACTGCCACCACCATCCAGATAAGCCGAATCAATTTGGTTCGGTTCATACAAATTTTTGTTTTAAACATTTGTATGAACCAAACCGAACCAAACCGAGGGATCCCCAAAACAGAATGATCCGAACCATTGGCTTTCTGTTTCGTGCCCACCTCTAGGGGTAATGTAGCAATCCAACCACCAAAAAGTAGAAGCCCCTGACAAGGACCCAGAAAGATATAGGTCGGCATACCCTGGGACAGATTGGTTTGTTCCATTGAGAAGATTGTGTGATCATTGGAAAAAGGACTGAAATATACTGTCCCTGCAGAGGACAAAACAGCAGACTCAATGGCCCTCTGATTGCAGCCACAGTCATGCATTGACTAACAAGCTTCAATGCTCCAGTCTTTCAGTTTTCACTATGGAGGAAACATGTTGCCCCTTTATAGGGTAGTTGGGTAGGATTAGCACTAGAACACACGGATATTTTTCAGCAATTACAATAATAATATTTCAAGTAATCTTCCCATGGGCTTAGTAAATGCTAACCAGTGGATTTAAATACAGCTATGGACCTCTTCAGAAGTCCCAGAGTGGAATCAGAAAGTTTAGCTCACTATTGCTTTGGGTCTTCAAAGAGTTTCAAAACTAGGGTAGTGGCTATTCGACAAATCACCTAATTCACTCTATCCCACTTTGCTGTCCTGCAGATTTGTTGAGATACACGCTGGCTGAGGACGATGGAAGTTTTAGCCTAAAATATATCAAAGGGACCAGAATAGGCTAGAATGCTTTGATTCCCATTGCATGCAGAATTCCATCTGATGCTCAGAAGTTGGTACCTCTGTAGACTGGTAGCTTTAGTCTCATTCGCCTTCATTATACCTGGAATTTTGTTTGAGGCAGGTGAAGCCAGAAGGAAACATGCTTTTAGAGGTGTGATTACAGTGAAAGAATACTGGTTGGTTCATATGGAAAATACTATGATGAAGTTATTATTAGCCTTAATGGCTTCACTGCGGTCTGTCTCTCCATTCCTTAGCTGTTAATTATCTTCCTTTTTTCCCCTTAGGATGATGCTTTTAGTTCCCTTTCTCCCAACATGCCTTTATATATATATTCTCTCTCCCTGCAATTTACTTAAGCAGACTCGGAAGACGTAAAAGGTTAATGTAATAATGAAACCCTAACCTGGCTGGTCACGGCCAGGAAGTATCTTACTCAGCATCTTTGTGAAGCAGGGATGTTTCTGTTCTGGAATAATTTGAGGTTAATGTTCCTCATGTTGGGAGCCTTATGGGGAAAAGAGATGGCATTCCAAGCAGAAAATCTCAGATCAAGGGAATATAAAATTATAATGCCATTGCACAAATGATAGTAAGGCCACACCTGGAGTATTGTGTACAGTTCTGGTCACCGCATCTCAAAAAAGACATAGTGGAACTGGAAAAGGTGCAGAAGAGAATGACTAAAATCATTACTGGGCTGGGGGAATCTCCCTTATGAGGAAAGGCTAAAGTATTTGGGGCTCTTTAGTCTGGAAAAAAGGCACCTGAGGGGGGATATGATTGAGACGTACAAATGTATGCAGGGCATGAGTAAAGTGGATAGAGGGATGCTTTTCTCCCTCTCACAAAATACCAAAACTAGGGGACATCCACTCAAAGTGTGGGTTGGGAGAATGAGAACAGACAAAAGAAAATATTTTTTCACCCAGCGCGTTGTTAGTCTATGGAACTCCCTGCCACAAGATGTGGTGATGGCATCTGGCCTGGATGCCTTCAAAAGGGGATTGGACAGATTCCTGGAGGAGAAGTCCATCATAGGTTACAAACCATGATGGAGATGTGTAATCTCCAGGCTTAAAACCGGGGTACTTCAAGGGTCAAATGCAGGGCAGTGGTATCAGGAGACAGATATCCAGTCTTGTGCGCTCTCAGACACATTTGGTGGGGCCACTGTGAGATACAGGAAGCTAGACTAAATGGGTTTATTTGTTTTTCTGTTACTACCACCTCATAATGGCTAAATTAAGATATTCATTAATGTTATGGAAGTATGGAATACTATTGCGCTCCCCTCTAAGAAACAAAAATCATCTACCCCCCCTTCTTATCTTGAGTGGGAAAATGAAGTTGCAGCCTGTTGTTCCTGGTTTGTACTCTGCTACTATTGCACACCCAATCCCCAAAATATCATGGCAACTGCTTCTTCTTCTTGAGAGACTGAAACGTTTCGCTGCTCATCCAAACAGCTTCATCAGTCTGAATAAAGCTAGTTGCAAGTCCTCCATGTTATTGTTCACTTTGACCTCTTGGCACCCTAGTTTGAAATAGACTCATAAGACGAACAATGGCCTGAATAGTCTCATTAGGTAGACAACAGTCTCAATAGCCTTAGAGTGAGCAATGGCCTAAAGTGCTAAAAACCCATAAAGTATGGGTCGTTAGCTATGGCCTTGGTGGGGAAGGCATGACGTATTTTTTTATTTGTCTAGGTTTTGTTGAAATCACAGCCTGATAAGTGGCAGATAGACTGTGCCTGAGGCTCCCACCTCTGTTGAGAGAGGGGTTTTCAATGCTCACATGAATGGCTTCCCTGACCCCTCTCTCATACCAGGAAGAATAAGGGACCCACAACTAGCTTTCTTCAGACTGATGAAGCTGTTTGAATGAGCAGCAAAACGTTTCTATCTATCAAGAAAAAGAAGTCCAGTTACCATGACTCAACTTCCAGATAAACTCACCTGGATGGCTGAGAATCTTCACAGAAAAAATCCCCCAAAATATGTTGCTTTTGCTGATGCTTAGATATGTCTTGAAGTAAAATCTAGTACACAGGCTGGTTAGAATCAAACACAGTTATCTGTCTGGTATTTTCTGTATCTGATTCAGTTTATTTTTATGACTCCTGTAGATCTATGTTGTAGAACAGCTGTTTTAAAAACACCATTCCTGTTGTCTCCTTACTGCATAACAATGACATGCAGTTACCATACCATTAATGCATGGGAGCAACGCACAAAGCAATATAAGAAAAAATAAGAGCAAAAAGGAAACAGAGTTCTTCTTCATGGAAACATCAATGCAAGAGAAACAGGTAATGAGGGGAAAGTAGGAAAGGATGATTTGACCAAGTGAAATTGATTACCTACCCACTGGCCTATGAAGACTGACCTCTTCTGTACTCCTCTTCTATGAACCCAACTTCTTTATCTTCTTCTGAAGAAGCCACCAGAAGAAAATGTCTAGGCAGGTTGCAGAAGCCAGATGTTTGTAGGATGGGGCATCCAGATGTTCTGAACTACAGTTCTCACCATCGTATGTCATGATACGAGGCCAAAGGTGGAAGCTATAGGACAACATAGCAAGTGACTTCAAGTTAAGGAAGCCTTAAAGCTTTAGAGATTCATCTTTGTTTCATGCAGTGATGTTGGGTTAAGTTTATAAGTGGTGGGGAAAATATCAGAGATGTGTCTCCTGCTGACAGAAAATGACATTGAAATGGAGCTACACTTCTGTGCCTGTGCTGCTCTTTCCTTTACCATGGAATCTAAACTTCCAGGTAGTTTTAATTCAGGTCTTTTGGAGGGATCTTAGGTAGAGTGTTGCTCTCTTAGAGATCACTGGGCACCAGCTTGAATTTCAAGAATTATTATGGCTCTCTCGGGGCCTTTTTACACGACCCCTAAACTCCGCCGCAAATGGCTCCCAGCTCCGGAGCTTAAAATTGTTTACCCACCAGCTCCGGAGTTTACTGAAAATTAAGTGCGACCCCGCCCACGTAGGCGCGACCCAGCGCACTTTTCTTGTACCTGCTCTCCAGTGGTGAAAAATCTTGATGCGGATGTGCCGGGCTCTCCTCGCTTCTTTTTGTTGTTGTTTTTTGCCTCCCACCCCTTTTAAGAGAAGGAATCAGGAAGTGACGGGGCTCCCGGCAGCTTCCACCAGCACCAGGAGGTAAGCCTTTATTCTTTTGTCCCTTTTTTCCCTCCCTCCCCTCACACAGCCAGCAGCCAGGAAGTGTGGAGGGGTGGGGACGCACAAAGAGCGACAAACCCCTAAGATCTCTGGTCCGAATTTAAGTGACCAGCGGATCTTAGGGGTCGTGTAAAAGCGCCCTGGGTGAGAAGCAAAATCTTTGCAGGTGCAGCAAAGGAGATGGAAAAGTCAAACTGTGTTGTGTAGTGGCTTTAATAATTTGGATACTCACTCCCAAGTGGTACAGAGGCTTACTGGATCAATACAACATTGTTTCATGTGTCCTGTGCATATACTGTAATTTTATTTAGGAGGCAGTACAGGAAATCTACATCCTTGTCACGCACCTATATAATTTTGCAATTTTTGCACAGTTATTTCATGTTAAATGTTTTTTTATTTTTATTAAACTGTCCATTGTCATTTTAATGTTTTAACTGTTTTAACTGTTCATTTTAATTGCAAGCCACCCAGAGATCTTTGGGTAGTGGGAGGCATATAAGTTAAATAAATAAATAAATAAATAAATAAATAAATAAATAAATAAATGGGACTTATTTATTTATTTATTTATTTATTTATTTATTTATTGGACTTATATCTCAGGGTAGTATACCACATAATAAAAACAAATTACATCACCATCAATAAAGTAGTGAAATCATACAAGAATTAAGCATATTAAAACATAGTTATACAAATATAATCAATTAATAGTAACACAAACAATAAACCAACAAAAAAGAAATTAGAATCAGAGGCAGATACATAATTGTGTGGTGTCATATCAGCCAAACCCCAGGAAAGTTTGTTTGAAAAGCCATGGTTTTAAAAGGCATTTAGATATTCCTACTGATGGGGTCAGGCAGATGTCTGGGTGCAGTTGGTTTCACAATCAGGGGCCGCCCACCAAGAAGGCCCTGTTCTCTGTAATGACTTCCAGGCTTCTATCAGGTTTGGTGTCCTCAAGCACCCAACCTGGGAAGAGCGAGTGACATGGGTAGTTCTCTGTGGGAGAAGACACTCTGACAGATATCAAGGGGTAAAGCAGGGCTGCCTTCTTGCTCCTGCCCTTTTCAATCTCTTCTTGTCGGATTTACCAGGTCATCTAGCCAAATTTGATAGTCATGCTCCATGACTGAATCAACTTCCGGTTCCCATACTACTCTACGCGGACGACACTGTGCTCCTCTCAATTTCAAAACAGGGCCTCCTTCGCCTCTTGTCAGCTTTCTCAGAATTCTGCTCTAAGAATGATCTGACTATTAACACAGAGAAATCTAAAATCTTGATATTCTCCAAATCATGGAAACTTTTTTCCTGGAAAGTCGACGGGAAACCTGTTGAGCAAGTGAGATCCTTCAGATACTTGGGCCTCCTGTTCCACCATCAACTCTCCTGGTCTCATCATCGGAGGGCTGCTATATCAGCTATAAATAACCATCTATCTGCTATCTTTCAGTTTCCATTTCAACAACAGAAACCAATATGTTACTGCTGCCCTCCAGATTTTTCAGGCAAAAATTATAAACCAGCTTTTATATGGGATCCCAATCTGGATTTCAGCTGTCGACTCCGAAATCGACCGGACTGCTGCCACCTTCTTTCGTCGCATCTTAGGTGTTCCAAATATGATCAATCTTTATACCATTGCTAATGAACTGGGACTCCATTTGCCATCAACTTTTGCTTGAACAGTCACTATTAAGTTTTGGCTACGTATTCATTTTCACCCTGACTCCAACTCCCTTGTATATGAACTATTAAGAGACCCTTATGTCTTAAAATGGTATCAATTTATCCAGTCCAAAATTCATCGCATTGGTATCGACCTAGGCTCCCTAATCAACTGCAAAGAATCCCAAATCCTCAAAATCATCCATCAAATAATTTGGGATATAGAGTGTCAAACCATTTCATCAGGGCTCAATCCAACGTGTTCTCCTCACTTTATGGTTTGATGCCAACCCCAGGATTAGGAGCAAATTATATGAAACACCTCATTAATCCTTGCCTGCGTCATGCTTTTATGCTCGCTAGATTGAACATCCTTCCCTCAGCAGTTCTTTCAGGAAGATATTACAATGTTCCATTTGAGAAGAGACTCTGTAAACTATGTTTACTGGAACCTGACTCAACCTCTCATATCCTTCTCTCCTGCCCCTCCCACCACAAGCTTCGCCTTCACCTTCTGACCCCTTATATTTCTAATTTCTCTGGTTCCCCAGAGAGTATAACAAAGCGTCTTCTTGAGGACAAACTTCCGGAATTAACAGCCTCAGTGGCTGAATACTTGGCCACTGTTTTACATATTAGTAAATAGTCTGGGGCCAAGGCTTGCTATTAACCCAATATTTTATTTATTTATTTATTTATTTATTTATTTATTTATTTATTTATTTATTTATTTATTTATTTAGCTTGTATGCCGCCCACTTCCCAAAGGTCTGTGGGCGGCTCACAATCAGAATAAACAGTTAAAACATCAAATACAATAAAATTAGAACAATAAAACATGTAGATGCAATAAATACGATACATTAAAAACACACCACTAAAATTGCCATCAGGGCCCACAATCATTTGTTAAAAAACTTTTGGAATAGGAGGGTTTTTACCTGGTGCCGAAATGTTAGCAACGTCGGTGCCAGGCGAGTCTCATATGGGAGGGTATTCCATAGTCTGGGGGCAGTTGCTGAAAAAGCCCTATTCCTGCAAGCCATCCCCTTCACCTCCTTAAGGGATGGCTCTTTCAGGAGGGCTCCCTGACTAGATCTTAATTGCCGGGTAGGTTCATATGGAAGGAGGCGGTCCTTCAGGTATCTAGGTATTTTAGTCATTTTTAACCTATTTATTTATTTCCTACCTCTTATCTTACATTTTGTTGCATCTGTTTTATATTAATGTATGCCAAAAAAGGTTCTTGTGTGATTGATTGATATCAAGGTCCTAAACTCTTTAGGGATTTATATGTTGTTGTCAAAACCTTGAAGTCGATCTGGAAGTGAATCGGTAGTCAGTGTAGAGCAGCCAATGTGGAGGTGATACAGTATGTTGGTGTTGTCTAACCCAACTTAATAATGTGGCCATTTTGTTCTGCTCTAGCTATTGCTTCCACATTAACATCATAGGCAGCCCCACGTAGAGAGCATGGCAGTAGTCAAAATCAAGACTACTAGTGCATGGACAAATGTGGCAGTATAAGTGCTCATCCCATATTTGGATCCTCAATTTTCAAGGAATGGGAATCTGGTAGCTTGGTAATCCCACTGATTTCCTTTTGAGAGATCTTTGCTAAAGTTCTTCCTTGTGCCCTAGTTGATTGCCTACTCTGAAAATTCTCTGTTTTGCTACTCTTGTAGGCATGCTCCCTCTGACAGCAATACATATCCATGTCACTCCCATACAGATAGATTCTGGTGTAGAAAAGAGATTGGAAAAGTTACTTCTGATTCTGGCCATGGTTCCAGATGTGATTCTACGTTTGAAGTGATAAAAAAGCCACTCCCGGCAATCAAAAGTCAATAGAAACAGCCTTTTGGAATGATAATGTGTGCAGGACTATACTCTTCAGTGCCACTGCAAACCTTTAAGAGAATCGCAGAGTAGAGCTCTTATTGGACTTTAATGCTTCAGATTGTAATTGGAGACTTTTGCTAAGATTCTTATATGCTTGTGAGCATTCTCACAAAATCTTGCACAGATGAAAACTAGCATGCTTGACAGATTCTCCTGCCCTGATACTTTGCTATGTGCAAAGGCTGTTCAGATGAGAAATTGTACAGGGTACAATTTAGATGCATAAACGAGTGGCAGAAACTAGAACCCTCCACTACACCAGACAGTTTGGTCAGAGCTGTTCGGCTGTGGAATATGCTGCCACAAAGGGTGGTGGAGTCTCCTTCTTTGGAGGTTTTTAAGCAGAGGCTGGATGGACATCTGTCAGAAATACTGTGATGGGGTTCCTGCATGGCAGGGTGTTGGACTGGATGGCCCTTGAGGTCTCTTCCAACTCTGTGATTCTATGATTCTAGTGTATGCTATGTACCATCAAGTTGCTTCTGTTAAGGCATGCCAGTAGATGGGAACAAGCAAGCCATAGGTTTATGGATTCACCTTGATATACATGGAGATACAAACAATGACCCTGCTGAACATGGAGCCACCAGATGATTCCCAAAAGACTGTGAATGGAAGTGGCCATGTTGTTAAGACCAAGTAGATTCAGATCTTCTTTTGGTCACAAGGTTTGAGTGGAAGAAATGCAAGAAGGGCAAAAGTCTGTGTTGCTCAAGCATGATTTTGTATAGAAAGGCAGATAAACTCCCAACTGTTTATCTGCCTTGAGAATTTGCACTACCATCGTAATCATCATCATCTTATAACTGCAGACCTGGAAGGACCCCTATGGATCACGACCAGCCCCTGTCAAGGAGGCAGAGGAGGGAATTAAACTCCCAAGCTCTGGCTCTGCAGCTGGATACCTAAGCCACTGAGCTGTTTTTCCTTGACCCCTACATGGATGGTGCTGCAGAAGCACGACACCAATGCTAACAAGACCCTCATTGTGAAAGAAACTGCAGCAGTGCAAGAAAATATAGTAGCCGGGCCTCCGTGTCATGATTCCCAGTTAAGTCCCTTGAATATCTGTAACCAGGCAGAATATCCCCAAACTGACAAGTCTAAATGACACCTGATTCATTGGAGCCCCCCCTACCACTTGTGGAGAGGAGATGCTTTAAACGCTATTGTATATGCTTTACCTTGATACACAGAACACAAGGTTCCTAATCTTGAGCCTCCAGATGTTCTTGGACTACAACGTCCAAAAGTCCTGGCCAGAAGAGCTTTTCAGATTTGCAAGGTTGGGAGACCCAAGGTTTGGAGCCACTGACATAGGACGTAGCCCAATCCTTATGACAGTTCTAGCCTTGTGGGTGCCCTATTCTCATTCACATGACTAAAAATGGACTCCATGGCCCTTATGTGACATTTGCAAGGAAGCTTGTCCTTTTGTATATGTTATGATTAAGTGGCAGGATTATTCAGTTATATGCAAAAGTAGACCACTGAAGGTACCAAAGCACATGAGTTACTTCTTGGAGAATGAATGTCCCAAGGATGGCAAAAGACTGGAGATGGACACAAAATGGAAAATTAGTGCTTTGTTTTGTTTCATTTTGTTACTCATTGCGTTTCATTTGTTACTAAATGACTTTTAAATAGAAGTTCTGTGATGAAACAAAATGAGTAACTAAATGATTTGGAAGCTGCTGCCACCCAGATGGGATTTTTGACAGCCCAGCCTGTTAAAAACACCCACCTGGGTGGCAGCTTCTTCTAAATTGTTTCCCCACATCCTGACCTGTGAAAAAAGCCCAGCTGGAAGGCAGGTGACAAGGCAAAACAGAACAAGCAACGCTCTGTTTGAATTTCCCACTGCTTGCTCTGTTCTCCCTTATGATTGGCCTCCCAGGTGGGGCTTTTTGACAGGTAGGGGTGTTGGGAGGGTGACTCTTTTCCTGGAATCCCCTGGGCTTCTGACACAGCAGTGGTTTGAGAGGGGGAGCACTGACATCCATGCTCTTTCTCTCAGATATGCTGGGAATCAGAGAGTGGAGTGGGAAATTCAAAAGCCTCCCTCCTCTGCTTTTTGGTTCTCTCCACCACCACCCAGCTGGTTTTGACAGCTTGACCTGGGTGGTGGTAGCGATCTTGCTGCAGCCTCTTGCCTGACACAAGATCCGCCAGCAGCTTCCCAGTTCAGTTCCTCCGAACCAAAAACATCATTTCGTTTCAGTTCTTGATAACAAACTATCTGTCATTTTGTTTCATTTTGAAACCTTATGAAACGACAAGACAGTGTGTCATTTTTCATATGGTGCCCATCCCTGCAATAGACCTATCTAGCTAAGTAATTTATCTAGCTAAGTCATTGTCCTACACAGAACTGCAAACAGACCAAACCCAGTATTATTTGCTGCCTCAGCTGTAGTGGAAGTGAATGTTAATGCCTTCCTCCCTCTTCTCTAAAAGAAACCCTTGTTATTTTCTTAGAGCAGAGCTGAAAGAGACCCTATGGATCATCATCACACCCATCCCCTAACAAAGAGGCACAGTGGGGAACTGAGCCCCCAACCTCTGGGTCTGCAGCCAGATGCCTCAACGTCTGAGCTATCAAGCAGGTCCATCTCTCCCCCTCCCAATCTTTCGTTCTAATACTTTAGATGAGGCATGTCCAAACTTCGGCCCTCCTGATGTTTTGGACCACAACTCCCAGAATTCTAAGCTTAGATTGCCAATGACAAAGGACTGTGGGACTTGTGGTCCAAAACATCTGGAGGGCTGAAGTTTGCAAGACTGGCTTCCTTTTCTACTTGGCCTCAGGCACGGTAGGAGCGGACTTACTTTCTTTTGGTCCTGCCCACCCTTGAGGAAAAGGTTCTATGGATTGTCTGAACTGGTATTTTTGTGGCACTAGAGTTGTGGGACTAGGAGAGCAGTGTCCCAAGAAGATCAGAAATGATATAGTGCTTCATAGGTTAAAAAAACAACAGATGCAAATTCTGTTGAAATTCAACCCTTGTCTTTTAAAGACATTTTCTGTTACATCTTAACTGTCTGGTGAACTCCTGAAACAGAGGAAGCAAATGTTTCCAGCTGTCACCGTGAAGGCATTTTTGGTTGGCACAGAGAGGACAACTGTAGCCCATGGATTTGCTACAATGCTCACCTGCCTCAACGGGATTATTTAGTTGTTTATGCAACCCTTTGAAGATGCAAAGTGCTAGTGCTGATTTTCAACTTTGATTTCAGTTTCCTGTTTTCTAAGATTCATCTGAGTACACCATACCCCCTGGGTTCTTTGCCTGTCACCTCCTCTTCTCCTTAGGACCTCTTCATAGCCACACCCCCAAATTTGATGAAACAATTGCTTATGCAGACCCAGTGACAGACAACAGTGGCTCCTGGACTGGTTTGTGTGATCTTATGCAACCTTATGCAGGCCTGCCAGCTCCATATGCCTGCCCTGGGGTGAGGGGGAAATTTTGAGGCCAAAGCAGCTACAAGGATTTAGGATCAACTACCACTGTGCGATTGATTTTACAGCCCTGCCAATTGACCACAGATGTCAGGACTCCATTTTCTGTATCACAAGAGAGTGGAGCACAGAGATTGTACATGCCTGCGTTGCCTTTGGGTTTTCTAGCTGTGTCATTGCCTAATCACACTGACTCATGACAGACCTTTTTGATCAGTCCTCAGACAGAGAGGTGTGCTTGGCATCAGGATCTCAGATCAAATGTCATTTCCTCACTGATGTTTGATCTTTCCCATATCGCTTTCAGTAAGACTGCAGAGGCCACTCAAGTTCGGCGGGAGGTTGTCAAATCCCTCGTGGTAGGGGCAGATGGCAGGAAGGACTGAACATGTAGAACACAATCAGGAAAAAAAAAGATGAAGAACCAATGCGAGAGAGATCAACACAGAGAAGGAGACCACAACTTTTCCTTTTCAAGACCTGGCACTTAACCTTTCGGACAGAAAATTCTAATGCCATTAATCCATAAAGTCATTAGAAGCTGGAAATAACCTGGGTGGCTGATATAACATGGAGATGCCCCTTATGTTAACCCAGACTCCTGCTCTGCTCATATCACAGGATGTACAAAGTGTGGGGGGGCACAAATCTCCCTCTCTCACACCCAACCATTTGTGGTTGTCATTGAGGGGATTTGCTGCTCTGTTGTATTATTATTATTATTATTATTATTATTATTATTATTATTATTATTATTATTATTATTATTATTATTATTATTATTAATCAATATCATTTCTTTTCCCCGATGCATATTGGAAAACATATGTTTTGTTTTGTTTTGTTTTGTTTTGTCATCCACATTTTTGTTTTGTTTGATAATAAATTTTTGGGAAAAATATTCATACCAAACAAAATGCTAACAAAATGGTTCATGTGAGGAGGGCTGGTAAGTGGCCTGCAGGCCAGCTGATCGGTGCTGGGGTGGGGGAAAATAACCTTTTCCCCACCCCAACGTCGATCAGCTGGCAGGCAGGGCTTGGGGAGGAAACCCCTGGTGCTGACTGGACCAGGTTTAAAGGGCTGTGACAGCTCAGCAGAAGCCCTGGAGAGCAACGCAATTGCCTGAACTGCCCTCCCGATCATTTTCTGAGTGCTCCTGCTGAGCTGTCAATGTCTAGACCACTTTAATACTGGCCCAGTCAGCACCAGGGGGTGCTCCTGGTGCTGAATGGGCCAAGTTTAAAAGGTTCCAGCCATTGACAGCTCAGCAGGAGCCCTTTAAAATGGCTCCCGGAGTCCCAGGCACCAAATCTGGTGCCTCTAGGACCCAGGGGAGCTATTTAGTTTAGTTTAGTTTAGTTTTGTACAAATGTTTTTAAAAAAAAATCATACGAAATGAAACAAAACAAAATGGGGGTGAGCACGAAATGAAATGCAACATTATTTTTCCATTTTTGCCCATCCTTAATCTGGACCAAAAAGATCCAGCCTGGGCACAGATCTGGGTTAGGATGGAGTGCAGTTTCCCCATGCATCATGTAATCATTGGGAAGTAGATTGTGCTAGACTGCTCCACATGTCCAAAATAAAATCTATTTCTCCATGTGACCTCTCCCTAAGCCAGTATTTTCTGATTTAGTCTGGTTTTTTTTTGGCTGGGGTTGTTATCTGTTGTTGTTTGTTCTTTTGTGTTTGTTTTTAAGGCCAGTATGCTACAAGTCATTCTGCAATTTAGGAAATAACGTGTGTGACCCCAGTCTGTTACAGTAAAGTAACTAAAGCTGTTACAGTTCCACAGTGAAACGAATTATGCACCATAATGTAGGTTATAAATAGAATTAATTATTCACTGAGCTAAAAGTGTTTGTTCCCACTAGCATCAACTTAATATGGCCTACTAAGTCAATGCTGGTTCTGTCTGCTAAGTTTGTGAACTAGTGTGGAAGAAAGAGTAAGATTTATCTCACTATTTTCAATTAGTTACTTCCAACATTTGACAGATAAAGAACAGCTTTATACCAACAAGGTCAATATATCTGGCAATATAACCCAGGACTGCCTATTTTTATGGACAGTGTTTGCAAGAAGATTTCTTTTACTGGCAATGGCGGAGAATAAATTTAGGAACTTGGCAGATACTAAAGTGAGCTACTATCTCCCAACCTTGTCAACAGGCAATCCACACTGAAGCTTGGATGGGAAGTTGACAGAGAAAGAGCTGCGTAAGTGCCAGGACAGCCCTTATAAAGATGCAGCTCTGGTTGGATGTAGGACATAAGCTTGTGCTTTTATTCTATAGTATGGCTGCCTGGATGCACTAAGCACATCCAATCTCGCCTGGTTTCGGAAGCTAAGCAGGTTCGGCCTTGGTTAGTACTTGGATGGGAGGCCACCAGGGAATACCAAGTGCTGTAGACGCATGGAGTAGGAACTGGTAAGCCACTCCAGTATTCCTGCCAAGAAAACTCCATGGACTGTAATGATACAACACACGCACACACACAGGAGCAGTGCACCATCAACTGAAAATGGTTGTCCTTTGAAAAGCACTCAGCAGTGCTGACTTTCTGCGACAGCAAGAGCTGCGCCAACTCACTGAGGCTCACTTTTCTGAAGACTGTAGCTTTCCCTCTGTGTTGAACTTTCCCCCACTACATTATCCTTGGTAGTTAATTAACATGGTGAAATTAGATCAGTCCCAGCCCAAACACACACGCACACACACACACACAGAGCTATCATTTCTCAACCCATTTCTGGGCACCCAAATATCAGGACGACCGCCACTAATGAAGTGTGAGGCTGTTGATAAATACCTGAGGCACATTTGTTCCACTGTAGTGTGATTTCAGGACAAGCGAGAGGGACTTGAAGGGATTGTCTGTGCCATCTTATAAGTCCAGGGAGAACAGCGGAGAAGATACATCAGGGATCAATCCTCCATCTGTTATAGACTGCAATGCAAACATACCGAGCCAATTGTTGTCAAAATATCAAATAAATTAAACAGAAGGGCAGCTCTGATACAGCACACTGTTGGAAATCCCAACCATAATTGCTTTTGGGAAGAAAAAACATGATTTGCTTATGTGACCTCACATACCGGCCTTAGTCATTTCTGCTCATTTGTCGTGTAATACAGGAGTATATGGCCTCCAAAAAGTTCTTTGGTGAGCCATAGACACTCTTCACCATTTTTAAAATATCTCCATTGGAAGAATCACTCTCCAAGAGTACATATTGACAAATGGATATACAGTGGACCTTCGTATAACAAACGGTTTGTATAAAATAATATCTTGTGCAACATAAAAAGTTCCAGAGATAGGTGATTCTGTGAAGCAAATTTCCCCTATGGGAAGAATCCATGCAACATAAAAATGGTTGTGATTAGGGATTACTCTGTTTTCAATGCATTCCCATGGGAAATGTGTATAAAGGAACATTTGCTTAACAGAATTTCATTTGGAATGAATCAAATCTTTTATACAAGGTGCCACTGTATGTCTCACTTGTCTCCCATTATTGAGTCCCAATGCATCTGTCAAAATATTTTTTAAGATACTGTACTACTCAACACCGTAATCAGTTTTAGCATTCAATCATGGCATTAAAGCTAGTGTGTTTCTGTTTTAAAACAGGGTGAATTTGCACCACTGTTGTGATTCTGTGTATCTGACGTGTGAGAGAAGCTAGAAATGTTTCATTTTTCCAAATCGGAAATGGCCTGTTAATCTCTTCTGGTTTTACTTGTACAAACTAATGAAGCCCTGGTGGCTGCAGATCCTAAAAGTAGCATGCTAAAATCATCAGTTGCTTATTACTTTTGTCAGAGGTATTTTTAGTAGCACAGAACAACCTGCTCATTTGTTAACATTTGCTGCAGTGCCTAAGACTATTTGGAGTATTATTGTTCTCTTTAAATTTAATCACATAAGGAGGCCCTTTTTGTTAGTATTTTATGCATTGTTATCAGCAGGGGGCAAATTTCAGTGATTAAAACTTCATACTACTGCCCTGTGACTTTTCTAATTCCCATATAATCCCCTTTAAGCTGTGAGATGGGAATATTAAGTCATCAGTTACAGAACCACCACCACCCAATAGTAATATCATCCAGTGGTTGTCATTTTTTTTTGGTAATTAAAAACTTCCTCTTCCCATCTCTGAGTTCCCATGGCTTCTACATGATGGAAGGGATTGCAAGAGAGTCAGGAAAGGGAATAAGAAGGGTTTCATTATTGAAAACTGTGTCATGCTGATGATATCCACCTCCTTCTGCAGGTGTAAGTTTCATTTCAGCTGATTAAAAATGCACGAAACAGCCCTAAAAAAACAAAAAAACAAATCGTACAAAAACAGAACAGATCCCTGCGAGGTGGTAAAATATTTGGACCACTGAAGCAAAATAAAAAATGCATCAGCGTGTTTGAAAAAATGGGGAGACCTGCTTTTCTGCTCCAAGGCTTTTTCTTTCTTTTTGTATTTTTGGGGTGCATGATTGGAGTTGGCCACTAGGGGGCATACTACTTGCTGTTCCTTATGTTTGTATGTCTGCAAGGCAACGATAGCACCCTGCTATCAAAGAATAGTTGCATGCATGGAGAAAACCAACATCAATAATAATTACCTCCTGTCTCAGCCACAGTCATGAGTCTTGAAAGGCAGCATTCCAAACTCTATGTACTTAGTCCAGAAAAAAACTGCATAGTCATTGATAGCAAAGATGCACAGTGGAGCCCAACCCCATGAGCTTGCTGTGTTGATCACTGGAAGGGACTGAGGTGCTTTAGGAAAGCAACAGGTGTGATCCTTTTGAATTGTTCATAAAAGGCCAATGCAGGGAATCTGTGCCTCTTTGCACTTGCTGTCTTTTCCCTTTCCCCCTCATCCTTCCTATTACTTGTGCTTGAAATAAAGGTGCTCTGCACAATAGAGTCTTGAATTATTCAATTGGTGACTCTTCAGCTGGGAAACCAAGGAAAGTTAGTTTTTAAGGTAAAAGAGCATGTTGTTGTTGTTGTTGTTGTTGTTCAGTCGTGTCTGACTCTTCATGACCCCATGGACCGGAGTTCGCCAGGCCTTCCTATCTTCCACTGCCTCCCAGAGTTTAGTCAAACCCATATTGGTTGCATCAATGACACCATCCAGCCATACTTCCCTTCATTTTCCTGAATTCTTTATTTATTTCACCATTTCTGATAGAGACCCATGGAAGCCAGTTTTAACACAAAGGTACTGTGGACATACCCTAGACCAGTAGTGGCGAACATTTGGGACTCCAAATGTTTTGGATCACAACTCCCATAGTCCTTTGCCATTGGCAATACAGGCTTGGAATTCTGAGAGTTGTGGTCCAAAACATCGGGAGTGCCGAAGGATCGCCACCACTGCCCTAGACCTTAAATACCTCCCAGTTCTTTCCTTTCCCTTTTCTCCCTGTCTCTATTTTTATCTCTATTTCCATCCAGGGTGTGCAGTATGCATTATATGCAACTTGTGGTGAGACTGCTCCCAATTCACTCTTGTAGATCAAAACTTTGCCAAAGCTTCCTGCATGGTGTATATGTGGCCTTTACTTAGTCCTCATGTTAATTTTCAGAAACTGAGGAGGAAATAATTAAAGGAAGCACACTGTTTCCAAAGCAGAGGGATAGAAGTTGAGATGTTTGGTTGTTGAAACTAAGTGACCCATTCAACATGGATGGATCAGCCCATAAGTGCTCTCTTTAATGCACTTACCATCACATGGTTGCTCCAGAGATGCACAGATAACCTCTGGTTGAAATTAATATTTTTTAACTTGTTTGCTGGAAGATAACGTGCACCTTTAATGTAGAGGCAGGTCATGGTTTCCACCTGCACGTAGCCAGACCGATGCTGGAAAAGACCTTCGTGGCCTGCCAGTGTGGACTGTACTTGTCCCAACTCTGCATGGGGTAGAGGAAGTCCAGTTGCCATGACTCAACTCTCAGATAACTTCACCTGGATGACTGAGAAACTCCAGGACTGCTGAGCCACAGGGAAGGAAAGCAGATAAGCTTCTTTGAAATGCTGATGTATTGCATCCAAAGAAGCCACTGCTGCTTCCGTGTTTGGGGTGCTCATGATCTGGGGTTCAATCCCAGGTAGCAGGCTCAAGGGTCACTCAGCCTTCCATCCTTCCATCCTTCCGAGGTTGGTAAAATGAGTACACAGCATGCTGAGGTGGGGGGCAATGTGTAGCCTGCATAGTGTAATTAAAACTGTAAAGTGCCCAGAGACTACTTGAAGTGGTATGGGGCGTTATATAAGCAGAACACTTTGCTTTGCTTTGCTTTCTTTTCTTTTCTTTTCTTTTCTTTTCTTTTCTTTTCTTTTGTTTTTGAGCCTCTGCTTCTCTTCACGGTTGTTACTGGGAAAAGAAAGCCGAAGGAGGAGGAGGAGGGAGGAAACTGCTGTTCCTCTTTGTTGTCAGAGAGCCATTTGCTGACTCTGAGCCAGACAAAAAGGGCAGGCAACAGAGCAAGTGGGGAAGGGAAAGAAAAGCAGCAGGAGAGGGAGCCAGAAGGCTACTGGCATTCCCTGCAGAAGAGATATGGGTCTTGGTGGGTGTCCAGTCTTTCCCACCTGGGATTCCAGTCCTGCCAGAATCATTTGGAAGTCAGAGGGAGGGAGATAAGGTATGGGAAATGATTTATCCTGGCTCATGGTGCCTTCTTCCCATGTAGAGTTTTGCATCCTCCTGTGGGAATGCTATTTTCTTCCTTCTTGTTGATGGCAATGGGGCTAAGAAATGGCCAGAATGGTTATTAGACTCATCCAGGATTAGCAGGTGGGATGATTTCATCCATATAAAGATGTAGAGCAAAGGAAAAAGCTTTCTCACCATAAGCATTATTTTCTTTCTTTCTTTCTTTCTTTCTTTCTTTCTTTCTTTCTTTCTTTCTTTCTTTCTTTCTTTCTTTCTTTCTTTCTTTCTTTTCTTGGCACAGAATTAAACTTTACATTATATGGGCAACAAACTGCATATAAAATCAACTAAGAATAATAAAACACAAAACAAAAAATTGTAAAGTAGTTCATTACAGTTTTTGGACAATTCATGCATTGAAGATCCCTGTGCATCTCTGATAAGTTACAAGGTCCTTAAATTGATCTGTCACTCTATGTCTCTCTTTTTTCTTTCTGTCTCTATTTTTATCTTCCATCCCAGGTGTGCAGTATGCATTGTATGCAACTTGCAGTGAGACTCACAATTCACTTTTGTAGATAAAAACTTTGCCAAAGCTTCCTGAATGGTGTATATGTGGCCTTTATTTGTTCCTCGTGTTTTATTTCAGAATTGAGGAGGAAATAATTCAAGTAAGTGCAATATATCCAAAGCAGAGGAATACAAGTTGAAATGTTTGACTGTTGAAACTAAGTGAAACTAAGTGACCCATTCAACATGGATGGATCAATCCATAAGTGCTCTCTTTAATGCACTGAATTGTTTAGAAGTGGGTTATGGATGTTCTTAACTCTTGGAGCAGGTGCAAGGGTTGATGGGGGTAATATTCAGAAATAAACGGTGAACTAAAATATTGCAGATAGCATGGATGTTTATGTAACTAATTTAATTAGCATTTTCTGTCTGGATTATACTGAATTTATTCCGTTTCATGCTTATGCTTTCATTGCAGAGTGCTTTCTTCTCAAATATGAAAAAAGAAACAACTGTGTAGCCAAATCCTACTTCTTTATACGTACAAATCATAAGAAAATAAAGTTCACAAGAGGCTTATTTTTTGCTTCTTCTAACCTTGCATTTTGAAATCCATTCATGAACCAAAGGGCTAGAAGCTTTTAGCTTTTTGAAAAATGGAAATCAGAATTTCAGAGAATCTAAGGGCCAAAAAACTTGTAATGTTTTAGTGTGTCTTTGGAAGCAATATCTGCTCTCCCCCACCCCCTCAGTTTAGTAAGATTAGAAATTGAGTAAGAGAGATTTGTATGGAGGCCAAAGTGCACGAAGGAATATTTAACTGCTCGGTCATCTGCTCTATTGCTTACTAAAAACTCTTGCCCTCTCCCCTGGCATCAATGGAGTTTCCATTCAGTGTACTGTATGCAAAACCCATGGATTCTTGAGTCATTTTATTGCACAGCCTTGTATCTACACTTGTGGAGAACTGGTGGTGTAATCTAAGCTTTAGAATCTGAAGTTTTAAATTAAATCAAGTTAAATATTAAGGCTGCCTGGTGATTACCACATTTTCCGTGTATAAGGTGTCCCCCATTTTTCCAACCCAAAATTATTTTCACATTTCTCCTGAGCTTACATCCATGTATAAGACAATCCTCATGTTTTAATCTAATACTTTTAGCCATTAATATAGTCATTTACATGGAAAAATACTGTATATCATAATGACTTCCACCCCTGGTTCAGTTGTACAACACAGGTTTCAGCCTATTAGATCTTGGTCTACTTCTGTCTCTTCTTGTTCCAAAGAGTGTTGCTACACCATGAGGAAAAATGCACACTGATCTGATTTGCACCCCAGAAGTCAAGGTTCTCTTTGTAAATTTGCTCTAATTGTCCACACATGGGGTCAGGAGAGACAGGTGGGAAAATTCACTGAAAGCCTTACTTGCAGCTTATTAATGTGGCTCTCTAGAGGCACAGCTACAGGAGAACTAACTTAATAAGCTGTAAACAAGGGCTGAGCAGCAGTTTCCTCCTCTCAGGCTCTTGGTTTTAGATCTTCCTCTTCTTCTGTGGTCTCTACGCAATGGCACTGGCACCAAGCCTCTGGTGGGAGAGGCAGTGCCTTATTAGCAAATATCCTTCCCTGCCATGTTTTAACACTCTTTACTCTCAGCTGCCATGCCATAATTTTCCTCCTGCCACCCCATCATCAGCACTTTGCCAGAGCCTTTGCTGAAAAAAAAATCAAAAGCTGCAAAAAATATGTTCTGGCCAAGCCACTAAGTGGAGCTGGATCCAGCTCATCTTCCCCCATGAGGGAAGTGATGAGTAGGAAGGCTCTTTCAGGAGCCAGAGGGTGGCAAAGAAGGTGCTTACAAGTGTTCCCCACTCTGGCATGCTCCAGTATCACACTTTCCTTCATGGATTCAAATGAACAAATGCCAATGGATTTGTTGTCAAAGAAAGAAGTCCCAGCAGTGACGGGGGGGGGGGGGTTGCTTCAGATTGGAAGGACTCTGGGCTGATTCATATTTATACCATGCAGTCAGTGGGAAGTAATGCAAATCAGACTGTCTCAATCCCAAACCATTCCCCACATTTGGTATATCATTCTAATCAATTGCACCCTCATGTGTGGGGTCTGGTACAGACTAACATGCTATAGGTTCTGTTTGGTTTCTGTTGAATCAACTTGAACATGGCAAAGTCTCATTGAAAGCAATGGGAGGAGCTTCTAAGGCTGTCTATAGCTTTGTGGCCTTACAGTGCTATCTATAATGCCCTTTAACTGCAGGATAACCAGATAACCAAAATAAGTCATGAGAAACAATAAGCAAAGGAAGCGCTGACAGGGTTGAGTGTATGTTTGTGTGTGTGTGTACACACACATGCATACCTTCCTACGTACCTTCCTGCATGCATGCCTGTGAAGATTCTCAGTCATCCAGGTGAGGTTATTTGGATGCTAAGTCTTGGCAAGTGGACTTCCTTTCTTGCAAGATAGAAACGTTTCGCTACTCATCCAAGCAGCTTTGTCAGTCTGAGGAAAGTTAGTGGTGAGGAGGACTATAAATTAGATGGCTCGCCACTAACGTTCTTCATATTGCCAAACTGTTCGGATGAGCAGTGAAACATTTTAGAGATGGGCACTAAATGGATTTTAAATTAATTAAATTAATTAATTAATTTACAAGATTTTTAGCTGCCCCATTACCAAGAATAATTCATTTCATTATTCGTTATTCGTTTTGTTACAGAATGAAATGAATAATGAAGAGTCCCATCAAAGAAAAATGAAACAAAATCAAACAGAAATTTCCATTTCATTCACTTTGTTTTTCTATGGGGAAAAACCAGTAGGGGAACACAGGGAAAACCGCAGGCTCCCCCCCCGCTGAAGCCACCACTGTTCAGATGTAGCACAGGGATTTGTTGAGAAAAACAAAGTTTAAAAAGCCTCCCCCCCAAAAAAAAAATGGGAACGTTTGGGTGAGAGATAAAAAAAACAAAACTGCATGCCGACCCAGCCTGTGGGCCAACTGGTCAGCGTGAGTTAAAAATAATAATAATTTCAAAAGTGCAGACCCGGGCTCAGGCCAGCTGGTTGGCATGAGTTAAAAAAAAACTAAAAAAGAAAGAAAAATGAAACAAACAAAAAAACAAAATGATTTTTCATTAAAAATCATTTCAAGTGAAACAAAAACAATTAAAAAACAAAAAATGAAACAAAATGCCTTTTTGGCATTTTGTGCCCATCTCTAAAATGTTTCAATCTTGCACGAAAAGAAGTCCAGTTGTCATGACTCAACTTCCATATACCTGCATGCATGCACATATACAGTACATACACCCACGCACACCTACACCCACCCCCACCCACCCCACACACATACATAACTACCTGTCAGTATTTCCCATAATGTGGAAGAAAAGTATTGCTATTATATGAGAAAGCCAAGGTTAGATCTGTTTCTGGTCTCAGTGGCAGGAAAAAAAAACAAGCCAAGAGAGAATCTTTTCTACTGGGAAAATTGCTGGAACATGCCTCTTTTCTCAGGGTGTTCACAAATTGGTGTATTTTTAGGAGGGAAATCAAAGATACATTTTGCACTGGGCGTTTGCAAATGAGACCTGAGTCGAAATGGGGTTAGTGGAGATGAGGTGGAGGAACAAGGGTATCTTTCCAAATCTATTTCCCTTGAAATTCCCCCCTTCTGTCTACCTGCCAACTGGTTCTGTTCTTTCTCTCTCTTGGCTGTTTACTTCTCTCTTTTGTTTCCCTTACTTGTTGCTATGCATGCAGCGTACGGAAGGAGCTCCAGTGAATATAGGCCAGGCTTTGATTGTTCAGGAGGCTGGAAGATGATGGTTATAATATTTGACAGGGGAGAAAAAGAGGGGAGAAAAACTCTTCATGCTTTCAGATCTGCGTTGTCATAACTAAGATCTTGTACCTCTTCTCTCCTATGCAAATGCCATCTGAGTAATAAACTAAGTGGTTTTCTGCAGAAATGACTGGGTATTAGAGTCATGTCTTCCCTATTACATTTTGTTCCAGGGTCCTTTTTGTATCTTGTCATGTTGAGCTGGTTAATTGAAATAGACTGCCTTGTTTCCAACAGGCAGGGTGCTGTTAGAAAGACCCATGTGAATCCTGGTCAGTATTTTGCTATGTGGTACAGTGGTCCTCCACCCTTTCACAATACATATACTGAGGTCCTGCTATATCACAGGACTGCAGTACTCTGAAAGGGCTGGGGGAGGTTTTAAAAGTCAGGGCTTTTTAAGCCTTCCCAACCACCAGCACTTCCCCAAGCCTCAGGATCCAGCTGATTAGTGCTGGGGTGGGAAAACAAAAGGTTTTTCTCCCCCACCCCAGTGCCAATCAGCTGGAGCCCGGAGCTTGCCTCTATTGGAGGCACCACACACTGCTCCCCTGCACTCCGGAGGTGGTCGGGAGAAGCAGCGTGAGATGTTTAAAATGTCTTTAAACAACGGAGCCAAGCATATCGTGGAGTTTCAATGATCGCGGGTCAGGTCGGTCCCTAACCCCCACAATAGATGGGGGATGTCCACATACTATAGGTATGAAATTGGCATCCGGTCAGTTTAACTACTATGGTTTCCAGCTAAGGAACTACAGTGGTCTGGTGTCCTCTTCTTGCAGATGGTATTCCCTCCATTTGAACAGCTGTCAATAGACAGTCCATTTCCTCTTTTGAAACCTTGAGTAGTTGAGCTCTGATATCAAGATAAGGTAACATAACAAGGGAGGTTAGGGACTTTCAACATGCCCGTGCAGCAAGATAATCCAGGCAAGAGCCTCAGCAAACAGGCATGCACAGTTCATCTCGTCCCAGTCTTCACTGCCTAGAGGAGAGAGGAGGTAATTTTGCATATCAGAATATTTTCCAGTATTGAACCTCTTTGCATAAATTAGTTTGCACCATTTTATGTGAAAAGAGGTCCTCCTTTTTAGTGATGTGCACGTGGTCAGCCTGCAGGAACCTCCCCTTCCCTCCTTGTTGCCCCTCTCCTGTCGAAAGGAATTGATCTGTTTGCAAAGCTGTAGAATTATATATCCCCGGGAGCTTTTAGGGGAGAAGCTTCTTGTAACAGGAAGAAATAAGCAGACAGGTTATTGTCTGGCTTAATGTCTGTTCACATGGTCATACTCAGATAAAATAGTCACACATAAAAGGGAACTCTAGGCCCACTCTCTGCACTGCGGTCAGCTCCACCATGTGAAGCAGGAGGTCTGGGTCTTGGTTCTCATGGAGAGCCTCTACAGATTTTATACCCCGCTTATCTTTTCAGGTTTATCTCTTAGAGTGAAGGTCACGGAAGCCACAGAGTGCAGCATTCTCCTTGATGTGTGAATATTCTCTCTAGTTTTGAATGTCTAAATAGGACTTTAAATTTATGCAGATCTTATGTTCTCAGCACTGGTTCACCTTTCTGAGTTATTTAAATCTCACTGTGTTTCTGCCTAGCCACCAAGATGTTGTAACAAATAACTAGCTATTCTTTGAATGCCAGATTCCGGCAGTTGGCAGTAGGAATGTGAAAGCTAGATCAGAACTATCAGGCTTTCACCTGGATGGATGAGGAAGGGTTAGGGTTAGAATTAGGGAAAGAAACGTCTCACAATCTCTCAATGCATATAGTTTATTCTAGTAAGCTCAATGTATTTCAGACCTTATTAATTTGTAAGCCTTCCTCAGTAAAGTTCTAAAAGTTCAGCAAAGTCTGTATGATGAATGTCTGCAGAAGTTGTAATCCCATTTCTCATCCTCTTTGAGCCTTGGGTGATGGTGACTTAGCTGCTGGTGGTTGTCACCCAAAATGTCTGAAAGGCACTGTGGTGGAAAAGCCTGGCTTAAGCTTGACCCAAATACTTCTTGGTATAGCAGATTCCTTCTCTTATAACTTTATTGTCAGGGAATCAATAATTATAAAGTGGGATGTCATCCGCTGAATTCTGCATAAGCAGAGAGTGTGGGGTTGGGGGTTGGGGGTGGGGAGATATGTTTTCCTCTACAGATGAGTTTCAGAATACACACCTGTTCTTTGCCAAGGCTTTGACTGCAGTGAAAGCCATTAAAGCATAGGAGAGAACATGAGTGGAACTTACTAAGCTCCAGGAATACGGCAAAACATCATCGTCATTGTCATCATCATCGTCATTGTCATCATCATCATCATCATCATCATCATCATCATCATCATCATCATCATCATCATCATCATCATCTCTTGTGTGCTGTGATGATGATGATGATGATGATGATGATGATGATGATGATAATAATAATAATAATAATAATAATAATAATAATAATAATAATAATAATAATAATAATAATAATAATAATAAATAGAGTTGTTGCAAGAAAATTGCACAGACTGATTACAAACAGTGTCATAATGTAGTTGCTCAAATGGTCCACTGGAATTTGTGTCAGAACTATCATTTGCTCGTAGCAAAGAACTGGTGGGATCATAAGCCTGAAAAAGTGACTGAAAATGAACATGTAAAATTACTTTGGGACTTCCGAATACAGACAGACAGGGTTTTGGAGCATAATACCCCAGATATTGTGATTGTGGAGAAGAAAAAAGTGTAGATCATTGATATTGCTATACCAGGTGACAGTAGAGTCAATGAGAAACAACTTGAAAAAATTACCCGATATCAGGATCTGAAAATTGAACTTCAGAGACTCTGGCATAAACCGGTACAGGTGGTCCCAGTGGTAATTGGCACGCTGGGTGCAGTGCCTAAAGAACTCAGCAAGTATTTAGAAGAAATTGGAGTTGACAAAGTCACCATCAGTCAGATGCAGAAAGCCTTCTTACTGGGATCTGCTCGCATAATTCGCTGATACATCACTGAGTCCTAAACACTTGGGAAGTGTTTGACGAGTGATTGGTAATACAAAATCCAGCGTAGATAGTTGTGTGGTTGGTTTAATAATAATAATAATAATAATAATAATAATAATAATAATAATAATAATAATAATAATAATAATAATAATAATAATAATGAAGAAGAAGAAGAAGAAGCTTTCAAAGAGGCACCTCTACAGAACCTAATGAATAGATTACCAGTAGCCTAACACATTTCGGTTTCCATGGAACTTAGAAAGCTCCACCTCACTGCTTAATGGTTCTCACTGCAGAGAGAACCTTGTCAAGTAACGGTTTTCCAATAAAAAAGCAGTATGCAAATCCAGTGGGTGAGCAAATTGAATGAAGTCCCTAAATCACTTATTGACAGCCAACAGAATTTATCAGATAGGCAACAAAAGGAGGAATACACAAGCAGTGGTAAGGTTCAATTTGCATGCATTCTAGGTGAGCTTGTTTCTTCAAGCAAGGTGTTCCTAAAATCAGCACATGTCGCCCAGATACAAGCTTTGAAGCAGCTCATGCAACATGTCATAAGAAGAGCCCTGCTGGATCAGATGAAGGGCCCATCTAGTTTCTCTTCCTGTATCTCACAGTGGCCTCAACAGATGCCTCTGGGACCACAGAAGACAATGAGATGCCTGTCTCCTGATGCCACTCCCCTGCATCTGGCATTTTGATGGAACCTCTTTTTAAGCCTGTAGGTAACACATATCTCCATCATGGTTTATAACCTGTGATGGACTTTTCCTCCAGAAATTGGTCCAACCCCCTTTTAAAGGCATCTAGGCCGTATAGTGACGATGTTCAAGAGCAAAGGAGAGTTGTGCAAAGAGAAGACAAGCCAAGCCAAGACAGCTACACACAGGTCTGTTTTAGAGATGGGCATGACTTAGCGGTATTCCCGTTTCCGTTTCCATTACTCATATCCGTTACTCTACGGAAACGGTAACGGGAATTACTCCGTGAGACTTCGAGCTCGAACCGACGAACGAACAATTTTGGTCTGATTTGTCGTGCTCGTTCCTTGCATCGCGCGATTGCGCGATGCCACGCGGCACAGAAAAAAAGTTTTTTAAAGTTAAAAAAACCCGGTTCCCTGCCAAAAAGCAGGCAGAAAAATGCCTGCCGTGCCTCACGACACCTACCAGAGGGGTTGGTTCTGGAGGTCCCCGGCCTCCCCCCCGATCCCCCGTCCTAGGCTGCTCTGGTGGGACTCGCCGCAGGCTCGCAGCCAGCAAAAAGCCCAGTCTCGCCGCCGGCCGCCGCAATTAAAGCGCAAGCAAGCGGCACGGACGGCACAGGAAAAAACTTTTAAACTCTCCCCCCACCCATTCCCGGGCCAAAAAAGCAGTCAGAAAAATGCCTGCTTGACTAAGGGCGCAGGGCACCTACCAGAGGGGTGGTTTCTGGAGGGGGGGTCCCACCTCCCCCCCGTCCTGGGAAGCCGGACTCGCCATGCCATGCGGTGCGGGCGGGGGATCCAAAATGGGGCGGTGAAGGCAATATTGTTTTTGAAATCGTGGTCCAAAAACACACAAGCACAACAGAAACACGCGAAAATTTATAAACTGCCAGATTTTTCACAGTAGCAGTGGGTTTTTTCTTGCAACAAAGTGTCTCTCCTCTCATCCTCTGTCCTCCATTGATTTTATTTTATTTATTTATTTATTACACCTGCGCAATGATGGGCTGGCCGAGTGGCCAGCCATGTGGGAGTGGACGACCATGCAAATTTTTGGAGCCATCCCACCAATCGCATGGCCACTTGGCCATGGAGACTTCTGGGATGTGCCAAAAAGCCCCCTAAAACCTGCCTTAGCCACCTAACCCTAACCCTAATTCTTGACTCCAGTCCTTACCTATACGTCACAGACTGTCTTCTTAGTGGGTCAGAGAGGCACCCAGAGGTGCAACCCACTAGCCCACCGTAACCTTATCCGTCACTAGCCTAACTCTAGCCCTTGCACTAACCCACCTTAACCCTAAGCCAGATGTACTTGCAATGCACTACACGCAAGTACAATTCCCTTCTTTGTGAGACATGGTGGTGCGAGAGCCTTAGGCATCACCCTATGGCTCTGGGTTCACTGCCATCACTATTCTCACTGTCTGCAACTGGTATGCATATCCATATGGCTATGCATGCATTTTGCAGCAGCAGGTGAGGAGGGGAGACCCCCATGTTGAGGGGTCTCTTGGAGCCTGCTTCCCCTTCCTAGTGGGTGAGGATAGGAGGCACCCACGGGTGCCTCCAGGAGCCCGCTTTCCCTTTATAGCGGGCCAGAGGAGGCACCCACCCCACAGAGGTGCCTCCAGGAGCCCGTTCCCCCCAAAAAACCCAGTACTAACGACAACGAAAAAACAAAAAAATGAACCGACTAATTTTTGTGAATTTTCGCGAAAAATGGAAACGACCCGAAACGGAACCAGCCCGACTAACGACAACTCGAAAAAAAAATTTTCAAGTCGTGCCCGTCTCTAGTCTGTTTCAAACAATATCCAATTCAGTAGCAGTTTCAAGGTAGCAATGTGATGTATAGAGACAATACAGAGAGACAATGCTACTGAAAACAGAAACAGTGTATAGGATGTGTAGTCATGAGAGGTACCAGTTGGACAGAAAGTAAGCCCATGTTACAATGTTTTCTTAAGCTACTCATTGTCTCACTGTTGTCTTCAGTTTCTTACTTAAGGTGTTTGAAAAGGATTTGATTGCATAATGCACTCCTTAGAAATCCTTAAAACAGGATTCAAATTTTTTGCATCACCTCTGCAGAGTGCTTTTGGCCTGAAGGAGTCTTTTCCCATGGAACCTTAGGCATCCTATACATTTTGATCTTCTCCTAGTTCTAATATGAAATATACCTTATGGACTCACAAGAGGATTAGCAACTCACCAGACTTCAGAAATGGACTAATCCAGTGTTCAGCTCAAAAGTATCAAGGCCATGTGTATTAAATGTGTATTTTAAAAACAAAACATTGTTAAATGCGCCCATTTCAATCTTGGCATTCTACTGGTTTATATAATGCAATCACATAAGGTTTAGTAGAGAAAGAAGTGTGGAGGGAGGAGTTTATGGATGTACACTATGGAATATAGACTGGAAACAGATTGATTTGGTATTTTCTATGAAAGACCTTAAAGCTTATTTTTGAATCCTGCAATAAGAGATGCAAAATATGCGGTGGCTCGGCATTTAAATGCCCAAAGGCAGGCCTAGTGCTGATCTCACTTACGCCAAAATAAATCGGGCATAAGTTTGACTGAATTCTGTGTAGCTGTCCCAGAGAAAAAAAGCAGCATGGATAAGGAAGTGTAAGCCCCGTCTTCTCGCTCTCTGCGAAATTGACATAAGCTTAACTCTGAAGAATTTGAATCATGGTGTTGCTAAAATCCACATGCCAACACACTGGGCTTTAAGCTGAGTCCAAGAGGATTGTGTTATAACCACATGGACTTTGACAGGGGCGGCCTCATCATTCAACTTGTTAAACCTGCCTGTTTTGTGTCACCTTTCCTCACAGCTTCACTCTTATTAAAAGTATCTTTTTCCACATTCAATTTGAGCACCACAAGGTCACTCCGGACACATCTTTGCTTGGGGCCCAGTGGAGATGTTAGAGTCTACAACTCCCATCCTGCTGACCAGATAAAAGGACCAGCCACTGGGCTATGCATCCTCATTTCCAGTTGAAAAGGTGTCTCATCCTTAGCGAGAAGATGAAAGTGTATGTCTGGGAGGTTGTGGGGAGGTGGCAATGGAAGACCAAATGTTTGGGAAATCACTGCTGTCTCCATTCCTTAGGACCCCAGAGGAGAGAGAGAGAATGAATATCAGCCTACATGGCCCTCTGCCAGCTTCCAACCAATACATATAAAATTCAATTCAATTCCACCTGACCCCAGCAGGCTGGAGTTGCAGTCTCTCTTAACAGGTAGCACCAATTACAGAGGTGTGAAAATGGAAGGCTTCCAATTCAGAGAACATGTTCAGAAGCTGGAACTTTATTGAACTCCCTTTCAAAGAGAACTTCCTTTTCAAAAGGGAAGTGCTATATTTCATTTTGTAACACAGAGTCCGCTTGCAGAATCCATTGTGATGGGAAGTGTTGACGGCTTTAATGAGGGAGCAGACAAAGCCATGAAGGCTGTTGGGGAGTAACTTTGGGGGAGATTCTTTATTTTTTTTGGACTACAGGTACCATAATTCACCAGCCAGCAGGGTACAGGCGGCGGCGGGGGGGATGCTAGCTAGGGATTTTTAGCAGTTCAAGTGTAAACAAAATTAAGCTTTCTGAATGACTCCTGTGTCTGCTTCTTTTGCATTCTGGTGGAATACCAATAGCCCGGCTGCTGGCTGTAAGACTCTGAGGCTGCTAGTTCAAAGAAATATCTTGACCGTGTTTTGTTAATTGACACAAAAGAGAAATGGCATGTACAAATAGTGGATACTTCTGTGCGACAGAAGGCAAGAAACAACAATGTTCTATTCCTGTCCTGTCTCTAAATGTCTGAGAGCCTTATGGATGGCCAGTGTTGGAAACAGGATTTAGGACCAGTTAAGCTACCAGATGCCTAGATGCCCTAAGCACATCCGATCTTGCCCGATTTTGGAAGCTAAGCAGGGTCGGCCCTGGTTAGTACATGGATGGGAGACCACCAGGGAATACCAGGTGCTTAGGCGCCTGGAGTAGGAACTGGCAAACCACTCCAGTATTCCTGCCAAGAAAACTCAATGGTCATGGGGTCACGGAGAGTCAGTCATGACTGTAACGACACAACACACACACACACAAGCTACCATAGCCTCCAGCAGAGTAATTGCCTGGTGGGAGGGTATAACAACACCTTATGCATCCCAAAAGATGAGACGATGGACCAGCAATAGATGGAAGGGGTCATAGATTTTCACTGGATGTGATCTATTGGCATCCACACAAATTTCGGCACCTTTGCTAATATATTAAGCAGAACTGCGACACTTCTTAGTATAGTGGTGGAAAGATTATGGCCAAGTGAGCTCTGCAGTCCCTCCAAATCTACTGGTCAGGTGTTACCTGTTGAAGGGAAGCTTCAGACCTCCCCCTGCTTACCCTTCTTAAGATATTTAGGTTTGTTTGTTTTTAAAAAAATCAGATTTGGACCGGCTTAACCCTAGAAGATGCTCTCAAAGGAGACTGGCCTCCAGCAAGTAGGGTGTGAGGCCAACATAGCAGAGGAGCTGATGGTTCTCAAAGCGTTCTGCAGAGTGCTGCCTTCTCTTTGAAAAGACTACCCAAGAATGCCTAGGCTTCAAAGACTAATCACAGAACCTCCCTTCTCTCTAGCCAAGTTGCTGCCACAGCTCCCTCTGCCCATAAATCCTCTAACTCAGTAAGCAGTCAAATTATGGCTCCTCTCCATTGCTTAGACGCCTTTGACACTAATTGCTCTGTGGAGTGTGCGCACCACTGGCAACACCTTATTAAAAGTGAAATATATTATGCTGTCCACTTATTGCTACTTTATAAAGATAAAGTATCCCAACTAGAGAGAAACACTGGCAAAGGAATTAAGCAGTGAGCCTCTCAGCAGCCAGCAGAGACCATGGCTCACAAAGAAGAACATGGCAGGCTTTAGAAGGACAAATGCTCTCACTTTGTTAAATTGGAGGAAGACGGTGTTTTTAAAAATTTCTCTTACTATAGTACCGCCTTGTTTGTATTTTTGTTTTGTTTTTAACTAAAGATCTATCATTGGCCTGTAAGAATTTCATTCAGAGCCACAAGGAAGGATAGCTGATAAAGACCAAGATTTCTGGAAATAATCCAAATCACTTTTCCTCAACCTGGTACCCTCCAGATCTCTTGGCTCACAACTTCTATAAGCACCACTCAGCTCCTGCATGTACACCTGGCATATTTCTTATTATTGCCAAAGACAGGAAAAGGCAAATGGAAATAAATTATGCTACTCTAAGCAAGAGGCTTCGAGCTTCCCTTAAAACTTCTCTGATGTTTTGACCTGGTACAAACCTTCAAGAATCACTGCTGTTTTCACTTTCACAGGGAGTTTTGATGGCAACTTGAGGTGGAAACACTCACTAGTTTTCTATTCTCAGGAAAGCAATGAACTGGTAGAGCATCTCCTTGTCGGGAGAAAGGCATTCTATAAAGGAGATAAAAGTCTTATATAACACGAAGGCTCAGACGTGGCCTTCTTTAAATGGTTTTCCTCGCTTTAAAAGCAAGGCTCCTTAGCCAGCTGCAATGAAGAATTATGCAGATGTGACAGCCATGACTATATTTTCTATCTGGGGTGTCAGTGTGTCTTCAGGAGCAGCAACAGCAATAAAAAGAAAACACAATTGCTCTAGCAAACACTGATAGAATTGCGTCTAGAGATATTGGGCTGGAAGATACTCTATAGGCATATGACGGTAGTGCTATGCTGACAGATGTGAACGCTAGGTGGATAGATGGGCGAAGACAGATAGAAAAATGGCACCGGGAGAAGAATGACCCATCTGTCAGCTTCACCTGCCTATTAAAGCTTCCTTTGCTTTAAGGTTCTGACACCTGATTAATTATTTCAAGCTCACTCATTCAAAAGGTTCTCTCTCTGATGGTCTTTCCTTTTATCCTCATAATGCTTTACCTACCTGTAAGCTGAGTCCCCTTTGCTTTCCATCAAGGAAGGAGGGGTTACAAACAGCATCACCTGGATCTGTGGCCCATGAGATAAGAAGGGAGAAGGGAGAGCAGCCACAACAGCTTCTTGGCTCCTACGACTTGTGTAGTTTGTCAGTACAAAATTTGTGCTACCCCACGGACACCTCTGGGAGGAAATCAAATATGCGCCTCCTGAGGTAAAATATAATTAGCCTCAATGGAAGTCATTGCTCTTCAGTAAATTGGTGGGGATGGGTAATTAATTAAACAATAGGAATGAAACAGAAGCCCCAACAACTTGGTTCCAACATCTATGGACTTTGTGCCTTTGATAGGACACAAAAAAGCAAATAGATGAGAAGTAGAATATGTGATGTTGCTGCAAAGTCACAGGAGCATCTACTTTAAGCCATACCTGATAACTGTGTGCCATCCAATCAGTTCTGACTTATGTTGACTCTCTCCAGGCTTCTCTAGGCAGAAGATACTCTTCTGGGGTGTGGGAGGCATCCTAGGACTCTGTAGATTGCCAATGGCCACACAGGCTGGCTCTTCTAAGATGCTGAATCAAACTCCCAAGCGCTCAGTCTGCATTTAAGGACCCAATCCCTAAGTGGACTGCCTTGCTAAAACAACTTCTAACTTTGTTAAAACAAACACATGCAGGAGTTAGTGTTAGAGGCGATTAACCAATCCAGGCATAGAGGGCATCTAAAGAAAGTGCTGGTTTTTGATACTGTCAAATTGACATCTTGCTTTATGTACAATACGAGAGCCCAGGAAGGCTTTATGTACCAGAGCCCAGGAGGAGGGGTAAGTAGGGGCCCCAGAGCAGGAGGAAGGGGTGGGCTGCCCAGGAAGGGGCTTTCAAGTCCCCACCCCATTTCATTTAATAAAAAAATAATTTTGTACACATTTATTGGGGGGGGAATCCTATGAAATGAAAGGAAAGGAAATGCGGGGTGGGGGGGAGAAATAGAATGAAATGCAACATTCTGTTTCATGCCCATCCCAAATTGTGACTGAATAGCGTTCATAAAATGTATATGCTGATAGCTAGCTGTAAGTCCTAGCTAATAAGCCACCCTCCCAGGCACATTTTCTTTTCCAATCAGGGAATGCTGCAATGTATTTGCAACTCATTAGTAACACCTGGGATGCTTCTGGCAGGAAACCTTTAATAGTGTGACTTAAGTGCTGCTGCCATCTAATAGCTCAACAGCTGGCAGACCTCGCAGTAGAAGGAGAAGGAATGTGATATGTGTGTGTCATATATATATGACGAAAACATATATATATATATATATATATATATATATATATATATATATATATATATATATATATATTTGTTTTATATATATATATAGATTTTCACGGGTATAGGTATGCATGTTAGGGTGGATTCGGGTTTCTTCCCGTGTAGAAATCTGGTTGTTTTGGCGACGTTTCGACGAGGTCTCACTCGTCATCTTCAGGCTGGTGTTCTGGCTTCTTTCTTCTTGAAGCAAAGTGTGGTCTCAGTTGAAGTCCTTCTATAAATACTGCTGGGGTGTGTGGTTTGCTTGCTCTGTTGCTGATTGTAGGTTCCTTTGTTCCTTTGTTCTTTTGTGATCTGCTGTGTGGCTGAGGCGATCGTTAAGGGATTAACTGCTGATGGCTGTTTAGATGGCTGTTTACATGCTGGTGGGTTAGATGGCTGGTAGGTTCTGGCAGTATCCTGGGCTTTGGTGGAGTGGGGTCCTGTGTCTTGTGAATTCATTTTGGTCTGGCTACGTGTCTGTGGTCTCCCAATGTTTTTTTGGGGTGTGTGAGTGTGCTCCATGTGGTGACTGGACACAGGTGCCGCAGTAGATGGTGCAGTCGTGGTTTTGTTATTGGATGGTGGTTTCTGTTTCATCTGTGGGAAGGGTCTGGGTTTGTGTTTGGTGTGGATGGAAGGTGGTGGCATCTTGTGTCCTTTTGGACCTGGTGTCAGTCTTTCTGACAGAGGCTCGTCTGTTGACCAGGGCTAGTTTCCAGATGTCAGGCAAGCGGGAGGTGTCATCTCGTTTATTCATGTTGTTTGGGTGTTTCTCTATTTCAATGGCTTCCATGATTATTCGACTGTTGAAGTGTTCAGTTTTGGAGATGAGTTTGGTTCTTTCAAAGTCAATTTCATGACCTGTTGTTTTTATGTGCTGGAAGAGAGAGGAAGATTTTTCTTCTTTTTTGACTCAGTTCTTGTGTTCTGCGACACTCTGGCGCTTATTCTCCTGTTTGTTTGTCCGATGTATGTGGCTGGACAGACTTTGCATGGTATTTCAACAGACTCCTTGGTTTTCTAGCTCAATCTTGTCGGGGTTTCCTAAGATGTTGGCTATTTTCAGTCAGTGCAAAAGGCTGTCTTGATATTGTGTTTGTGGAGAATTTTGCTGATTTTGTCTGTGGTGCCTTTGATGTAAGGGAGGAGGGCGGTGCTGTTGTTCTCTTCTGTTTCTTGGTTCTTGGGGGTGTTTCCTTTTGGATTAGTTTGGTGATGGTGTTTTTTGGAATCAATTTACACAAATTAAAACAAAAGAGAGTGTGTAATTCAGTTTTTAGGTGGTCTTTGTCAGCAATGGCGTTTGGTTCTGGAGATGAGCCAAATTTTTGCTACGGAGTTGATCTGTGCAGGGTGGTGGTGTGATTGTGCATTTAAGTAGCGGTTTGTATGTGTCTTTTTCTGGTAGATGGTATGTCCTAAGGATCCAGATGCCCCGGGTTTTTTGTAGATTAAGATTCACCAGGAAGGGAAGTTGGTTGTTGGCTTCTATTTCCATAGTGAATTGTATTTTGGGGTGTAGGCTGTTGAGATGTGTGAGGAAGTTGTTCAGTTTATCTTTCCCGTGTGGCCAGATAACAAAGGTGAAACAAGACCTACAACATATCTGAGCCAGAGTTTGGGTTTATGTTCGGACTTCTGCCCATTCGTTGGTTTCAAAGTGTTCCATATATACAACCCCCATGACACATGAGAGGGGTGATCCCATGGGTGCTCCTTCTATCTGTTTGTATCTTTGTCCATTGTGGATGAAGTACAAACAGTTAGGCAGTGGTTGGTCAGATCTAGGATGTGTTTGGGGGTTGTATTTGTTGTGGATAGCTGTCAAGGCTTCTTGAATGGGCACTTGTGTGAAGAGCGAAACAACATCCAAGCTCTGGCTCAGGTCATTGGGTTGTAGGTCTTGTTTCTTTATAATTTCTATGAAGTGGAACAACTTTTTGCCTACACCCCAAAATACAATTGAAGTGATGGATTCAACAACAAACAACCCTTCCTGGACGTCCTAATCTACAAAAAACCCGACGGCTCCTTAGGACATACCATCTACCAGAAAAAAACACATACAAACCGCTACTTAAATGCACAATCACACCACCACCCTGCACAGATCAACTCCGTAGCAAAAACCCTCATCTCCAGAACCAAACGCCTCGCTGACAAAGACCACCTAAAAACTGAATTACACACTCTCTCGAATGTTTTAATTGCGAACGGATTCCAAAAAAACACCATCACCAAACTAATCCAAAAGGAAACACCCCCCAAGAACCAAGAAACAGAAGAGAACAACAGCACCGCCCTCCTCCCTTACATCAAAGGCACCACAGACAAAATCAGCAAAATTCTCCACAAACACAATATCAAGACAGCCTTTTGCACCGACCAAAAATAGCCAACATCTTAAGAAACCCCAAAGACAAGATTGAGCTAGAAAACCAAGGAGTCTACGAAATACCATGCAAAGTCTGTCCAGCCACATACATCGGACAAACAAACAGGAGAATAAGCGCACGCATCGCAGAACACAAGAACGCAGTCAAAAAAGAAGAAAAATCTTCCTCTCTCTTCCAGCACATAAAAACAACAGGTCATGAAATTGACTTTGAAAGAACCAAACTCATCTCCAAAACTGAACACTTCAACAGTCGAATAATCATGGAAGCCATTGAAATAGAGAAACACCCAAACAACATGAATAAACGAGATGACACCTCCCGCTTGCCTGACATCTGGAAACTAGCCCTGGTCAACAGACGAGCCTCTGTCAGAAAGACTGACACCAGGTCCAAAAGGACACAAGATGCCACCACCTTCCATCCACACCAAACACAAACCCAGACCCTTCCCACAGATGAAACGAAACCACCATCCAATAACAAAACCACGACTGCACCATCTACTGCGGCACCCCACTCCAGTCACCACATGGAGCACACTCACACACCCCAAAAAAACATTGGGAGACCACAGACACGTAGCCAGACCAAAATGAATTCACAAGACACAGGACCCCACTCCACCAAAGCCCAGAATACTGCCAGAACCTACCAGCCATCTAACCCACCAGCATGTAAACAGCCATCTAAACAGCCATCAGCAGTTAATCCCTTAACGATCGCCTCAGCCACACAGCAGATCACAAAAGAACAAAGGAACAAAGGAACCTACAATCAGCAACAGAGCAAGCAAACCACACCCCCAGCAGTATTTATAGAAGGACTTCAACTGAGACCACACTTTGCTTCAAGAAGAAAGAAGCCAGAACACCAGCCTGAAGATGACGAGTGAGACCTCGTCGAAACGTCGCCAAAACAACCAGATTTCTACACGGGAAGAAACCCGAATCCACCTAACATGCATATATATATATATATATATATATATATATATATATATATATATATATATATATATATATATATATATATATATATATATATATATATAGAGAGAGAGAGAGAGAGAGAGAGAGAGAGAGAGAGAGAGAGAGAGAGAGAGAGAGAGAGAGAGAGAGAGAGAGAGAGCTATCCCCTCACCTTCTTAGTTCATTGGGATCTCTGCAAAGGAGCAGGTGGATAAATGGGTTATCCCTGCCGCAGCCACCGTTCATTCCCTGACCCCTTGGCTTCCTGAACTTCGGCCTTGCACTCTGGCATCTGCAGAATTTTTTAACAAAGTGGCCACAGCCTGCCAAATGCTGTGGCCTTCTGCTCAGTTCTGAGATGCTGCAACAGCCCCAGGTCCCTTCACAGCCTCTCTTGTAATTTATACAAGTGAAAGCTGATGTTCCCTTTTAAATTGACAAAGGCAGAGAATAGAGTCTGGGAAGCCCTCTGACCCTAAAGCCCTGGTCCATGAAAATTACAGGCACTGTACAGGGTGTTTCTTCTTGATGTACTTGCAGTGGGGGAGACGCTGGTTAATTTGCTAGGACTCAGAGGTGACCTGGGTTTAATAAAGAGGATTAATGGATTTGAGCTAAAGGTCTCAGCTGTTTTGTGCTGATAGCCTCCTTGCTTCCAAGAAAGTAAGGCAGACATCCGCTCAGCCTTTTCAAAAGCTGAGACTGTTCTCTTAATGATGGATGTTATGTCTCATCTCCCCCCCCCCAACCTCCAGAATAATTTCTGGTAGTTTAATTAACTACATAAATGATCCAGACAGACATGAGTTACATATCATTGGATATACACAGAGCAAGAATTTGCACTCCCATTCCACATCTTCTTGAACCCATTATAAAATTCCTTGTGCATGTATGTTGTTACCTGACAAGTTTTATTTTGGGGTAATTTTCAAAGTGTTCAAAAGTTCTCCGAGTGAACAAAATCATATATAAAGGTCCATGTACCAGAAAAAAAGAGGTGGTGGGGGATGAAGATATTGTCTTAATGCAACACTGTGTAAAATATTTTCTTGTTTTACTTAAATATAACTCTCCTAATGCCAACAAAGTGTTCTGCTTATATACTGCCCCATAGCACTTAATAGACTTTGTGGGGTTTACAATTCAGTTAAGCAGCCTCCATTATGCTCCCCCACCCACACACCTGCCCAGCGAAACAGGTACAGTACTTAATTTACTAACCTCAGAAGAATAAGTTATGGTCTTTGCCACAAATGCATTCAGTCAGTCAGTCAGTCAGTCAGTCAGTCAGATAGATAGATAGATAGATGTTTGTTTGTTACTTTGTTTTGTTTGTTTGTTTGTTCCCTCATGGCACAGTGATTAAAATATTGTACTGCAGCTGTAACTGTGGTCATGACTTGGGGTTCAATTCCAGGCAGCAGGCTCAAGGTTCACTCAGGCCAACTTGCTGGGGGTGGGGCAGAGTGTAGCCTGCATAACTACACCGATGGAGTGTTTTAAGCATGGCTTTGTTTTTGGTTTTTATTTATTTTATATTATGGCAGGCAGATAACAAATGGTCCTGTTGGTGCTGAGAATCAGGGCCATAGCTAGCGTGGGACAACTGGGGTTTTATTGCAGGGTGCCGAAGTTTGGGAGTGCATCAAAATCAAGAGGAAATCTGTTTGTTGTTGTTGGGAAGTAAATAACACCTCCTAGCCCTATTCTGTTCCACCTCTCCCTGTTTTATCCTGTAAGCCAAAGACCTCTTTTCCTTTCTGTGGGGCAAAATATTTCCCTCCTTTTACATGGTGCCCATGTTTCAGGGCTGAGCAAATCCAAGAGAGTATTTGCCCTGGGTACTCAGATTTCTAATTGCAACTTGTTATCTCAGTAGAGTCACAACTAGGTATGGTGGCACCCAGGAGAAAGAGCAAGATTCCCCACCTGCTCTGTCTATACAAACAGAATTTAACTGAGAAGAAATGGTTGATTGAACCTGTATTAGAAGAGTCCACCACAATTTGTGAATTACATTTGAATGCCTGTCAAGATTGTCAGTCATTTAGCTTTGCCAGTTTGAGGGATGTTGATGTGAAGTTTATGGTTCACCTTGGTTTCACACCACCCTGGTCTGAATAGGCTTGTTAGGTGGACAATGGCCTAGGATGTGTGACAGTCCCACCCATGCAACCCTTCCCAACACCCATTAAGTATGGGTCATTACTCATGGTCTTCTTGGCAGAGGTGTGAAGTGCTTCTGATTTGTCTGGAGATTGATAAAAGAGAAGCATGATAATTGGGAGACATATTGTGCCTAAGTCCTCCACCCCAGTTCAGAGAGGGATTTCCAGTACACACATGAATGGCTTCTGTGACCCCTCTCTTGAGCCACCCATCTTCTCTGTCTAAAATGCATACAGTAGGACCAAGGTATCCATGGGGAATCAGTTCCGGGACCCCCTGTGGATATTGAAATCCATGGATAAGAGCAAAGTGTTCTTATCTGGGTTGCCAGTGGTGATAGAGGAGGTAGGGTGGCAGGGCACGTTTTCCCACCTGACACCCACGAGATGGCAAGGAGAGAAGAAAGATTTTTCCTTTCTCCTTTCCATTAGGCTTGGTTGTTGCAAGGAGAGAAAAAAATATTTTAGTCCCTCCTTGCCACCACTGCAGGCCAGCCGGAGGGCGCCTGGCTGGCCCACAGTGGTGGTTGTGGTGTGGAGGAGGGGAAAATTTTAAAATAAATCTTACAACCCAGTTGCCCACTGCCCTCCTCCTCACCACCTCCACCACCACTGCTGTTGCTGCCACCACAGGGCAGTCAGACACCCTCCGGAGGAGTGGGATGGGGTCTCACCCAGCTGGCCAACCAGCTTTTGAATTTCCAGGTGGGGTCCCAGGCAGCAAAAGTTTGAACTGTTCCCACCCAAAGTGCAATGAAAAGTAGTTCGATGATGAATAAAAGCTAGCTTCAAATCCCTCATCAAAAACGGTCAGAATGGCTCTAAAACACAATTTAAAAAGTATCCCAACTCCTCCCACCCTTCCACAAACTACTGGGGGGCACAATGGGTAGCTTTTTTCACAAAACATTATGGTAAATTTATTATCCTAGGCAGCCCATAGGAAAAAATTGTTATCCGAAACATCCCTATTCCCAGAATTTGCTATATAAATTCATTAATAGAGGCATTTGTTATCCAAGGTATTACTGTACATCTGAATGCAGAAAAAATGGTAGAAGATTACACATTCCAGTGTTTGGGGGTTGGTGCTTTACTACCACAAAGATGCTAAGCACCACACTTTTGATAATTCATTACAAAGGACCATTACATACACCACTGATGTTTCCTACAAGGAGCTCCTGCAAAAACCAAAACAAACAAAAAATGTTTGGTCCATTTCTAGATAATTGCAGGACCCCAAAACCTATTAGACCAGTAGGAAACAGATGGCACTTCAGTTGCTTTTTGAGGATGAACAATATTTAGTCAAGCCTACAGCATATCTAAATAGTCACCTAACTTGGTTATTAAGCCAACACGCCAAATGTTGTTAGTTGTTTGTTCCCTTTGCTTCTTCTTGCCTCTTCTTTCCATTGTGTCCAAGGTCCTCAGAGGAGCCATCTGTCTTTTTATTATCCTGTGTGTTTTTAGTGCTATCCTGAAAAGTATGATGCACATTAGTCAAACGGGATCTTTATAACGTAAGAGGGCTGTCCTTACTACAAACTATATTTCTTAAGAGTAGGTTTGGGATCCTATAATATCAAATACAGTCTTCTTAGGGAATTAGAGTGCAGTGGATAGAGCAACAGACTAGCAAAATAGGGATAGATTCCCTGATCAGCCATGGAAATTCCCTGGGGGAGTGGTAAATCCACCCCTAAAATATCTCACTTGAAAGCCCTATCAGGATCACTTCAAATTGCTATTTGGAACTGGGAATATCTAGGTGAACTGAGTTTCTCTTGAACTCAGGAGGATATGTGGCCGACAATAAACAATAACTGAACATCGATCAGGTAAACATGTCAGCACATAATCAAAGAGCTAACTTGGAGAGGGCTGTGCCGGGAAGGTGCATACCAGCTGATCTGGATGTGCTGCTGCCTTCATGCTTCAGTGTGTAGATAGATATTCTAAGGACTAATGACAGCCCAATGTTGCTGGTCCAACGAGTCTGTCAAAATTCATAACACAGGTGTAGGAGGATGCGGGTAACTTGCTGTGCTTGCTGTTTCCTCCTTGTTTCCCTTGTGTTCTCTTCTGATCCGTAACACTTAGTGAGCCCTGACTTCTTGCAGGCTGCCTTGCCTCCCCCAATCCCTCACAACAGTGACCTGTGGTCTCTAGAGGTATTCTATTAATAAGTGAGTAGACTCCTCCGGATGAGTGTAACAATGGGAAATGTTACCTTATTGCCAGGAAAAAAAAACTTGCCAAAAATCAACCTTATTATCTTTGGGGTGTCCCTTTCTTTTGGCTGGGTAGAGGGAATTCTTTGACTCAATACAGCAAACCCTCGCCCTTCCATGGTTCGTATACTGCAGTCCTGATATATTACCACAGTATATGAAAAAAAAGTCCTGTGGGGTAATTTGGAAAGGCCTGTTTCAAAACTCCTGTACTTAGCCTAGGCCTGGCGCTGCCCCGAATGGGCCTCCAATTTCCTTCCCGGGCCTGTCAGAGGCCTACAAAGTGCTTCCCGCCGAACTGGAAGTGACATCCAGGAAAACGGAAGTTACCTATGGATTGCTAGAAAGCACTTTGGGGGCCTCTGACAGACCTGGGATGGCTATCGGAGACCCGTTTAGGGCAGCACCTGGCCTGGGGTAAATACAAGAAGCCCCAGACAGCTCCCCCCAAGCCTGTCCCAACCCTGCATCTGCATCCACATATCACAAATTTTCAAATATTGCAGGTTGGGTCGGGTTCCTAAACTCTGCAATAAGTGTGTGTGTGGGTGGGGGATGTTACTGTATCTTTATTGTGCAAGGGAATTAAATCATAGACTATTCCTTTTCCTCTCAATAGATATGTGCATTTTAAAGTTCGCTTCTCCAGGCAGTGTCTGTATATACTATATCAGCCTTTAAAAACACAGGAAGGTATATTTTTGGAGTTATTTTTGGAATAGTTCTTGTATGTGCAGTGCAACTTTTGCATGATTTTTATGGAAATCCAACGTCCATTGAGAAACTCTGCTCATCTTTTCAGTAGCTCTTGGTGAGTCTAAATCATCATTTGTTGTTTCATCGAAGTGAATTGATACGAAGATGCCCAAATATGGTTTATGATTTGCTTCTTGCTAGTCTGAAGTTGTAGGGTGTGTTGTCCCTACTTATATTGTTTCAAAAAGATTGCCTTTGTATAACATATATAAGTATACAGTAATTCCCCGCCTATTGCGGGGGTTAGGGACCTGACTTGACCCGTGATAATGGAAAATCCATGATATGAAGATGCTGGGTCAGGTTGGGACCGGGGGGCCTCTCTGGGACCTCCTACACTTACCTGAGGCCTGGTGCTGCCCCAAACATGCCTCCTACAGGCTTTCTGGGCCTGTTGGAGGCCCCAGACGTGGTCTCTGGTGATATGGAAGTCACTTCTGGTTTGCCAGAAGTCACTTCCGGTTTTCTGAAAAGCAGTTCTGGGGCCTCAAACACATGCCTTGCCTTTCATATACCACAGTCCTGCGATATACTGGGGCCACAGTATATGAACCTCAATATAATGACAGATGACTGTATATGCAAGTAGATTGGTCCTTAGGATCATAATGTCCCTTATGATTAGTCTGGATGATTGGCTATGTCGCAGGATGCCCTCCCCAGCACATTTCTCTCTCTCTCTCTCTCTCTCTCTCTCTCTCTCTCTCTCTGTGTGTGTGTCCTGCCCAACTAGTGGAAAAGCCACTATTTTGGATGGCAAACAAACCATAACACCCCAGTGTAAACAACCTAATAAAACCCAGACAATCAGTACACATGAAACATAATAACAAAATATAAAATAACTAATAAAAATAAAGGCTATAAAATATTAAATACTATAATATAAAGCAACAGAAACAGAATGGGAAAAATTGAAAAATTACTTTATTAGTCAATATAAGCACAGAGTTAAATTTTTTAACATTTTCTAATGGTGGTGTGCCTCGTGATTTTTTTCATGAAACAAGTGTGCCTTTGCCCAAAAAAGGTTGAAAAACACTGATATAAAGCAACAGAAACAGAATGGGTACATTAACAGAAGTGAGAAACACCATTGATTGGCATGACCAGGAAAAATTACGTTTTGAGTTGTCGTGTGTCGGAGCCGGCCCGTTTCGGCTCGTTTCCGTTTGTCGCGAAATTTTTCAAAAATTTGTCGTTTCGTTTGTCGTTTTTTCATCTGTCATTAGTACTGGCTTTTTGGGGGGTGGAGCGGGATCCTGGAGGCAACTCTCTGGGGTGGGTGCCTCCTCTGGCCCGCTATGAAGGGAAAGTGGGCTCCTGGAGGCACCTCTCTGGGGTGGGTGCCTCCTCTGGCCCACTACAAAATGGCATGCATAGCCAATTGGATATGCATACCAAGTTGCAGTGGCAGGCAGAGGCACCTCTCTTTCGGGTGCCTCTGTGACTCACTGCCTGGCATACAGTGCACTTGGGCTGGGGATGGGGAAAAGGAACAAAGTGAGAGAGGACCCCTCTGGGCGCCCTCTGGCTCACTAAGAAGGGAAGTGTACTTGCTGTAGTGCAATGCGAGTACACAGATCTGGCTTAGGGTTAGGGTTAGCACAAGGGTTAGACTTAGGGTTACGGGTAAGGTTAGGGTGAGTTACTGGGGTGCACCTCTGGGTGCCTCTCTGACCCACTAAGAAAGACAGTGTACTGGCGTATGGGTTAGGGTTAGGGTTCTGGTTCGGACTAGGGTTAGTGGGCTTTTTATGCCCGACTGGCACATCCCAGAAGTCTCAGTCAAAACCTGGCCAAGTGGCCATGCAATTGGTGGAATGGCTCCAAAAATTTGCATGGTCCACTCCCATGGCCAGCCCATCATTGTGCAAGTGTAAAAAATAAAAATAAAAATAAAATAAAATAAAATCAATGGAGACTTTTTTTGCAAGAAAAACCCACCGCTGCTACTGTAAAAATTCAGGCAGTTTTAAAATAGCTATTTTCGCATGTTTCTGTGGTGCTTTGGTGTGTTTTTGGACCACGATTTCTAAATAAATATTGTGGTTGCCCCATTTTGGATCCCCTGCCCGCACCGCATGGCATGGCGAGCGAGTTGGCGAAACGACAAAGATGCCCCCCACCAGAGCAGCCCAGGACAGGTGAGGGGGGAGGCTGGGGACCCCCCCCAAAAAACCACCCCTGTGGTAGGTGCCCTCACTCAGGCAGGCATATTTTCGCCTGCTTTTTTGGCCGGGAATCGGGTTTTTTTATTTTTAAAACTTTTTTTCTGTGCTGCGCCGCTTGGCGAGTTGGTGAGACGATGAGGATGCGCAGCCCAGGAAAGGGGGGGAGGCCGGGGGACCCCCCCCCCCAGAAACCACCCCTCTGGTAGGTGCCCTCAGGCAGGCATATTTTCCCCTTCTTTTTTGGCCGGGAATCGTTTTTTTTAAAAACTTTTTTCCTGTGCCGCTTGGCATTGCGTGATCTCTGCGATGCCGCCAGGAACGACCACGACAAATCAGACCCAATTTTCTTTAGTCGGTTCGAGTTCGAGTTCTGGAGGAGTAATTGTCATTCTTCGTTTTGTTACATAACGGAAACGAGGAACAGAAACGGAAATGAGGATTTCGCCGAGTCGTGCCCATGTCTAATTGGCAATATTACTCTGGGATAAAGTCCATATAGGGCTTGTGAGAAAAGCCAGGTTTTGTCTCCTAAAGCCAAGGAGAAGTGGGGCCAATTGTACCTCAGGTGGGAGTGAGTTCCAAAGTGATGGAGCAACCACAAAGAAGGCCTGGTTTTGAATTTTTAGACCTCCCCGGAGGAGTGTGTGAGATATGGGTGGGACAGGTAGATGTTTTCTGGGAAAGCAGCTCAGACAGGTAGCAAGCTCCAAAACTGTTAAGGGTTTTAAGTGTTAGGATAAGCACTTTGACCTTGGCCTAGAAGCACTGTTTTCCTCTTTCATCCTGTGCTGAAAGAAGTACGGTGCTCTGTACTTGGAGAATGGGACTAAGCTAGAGGAACCACTTCCCCAACTTCTTGCTGAGTGGTGCAGAAACTTTGCATGCCAGTTGGGATGGCACATGCTAGTGCTTGGTATTTCGGCAGCAGCTCAAAACACTGGCTGAGTGTCAACTAGAGATGGGTGCCAGATGAAAAATGAAATGCTGTTTCATTGTTTTGTTATGTAACAAGTCAATTTGTTACAAAATGAAACAGTACAACATGTTTTGTGATGAAACAAAACAAACTGCCTTTTCACTCTAAAAACAAAAGATTCAACCTAGAGGCATCAAATTCAGTTGGAAGCTTCCTTGTGCTCTTCCCTTTAAGCCCTCCAGGAATACATTTGTAATTGGAAAAGTGTTTTTTTTAAGAAGAGCTTTGGGTTCAGTTTGGTTTTTCTTACAAATGATTTTTTTCCTGGGAGACCCAATTAGGAGTTGAATAACTCAGCCCCCTGAACACCAAAAATCTCAACATTTGGAGGGCTTGCAAGGAAGAGGTTTAGGAAGCTCAGTGATTTCCATGCTGTTTAATGCCTGGGATCACTATTTTCAAGTACATAACTTTCCAATTACAATTTTTATTGGAGTTGAATAACTTGACCCACTGATCAAAATTTGGAGGTCTTAAAGGGAAGAGTCCAAGGAAACTACCCACCAAATTTGGTGCCTCTAGGACCCAGAAGAGCCATTTTATAGCATAATGAATAATTTCATTTTGGTTCATTTTGTTTTGGAATTTCTTTAAAGAATTTTGTTAATAACAAAACAAAACAAAAATAAAACGAAACGAAACAAAATGAAATGAAATGATATATTTTTGTTTTGTGCCCATCTCTAGTGTCAACCTTTTGGAACTTCTATTCTCCAGTTAATGCCATCATAGATAAAAGTGAGAATTCTGCTTTCAGTGTTAGATCTCCAGTTTTATCTGCAAGCTTTGATTTAGAAAGCTACTGATACCAAGGGGCATGCTGGGAGAGAGGTGGGGCTTGGGAAGAAACCTGCAGACCAAAATTTGGGGGCCCAATTTGGTCCATATGTAAGAGGCGCCTCATGCAGATGTTATGCAGATTACAGCTGCCTTGTTCTGTATGCCTTCCCCACTCCTTCCATTAGGGACTATCAAAAGCCTATCTGGTCATTGTACAGAGGTGACATGATTTTGGAAATACTGCTGGAGGAGCCTAGCCAGATGCATATGTATTAAGAACAACTGGCTGAAACGTTTTGGCAGGAAGAGAAGAGCTTCATATGCATAAAATTGACATCTCATCAGAGACAGATGACCCACATGTATACCTCCCCCCACTAAGTATTTCAGGAGAGGAAGTGGATCAATTAACTATGGTCTGGGGAGTTGAGGTGGGGGGGGAAGAGAGAGGACAATAAGTTTAGTATCCCAAATGTATGATTCAGCAAATGCACTCAGTTCTGTTCATCTGTGCTCCTAAATAATGCAACCAAATATGCTTTCAGAATACACGTTGAAATGGCATCATCAGCAGGGTGTCTTTGGAGCAAGAGAAGCCAAATCACTGTAGGTATAATTTGAATGCACATTGAATTTCTAAAGAAATGCTTTCAAATATTTCAACCCCCTGCCTCCTCGTTTGCATGCCTCTTTTGCGATACAGTGGCTTAGAAGCTGGGAACTTTATCATTTCTAAAAGAAAAGTGTGGCCCTAAATTGAAAAGGGAATATTTTTTCCCAGCTATTTCAGCAAGAAAACCAGCAGTGGTTTCTGTAAAAGTCAGCAATTTGCTGTGCCGCTAACAACAGCTGAACCTGAGATGTGCCAAAATGTCAAGGCCGCAGCCAATAATTTCAACCTGATCTGTCAGCTCTTGTGTGGTAAATGCCTAGTATTAACCGATCTATTTTCTATATTTATTTGTCTGTGTATTTTTCTGTCTTGCAGTCATATTCTGTTCTTTCCAGTTACATCCAAAATGTGAAAAAGCCATCTTACACTGTGTGCATCCACGGCCAGAATCCTGTGGCTTATGTGATTGTATGCACTGTTTCCCAACCCTAGGTCCTCAGGTGCTTTTGGACTTCAACCCATGGAAGCATTTACCACCAAGTTGTGTTGGCTTGGACTTCTGGGAGTTGTAGTCCAAAAAAATCTGGGGACCCAAGCTTGAGAACCACTGGTGTAGGGCAACTTTGCAAGTGGCAGTTTGATGCCTATAAAAAAGGTAATGGTTCCCCCAGCACATGCGTGCTAGTCGTGTCTGACGCTAGGGGCAGTGCTCATCTCTGTATTCAAGCCAAAGAGCCAGTGTTGAGCAAATCCATGGCCACGTGGCCGGGATGGCTGCAAGGAAACACTATTTTACCTTCCCGCTTTTTACAGCGGTACCTATTTATCAATTTGCATTTACATGCTTTCAAATTGCTAGGTTGGCAGGATCTGGGGTTAACAGTGGGTGCTCACTCCACTGTGTAGCACCTGGGATTCGAACTGCTGAGCTGCTGATTTTGAAGCTGACAGTTTTCAGTACTCTAGACCACTGAGCCACCACGCCTATATGTTGCACCTATCCTTTGCTTGTGCAAACAACTGGCAAACCAAGTTGTCCTTGTAGAAGCATGCAGGCCTTCACAATAGGATTTTTGCCAGGGTGCTCTCAATGTATGTTTGTGAACCCCGTAATGAAATGAAGTATGGATGCAGAAAGTTCATAGGAAACAAATTAGGACTACCCATAAGACATGTGAGGAAAAATCTTTAATAAAAGTTCTCAGTTTTTCTCCCCTCCAGGAGTATGCAAATTACCTTGCTTTGTATGGTGATTGGCTGCCAGGACTTCATCACAGCATCCCTTTGAAGCCAGATTTCAAAACCTGGAAAGCCTGTTCCAGCCCCCTATGTGGGTGCTTTTACATGACCCCTAAGATCCGCTGGCCACTTAAATTCGGACCAGAGATCTTAGGGGCTTGTCGCTCTTCCTGTGTCCCCACCCTGGCTGCTGGCTGTGTGAGGGGAGGGAGAAAAAAAAGGAAGAAAAGATTCATGGCTCACCTCAGTTCTGCCTCCTTTCTTGCCGTGGCAACATTCCTGTCTCTGTAAAGTAGCTCTTAAAGGGGCAGGAGCCAAAAAAACAACAAACAGAAGCGAGGAGAGCCCCGCACTCACTATCGTTACACCGCATCAAGCAATTTTCACCCCAGAAGAGCAGATACTTGAAAGGTGCGCTGGGACGCGCTAAAGTGGGCGTGGCCACACTTAATTTCCTGTAAACTCTGGAGCTGGTTGGGAAACATTTTAAAGCTCTGGAGCTGGGAGCCATTTGCCCCGGAGTTTAGGGGTCGTGTATAAATGCCCTGTGCTACATGAGCATAGGTTCCACTCTAACAATGGGGCTAGCTCTCCACACCCGCTTCTGACATTATCCTGTTACATTTCTGCAAAATTCTGCTTGTATTTTCTTTCCTTCTCGATTTCCTATCTGGTTGCGTGTCTTTGCAGCTTTCCTTTCTTCGTGGCCATTTGTGTGCATATTTGACACTTTTTAAAAAAATATCAACATTTGTTTGTGTATTTTGTTCAACTGACACAATCCCCCCCATTATCTATTGCTTACCTCTGAGCTTTTCTTAAAATGTACAATTACATCTCATTTTAGATTGTGTGCATTGTTCAGTATGCATGTCTTTTCTCTCTAATGCCCTGTAAGCCTTGAAGATTGGAAACTCTCAAGAGGAGATCTTTTTTTTTCTTGAAACAAATCTCAAGAGGGTATAAAAGAACTACTTCAGTCAATCCAGAAACTGTTACTTCCTTCCCACCATCCCTGCTTGGGAGGAGAAGAGGAAGCCTGCAAGGAATGTAAGCCACTGGCATTAGAGCAACGGCTAAGCTTGCTATTGGTTTAAACAGCTCAGCATAACTTCTGTAAGAAACAAAAGCCAGTTATTCATCCTTTAAAAAAAAAAAATTTTTTTCTATGAAATAATAGAGATGGTCACGAAACGAATTTTTAAATTGTTTCATTTTTCATTATTTTGTTACAGAACAAAACAAATAATGAACAGACCCATCAAAGAAAAACAAAATGAAATGAAATGAAAAATTACATTTTGTTTGCTTCATTTTTTGATTTCCTATAGGAATGCATTGAAGCAATCCATTCCTATGGGGAAAAGCTGGCTACTTCCCTCCCGCCACCCCAACGCTGGGGAAACTGCAGGCTATTTTTCCCTGCTGAAGCCACCTCTGATCAGCTGTAGCACAGGGCTTCAGTGGGGAGAAAAGTTGTTAAAGCTTGCCATTTTCCCCATCTGATTGGGTGCAAATGGGTGGAGGATAAAATAAAAAAAAATAAAAATGTGCTGACCTGGCCCATGGGCTTAGCTGGTCAGCACGAGTAAAAAATATTTTTTTTAAAAAATTAAAAACATGCCGACTTGCGCCGACCCCTGGGCCATCTGGTCGGCGCAAGTTAAAACAATTACTTTTTTAAAAAATGAAACAAATGAAAAACCAAATGATTTTTATAAATTTTAAATGAAACAAAAGCAATTTAAAAAACCAAAATGAAACACCATTTTGGCATTTTGTGCTCATCTCCAATAATAAACATACAAAACATAGCTAAAATTAACATACATGTACTCAGTGTGTTCCCCATCACTGGGACCCATGAAGATGTTTCATGATATCCCCCCTCCCCATAAAGACCCATCCCCCCACCCTTTATGCAACTTGAGAGGGACTGACAAGTAGGGATGGAGAAGAAATTAGTTGGCTTTGCATGGTCATATATGGTTGCCTGATTTGCATTTCTCCAAATAGAACACAGACCTGCACACAATTTGCAACTGGAAATCAGTCCATTTCAAAACTTAAGATGTAATTCTTGGAAGGAAAATAAAAGAGTCAGAAGATATTAAACTGAACATGGGGAAAGACATAGTTTTTTTAAAACGTATATTAATATGTTAGACGAGTAAGAGGGTGGATGGGTGGATGGATGGATGGATAGATAGATAGATATGGGGGAATCTCTCTGGAAATGACAAACTTCTGCATAATTTTTGCATGGGAGGGCAGGAATCCATTTAATTGGAAACAGGTATACATCAGAACAGATTTTGAGATGGAAATGGTAGAACTGCTGGTTTGGATTGATGTGGGTGTATAACTCAGATGTCTGAAAACCAATTGCCATCAAACTTGGAGGGATTGTTGGGGTGAGTTGGGAGAAGGTTCTCTGCAATTTTGATGCCTCTAAAATACCTGAGCAAAATATTATTGGGGGGCAGTCTTTGGGGATGCCTAACTCAGACATCCCAGAAAGCTTCACCAAGCTTGCATGGTTTGTAGAGGAGAGTTGAGGAAGCTGTCCTGCAATTTTGGGGTTTCTAGGTGCTTGGCGGGGTTAGTTTTTAAGTGAAAAAAAATCAACAAATTGACTTGCAAGAGAATTCGCTATTCATGATTTGTCAAGCTTGGATCGGTGAATCTAAACAGTACCATTTCTCTGATTCACGTCCATCTCGAATGCCCACCTCTGCTACTGCATTAAGGCTCACAAGTCACAACCAATGAAAAGAATGTTCAGTTCCAAAGCGATGCTTGTTAAAGGGACTTGTGCACGTTTGTATCTGTAGTAAAGGAAACTTCAGGCTGCTTGGAGGTGGTGAAGGGGAACAGTTCCATTCTTTCATTCTTATCTTAGGCAAATATCATTATGTATATTCAGTTATCATATTTACAGAGAACTATGCTTTTGCAGAGTTGTATAAAGTCCTGAATATAAAGCTATTACAAGAATTGCTCAAATGCAAGGTTAGTCCTTTGAACCCAGCCCTTATATTGATCTTGTTAGTATGAATGGATAGGACCCTTGGTAACATCGGCTGTAATTCTTTTATAGTTAGAGCTTGGAAATGTTATGCTGTAAAGAGAGAGATGTGTAGCTCTAGGCTTTAATATGCTCCCTGCATGCTTCTCCCATCCTTTAGTGTTGTCAATAATTTAAACCATATAGTGCAATTGTACTATTTAAATATAAAAGTGATTAGGACTGTTGTTTGATTACGTGAGAAAAGTGCTACATTTTATTGAAATAGGAGACTGCAGTGCTGTTTAAGTGCTGTATTCTTTCTTTTCATTGTGTTTATGAGTTTAGGGGTTTTTTGGGGGGGATTGTTAATTCTGTAAATGGGATAGACTAAAACATGGTGGGGCAACCATATTGGACTACAACTCCCAGAATTGGCGAGCAAGCATGCTGTGGGGATGCTGGGTGTTAAAATCCAAAATGTGCTAACGGGCTAACTGCCTCTAGCTTCTCAAAACGATAATTTGCTCATTCTGTCTTTTCTTTTGCCCCATCCCATCCAGTTAAGTTAGGTAAGTTTACCTTCTTCACTAATAAAGACAAACAAAAATTAAATCTATAATTATCATTACTAATTCCACTTAATTAGTCACAAGCCACCAGCCAAATTGGCTTTCTCATAATTATCAGATAAGCAGTAAGCACATCACATAGATTATAATTAACACTACTTAATTAAGACCTAATATACACACGCCCTTTTCCCTCAGAATATGTTTAATTGGGTTCATAACACCAGCAGCTGAAAACCCCCCATTTTCCATTACCGCTTGTGAAGTTCTTTACATCCAACACCCCTCTTGCTCTCTCCCCACACATGCAGAAATTTGGTTTTTATAACATTTGCTACATTGCCAGGAATGAAGGAGTGGAGCATTAGCATCTGCTTAAACTGCTCAGCTCCAGGTGGCACATCCCTCTTACTGGAGCTCTCAACAGGAAGAGATGAAGCAAAGGAAGGCATCTGTTGAGTGTGTTCAGGCCCAGCAAATAATTATGCCATCCATTTATTTCATTTCATTGATATCCTGTCTTTCTCCCAATTCCACGATCCTGAAGTGGGTGACAAAAGTGGGTGTAGTGCTGGAACAGCACTTAATTTCATTTTCCACATTGTGCATATGTACATTGACAATAAATGTCTATTCTATTCTATTCTATTCCATTCTATTCTATTTTGTTCTGTTCTGTTCTGTTCTCAAATGGTAGTAGTGGAATCAGACCCCTAAATTAAATTGTTATATTTAAAATATCATACTTGCTGTTACGTGCCCTCAATTCCCTTCTGAATTATGGCAACACAAGTTAGGGTTTTCAAAGCCCACAAGCTGGCCATTGAGTTGTTTGCTCTTGCTGCACACGTGCCCTGGGAGTTTCCATGGCCAGCAAGGATTTGAACTTGGGTCTCTTAGATCCTCTTCTGATCCTCAGTCCTCTCTTCATCACACTGGCTCTCATCAGGCTAGGGCTTCAAAAAAGGCAGTTGAATACTTAATCCCATTAAAAGGCTATTTAAGCAAATTTGAAGAGTTAGATGCCCACTGAATAGGAGGAAAAGTTGAAAAAAATAGAAGTATGGCATCTCCTGTGAAAACACCTTTCTCCATTGCCAAACTGCAGTCATCCGAAGAGAGAGAGAGAGAGAGAGAGAGATTTTGGCCTGTTGAGGAAAAGACAGTTGAGAGGGGGCAATCTAGCCTTTCATGGAAACTGTTTCACAGCTTAGGCTGGGTGGGTCACTTAGGCCACAGTCCTACCAGTGTTTTCTGCTTAGTTTCCCAGCGGCGAACTGCGTAGTAAAAGATCACGTGCTAAGCGGGAAGAGAAGTAAAATCTGGTCCTGGCTGACCACGCCCCTGGAACAGCAGTTTCAGCGAAGTTTCCAAAACCACTGCCAGGGGCTGGATTTAGAAACTTAATTCGAAAATGCTTACTTATTTGCTTCTGTAACCACGACAGGACCCTGAAAATACACAGTAGAATCAGCTGTTTCCCTTTAACACCATGGAGGCTTGGAAACTAGAGCCGGAAAGAAGGACAAAATGTGAAGTAGACAGGTAGATACTGAACCAGAATACGAAAATACAATGCAGAAGAGAGGACACTAACTGCACATTAAAAATCACATGACCGCCTGAAAAAAAATATGCAGGAAATTTATATACGCAGAAAATTCTGGGAAGACTGTGGCCTTAATACTTACTTACTTACTTACTTACTTACTTACTTACTTACTTGCAACCCATCTATAATGCCTTTCCTTCTCAACCTCCTCTGGCTCCGTTTGATCTTGTTGGAATTAAATATGCAATTCCCTCATGCATCCCTGACAAAAGAAACCCACTGTCATCTGAGAATAAAATTAAATAAATAAACGGAAACCGCATTTGATGGTGACGTCTGAATTAGTGGTTGTGGAAATGAGGCTCAAGGAGGCTATCAGGAACCAGGTGAGCAATTAAGAACTCGCTTGTGCCTGACAGCTTCAATAACATGTCTTTTTAATATGCTGCAGAGCAGCCACCTTGGAAAATGCATTCCAGCTCAGCGTTGTGCTCAGGAAGCATCCCTTTCCTTGCCTCTTTCATTTATCTTTTCTCTCCCACCTTCTCTTTTCTTCAAAATACGTTGGTGAGAAAAAGTCACTCTGATAGATGGGAATTAGTTGAATAAATGGCTTGTTACCTTCCTGTTGTTGTTGTTGTTGTTGTTGTTGTTGTTGTTGTTGTTGTTGTTGCTGCTGCTGCTGCTGCTGCTGCTCTTCTTCTTCTTCTTCTTCTTCTTCTTCTTCTTCTTCTTCTTCTCCTCCTCCTCCTCCTCCTCCTCCTCCTCCTCCTCCTCCTCCTCCTCCTCCTCCTCCTCTGGTTGCTGCTGCTGCTGCTGAAGCTGTAACTTCTTTATAACTCTTTCTCACCTCCCCACAACCCCATGGCATCCGTTGTGGTGCAGCAATAATAGACAGTCTTAAATAAATTATATTTTCAAAGGTTAAGGCCAGATTTTCACACCCAGCTCTGGAAATTGATGCTTTTTTATTTTTTATTTTTTGTTACCAAATAGGAATTGGGTAGGTGGAGATATGTCTCCCTGTCACAATGGCAGGTTGCCTACCTGGGAGGCAGGATCAGGCCCTTGTGAATACAGTAGTCCCTCTTCCTATCTCTCCCCATCCCTTGCTGGGCAGTGGCGATAGCTCAGTCTCCCGCTGGGTGATTAGTGACATAAGAAGGCCCTAGGACAGTTGGAGCTGCTGTAGGTGCAGATTTGTGGATGGTTTGATACAGGAGAGAGGAATAAATAAGCAAGGAATGACAACAGGGAAAGAGGAATGGTAGAGAAAGAGATAAGGGGAAATGGAAGTCACTTTTCTCCAACAGGCGCAATATATGAAACCAAAGATGCCAAATGATTTTGGCGGTGAATGCAATCCAACTTCTGGCTTTCACTGTTCATCTTCACTTGTTCTCTCTTTTATTTTTCTTGATTATCGGGATACACCTCTGATATTTTCCTTAGGGTCTTGGTCTTGTGTTTCAGGCTTTCGGAAGGCAAAAAGCAACACACTGTGGAGACGTGTGAAGGAAGATGGGAGAGTGTTAAACCAACAGCATAGTTAGTCTAGGGCAGTGTTTTTCAACCTCTTTTGGGCAAAGGCACAAGATGAGGCACACCACCATTAGAAAATGTTAAAAATTTAACCTATATTAACTATATATAAAGTAATTTTTCAATTTTTCCCACGGCACACCAGGCAACATCTTGCGGCACACTAGTGTGCCGCGGAACAGTGGTTGAAAAACACTGGTCTAGGGGGATGAACAAATGTTGGCAAAGTGCTGCTTAGTTCAAGACAGATATCTCAAAATTATGGGGAAGCAGGTTGAGGATTTTCCAACTGCCCCAAGAGATTTTGGCTCGAGTGTGATGGTTGTATATCAAGAGTTTTTCTTCTGCTGTCATGCTTTGTGCAATTTGCACAAAATGACTTGTAGTTTTTTCTCCTTTTGAGTTTAAGCACAGAGATATACAAACTCAGGGAGATCAAACACAAAAGGGCAGTCTGACAGCTTACAGAAAAGTCAACAATCCTGGCTTCTAATTTTAAATATATTTTTAAAAAAAAATCTGATAAAATTTCATTTTTTGCTACACACTTGAAATCCAGAGATCCACAGAGAGGAATAGAGTTCATCCTTTTGTCATTGACTGGTACTCACAGTCTCAATAGCTCACTCTGAGGTATTTATATGGGAAATAATAATAATACAGTTATACAAAAAAATTTTTTTCTTACTGCTACTTGAAATTACAGATGCATGTATACCGCTTTCTTTATTGGACACATACTAAGCAACCAATTGAACAAATCAATGGCAAGACAATGAACTACTACCAACCCAAGAAGCAGGGAAACAGCACTCAGTGGAGACAGGGCTCTCTTTGAATTCACAGGCTGGAAGGACACTAGGTTAGTGCTGGACAGATAGAAAGTAAGTAGAGATGGGGATGAAATTTTTTTTAATTTATGTTTGCATTTCATTTCAGAATGAAATGAGAAATGATATGACTTTCAAAGAAAAACAAATCAAAACAAACTGGACATTTTCAGTTTATTTCCTTTCATTTTTCGTCCCCCCCTCCCCAATTGGGTGCGTCTGTAAAAGGGGTCCCTACCTGAAGCCACTCAGCACCTGCCACCATTGCTGTTGCTGCTGAGCTGCCTGGGGATGCATTCCGAGGCTGTGGAGAGGCTTCCCAGCACACACACACCACTTGGTGATCTGGCATGGGGTGGACGTAGCGAGAAAACCAGCCATGAGCGATGCTGGCACGAGGCACCGCTGCTGCCACTGAAACCCTTGCCAGAGCCCAGAAGGAGGAGGAGGAGGAGGGGTGAGTACAAGCCCCCAGAGGAATGAAACATTTCTTTATTGTTTCATTTCGTATGATTTTTTTTCAAAGATTCCTACAAAACGGAACGAAATACAGGCAGGGACAAAACAGAATGAAACGAAACACCATTTTTCCGTTTTGTGCCCATCTCTAAAAGGAAGACCTTCCCACAAAAGTCCCTTACAGTCACACATGGCACAAACAAAACTCCAACAACCCAACAATAATGGCAATTTAATATTGGTAGTATCTCAAAGAGTGAGGAGTTTTCTTTTGGAACAGTGCAGCGTAGGGCTTCGCCATTGCACAAGAATGCAAGGAGAATGTTTGTGGGTGTTTGTGCTTTCTTGTTTAGTTTCTAAAGACAAGTCAGGTCACGATATACATCAATAAGTTGTGCTCAAACACTTTCTAGGTATAAGGGTTGTTTGTTTGTTTATTAGGTAATAAACCCTGCTCCCAGACTGGTTTACTAATTAAAACCTACACAATAGTACAAGGCATTAGGGAGTTTCAGATTTTTTTTTCCTGTAGCTTTAACAAAACATTGATTCACATATTAATGATTGACCAACATTGCTTCACAGGTTTTGTGTTAATTTCTTGTGTTGGAGCTTGCTCTTTCTTAGCTATTATACAACCTCTTTGTCTTAAGAAGATAAAACATGCAACTTTTTAGAGTGCAAACAGCTCACCTTCTTTAGGTGATGCTTTTATGTAGTGCTGAAATGTAGGGTTGTTTTCTGATCATGTTTAAAGTTACTTTCAGAAATGATCCCTCTTAGCTCAAACTGATGAGGTAGCACTATTATTTTCATTGCTTTCACTGCACACTAATGCAGATAGCACAAGCGCTAAGATCAACAACAACAACAACAACAACAACAACAACAACAAGTAGTAGTAGTAGTAGTAGTAGTAGTAGTAGTAGTAGTAGCAGCAGCAGCAGCAGCAGCAGCAGCAGCAGCAGCAGCAGCAGCAGTAGTAGTAGTAGTAGTAGTAGTAGTAGTAGTAGTAGTAGTAACAACAACAACAGCAACAGCAACAACAGTACAAAATGAAATAGCTCAATTATAGATTAAACACATTTCAGTGATCTCCATAGTCACTAAGGGAATTGGGAGCAGTGTCATGAAAATATATAAGAAACTATAATCAGCTGCAGTTCTCTGAAAATAAAACAAAGCTGCAAAACCCAAGTAATATTAGAAATGACACACATATTACATCAATATTTAACTAATTCTTAAGTTTTGAGTTAAATCTGTAAATATAATATCAGTCAATGACTGTGTTTCATAGTTTTGGAGAAGAAGGGGGAGGAGAAAGCAATAAAACATTTTATTCTACTACTGGGTGGGGACAAGAGTTGATTTATCCCTAGAGAAGAGGAAATTAAAGCGGAAGTAATGCTGCTGAATATGACCAAAAATGGTAGTAGATTCAATGCAGAAAAAGTAGTTGTTTGACACAGTGCGTGAGCTAATATCTGGAATGCACCCCCTCCAAGATGTAGTGATGAGGAAAGCAATAAAGGCTTTCAAAGGGTGTGAAACAAGAATGATCAATACTTACTAGCTAGGACAGTAAAGAAGCCAGTATTCTACTTAATAGCAAATGCTTAGGAGTAACAGTAGTTGTGTTTATGACCTGCCTGTCGTCTGGAAATTTCATGTTGGATAATGCAGAAAGAAGGATCCTTGGCTTTATGGACTTGTGATATCATCCCAAACCTTTCTGTGTCCTTAAGATTAATATTTACACACATAAAGTGTGGGAATATTACCAGTTCCTAAAAACTGATGCAATGGAGCAGTAGTTAAGGATGACAAAATGACTAAAAGAGTTGTCTAATATATTTGGTGCTAATTGTGACACTTGCAATACTCTGTCATGCTCTCCAGGAGAGGTTACTGGGAAGCTATAGGGAGATGTGCTTGAACATCATCCAGTGAGTTCAGCAGCAGTATTTCTGTGTTCCAAAGACCAGTCAAGTTTTGACAATACCACTGATGAATGAAGTAGATAGCTATCAAAATGCCTTCATTTAAAACCAAGCAAAGCAAAACAAATACCATTCAGTGAACTGTTTGGATCCATCAGACACTTGGGGTGGACCTTCTTGTTCAGACCAGCAGCCTTGCAAATGTTCAGATCTGTTGTCAGTTTGAAACTAACCAGACACCAATTTGTCCATAACAATGGATTCCCAGGCAATGTGTTCACCTTCCAGTCACGGACGCCAACAAGAACTGAATGTCAAATCTGCTTTTGCCACTCCACCACACAGATTATTTTGTTGAAAGCATCCTCCACTTGTTGCTGTTGCAGACAACACAAGGCAGATGAGGTGGGGTTTTACAATATATTGGGTGGTGAGCCTATGTATGGAGAGAGCAAATATTACTTTTAGAGTGCAACAATAAGTCTGTCACCTGTTGCTTCCCATTTTCGCCTTGATGACTCATACTGCGGATGAGTTTTGAAAATCTCTGAAAAGCATCCTGCAGTGTTCTCTCTTGGCCACTACATGCAGGGAAAGATGACTCAGTGCACCAAGCAGTTTGTTCACTGCCTTGTCCCCAAAGCATCTGCCTTGTGTTACATCCACTGCTTACATCTCCTCATGAAAACACAGAGGGTGGTTATACAAGATTGGTTGATCAAAAGGGAAATCCTATCTGATTTCATGTTTTAGAAGCATTTCTATATATATTTTTGCTGGTTCAGTACAAGTGGTAGCAACAACTACTGGCATTGTTGCTGCCTGTTAGTAAACACTACCATAGTTACATGGTATACTAGTGCAGAATGACACATGTCATCCAGGTTGTTTCGTTTGACATTTCAGAAGAAATACAACAGTTTTTGGTGTAGACTTTTGATTTTCTGGTAGAATTCTCTTTTGCTGAAAAGTAGAAGTACAAAGATCCACAGAGGAGAATAGCTACATACGAGTATTCCCAACAGGCTACCCCTTTCTCATTGACTGGCAATTAAAGTCTCAATAACTCACATTGAGACATTTGTAGGAGGCAGAATTAAAATGCTTTTTTACTTACAGTTGTTTGAAATCACATACTTGTGTATACTGCTTTCTGTATTGCGCTGTGAGCTACCTGTACTGTCTCCTCTCCACCATAATACAGTTGTTTGCTGAAACATAACTGAACAGCAGTTATGGGCAGCTATTTTATGGATCAGTGGGAGGCCAAACCCCAGCTTAGCATTTCTTCCATTTTTAGGTTCAAGGAGTGTCCAGGGTTGGACACTCTCTGTCCTCAAACTGCTCAAACATCCCACAGAGAGATGCAAGGGAGGTTGCATGGAGGAAGGCCCATCACTTGATACTGGAGTTTTACTTCAGCATAGCAGCTGGAGGCAGGACAGTTACATGTGGGATGGACCCGTATGCGACTGCTACAATTGCTGGACATCAGTCCTCTGTAGGTTGAAGCAGACGTGGCTCAAGGGGAGTAGCTAAAGAACACTTTTCTGGGAGTAGGACTTCTTTTTTGGGGAGGGGCTCCAACTCAGACAATCCAAAATCAATTTTTACCAAACATGGATGGTTCAGGGAGCAGAGCCAGCTCCAGAATCAGTCCAAGTTTGATTAAAACCAGATTTGGAATGAATTTGGGATGCCTGAATTATAGCCAAAGTATGAATTGCCAATACCAATACTAGTTTGGCGTTTTGTTTCATTCTGGGCAGGCGTGTCTTCCTGAACTACTCTGAAGCAAAATACAAAATAGCCCCATTATTCGGCTTTTTTGCTTTGTGGATGTTTTCATGCCTATCTCTAGAACAGAATTTCAGCCTTGCAAGACTTCAGACAAAGACAAAGTAAATGAGAATGTTACCAAAATATCAAGGGAATCTGGGGTGCTGCTGTGGAGTTTTGATAGCACATATTTATCTCTGTGAATGTTTTCATGCCCATCTCTAGAACAGAAATATGATGTGGACCCCATAAGCTCTGTTAGCTAGTGCATGAGCATTAGAGGTTATGAAGTGGCATCAGACTGAAATTTCCCATAAACCAAGAATCTGGAGAAGGACAAAAATGTTCAGGGCTTATGAAGTGATGAACAGGACAAAGTAAAATAAGAGTGTTTTTGAGTTATTGAAAGAATTCCATTAAGATTAATGCAAATCCAAGTGCTTCAAGTGGAAGAAGACTCTGGTTGAATAGTTTCATTAGGAGTGATTTTTATTGGAGGCATTTTAGAAACAGAGACTTACTAAACATCTTTTTAAAGCTCTGGACCTTCAAAGAAGTGCTGCTCCTGTTGAACACTTCCTCAGCCAATAAACAAAACTGATGGTTTATAGGATCATAGAATCACAGAATTGGAAGATACCTCAAGGCCCATCCAGTCCAACCCCTTGCCATGCAGGAACTCCCATCACAGTGTTTCAGACATGTGGCCATCCAGCATCTCCTTCAAAACCTCAAAAGGAGGAGACTCCACCACCCTTTCTGGCAGCATATTCCACTGCCGAACAGCTCTCTGTCATGAAGTTCTTCCTAATGTTCAAATGGAATCTCTTTCCCTGTAGTTTGAAACCATTGCCCCAACTCCTAGTCTCTGAAGCCATGGAAAACAAGCCTGTTCCCTCTTCAATATGACATTCTTTCAAACAATTTAACATATCTATCATATCCCCTCTCAACCTTCTTTTTGAAAGGCTAAACATTCCCAGCTCCCTAAGCCGTTCCTCATAAGACATTTCTTCCAGACCCTCAACCATCCTGGTCGCCCTCCTCTGTACCCGCTCAAGGTTGTCAACATCCTTGTTAAATTGAGGCGCACAGAACTAGACACAGTACTCCAGGTGGAGTCTGACCAGAGCAGAATAGAGTGGTACTATCACTTCCCTTGATCATGCCCATCTCTAGTCCATATGCTTTGCATGCAGATGCTTTCACTAAGCTAATCCTTAGCAAAGCCAGTTAGGGTAGAGAATGATGCTTGCTTGAAGAAATCTGATCAGCCATTGCCAGCTGTGCTTAGCTAGATATGTTTTTGGCCTCACTTGGTGCATGGCAGTGTCCCACATTTAAACAAAACAAAAACAATTCAGTGAAAGGTGAGATGCTGAACGAAGCATGCTGTTCAGTGAAGAATTTTAATACAACAGCAGCTGACATCTCAGGTTTGGCACGTGTTCTGGTGTCAGGGGAGGATTTGAAGATTAGGAATGTGTAATTGTATGTAGTGCATGACAAAACAAAGTAAGTAGCAAGAAGGATTCAGTCACATTAAGAATGCAAAGCAAGTACAGAGCTTGGTCTTTATTGCAGAATGAGAGAACAAAATAAGCTGGAGAGTGAAGAGGGTGAGAATGCCAACAAATGCTTTTCTCAATGCATTCCTCTTCAGTGTACATTATCTACAGAGCCTGCACCCATTTCTCAAAAAAATATATGCCCTTCTGTACCCTGCCCAGATCAGAACTCACAAATGAAGGCTGTGTGTGTACTCTTATATGTCTCCTAGTGAGTTGAGAGGCTGAGGGTTGATATCCAACCAACAATGAACTGGTTTATTCTTGAAGGCTTTCACAGCCAGGATCTGGTGGTTACTGTGGTTTTTTTTGGCTGTTTGACTATGTTAAAAAGAAGAAAAACCTCCAGAACATGGCCAAACAGCCCCCAAAACCCACAACAACTCTATGGGGTGTGTTTTGAAAACCATACCTCCAGTGAAGTCTCCATTCCACCAACTTCTCCTCTATAAAGCAAGACTTACACAACCATCTGCCATAAATTTTTGAGATTCTGTTTTATAATTTTTCTACACCATCCACAACATGTTGGTGCATACCTGGAGGAAGTAGACATAACCCACAATGGTTTGATTGTTTTAATTTTAGTGGTCTAATAAGGTGCTGGTCACATATTTCTGCTTTTGCATTGGGTAAAGACTACATGGCTTTTGAGTGCAGTGGCACTATTGCAAAAATCAGGTGAGAGATCATGGTTTTTAATTTGTTTTAGAGTAACGTGGGTATTTGCATCGGTGTGTGCTTCCTCTTGGAAAACTTTTAATCCATTTTCAAATTGTGTTATACATTGGTTGAATGGGGCTTGACAAACTTTTAGAATCATTGCATTTGAAACTTTCTCCTGAGTCACTCCATGCTCATGCTGGTTGCCTCTCATAGCCACTTGTGGCTGCTGTAGTACTGTTTTTAATACTGTTTATTTCAAAATGGCATAGTGCTAGGAGAGAATGACAGAAATCAGAACATTTCCTTTAGCTAAACAGGCACACATATAGCTACAAAGAGAAGGAAAGAAGGAGAGTGATGAGAAAGGGAGACTTCTCAAGGGTTACCAAGTGTGTGGGGGGTGGGGTGGGGGTGGGGTGAAACTGACCTGACATTATGACTAGAATGGCTCTCCTGGGTTTGCAAAAGAGGAACACACACACACACGGGGGGTGGGGCAGGGAAGGCACAGCACTTACAACTGGTGGACACAATTAACACCAACACAGACATTCATGCATTTCAGAATGATTCAATAAAAATTGATTTAACATCCAAGTTAAAATAAATACCTTAGTTCTGATTAAAACAACACGATTCTCTATCAAATCTGCTAATGTTTCCAACATTAGAACATGCTAAACCCATGTGAAATGTGATTCCTAATCCCCCAGTCTAGCCATCTTCATTCTTGTGGTTTTTTCCTCTTCTGTACTGCCTTCACTCAAATTCCCTAAAGTGAATGTACCCCAGTTCTCATTTCACTGCAGAGCTGTAACTTGGCCAAAGTGATTGGTAGTTCAAGCCAGGGTACTGAAGAACAAAGAGTAAAAAATCATGGTACTGGAAGGGCATGAACCCAACTCCTCTGTCCTCTTCCTGCATACACCAGTCAGACCTAAGCTAAGCTTAATCAAAAGGGCACCAAAGCCCGGACTTTATAGTTATGGCTTTGTTTCATTTCACTACAGAATGCTGGTAGGCATGGAAGAAAGGGAAAGCTCATAAGTGTAAGCTGACGGTGAGGTAGAATATTATTTGTTCCACATTTCAAAGCAAACTGACCTAATTTAGATTTTTCAAAACTAATACAGGGATCAGAAATACATTTGTGCAGAGTGGATGCTTCTCTGAATGAGCTCCCAGCTTAATAGTGCATGTAAAAACACATATGTTTGGGAAATAGCCACACAAAATAGTGTATATTAAAGAAAATGCATCCATATGTACATAGACCAGTGTTGGCGAGTCTGTGGCATAGATGTCAAAGATGGCACATGGAGCCCTTTCTGTGGGCATGCAACATCACCCCCTCACAGCCACGGCACTTCCCCCTCTGCTTGGAGCATGCCACTGTACTCCATGCACATATATGGGCGAAGGAATGCAGCAGCTTGTGGGCTCGTTCATAGCCCCCAGTTTACGCTCCAGCTACACCACTTTTGGGATGCCCAGAATGGTGTGGCTGGAGAGCAAACGGGGGCTATCAATGAGCCCATAAGCTGCTGCCATTACCCCTGGCTGTCCTGAATTTCCCACGGCCATAGCATCCTCCCTGTGGCCACAGGAAATTCAAAAGCCCACTTTTCAATCCTCACTTTCACAGAGGGTAGCACCCAAAGCATTTGTAACCTGGGGTACCACTGTATTTAGGTTAAATTGCCATATTGGCACTTTGTGAAAAATATCACAGTTTGATATTTTGGGAGAAAAATATCACAGTTTGATAGTTTGGGAGAAAAATATCACAGTTTGATAATTTGGCCACTCAGTCTCTAAAAGGTTCCCCATCCCTGACATAGACAAGGAAAGACAGAATACAGTACATATATTAGGGGAAAATACATAGAAAAATAAATGAAATATTTATGCTTAAGCTTCAGACCCTGACATACATTGGACAGAATAAATTTGTATTTATATGTAGGCATTGACTGATAACAGATTAATTATTCCATCCCAATCTTACTAATGTTCGTTTGTGACTAGTTCAAACCATGTGGACCCCAGTTTTGTTCTAATGCTGGAAAGAGGTGCTGGTTTTACAATTTTCTAAATGACAAGAGTTACTGTCTCTTGTAGCAGGCATGGGCAAAATCTCACAACCCTGTTACTGCCTGAATAAAAGGTATATAGACGAGGACCATCACAGGTTACAAACCATGATGGAGATGTGTCATCTCCAGGCTTCAAACCAGGGTACTTCAAGGGCCAGATGCAGGGGAGTGGTATCAGGAGACAGAGATCTAGTCTCATGCGCTCCCAAAAGCATCTGGTGGAGCGGCTGTGAGATACAGGAAGCTGGACTAGATGGGCCTTTGGCCTGATCCAGCATGGCTCTTCTTATGTTCTTATGTTCTTATGTTCTTATGACCAAACCATCCTTTAGACAAGATTCTTGTCTCAGCCGATGACATTATTTCTGCTTTTGCAAATCTGTTTTTTTTTTAAACCACTTTCATACTAATCAAATCATGTGATCTGGGGTTGGGTTCAAGCTCTATTAAAATAATCTTGCAGTTCAAATAATTATGAATTAGATACGTAAGTTCACAACACTTGCAAATCAACTTAAATGCCTGCCTCAACAATCACATTTGCAAAGTATGTTTGTGTTTTCTGCAAAAGGCCAAACAGGCTGAATGCAAGATATGAAAGTGAGGGAAATGACATCCTTTGACAAACATCTTCCAAACCTTGAGCTACCATTTCACAATAATGTTGTAATCCAAATTTTATTTTTAATGATTATAGCAGTACAGGAACCCCACCACCACCAATCGCGGGGGTTAGGGGCCCAACCCAACCTGCGATTATGGAAAATCCATGTTATATGGGTGCTGGGTCGAGTTGGGGCTGGGGGGGCCTATCTGGGCCCCCCTATACTTACCTGATGCCAGGTGCTGCCCCAAGCGGGCCTCCAGCGGGCTTCCCGGGCCTGCTGGATGCCCCACAATATCCCCAGACTACAGTATATGAAATGCAAAATGGTGGGGGATGACTATATTGTATGTTGCAGTTAAAAGCTGCATTTTCAGTTGAATGTGGGGAAAACACCTGAAACATTTATTCTGCTGAGCTCTTGCAGTCGTTTTACACTTATTTGTACACTGCAAACAGATGAAAGCCTGTAAATGTTGACAGCAAGCCTGATTTGTAATGGAGAGGTTTGAATAATTTTGATTACAACTGCCCAGGCTAAGTGTTCAACTAAACATATGGACCTGTTGCATGGTTCTGAAGATCACAAATTCAAATGTTCATAATAGAGGGAATGGAAAACTGATGAAATTTATTCAGTATTGTGGTTCCAAAGTGCAAAAATTTGCATTCAGTGATAATTGGGTCTTTGGTTTGATTAAGATATAGATTTTAATGGCCAATGTTTGCTAGTTTTTGGGCCAACGTACTCACTTTGCAAGGAATTGGGTTTCTGGGAATTTCAGAGTATTACCAGATGGGGAGACTGGCCTGGGTTGATTTGGGTTTCCTGTGGTAATCAAATCCCCATTGTCATTCATACAGGATGTATAATTATCTTGGAAAATTTTCAGCATAAGAGTCCACACTACTTCCTAAATTGTTATTGGATTCACAGGTCACTCATTATTTAACACTGTCATTCTGTCATTATCACTGACCTTTTCACTCCCTTTACAAAAATAATCTTAGCAAGTGACATAGTGCTGAACTGTTATAAAATGCTTGTGTAATTGCACTGCTCATCTGATATGTCGCTATACTGGAAGAGTACCATTAAAATTAAAATTGTCTGTTGGAGAGATAAGAGGTGCTCACTTGAGGAGTTAGTGTGTTCCTGCTATATTGAGATAGTGCATCTCGCTAAAGGGTATGCCAGTATAGCGGGAAGTAAGTGCCTCTTCTCTCTTTTCCAATCCATTTTATTGCACTTTTCCAAACACCAGTATGTCAGAAAAACTCTGCAATTTCACAAGTTTTTGGATTAATTTAACACTACGTCACTTGCCAAAATGTTTGCTTTAAGAAAGCTGCTACAATCAACATCATCCCAGGATATTCCTGCTCTTTTGACTGATCCAGGGCAGAAATCAAAACAAAACAGCCAGTACAAGTGAGGCAAGTGAAAGAAAAAAAACACTCCACAAACATACACACAGAGACACTAGTTCCTGCCAATTAAAAAAAGAGAGAGCAAATAATGCCCAGGGGAGGGGGGGAGACTGGACTTGTAATTCTCTGAACATTGTTTAATTGACAGAAAATGCATTATGCATTTAACCAGGGATATTAGCAAAGCCTTGGATCAGAGTCCCAAGTCCAAGTCTGAAGGCAAATCTTGGGTACAAACTCTTGAATCCCAAATCTGAGTCCCTATTTAAAAAGAACCACCGTCCTACCAGAAAAAAAAAAGGAAGGGCTGGGTGGTCAAATTCGAGTCATTGAAAAAAATGTGCAAGGTGAGTCCAAGTCAAGTCACCAGTGTGACATAAGTCTGATTTAATAGCGAGTCCTTTGACTTGAGTCCCCATCCATGACTTGAACCATGTCATCTCCAGCACCAGCTGCAAGGTAAGTTGCAATTTAGCTCTATCTTCTAACACAATACCCGGCATAGAGCAAAGAAATAAATAAGTCATCTGCTTAATGCAGTTTTGGTGACAGATCAGTTTTTGAGGCTGTCGCTCATGTTGATGGGAGAACCATCACAGTTCTCTGCTTTCTGTACCAGTAAAGTGAAAAAATTTAGAAGGGTTTTCCCCTGCCTGCAGGAGAAGCCAGCCATTTTCCTAAGTGATGAGCTATGTAAAATTGGTCTGTTGGTTGGTATGTATTGTGCTAAGTTTAAATGGTGCAGACAATTAGAATTGTTTGGGCTATGGATGTTTAAGTGTAGCCATAAAGCTAGGCAAGTGAACATAAAAATAACGAAAAGCATGTACCTAGAGTGGCTGGAGTCCAAACGTGTCTTGTTTCACTCACAAAACATAATGCTGTGGAGTGAAACCCCTTCAGGGGTAGAAGAGCCATCTGGCTTCCCATTTAGAGAAGGGGAGAAATCCTGCCTGTTCAGTATTTATAAAGAGATGATTTGTGTTTAAAGCAAATATTATTCTTGCTCACAAACCTCTGCCTTGTAAGGGAGAAGGAGACAGAGGAAGATGGAAACCTAAGTCATTGGAAGGAAGCTGCTTATGCATTTAAATGGCAATTAATGTTCTGGTTCTTTTGAAAGGTGATTGGAGGCTGCAGAATTTGAGGGGGAGAGTATATCATGGCCCTTTGCTGACATTCACATCACAAATGGTCTTGAGATGCTTGCTGGATGGGAGCACTGGGCCAAGACACAGCAAAAAATTACTTGGAGAAACAAAAGATCTGAGGACCAGTTCCTTACATCCACAGCTGGGTGCCTGCAAGAAAAGATTTCTATCCAAAACTTTCAAGAGTGGTTGCCAGACGTCATAAGGAATACTAATCATATGAGGGCAGTGCTGTTTGTTACGCCCCTTGTTTCCTGCTTCTGTGTTTTACAGTAGGACCTATGAATGTTAATGGGACTGGCTATTGCCTGCTATGTGTGGGATCCAACCTCCCCGATGGAGCTCTGTACATGATGGGTGCGTTAGAAGGAAGAGTTTGTAATTTTCCAGATGTTAGGACTCACTAATAGGCTGCCCTGGATGGTATCTGGCATCCTATATCATTTAAAATTAGACATGGGCACGACTTGGCGAAATTGTCGTTTCCATTTTCGGATATCGTTTCCATTACGTAACGGAAACAGTAACGACAATTAAGCTGTCAGAACTCGAACTCGAACCGAAAAAAGAAAAATTGGGTCTGATTTGTCGTTGTCGTTCCTGACATCGCGCGGCAATCGCGCGATGCCAGGCGACACAGAAAAAAAGTTTTAAAAATAAATAAATAAACCCGATTCCCGGCCAAAAAAGCAGGCGAAAATATGCCTGCCTGAGGGCACCTACCAGAGGGGTGGTTTCTGGGGGGGGGGTCCCCAGCCTTCCCCCCTCCTGTCCTGGGCTGCTGGTACCGGGCTGGGAGGGGGCATCCTCGGCGTCTCCATTTGCCATGCGGTGCGGGGGGATCCAAAATGGCGTCCGCAATATTTTTTTTGAAATCATGGTCCAAAAAAACACCAAAGCACCACAGAAACATGCGAAAATTAGCTATTTTAAATGCTTGAATTTTTACAGTAGCAGCAGTGGGTTTTTTATAGCAGTGAAAGGTCGCACTGATTTTATTTTATTTTATTATTATTTTTATTTTTTTACACCTGCGCAATGATGGGCTGGCCATGGGATGGGACCATGCAAATTTTTGGACCCATTCTACCAATCGCATGGCCAGGTTTTGACTGACACTTCTGGATGTGCAAGAGGGCATAAAAAGGCGAGGCACTCCCAGAAGAGTCGCAGTCCGGGCTTGGATATGGGTGGGAGAGGGCTGTGTGTAGCTGGCTGCTGTGCTAGACTAGTTTCGATTTCGCGGAGCCTTTAGATTTCAGTTAGGCAGGCAGGGAGGGAATTGATTCAATTGAATTTTTAGGAAATAATAATAATTCCTTTCATTCTCTGTCTGCTGTGGGGAATAGCAACACAGTTTATTCTTTTTTATTCTCCTGCAGTTTGTTAGGATTTCTTTTCTGATAGTGCTTCAAAGGGGGGGGAGGTTTGAGTGGGAGGGGAGGTGTGGATTTATTTTAAAACTTTCATTTGCTTGGTGGCAAGCAAGCCAAGGTCCTTTCATACCCTGCCTGCAGCTCTGCTGTGGGTGCACTGCCCACTTTGTTTGCAATAAAAATTGCAATTGCTTTATTCGATGCAGTCTTGTGCAGCAAGTCAGTTTAAAGTGTTTTCCGCCTGCTCTGGGTCATTGCGGGACCCGTGCCCGCCGCCCGCGTGTCCACTGCCCGTGCGCCCGTGCGCCCGCCCTTCCCCCCTGCCGCTGCCGCCGCCCGCCCATGCCCCCCCCGCCACCCCGACCGCTGCCTAGGGCGCAAAAACACCTAGCGCCGGCAGGACGCCACTCGCTGGGACGTCAAATCACGCGAAATCGTGGTGGTAACGACAAACGACAAACGACACAACAAAATGACAAATTTTTAAATTTTTTTGCAAAAAACGGAAACGAGCCGAAATGGACCCGTCCTGAAAAATGACAACTCAAAAAAAAAATTCTGGTCGTGCCCATCTCTATTTAAAATTACAGCAAGAGGGGTGACTCTCATCCTTTGGGGACATGATTAGAAGTAAAAACTTGCTGGAAAAAAATAATAATGTTAGGCATGGCTAAGGGGAGCAGGAGAAGAGGAGGGCCTAATATGAGGTACACTGACTCCATAAAGAATGCAAAAGGGTTGAGCTTCTAAGAGCGGAGAAGGGCAGTTCATGATAAGACATTCTGGAGGTTACTCATTCATCAGATCGCCAATCAATCAGAGGTAAATTGACAGGTCATAACTACAATACTTGATAAGGCTTATTTTTGGGCGCTTTTACATGACCCCTAAGATCCGTTGGCAACTTAAATTTGGACCAGAGATCTTGGGGGTTTGTTGCTCTTCCTCTGTTCCCACCTCTCCGCACTTCCTTGCTCCTGTCTGCGTGAGGGGAGGGAGAAAAAAGGCAGAAAAGAATGCAGTCTCACCTCTGCTCTGCCGTCAGCTGCTCCGGGAACCATTCCAGTCTCTTTCAGTCTCTTAAAGGTGTGGGGGCAAAAAACAAAACAAAAAACAAACACAAGGCAAGGAGAGCCTGGCACTCGCTGCTTTACATCCGCATCAGAACATTTTCACTTTCGAAGACCAGGTACTTGGAAAAAGCGCTGGGACGCGCTTAGGTGTGCGTGGTTGTACTTTATTTTGTTTAAAGTCCAGAGCTGGTGGGAAAACATTTTTAAGTTCTGGATCTGGAAGCCCTTTGCCTCGGATTTTAGGGATCGTGAAAAAGCACCCTTTGTCTGCAACATCCCCTCCTCCTTTTTTATCCTGAAATAACTAACAAATAACAAAGACTATATTCAGCCTTGCCACTTTCCCCTTCCCTCTCTTATTTACACAAGTCGGTGGAATGAGGCCTTTAGAGCCCTTTTACACGACCCGTAAGATCTGCTGGTAGCTTAAATTCGGATTCCCCCAGCCAGAGATCATGTGGTGTTTGTTCCTCTTCCTGTGTTCCCACCCTTCCGCACTCTGTTGCTTCCGTCTGCAGTGAGGAGAGGGAGAAAAAAAGGGAGACAAAAATGCAGGCTCACCTCCGCTCACCTGTCTGCTGTCGGAGCAGTCAACAAAACAAACAGAAGGCGAGGAGAGCCCGGCATCCACAGCTTTGCAATGTGCATTGGAATTTTTTTTACCTCCGGAAACCAGATACTTGTAAAGTGTGTTGGGGTGCGATTAAATGGGCGTGGGCGTACTTTATTTTTTTTAAAGTCCACTGCTGGTGGGGAAAAAAATTATGCTCCAGATCTGCAAATGTTTTGCAGCGGATTTTAGGGGTCGTGTAAAAGGGCTCGTAGACACTCCGGGGTGGGTTTTTTTTTTTTTTTTTGCATCCTGTATTTTTTTTTAAAAAAAGAATTCTATAAAAAAATTGTGGTGGGGCTTCCTTGTTTTGCCCTCTTGTTGGAAAGCTGTCATGTTTCAAGCGGAAGGGAGCCCAGCACACACGGAGCTCCCATAGCACCATGCAAGTTGCTAAAATATATTTTTGGCCACTAGAGGGAACTAGGTGACAGTTTTCTTAGTTAAATCCACCCCCTACCCCAGTTATCAAAACCCCTTGTATTTAACTTTTATAGTATATCACCACTTTTATATTTTAAAATATACTTTAAATATTAAATATGCAGACTATGAAATGTTCCAAGAAATATGAAAAATTGCTGTCTACCTCACTTGGGTCACCCACCCCTATTTTAACACCTGATATTATGTTCTTGAAAGCTAGTCTACTTTTCTGTCCCTTTCTAGTAGGTCTAATTAAGATACCATTGTATCATGAATTTTAGCCTTGCAAGATTTCAGACAAAGACAAAGTGAATGAGAATGTGACCAAAATGTCAAGGGAATCTGGGGTGAGTTGTGGGGTGCTGCTGTCAAGGAGTTTTGATAGCACAAATTTATCTAGACTCAGGAAAGGAGAAATATTTTGTTTTCAAATCCCCAAAATTAAGTGTTCTTATTTGCAGAAGATGCATCTCTTACCTTATAGTATGGATCTCAAATGATGCTTGTTTGTGGATCTAAAAATAGTGGTGTGAATATTACAGAAGTTTGAGCTTGGGTGACATTGAGAAAAGCCGTGGGAGGTAGTTGGAGGAACATAGGATAAAATCTGGCTAGATCCAGTATAGAGATGGAGTATAAAGTGGAGAGAGAGAGAGAGAGAGAGAGAGAGAGAGAGAGAGAGAGAGAGAGAGAGAGAGAGAGAGAGAGAGAGAGAGAGAGAGAGAGGACCACTGTATTTAATCCATTTTGTTTTATTTCACTAGGGGCAAAAATGCAGCATCTTTACCCAGCCTGTCACTCTAGAAATAATCTGTGGCTGGAGATTTCAACACCCTCACCAACCATATTTTATTCTGACCCTAGACAAAATCAATATCTTATTTTCTTCCCCTTTTCCTCTTCCTTTGAGAAAACATTTTTCCCCAGCTCTGTGGAAGAAAATAGATTCTGTTCCAAGTTGTTAAAAATAAAGTATAACCACAGTTTTGGAAAGTGTGTATATCTGGGTTGTAAAGTACATAGAAGTGTGATCTAATAGGTTTCGAGCAATTTCAAAAGGCTGCTTTATTTAGGATAATGGAGAAGTAAACCTTGCAATCTCACATAGAAGGGCTCCAGCGGTGCATTGAGCTATGGAACTGGCCTTTTATTGGCAGAAAAGAGGTGGCAGCAATCTGTACCGCATGAGGAGGGAGAGGCTATGTAAGTTATTTTGTTTCCTGGGCATTTTAAATGCAGTTTCCGCAGCTCATCGCTGTTCCTGAGCTTTTCCGATTCTCTCCATTGCTTGACAATAAGATGTTATTACGATGCCTTTCAGAGGCAAAGAGAAAACACAGTGTTGCCTGATACAAGACAGTTGTTCAGGGTAGAAGTTTATTTTCTCCTTTGGCTGATGGTCAAGCAAGACAACAGCTATACATAAGCCTCCTCCGGAACCATCTTCTCCTGTCACCATTAGAACACCAACAGTCCTTCTCCATCTTGAGACTCTGGTCTTGGTCTCTTCTAAGAAGGACAGACTACATGTGCTATCAAATGTGTTTACTATTATTGGGCCATTGACTGAACTTCCAGGTCATTGGCAGCACTAAAGATCAAGGAGTCAACTGTTGTGATGTCACGGGGAGCTGATGATGTCACATCTGTGTTTAGATCAGGCAAGGGTTAGGAAGAAGTTGTATAATGAGACACAAGTTGCTTCACTCCCCAACTTATTCCAAATGGCATGATGATGAGTCCCAGTAGATTGCACTCATTGGCAGTCTAAATGCCCTGCCATGTTTCAATGGTTTTAAATAAATGAGGATGTTCTCATGATTTATGGCCTGTCTACCATGTTATATAGATCACTTGTGTCATGGTTTGGATTGTGTTGGGGGCGGAGGGGGGAGACCTTGTATGCAAGTGCTTCTACTCAGATAGAGCCATCCACCCCATCTTAAGAGCTGTTGTGCACCTTTCTGGCCCAGCAGCAGGAGACAGATTCTTTTTGGCATGCTTGATTAATTGGGTGATAGCAGCCTCTAGCAGCCTCAGCATCCAGCTGTCACTGTCTGGGGAGAAAGTAAGGGAAGGGAAGGGAAGAGAAGCAGGAAGATTGGAAGGGAGAAAATCCAAATGCACTGACAGAGGGAGAGAGGAGCTATACAAAAATTAATTTCACTTCCCCAGACCCACCACAGATGATCAGGGCAAGTGTTTAATTGAAAACTGATCAGGGTGCATGGGGTTGTTCCCTGTTTGGATGGGAAGAGTATGCCAAATGGCACATCAGTCTTCTCCAACCTCAACAGACCTTCAGTAGCCCGATCCAGACCCTAAATAGCCAGTTTGGACAAGCCTTCAGTTATTCCCCACTAGAGTTTATTTGGAACTTCCCAACCTTTGTCTCAGTGATTAGGGACTTGTACAGCTGCTCTTGTGTTTCTCTGATGATGAAACAGTCCCTAACTATTAAATCTTGTTAAAGGAAAGAACAAAACCTCCCCAGTGAAGAGGAAGTAAATATACCAACTAGTCACCTACGTTTTGGCAGCGTTGAGGGGCACATCCTCAGGCTGGCAGGCAAATTAAAATTAACCGTCAGGCTGCCCAAACTTTCCCAACCCTCATTTGAATGAACTTGCATCAACTCTGGATTCCTGAAGGCTTTCTTTTGAGGTTCTTTAAAATATTTTTTAAACCTCAGAAATAAATGCAAGATTATAAATTAATTTTAAGAAATAATGAATACTTATTCCTTCTGTCAGTAGCTAAGAGCCAAGCCTCTGTGTTGTTGTTGTTTTTCCTTTAAAGCGAACCTGCATGTCTCCTCTCAGTGCTTAATCAGGCTCAGATGTATGTGCATATTTCCTTTTAAAATGTGTTTGATAAATATTTTACTCTACCAACAACAAACACTTTGTTCTCGAAGGGCTGCAGGGGGAGAGAGAGAGAACTTCTGGTAGGATTTCACTTCCAATTGGTGTAAAATGCTTTTAAGCCCTTTTCCTGTTAACAAACACGGAATCTCTTGCAATCCTTGAGTGAAATTAATTAAATGATGTGAAACCGGAGTTTCTGATCTTAGCAGAGATTCCTTGGCATCTGACTGGTGCAGGAGAGCAAATGTCTGTGAAACTCAGCCTGTGTGGGTAACAGACAAACAGGACTGGCTTCCAGTTGGTACGGGTTCCGGGCGGAGGCTGAAACAGTGGTTGTGAGTTTTTCAGGCTGTTTGGCCGTGTTCTGGAAGTTTTTCTTCCTGACGTTTCACCAGACTCTGTGGCTGGCATCTTCAGAGGGCAAGTAGCTCAGGGCACTAGGAGTTCTCTCTGTGCTCTGGGTTATTCCAGATGCCAGCCACAGAGTCTGGTGAAATGTCAGGGAGAAAAACTTCCAGAACACAGCCAAGCAGCCCAAAAAACTCACAACTATCAGATCCTAGCCATGAAAGCCTTCATGAATCTGAAATGTTGCTTAAAAAATACAATGCACGGTTGTTAGCGGCCTTCCCTCCCAACAGCTTGATCACTTCTTGGTTGTTTTTATCAAGCTAACTATGAATTATAGTAGTTAATTGAAAATATTGGACTGCTACAAACCACTCCTGTGGCACAAAATGTGACTCAGTAATGAAGGCATTCCAGCAACATGCTCCCAGTAACTCTGAAAGTAACTAATTCAATTTCAGACACTCTGAAAAATAAGCAACACTATTCTACATCAGGTTGCATTTAGAACTCATTGGTACCGTACTGACTGAAAACAAAACAAAAAACCAAGAGGATATAATTATAAGTATCTCTAAGCTCTTGTTCTCAGCAAAGTACTCCCTGGTGGACCTGCTCCTCCTTCAGTCACTATCTTACCTGGATATTTTAAGCATTGCTAGGTGCAATGACTATGTCCAAAATTTGCCCCTCTGGATGGTTTGGACCACAACTCCCAGAATTCCAAGCCTGTATTGCCAATGACAAAGGACTGTGGGAGTTGTGGTCCAGAACATCTGGAGGGCCGAAATTTGGACATGACAATATAATACTAACCAATGTGTTCTCAGTCCTAGGACATTGTGGAAAATCAAGATGACAGATAAGCTTGGTGGTTTTAATTTGCTTGTGATTCTGCAGGCTTCCTGAAGGTCTTAGGGATCAGCCTTTTCTTCTTCCCTCAATTGTATATCCTTACTATAAAAAGTCAATATCCTTCAATAAACAGTCAATGAGGACATTTGAATATTGTATCCCTTTTAGTATTATTACCTTAGCACTATTCTTCAATTATAATTGTTGGATTATCTGCCTCAATTGCATACCAAATCCTATATGCTTTATCAATATATTTAATGTATCCCATTCCATTGAATCAAATGCTTGAAATATATTTAGTGAAAGTATTCCTGCTTTGAAGTTATTTTCTTTTGCTGTATGCATTAAATTAAGTGCCTTCATTAAACCTGTCATGTCTCTACCTTTTGAAAATCCATTTTCATCTTTCTTTATATATTTTCCAATAAACCCATTTAATCTATTTGCTAGAATTACCATCTCAAACAAGCTCTGTCTAACTCAATTTCTCTGTCTAACTCAATTTTCTTTTTATCCAAATTCCAAACTCTCCTTTAGGGAAATGATTAGTATCTGGCATTAGCCTGCTCTTTCCCTTCTAAACTCTGAACTCTAAGACATGACACTAGATAATCAGACTTAGAAGGAAACTATGCATTTATCATCCATTGACTAAATCATAAAATAAAGCTTGCTAGAAGATATATCTTAGTGGTTTAGATCTCTGGCTAAAGAATCAGAGTTTGGGAGTTCGATTCCGCACTGTGCTTCCTTGACAGGAGCTGGACTCAATGATCCACAGGTGCCAGGATCCTGCCTGTCACAGAACCTGACTCTGAGGGGTTAAATGGTGAAGAGCTGCTGGAGGAGCCTTGCAGCTCAAGTCAGCAGGCAGCTGGGTCTGATGACTCAGCTGAAAACATATCTTCTCCCCCTAGAAGGGCCTGGAATTCCGCTAAAGATCTTGGCAAAGAGCTGTACCCTGTTTGTGTGTGTGCTCTGTGTGCGGGGCTTGACAATAGGACACCTTCCAGCTCTGCATTTTCAAGTCGTATAATGATGATGATGATGAGTCAAAAAATAAAGGGCTGAGAAACTTCAGCTGTCTTTTGGCACCTGCTCTGTTTCTAATGCTATGCTAAGTCTGTCTTGACTCTCAGACACAAGTATCGTTGCAGTCATTGTATTGCTGAATTTGGAATGTCTGTTGTTTTTGTTTGTTTGTTTGTTGTGTGTGTGTGTGTGTGTGTGTGTGTGTGTGTGTGTTTGCTATGCAGTAGAATGACAGAGAGCTAGAGAGGGGAATAGCTACATGTTCTCAGAATAGTCCATCCCATTCTTATTAACTGGCCCTCAAAGTCTCCATAACTCATTCTGAGGTATTTGTAGGAGAAATAATTTTAAAAATATTTGCTTACAGATTTTAAAAATTATTTCTCCTACTAGTGGCTCAGAATGAGTTATGGAGACTTTGAGGGCCAGTTAACGAGAATTTACATACAGTTCTAGGGACAAGGTGGCTCAGTGGACTAAGGCTCCAAAAACTGTTGGCTGCAAAGTTGGCAGCTTGGCAGTTCGAATCCTGGGTGCCACGCAGTGGAGCAAACTCCTGCTGATAACCCCAGCTCCTGCCAACCTAGCAGTTTGAAAGCATGTAAATGCACGTAGATAAACATATACCACCATAAAAAGTGGGAAGGTAAATCAGTGTTTCCTTGCAGCCACACTGGCCACATGGCCTTGGACTTGTACAACACTGGCTCTTCGGCTTGAATACAGAGATGAGCGCCACTCCTAGAGTCGGACACAACTAGCATACATGTGCGGGGGGAACCTTTCTTTACCTTTTTACTTATAGTTGCTTAAAGACATGTCTATGCTGCTTTCTATACTGTGCACATACTTTGCAACCAACCTGACAGATCAGCAGCAAACAAACAACATATACCAACAGAGGAAAGAGAGGGGAAGAGACACTCTGCAGAGAGATGGTCTCTCTAAATTCAAAGCTGAATTTGTTACTGCTGGATAGATACAGTAGATGTTCACCTTATCTGATAAAAATTGTTACGAGTCTTACAAACTGCAGACAGCATGCAAGGTTGCAAATAAAACTCCAGCAGTTTTTGAGTGTAAGGGTCTGCTCTTCACCATCTCCCACAATGCTTCTCCTATCTCAACCCCTTTCTGTTGCATTCTAAAAGCATCTCTGTGGGTTGGATAATTGGGACATATCTTCTCTTTGCTGGCTGACAGGTGCAATCACTCTTGTAAGTTGTTGTGAGTTTTTCAGGCTGTTTGGCCATGTTCTAGAAGTTTTCCTTCCTGCCATTTTTCCAGACTCTGTGACTGGCATCTTCAGAGGGCAAGGAGCTCGGGGAACTAGGAGTTCTTTCTGTCTTCTGGGGCATGTTTGTCTAGAGCAGGGGTGGGCAACTGTTGGCTCTCCAGATGTTTTGGACCACAACTCCCACAGTCCTTTGTCATTGGCAATCTAGGCTCGGAATTCTGGGAGTTGTGGTCCAAAACATCTGGAGGGCTGACAGTTGCCCGCCCCTGTTCTAGAGAACTCCTAGTGCCCTGAGCTCCTTGCCCTCTGAAGATGCCAGCCACAGAGTCTGGTGAAATGTCAGGAAGAAAAACATCCAGAACATGGCCAAACAGCCTGAAAATGCACAACAACTATCAGATCCCAGGCATGAAAGCCTTTGAGAATACACTCTTGTAAGCTTTAATTATGATGTTTAATCAAGCAGAGTTCAAAATCAAGGGAGTTCTCTCTGCGCTCTGGGGTATAGAACTTCTAGTTCCCTGAGCTCCTTGCCCTCTGAAGATGCTGGCCACAGAGACTGGTGAAACGTCAGGAAGAAATACTTCCAGAACATGGACAAACAGCCCCCCAAACCATCTAACAACTGTATTTCACAGCTAGCTTTTATGGGTTACATGAAGATTTTCTGAAAACTTGGTGGGGGAGGAGGAAATGTAGAGGTTACTGGGTGGGGAGAAATGTATGCAACATGTATTGCAGAATAGAAAAGCTGTAGCTCAAAATGAAAAGCACCTTGATTTTGTCAGCAAAAGCCGAAATCATGCAGACAAGTAAAATAAATCTTCAGCTGTGTATACAGTTCACAGCTGTACACCAGTGCCTCAGACAAGGGGAAAGAAGGTGGTTTAGAGGGAAGAAAAACCATTTTAAGGTAACAGAGGGGAAGATAAGTGATGTAGTAAAGCCAGATTCAGTCACATCTGTCTGAAAAACAAACCAGGTAGGCACACCTGAAAATATCCACCCACCCACACATATCTTCAGTTTTGTTGCCCACATACATCCAGTTGAGCTTCATGGATGATTTAAAGAAGTTATTTGTAAACTTCACCTCCCTATATACAGTGGACCCTCGTATAAGAAATGGTTTGTATAACATAAAATCTGTACAACATAAAAATTCCAGAGATAGGGGAAATTTTCTTAACAGAATCACCTATGGGGCGAATCTGTACAACATAAAAATGGTCGTGATTAGGGATTACACCATTTTCAATGCATTCCAATGGGAAATTTGTATAAAGGAAAATTTGCTGAACAGAATTTCATTTGGAACAAATTAATTCCTTTATACAAGGTACCACTTGTATAGAATTTGAGCTGGTAGGTTTCTCCCCCCCCCAAAAAAAGCAGAATTTCCAGGCCTGTGTAGAACAACTTAAAACAGCAAATACCATTTTCAGGATCTGCATCAAGAGAGAGAGCTATTAAATATAATGGACTGTTTTACGTTCCCAATAATTTTACATTTAAAACAAAAGCAAAGTTTGTGTCTTATATACCATCCCATAGTACTTAAAGCTCTCCATGGATGATTGGCAATTAGATCATGCAGGACACACACACACACACACACACACACACACACACACACACACACACACACACACACACACACACACACACACACACACACACACACACACACACACACACACACACACACACACACACACACACACTCTTCCCAAAGCTGGACACTTGGTTTAGCAACCTTGGAAAAATAGAAGGTCGAGTCTACTACAAGCTGGCTACCTGAGTTCAGGGCTGAACTTAAGTCATGATGAGTAGAGTCGCCATTCCACTACTTCAGTTAAACCATTGTGTCATGAGGCTCCTCAAATGTACTTCATTATTTATTTGAATTGATATCTATATAATATTTTGTTAAAACAAATCAGATACACATTAATCTGTTTGCAGCTGGACAGAAAATACAATACATTACAATGAGCATTGTAGATATAATGTATTAATTTATGTCCCACATTTTCCCAGAAAGGAGCCAAAGTTGTGAGAGCAGTATTTTATATTTGCAATATTAGACATGGCTATGTTTCTGTCTTGAACAGAAGTTGCAACATGTGCTGATTCTTCAGTCAAAGGGCAGGACAAAACAGTTCTTTGAAGGCAACAGAAACAGGATTCTGGTTGAACCAGCACTGAAGCTGCAAACCCTCATTTCAAGTAGCATGCTGAGTTTGCAGCAAGTTAAAAGTTTCCGTGGAATGTATTATGTTTTTGTCACTGTTTTTTCTGCATTAATTCCTTTGCTGGGATTGCTCCTTTGCTGCCCTTTTTTGTTTGTCCAGCAGAATAAAAAAACCTATGGCATCTTACAGTTCCTTTGCAAGTATGTATGTTCTATGGTTCCATAAAAAGATAAATGAATTTAACAAGTTCCAAGAATATATGTAAAAAAAATAGGCCAGGGAAAATCATCCATGCCTTTGCAATGGGGCCCCATCTCCAGGGAGCAATTAGCCAGATAAAAGCTGCTGGATAGCTGATGCTCAGAGCAGTGTTATTCTCTTAAAGAATAGTTTTCTTCCTTTGCTTCAACAAGATTGTTGCATTCACTTTCTCAGTAGGCCACACCCCTTTCTCCACATCTAAGGAAATTTCCCAACTTATCTGTGGCTTTTCACTTCCCCAGTTTAAAAAGTTGGGATCACTAGTATTTACTACTACTAAAAGGCATAATATAAATGAGGCTGGGTGGTTGTTTTCCGCCTTGGGTATTGCTCGTCCCTTAAATGTGTATCACTACTGAGACCTCCTGTGAAACTGAAATTTAGAGATGGACACGAATCAGGAAAATGGCAATTTGTTTTTATTTGTGATTCATCAAAGTTGAAGAATCGTGAATTTATACTTTTTTCTGATGAATTGGCGAATCAACTCATCCATTTGGTTTTGACTTTAAAACCCTTTAAAATGACCACCAAATGCATAGAGACATTAAAATCACAGAAGGAGCTCTTGCTGATACTCCTATACCACTCATGAAAGTTTGGTGAACTTTGGATTCTGTATGTCTATGTTATGCACTCTCAAAGAGCCCCCCAGCTGGAATGTGTCCATACACGCAGAGACATCAAATTGCAGAGAAATTTCTCTCAATTCTCCTCTACAATCCTTCTAAGTTTGATGACAATTGGTTTTCAGATATCTGAGTTATACATACACAAAGTGTCTCCTTCCCAGGAATTTGCCTTTTAGCAACTGGCTTGGGAAAGCCCAATCTTCACCAAACTTGGGGGATTTGTAGCTGAGAGTCAACAGAAGCTTCTTTGTGATTCTGGTGACTTTAGGTACTTGATGAGAATTTCCCTGGGGGAGCACATTTTGGAGTGTGTAACTCAAACCTCCAAAACCCAATTTTCAACCAAACTTCTACAAATTATAGAGAAGAGTCATGGAAAAGCTTCTTTGCAGTTTCAGTATTTCTAGGTGTCCGGGTGGGCATTTTATAGCCTGACAAATATTTAAAAAAACACTAAAATTCATCAATTTGTATTTGTCAGGGGTATTAATTTTATGAACACAATTTTATTTATTTATTATTTGTTGACAAATCAGCTATTTTTGATGCATTTTGCAATTTGTTTTTTGATCTGTGCCCATCTCTAAACCTGATCCTCAGAGTGAAAGAGGTTTTCTTTCCTTACTCTAATGGAATCAATGTCTAGTCCAAATACAATTTAGAGATGGAGAAACATAAGAAAAGAGAGCAGGGAGTTGATCTTGCCGATCCTCCCAGAGATGCGTCTTCTGCACATCTCTGGAGCTGCTCTGCTACTGTATTTTCAACAAGCTTACCCCCCCACACACACACACACAAAGAGAAGGATGGAACCTGGCTAATAACTAGTCACTTGTTTCCTGTCCATTGTGACAATTTCTCCTTTTAAGATCTTCAGGAATACATCCTTTGACAGTGAGGTGTTAATTATGGTAATAAGAAAGAAAGTCTCTTAACTATCTCTGAGCAGACTTTAGGCAACCATGAGGAACAAGGATCACATGTACTCAAATCCTATCAACATCCCTGATTATGATTATAAATATGACAGGAGGATCCTTATTAACTTATGAATGTTGTTATAACTGGATCCTTTGTTTTTCCTGTCATGGCAGGGTCTTGCTTCTTCTTTGTGGCATCTGTGAAGGCACACGTGTGGGACTGTTCTGTGCCTGTGCGCGGTTGATGGAAGTCTCAAGCTCTCTGTTCGTATAGGACCTCCTCCTCCTCCTCCTCCTCCTCCTCCTCCTCCCACAGCTCATGCTCCAATTCTCCTGCACTTGTCTTCAGTTCCTTTTTGTGCCACTGCAAATGGTTGCATTTCTAGTTAGATCTTCTTAAAAAAAGAAGTATTTCTTCTTTGTCATTTTTATAATTTACAGTTTTCATTAGCAGTCCTCCTCCTCCCATTGGCTTCTTTTATTTTTTTTCCCTCCCTTCCCCTTCCCTTCCCCTTTCCTTCTCCCCCCTCTTTTCCCGCCATTTTATGGCTTCTGGGGGATTGTTCAAACAATGTGTGGCTTTTCCTAATAACATACCATTGTTGAATGGCCACGATCACTGCCTTTATTGCCTGGGGGAAGCCCACCAACCCTCCCAGTGTGCTGAGTGGAAGAAATTGACAAAACTGGCACTTAAACGTCTCGGCAGACTCCGAGCACATTTTTGGGAAAAATTGCTATGTCCCATGGAGTCCCAAGATTATAGAGAACATTCTGCTCCATCTGCCTCACCACAGTCTAAGTCATCGCAGGCCTTCTAATTTGGTCCCTAAATCTTCAGCTATGTCTGCCAAAAAGAAAAAGAAATTGTCCTCCACTCCTAAGGCTGACTCCATAGCTGCATCAGCTTCTTCGAGCTCGATACCTCACACCAGAACATCCAAGGCTTCAGGGTCCAGGCAACCTCCTTCAACATCAGCCAACGCCCAACATCGAGATGCTGATGCCATCCCACTTCCAGACACTCTTGCAGCTGGGGAGATATCTCTAACAAGCCCATCACTGCTCTGGAAGTGCCATTGGGCAGCACCAGACTTTTTCTGGGGGCCCACTTCGATCATGCACTCCGGTCTGACACCAAGAGTAAACATCAATGTCTGAGATCAGCACCCGAGCACACTGACAAAGACGGAGCATATTCACTCCTGCAGGCTACGCCCAACACCAATGTTGAGTGCATTTCACCATCCCATCGGCAGAAGGCTAGAAAACAGAGGTGCTGCCTCCCCACTTTGATGCCGAGGAATCTTCACTCTCAGAATGACCGTCTCGACCTTGACTCCAAGAATCTCAACCCCCACTGTGCATACTATGTGTACAACTCCTTGCCTCCTTGTTGCCTCCTTGTTGGTGCCAGGTCCGTAATGATGCCATCAACATTGATGTTACATTCACGTCATCTCTTGTTCCTCCAATGATGCCTGAGACCTGGACCTTGCCCTTACACAACACCTGGTCACCTTTGCTGGGTCCTCCTCCTCCAGCTAAATGACCAAGGCAAAAGGAGCATTCTACACATGGACCCACCTCTGCTCAACTTTCACCTCCTCAGTGCTGCTCAGTGGAGCAGCAATCTCAATCCTGAAGTTGCCACCCTCACTGTCACACCTCTCAACACCATGATTCACATTCTATTGACAAACAACAGTCTACTTGGTATTGATCCTGACCCCGAACCTCTCTGCCTTGGAACCAGACTCCTTGACAGTTGAGGTTGGATTCTCTGACATCAATGGTTCACCAGAGCCAGTACAATGACTCTGGCACTGAATTTGATTCTCAGGCCACTCCTCCCTCCTCACCTTCAAACCTATCTACCCCAAATTTGGATGTGGCCAATATCTTCACCTGCTGAAGATTTCTGCCTTTACTCACAAATGTGGGCTCCGTGGGCAGTCTATCCACCTGACGGAAACCTTGCCCTCTCGCGAGAGGGGTGAGACGAGAAGGATGCTGGAGAGCATCCAGATGGGAGGGGGGGAGGAGCGCCCTATAAGAGGGCTGCTCTGACCCCCTCCAACAGGCACAGCAAGCTGGCGTTCCCCACCCACCTGCCGCTTAAGGGCTAGTGCGAGTTTTTACTGGTCGCCTTTTCTTGGGGCCGGATAGGAATTTTTGACCCGCGCTCAGAATTGGCGGACGAGTGCGGGGATTTTTCACCTATCCCACACTGGTGCCTAGGGTGCTAGGTTGGTTCCTGAGTTGTTGGTCACACTGGCAGCTGAAGCGGATGGAGGGCAGCGGTGAGTATGCAAAATAACAGCTGTCCCCAAGTACTCAGCAGGAGACCCTACAGCAACCACAAATGGTCCCTATCCCCCTTGGTATTACAAACCTTATGCCGTCGGTGGGGCAATACCACCATAGACTTATTTGCCTGACAAACCAATTGCAAATGTCCTCACTATTGCTCCAGAGCTGGTTGAGGCTTTCGATCCAAAGGAGATGCATTTGCCCTTCCATGGAATGGGGATATAACACATGCATTTCCTCCAGTGCCGCTGCTTCAGAAAACTGCTGTGAAGCTCCACCACAATCTATCCACTGCTATCCTGATAGCTCCTTGGTGGCCTCGCCAGCACTGGTTCCTCATGCTTAAGTTGTTATCAGTCAACCACTTCAACCTCCCACAAACACCAACTGTCATCACAGAGCAAAGGCAGAGTCCTTCACCCAGACCTAGCATCCCTCCACCTCATGGCCTGGTTCATCAGGTATTAGATCATGCTAGAAAACTTTCTACTAAACCCCTCCTTCCTTCATTTTACCTCTATTCATGGATTCCATGCTGTTCAGACCACTCTGGATGTCCTTCTTGATTTTCTCCTTCTCCTTTCAAACTGGGGCCTAGCCCCCCTTGACACTAAATGTCTATATCACTGTCATAGTAACTCATCAGCCTCAGAATTCTCCAGCAACACTGATCTCCTGTCATTCAACGTCTAAACAATTCCTCAAGGGCCTTGCCAACCTTCACTCTTCTACAAAGCAAACTAGTTCTGCAATGGTCACTAACACTGGTACTGAACAGGCTTCAGTATCCTTATGTATACTTACCTTGAAAACCACATTCCTAGTCTCTATCACATTTGCTAGACGAGCCTCTGAGCTGGCTGTGCTACACATCAATCCTCTGTTTCTACAATTTCATCCAAATAAGGTCACACTGTGTCCAGATATATCTATCTTTCCTAAGGTAGCCTCAGCATTTCACCACACTCAGCCAATAATACTACCTACCTTCTTCCCATCACCATCTAATGGACTTGAAAGGTCCCTTCAAACCTTGGACATCAGATGAGCTCTGCTGTTCTTCACCTCGAGGGCCGCTTCCTTCACAAAGTCCAATTGTCTTTTTGTACGGACCTCTGAACCTTCCTTAGGCACCCCTGTTAATTCTCAAACCATCTCCAGGTGAATTTCATAAGTGATCCAGCTGGCCTATGACCTAGCCCAAGTTCTACTTCCTCAGGCGCCAAAGGGACATTCAACAAGAGCTGTTGCTTCCTCGTCAGCTTTTCTCTGGGGTGTTGCCATACCCGATGTTTGCTGAGCAGCAACGTGGTCTAACCCGTCTACATTCATCTCCCATACAAGTTTGATGTTAGAGCTAGGGAGTATGTATCCTTTGGATGGACTGTGCTACCTTACTCTCTCCCGTGATGTCCCAACTCCAGTAACTGAGCTCGCTAATTTCCCATACGGGAGAATTCACAGATGCCACGAAGAAGAAAGTGGGGTTACATAACTGCAACTGAGGTTCTTTGAGTGGGCATATGTGAGTTCACACTACCCGCCCGTCCTTCCCCTCTCTCCGTCACGTGTCCTTTATGTTTTTCATTGGTGTATCACAGGGGAACTGAAGACAAGCATGGGAGAATCGGAGCATGTGCTGTGGGAGGAGGAGGTCCTATATGACCAGAGATCTTGAGACTTCCAGTGACTGCGCACAGGTTCAGAACAGGCCCATATGTAGAATCATAGAGTTGGAAGAGACTTCAAGGGCCATCCAGTCTAGCCCCCTGCCATGCAGGAACCCCCATCACAATATTTCCAACAGATGGCCATCCAGCCTATGCTTAAAAACCTCTGAAGAAGGTGATTCCACCACCCTCCATGGCAGCATATTCCACTGTGTGCATTCACAGATGCTCACTTAAAGAACCTCAGTTACAGGTATGTAATCCCACTTTCTTTGACAGAGAACCATAAAGCATCTCTGCCTTTCTTTTCATGCTGGGGAAATGGATGCAGCTTGTAGATCCAGTCAGTTCATATTTCTTTTTTCTCCTAACCAACTCCACTTCATCCCCCCCCTTTTGCAAGACTAGAAATTCCAGCCTTTTAAGGAAGTCGGTAGAGAAAGCTTCATAGTGAGGGATCCATGATGGATGTATAACCCTTGGTGGCAGGTCTTTCTGCAGGCTTGGAATTTTGAGACAGCCTTGGGAAGGGTTGAGGGAGATGTTTCTGATTCATCTTTTGAAGGTGAAATCACTGCAGTATTCAACTCTTTTGCTTCCAAGTATAGGATTAGCCATTTTGGCCAATGCGAGGTGAAATATGGTCTGAGACAGGCAGGCACAGGGGTCAAAATTCAGTTCTGTCAGTCCTCCTCTTTCCATTTAATATCTGTTCTTAGGACTGACCTTCCTTCCTTCTCTGCCTACCCAGACACTCAGTTTGTCAGGCTCGCCTTTTACTTGGAGATCACTGATGTGTTTATTTCGCTGATTAATGAACTCTGCAAATAAACCTCCACACTGCTGTATAATTGCTATTAAAGCTTCAAAAATCACTTAAGCATTTCCTCAGCTCATGAGCCCAATTCCGTTTGGATGGCCAGTGCCGCACGCTGATTGCATGGTAGATAGAGCCCCTCGCCTGACCTCCACATTTAAAATTAATTATTGCATTTGGCACCCAAATTACCCCCAGTCTCGTGTGCTCAGCTTTATCTCTCTGCACACACAGGCCTGGCTTTTAATTAAAGGCCCTCCAAATTAAATGGAAACAAATTCAATTATTACCTCTCATTGGAACAGCTTGCAGCACAGTTCCAGACTGTACTTTTTCAAGGGAGGACCTGGGGAGATTGAGTCTCCCCTAATCCAGGCTAACTAAAATTTCCTAACTATTTTCCTTATCATCACTCACACAGCTCTATTGCCACTGGGTCAGTCTTGGTGCAGACTTCATTGCTGCCGCAAAAAAAAAATCTTTCAAAAAGGAACTACACTGCTGAGCAGTAAACTTCCCTTCCCAAGTCTCTCAACTTTTTGCTTTAGCCAGGGAAAGGGGTGGGAATCAGATGATCTTGTGTTTTACCTATGCAGTGAAATTGAGAGAAGGAGGTGGACAGTTCCATCTTAAAACACATCCAGTCCTTGAGTGTCAACCCATCTTCTACCCTCTTAAGAAATATTACAAAATTATGATGAAACAAATTTTACAGATGAGCTGTTTGACCTCTTATATTAAGCGACAGAGAGAGATTAGTGTCCCTATCATCACTCATAATTTGACCGTTAAAGGGAAAACCAAAGATAATTAGATATACCCAAATGTTGAAAGCCTTTGTATGGCTTAAGTGCTTGTCAGTATGCTTTCTGCTCAGTAGCTTTAGTTGGGCTATTATTATTTTTCTCACTCTGTCCTTTTCTTTCTCATTCTTCAAGACACCTCCCAATACTGAGACGAGCAAAAGCAAACCCTGTTGGAGATTCTTGACATAGAGTTAATGTCAGTACAGAGAAATAGTGAAGCCTTCTGGGTGCTAGTCCTTGCTCACACACTGAAGAGGCCAAATTTTGTGGCATACAGATAGGAAAGACAGTTGTATTCCAGAAAGGTTCTGAGACAATAAGTGACATGTTTATTTATCTACAGACAAAAATAGAATGGCATGAATCCACAGGACTGGATTTATCTGCTAAAATGCTCTGCTCTGTTTAGAACAGAACACCAGAACCAAAGGAAATTGCTATTAGAGCTATGCCAAACATCACTCCCCATTCCATCTTTCAGATGTAATAAGGTCTGGATATGTAGAAGTCACTGGGGAAAAAGTTCTGCCAGAAATTCATGACTGACAATGTCAGCAGGTCTTCTGACCCCCAGGGTTCATACCTCAGGCAGGACCAATCCAAGACTATAGCATTACCACCACCACCACCACCACCACCACCACCACCATCATCATGGTAGCTCAAGGTCAAGCTTTAAGAACAAATGTCATAAAGGCGAAAATTGATAAATAATAGAAAGACAGTAAATGTCAATTGTGCAAAGAAAAGGATGAAACTATAGATCACATCATCACCTGTTGGCCCCCAAATCACTCAGACTGATTATTCAGCCTGTCATAATAAAATAGCAGCAATGCTCCACTGAAACTTATGTAAAAATTTCAACCTACTATCAAGCGACAACTGGTGGGAACATCAGCCAGAAAAGGTTACCAAAAAATGAAATTATCAAGGTGTTCTGGGATTTCAGAATCCAATGCTCCAGATATCACAATAGTATACAAGCAAGAAAACAAAGTTCAAATTGTCGATGTGGCTGTACCAGGAGACACAAGAGTCAGCAGCAAAGAGTTAGAAAAGATAACCAAATATTGGGATTTATAAATAGAAATCGAAAAGCTATGGAATAAGAATGCAAGGACAAGACCAATAATAATAGGTGCCTTGGGTGCAATCCCAAAAGACCTGGAGCAACATCTGAAAACCCTTTGACAATCAACATCAGTCAGCTACAAATGGCAGCATTAGTAGGAACAGCACATAATCTACAAAGATATTTCCGGTCATCCTAGGCTCTTGGACAGAGCTCAATCATTGGAGAAGGCCAACTCCAGCTTAACACCCGGCAGCTGTGTTCACCAGATGATGATGATGATGATGATGATGATGATGATGATACCCCACTATTCTAGGTAGTTTATTTATTTACTTATTATTTTTCTAATTTATTTATACGCTTGCTTTCTCCCCAAACTAGAAACCAACATAGCTTATAATGCAGGACACTACATGAATTGTTATTTGCTTGCTCCTGTTATTATAGTTGTTTGGTATTTATAAGGCCAAAGTACAATGACTTCCTGCCAAGCTTGTGAATGTTGGAGAGGAGTAACTCTTCTGGAGACTTGCAGTGAAGCAAAAAAGAAACTTGTTGTTTATTAATTCAAGAAATCATTTGTGAACAATGCAGAAGGATAAAGAACTGCTAAGCTTAATTACAGAACCTCCTAGAGTTGACTTCCTGACCTCCATATTTTCTGGCAGCCCTTCTCCTAATTAAAGAGAGAGAGAGAGAGAAAGGCAACAGCCACATAAGGAGAAGGCAACCCTAAGAATACTAATCTACTTGTAGAGCTAGAAAATACAAAAACAAAAAAACAACAAAAAAAATCTGCCAGCCAGGGCATCAGTCTGCAAATTGCCTCACCTCCATTAGTTAATGTAACCCAGGCATGTCCAAACTTCGGCCCTCCTGATCTTTTGGGCCACAACTCCCAGAATTCCAAGCCTGTATTTTCAATGGGCAAAGGACTGTGGGAGTTGTGGTCCAAAACATCTGGAGGGCCAAAGTTTGGGCATGTCTGATGTAACCTCTTACATAGATTTTGTGTTCTGTTCAACAGCCTCAATACAGACCTGAAGGCAGAAGGCTTGCTGCAAAAATGCAGCCTAGCTAAGTCCGCCATGAAAGGGAAATGGCCTGGGGATCTGATTCTGAAGGACTTTTACAGCATGTGCCGCCTAAGGCAGCTGCCATACTTAGCCTGATGGGGAGATGATCCCTGTCTCACACATTTCTCAGTCTCATTTGCAAAAGTTAGGTCAGTGCTCTCTGAAGCAGAGATCTCCTGCTGTGTCGTGCTTTTCCACATGTGGTTCTAAGGTAATAGTATGTGATTACATTTCCCTTTAAAAGGCCTCTCTTCTTCTCATTTCTATTTCTTATCTCTCTCTCTCTCACTCTCTCTCTCTCTCTCTTTTTTTTTTTTTTTTGGCACAGGCTGCAACTTTTATCTAACTGCAGTGAGAGAGAGTCACTCTCCTATAGCCTTAAGATTTCAGTCATCTCAGCAGAAGCATCGCCATCTCTTCCCCCTTTATAATTAACCTTTAATATTCACGGTATCCAAGACCCCTTTCCTTTCCACGGTTTAACTTCCAATATAAATTGCATTTTGGTCCTGAACGATAGGATTTAACAGCCTTTCTGTGCTCTCCCAAGTATTCTGCTGCTCATGCTTTGATCACAAGCTCATTTGGTCCTACTCTGTTTTCTCGAAATTTGTCTACTGTGCCGTGATCATCTAGCATCCTTACCATATTGCTCAGAGCTTGAGATCTGTGTAAAATAGGAGAGGCAGGCCATTAGCTTTTAACATTTGTAAGTTAACACATTTATATTAGTGCTGAGTAAAGATGGGCATGAAATGAAAATATAGTGTTTAGTTTAGTTTAGTTTAGTTTTTGTTTCATTAGTAGTTTCATTTTGTTTCATTAGTAATGATTTTTAAAGTGGTTTGTAATGAAATCAAACACTTCCAGGTGTCAGAAGTCAAAATTGACATGACAGCACACAATGATTATTAGGGTCGGCAGAAGTGTTAGTAATAAATTAAATAATAGTATACTGAAGTTTAAAGGAACCATCAAGTCCTACCCCCTGTTCCATGCAACAATGCAAATCAAAAGACTAGAGATGAGCACAAAACAAATTTTTAATTCATTTCATTATTTGTTATTCATTTCATTACCTAATGAAATGAATAACGAACTGACCCATCAAAGAAAAACGAAACAAAACAAAACAGAAATTTCCGCTTCGTTCGTTTTGTTTTTTGTTTTCCCATAGGAATGCATTGAAGCAATGCATTCCTGTGGGAAAGGTTTCCCTTGCAATGGGTGTGGGGAAACCATGGGCTTTTTTCCGCCAGAAGCCAGCGCTGCCCCACCTGTAGTGCTGGCTTTGGCGGGGAAAGGATTTTAAAAGCCTGCCCTTTCCTCCACCATTTTCTGAGGGCTCCTGCCTAGTCATCAATGGCTGGACCCCTTTAAACCTGGCCCAGTCTGTACCAGGGGCTCTTTCTGGTACCAATTGGGCCAGGTTAAAAGCGGTCCAGTGACTGACAGCCCAGCAGGAGCCTTCAGAAAACAGGTAGGGAGGGCAGTTGCAATGATCCCGCTGCCCTCCCAACCCATTTTCTGAGGGCGCCTGCCGAGCTGTCAATCGCTAGACCCCTTTAAACCCAGCCCATTTGGTACCTGGGGGTCCCCCTGGTACCGACTGGGCCAGGTTTAAAGGGGTCCAGTGATTGACAGCCCGGCAGGAACCTTCAGAAAACAAGTTGAGAGGGAAGTTGCAGAGATCACGCTGCCCTTCCCACCCATTTTCTGATGGCTCCTGCCGAGCTGTCAATCGCTAGACCCCTTTAAAGGGGTCTAGCCAATGAGAGGTTGGCTGGGTTTAAAGCAGTTCAGCAACTGACAGCCCGGCAGGCGTCCTGTGAAAATGCTAGGTAGGGCTGTTCCAGGGATCCAGCTGCCCTCCCTAGTATTTTCAGAGAGCTCCTGCCAACCTCTCATTGGCTAGACCCCTTTAAAAATGGCCCAGTCGCCAACTGGGCCATTTTTAAAGGGGTCCAGCCAATGACAGCTTGGCAGGTTCCCTCTGAAAATGGTCGGGACACCAGTTTGGAGCTCTCTCACTGGGGTCCCAACCATTTTCTGAGAGCTCCTGCTGACCTGTCATCAGCTGGACCCCTTATAAAAATGGCCCAGTCACCACAAGGGGTTCTCCCCAGTACCGACTGGGCCATTTTTAAAGGGGTCCAGCCGATGACAGCTCAGCAGGATCCCTCTGAAAAAGGCCCTATTGGCAATGCAGGAGTCCCACACTGGCCACGGGGCCATTTTCAGAGAGCTCCTGCTGAGCTGTCATCATGTGGGGCCCTTTAAAAATGGCCCAGTCAGCACTGGGGAGAACCCTTATGGCGACTGGGCCATTTTTAAAGGGGCCCAGCCAATGACAGGTCAGCAGGAGTTCTCTGAAAATGGCCCCGTGGCCTCTTTCCCCCAGCCAAAGTTGCACAAGCACCACACACACTACACACAAAACAAATAACGAATCAACAAAAAACAAAATGATTTTTTAAAAAAATGTTTAAAATGAAATAAAATGAACTAAACCCTAAAACGAGCCCAACCAAAACGAATCACTTTTTATTTGGTTCATGCCCATCTCTACAAAGGAAACCTGTCAGGTGGCTGTCCAAATTTCTCTTGAATGCCTCCATTCTTGGCACACTCACTACCCCTGGAGGGGAAGTGTTGCTGTACTGCTCTAACAGTCAGGAAGTTTTTCATGATGAATGAATCAAATGAATGATTTTATTTCATATTAGTATTGTAATGTTTAACAGAACCCTAATATTGTTGTTCTTCAGGTACTTGTAATGTAAGTTTCAGGGCATTGCAACTGAGTTCTCAGCACACTTGCCATTTTTTGTGTCTTTTTTTCTTCCCTTACTCAATAATGCTGGTCTGTTGACTGAGTTCAGCTTTCTTGTTAAAGCTTCCACAGTTGAAAGAATTGGTCTCAGTTGCTGTGAGAATGAGTTGCTGCCGGCGTGAAACCCCCTCAGTGATCTTTTAGTGCCGAAGCAAAGATCTGCAAAGATCTGTTTAATATCCATCACTTCAGAGGATCTCAGTCATGTGGAGCATACAGCAGGGAATTGAAAGCCAAAGAGCATTTTCTTCCTTTACATGATGTGTGATGGTCCTGAAAAGGAAGGAAGAAATGAGATGAAGTAGGCATGAACCAGAGGGAGGGTGGATTGAAGCAAAGCTTTCAAAAGAAGGAGGAGGTTGGGAAATCCAAAGGCAGAAAAGTAGAGGCAGGGATCCCACTAACATAAAAGATATGTACTCAACTTCTGAAGTGAAAAGGACAATTTGTTGTTGAGGATAAATTTCCCAAAGCAGTAATTTTATTGCTAATTCTGCAGAAGGAGAAAAGAGAAAATGTAATGTCTTAATTGCACATGTGATGCAAAGCGATTACTGGTATTTGTGCCTTTGAATGGAGGCTATGGTGCATAATTAAGGCAACTGCAATGTGCAAGTGATGATTCAGAATTGGATGTCTGTTTTCAAAAAGAGAACATGATATGTAATTGGAGATCTGGTCATGATGCCCAACAATTATGTGAATCGACGTCATCCAAATTGTCTCTCTGTTCCTGCCCTTTAGCCCAATAAAGGCCCAAGACAACCAATGCTTAAGATGCAAAGAGGCAGAAATGCCCTTATCCCAATACAGTCTATAAAGATATGGGTTTTACACATTACTATAGTGGAAGGATGTCGGAGTCAAAGAAAGCATGAAGAGGAGGGATATGAAGAAGCTGAGAAATGAAAAGAGGTGGAAATGAGAACAGGTGCCTGAGAGAGAGAGAGAGAGAGAGAGAGAGAGAGAGAGAGAGAGAGAGAGAGAGAGAGAGAAAAGGGTGGAGTGAGCTTGTCTGACTCGCTGATGGGATGCCAAGGGAGTCCAAGACTCTTTTGTTGGCATTAAATTTGTTCTGGTTATGCAGCCTGTTAACGCAAGGTAGGAATGGGCCAGAGCAGGAACAGAACTCAAAACCCAGTTCTAATTTTTAGGGCAGCAGGTCTACCCATTAGAGATGGGCAAGAAACAGATTAATGGCATTTCGGTTTTTCATTTGTCATTGAGAGGTCTGTTTCGGTTCGTTTCTGTTTGTCGGGAATTTTTTGAAAAAATTCGTTACCATTTTTTGTTTTTTCGTTTGTCATTTCTACCCGCTTTTTGCGCGATTTTTAAAGCATTTCCATCCATGGGTGTCCCCCAACGCCCCAGACCATAGGGAAAACACTAAAAAAATGGATGCTGGCAGAGACACAGTATAGACTAGGTATGCAGGGAGGCTGCAAAGGCAGCGGCGGGCGTTGCCCAGGGTGCAAGGCAGTCACAGAGTGACTGCACTGGGGGGCAGGGGAGGGTACTCTCCAAGAGGTACGCAGCACACACACACACACAGGAGGCTGCAGGACTGAAGCTAGAGTCACAGAGACAGCAATCCCACCCTAACTCCCACCAGAGACTGCAAGGAGGATGGGGGCTGCCAGAGCTTTTTATGCCCTCTGTGGCTGCCAGACCTGCCTGCCCAGTCTGCAACCTGGGCGTGATATTGGTTGAACATGATCCCACATCACATGGCTTGCCTCCATTTTGTGGCTGGTGGCAACATCCATTTTAAAGGGAAAAGAAAAATACATCGCAATGGGAGAAGACAAAAACAAATGTTTTAAGGACCCCAACCCCCCTGGTAGGTATTAGCAGACAATATAAATAATTATTGCTGCGTTTTTACGGATGTCCATGGTGTTTTTTAACATTTAAAACAGGTCATTTCATTGTGCGTCGCCATTAGCGGAAACGAAACGTAACAACCACAATTTTCGTGGTTCTGTTCGTTTTGTTTCATTTTCATCACAATTTTCGTTTATTGTTTCATTACGTAACGGAAACAACAAACGGTAATGGAAATGAAAAAATGTTTGTTCCGTGCCCATCTCTATTACCCATCAAAGTGAGCTTAGCTTAGGTCCCCTGCCATCAATCAATGTCTCAGAGATGATGAGTCCACAGCAAGGCAAAGAGGTGTGTCTCTCCCCCCCCCCAGCCCACATATTTTTGTTCTTTGTGATTTTGCATTGTGATGCTCCAGTAGCATCTAAAATGTTAGTTCTATAACTGGTCTGTTGGTATGGATGTACACTCTCTCTTTCCCCCTCTCCCTTCATTTTAATGAAAATTGTATTGGAAGGGTTTAATGATACATTGCTGTACCTGAAGCCCTGGCAATGCAAATGGCATTTCTTTTTTTGGTCTCTGAAGGTAATATGGAATAAGAAATTTAGCCTTGAATACTGTTTCTCACATAGCTGAATTGTCAAAGGAATCCACCATTCCACAATTTTATTTTTGTCCATTGTACTTTTTCCGCTCCCATCTGGGGAATGCGAAAGAGCACAAAGTTCCAAATCAATAAAACAGCAACTAGAACCCACTTAAAGCAAGGTCAACCTTCACAACACTTTGCATTCCTTACACTCACCTCTTGTCACATGGGCAAGGAAATGACTGCTGCTCACCCACCGTTTCCCTTCCAAATCTATATTTGCTTCTATCACAACCAAATGTTGGCTTAAACTGGCAATAGCTGAAGTATCATTTATGTGTTTAATGCATAACTTGGTCTTCTTCTTCTAATGCAGCCATGGGTTGTTCAAAAGTAGATTGCAGCATAAGTGTTGTCGGAAAATGGAATTTTATAACCTTCTTTACGGGAATCTATTAGTACAGTAATGCATCTCCCTCCTTTTGAGATACTACTGTTTATCCCATTGGGGGCACTATAGGTGACTTGAGTCCAAATGCCTCCCCATTCTCCACCCTATTTGTACACTCTGATTTAGAAAGTTATGAAACCTTTTGGGGAAAGGAGTTGGCCTTACATCGCCATGCCATTTGTCTAGGAATGCAGCAAGCCCAGAAAAAATGTTTTAGCTAAATTCTTCTTCTTCTTCTTCTTCTTCTTCTTCTTCTTCTTCTTCTTCTTCTTCTTCTTCTTCTTCTTCTTCTTCTTCTTCTTCTTCTTCTTCTTCTTCTTCTTCTTCTTCTTCTTCTCCTCCTCCTCCTCCTCCTCCTCCTCCTCCTCCTCCTCCTCCTCCTCCTCCTCCTCCTCCTCCTCCTCCTCCTCCTCCTCCTCCTCCTCCTCCTCCTCCTGCTCTTGCTCCTGCTCCTGGTCCTCCTCCAAACATTGATTTAGTAAATAATCTGTAAGTGAAATAATGCTGACAGCTATGACTAAAGGATGAAGAAAGTACTTCATTAAATGAGCAGGACAGCAAGAGGTGAAAGAAACCCATTGCTGTGTTTGGTAAATTGGGGTCCCAGATTGTGCTGAAATTTTCCACCCTGTTTTTTTGAGGAAAATAGAAGATACTATTTTGCACAATATTTTTCTTGGATGTGTGAAGGTTTGGAATTCTCCAACACTACAGAAGCCATAGAAGGCATTCTTTTGCAGCAAACTTTGAATCCAGCTTATGGAAGCACTCCATTCCATTCCTCCAAAGTTGCGTTCAGCAGTGAATCCCTCCATTGTAACATTAACAATTTTATATAAGTCTTTAAGGAGTGCATAAGAACTCTAGATGTGGTGTACCTTGTACCATCTTGTTCACCTTGATCTATGCCAAACAAGCAGTGTTTTTTCTAAGGCTTCTAGGCAGGACCCTTTCTCAGCATTTACAGATGTGGCATTTAGGGATCGGCATTTTGCTTTGGAACCTGCTAGTTCCAAAATGACTCGTGTGAGCCCAGGTGGTGTTCCAATGAGGAAACAGGCTGCGACATCTTTGCTTCTCCATGGTGCTGGCCAATCAGACAGGGAGGCGGGATGATGGCTCTCCCTGAACTTGGCCAGCACCACAGAGAAGCAACAATGATGTTGCAGCTTGCTTCCCTGTTAGGGCTCAGCTCCGTGTGGGCACAGACAAAAGTAAGAGGTTGGCTGCTTATGTGTCAGAGGCTCGCACGGCTCATTTCGGAACCTACCAGATCCAAAACAAATTGCCTATCCCTAGTGGCAGATGTTGAACCCAGCACCACTTATATGCTAAGCATATACTGCCTCTGGTCTATAGCCTCTGGAACAGCAGGGAATCAAACTCCCAACCTCTGGCTCCACAGTCTTAGGGTAACCTGTACTTGGCATAAAGCAATCATTTATTTCCTTAAAAGTGTCACAGGAAGTTGCTAACATACTCTGGGCACACAAAAAGGGAAGCTTATCACTTTTCTTTCTTGATTCTGCAGGTATGAGTGCTTTCCCACTGGGTCTCAAAATGAGCATGCAGTCATAAAATAGTGAAATATTTACCAACTTTGAAATAATTAAATCCATTTTTAAAGATCACAAAGTAGATACAGGCAGCAAAGGGAAAAGGTAATGCAGTAAAATTAGTAAGACAAATGGTGTAGCAATCTAGAATCAATTAAAACCTTTGGTGAATTAAAGTGCTTTAACTGTTGCACTTGAATTTCTGTTTGGAGGTGAATTTGGGAACAATATTAAGGCAATCCCACTTTTTTATCTCTTCCTCTTTTTCCATGGGGGGACCCATGGGGGACCCAATAACTAGGCCTCCCGAACCCCAAACATCTTCAAATTTGGAGGGCTTAAATGGAAGAGTCCAAGAAAATGTACCCACCAAAGAGAACCCCCTGGTGCCAACTGGGCAAGTTTTAAAGGGGTCCAGCCAATAATAGATCAGCAGGAGCCCTTTAAAACTGGCTCCCGGAGTCCCGGCCACCAAATCTGGTGCTTCTAGGACCCAGGGGAGCCATTCCATTTCGTTTCATTTCATTTTGTTTCATTTCATTTTGTACAAATTTAAAAAAATGTAAGAAACAAAATGAAACAGAATGGGGGTAAACATGAAATGAAATGAAATGAAACATTATTTTTCCATTTTGTGCCCATCCCTCGCTGTATCTGATAACAGGAGTTAATGAATTAGAGATGGACTGAGGGAGAACAAATAAAAGGATATCAAGCCACAATTTTTTTTAGTACCTCCTGGCAGATTTTCTTTTAGTGCAGGCATGTCCAAACTTCATCCCTCCTGATGTTTTGGACCACAAATCCCAGGATTCCAAGGCTGTATTTCCAATGGCAAAGGACTGTGGGGGTTGTGGTCCAAAATATCTGGAGGGCCAAAGTTTGGAAATGCCTGTTTTAGTGTATCTTTGCAATGCCTTGAACATAGTTTGGTAGAAAGCTGGGATTAAGAAACAAACAAACAAACAAATAAACATTCAAAGCAAAAAGCAAAGTGTTCTGCTTATATACCGCCCCATACCACTTTAATTAGTCTCTGGGCGGTTTACAATTTTTAATTACAGTGTGCAGGCTACACATTGCCCCCCCCCAGCAAGCTGGGTACTCATTTTACCGACCTCGGAAGGATGGAAGGCTGAGTAAACCTTGAGCCTGCTACGTGGAATTGAACCCCAGGTCATGAGCACAGTTTTACCTGCAGTATAGACATTTAACCACTGCACCACGAGGCTTCAGTGTCTATAACTGCACTTGCAAGCAACATATTGGGCTCCTGTTTTCCTCTTTTTGTTATTTTCCTTCCAGTTGAAAGATAGATTTTAAGGCCATGTTAGCCTTTATATCAAGCTGGCAAAGTTTGGGTCTCCAGTTGCTTTCATTACAGTGTCCTTCAACTTAGTCATGGGACATGTTGGGTGCAGCTGAGGGGTATGTTAGGTCAAAACACTGAAAGAGTAAGTAAAACATTCCTGAACTTGGTTGTAAATCATTACCAAATCTATGTTCATACATTCCTAGGTTCCTCTCTCTCTTTCTCTCACTGTATTTTCCCCATCTATCCATCACTTAAATGTCATGATTTCCCCAAAGTAAATCACCTTTTTTGGAGGCTGCGATGTCACTAGTGCCAAAAATATGTCATTTGATAAGGACTTCCCCCCTCTTGTTTTGCCGTGTACTTGGAAAGCTTTCTCAAAGTCATAAACATTTCATGAGAAGCAGCCCCAGAGGATACAACCAACACAAGATTTAGTATCTGAATAATGAGAACTTCAATTACAACCCTTGTTGCTGTTGGTTCCGGTAATAATAATATCAGTAAGCACTGATTCTCTAAATATTTCTGCCTGTATATATGTACACAGAAGAAATGGATATGGAGACATGTATCATGGTTATGGGTTCATTTGAATGTCTGTTAGGAACAGATCAATGTTTGCAGGTTTTCTCAAAAACATAACTACCAAATATTAATTATGAAAGTAACTAATTTTTTTAAAATATATGAAAACAGAAGAAATTAGGCTTATAAATTAAGGTATATCTGATTTGCCTCATATAAAAGATGGGTTCTTCTGAGATTAGATTAGTGAGTATAGACTCAGATCAACTTTCAGGATAGAAATTAGTGAATATTGCAAGTGAAAGGACCTGTACATTTTTCTGCCTTGACCCATAGATGTCTGACTGGTGGATTTTAACTGATATTATTTATTTATTTATTTATTTATTTATTTATTTATTTATTTATTTATTTATTTAGAGATGGGCTCTATATAAAGAGATGGGCTCAAAACGAAAAATGAAACACTGTTTTGTCATTTCATTGCATAATGAATTACATTGTTACGTAATGAAATGCCAGGACACATTTTGTCATGAAACAAAATGAAATGCCATTCCCCTCCCCTCTAGGAATGAAAAAATCATCCTAGAGGAAATGGCAGCAGAGCTTCCTAAAGCTCTTCCCAGTAAGCCTCGGAAATTTGGAAAAGTTTTGGGGTCAGGGGGCTGAGTTATTAAGCTCCAAAGGGGGTGCCCCCAGAACAAAATCTTTATAGGTTGAATCAGGAAACCGCAGAAGTCCCCTCACAGGCAAGCAATTAGTTCCACCATGGCTTGTCTTCTGTATCCCAATTCAATCAATTAGAAATATTTATTCCTAGGGGCACCCCCTTTGGACCTTTCTAACTCAGCCCCCTGACCCCCCAAACCTTTCCAAATTTTGAGGGCTTACAGGGAAGAGCTTGAGGAAATTCTCCTGCCATTTCCTCTAGGATGAATCAAAACAAAACACCCATCTCTACATGAAACCTATAAGAGGGTTCAGAGGAATATTTGTGAAAGCTGAGAAGAACTTTTTAAAGTTCACCCCTACTTTTATTTTCTTGCTTGAGGCCTACTGAACTATATATCTTTCTTGTTTCTTTTTTAATGGTGGTTATTATTGATCATGCATTTGCAACGCATCTTAAGACAGCACTTTTCCAATAACCCCAACAGACCTAATTGCTTATCTCCCCCTCAGTCTACTCCACTGACCATGTGAGCTTAAAATGTCCATTTGCCACCCCCTTTCACCATCCACCTGACCCCTCCTATCCTCGTCTCTTGCGAAAGAACCCAGTGGGGCTGCTAAGTATGATTGGAACAGTTTGTTTTAAAGTCTCGCATAAGCACAACACGGGATTTATAGCATCTTCATTCTTTCCGAATCGACCCACTGGGAGCCATTAAAATTTTTATGGCTCTCTATGGCTCTCTGGCTGGAACAGAACAGAGAGGATGACCACTGCAGTTGTTTTGCTTCCTGCTTGAATGCTTTATGTCTGTGTGGAATCCCAATCCTTTCTAGGTTCTTTATGGGTTTATTTATACAATACACACTCAGTAAGTAATGTTATCAACTGAGCGTGCACCAGATTCAGATGAATTCCCCATCTGTAAAGTGGATCAGTCTGATTCAGTCTGATTTATTTGAATTCCAGATTGAATTGGAATGCTCAAATACAGTTCCAGGGCAATGCTATACAAGTTTACAAACCTATTGGGATCTGGGTCACAAATAGGAAAACAAACATTCTGTCTCAGCCCCCTCCCCTTTATTTTAAAGCAATTGTCAGAGGTGCCTCATACACAAGCCCCATAAGCTATATGTCTTAATTGGACTTCACAAATTTACAAAGTGGTGGGTCTGATTTCTCAGCTAATGCCTTGAACTAGCCATGTTCCTGTAGCAACCGATCCTTGGGTCTTAATATGCATCTTAGTATTCTATCCATTATTGTCATCCCCGGCCGGGATGATAGATCACCGCAGGCAAGGAGAGCAAGCAGCCCGCCGTCCTGGCTTCCAGCTGCAGTCCGCCGCCTCTGACCATCGGCGGTCCGACGCTTTCCTCCATGGCGGGCCTGCCCCGGAGACTACCACCGCTGCGAAGAGCAAGCAGCCCGCCGCTCGCTTCCATCTGCGGGCTGCCGCCCGTCCTTTCCCGGGCGGGATGACAGTTGCTGCCGCCCTGAGGTCCGCCGCTTTCCACCATGGCGGGCCTCCCCCGGAAACCACCGCCGCCGCGGAGAGCAAGCAGCCCGCCGCGCTTTTCCATCTGCGAGCTGCCCGTCTCTCCCCAGCCGGGATGATCGTTGCTGCCGCCCTCCTCCTCCTGAGGTCCACCGTTTTCCATCAAGGTGGGCCTGCTTGGAGGCTGCTGCCTGTGTGCGACTTGCTGCTGCGGCTGACTTGTCCTCGCGCCCCAGCCTTCATCTTGGGGAGCTGGAAGGCTCTCTCGGGCGGTAGCTCGGCCGCCGGTGTTGGCAGAGCCGCTGGGGGTTTAGGTGGCGTGTCGGCCTCCGGTGCTCAACCCATTGACATCAGAGCCTTGCAGTCTGTACCTCTTAATTTGCAAGCCTCAGTGTGGGCACGGACCAGAAGCAGAGGCTGATGTTCTCCCGTTTCCTTCTGTGGGACTGAATTTTCGGGTGGCAGGTCGGCCACCATTGTTTGCTTGGGGGTCGAAACTGGGGTTTTGGGAGTGGGAGGGCGGTCTATAGGGCGCTTATGGGGTTTTCGGGACGGAGAATATATTCTGGGACCGGTTGGGGTCTTGACTTCTTAGATTAGTTGGGTGGCTAGCATTACTATTACATCTATGTATGCCCCTTTATTTGTGACCTTGCCACTAATCAGTCCTCCTACCATGGTCCTCCTCTCCCCATTCCCAGGTGTATCTTATCTTTACCTTGGCAGTTAGCCTGCTTCAATTATTTTAACCATCTCCCTCCTGCCCAAGGCCTTCCTGTTATTTCTTATCTTATTTTCCTTTGAGTTACTTGTATTGTATTTTATTATCTGCTCTGTTTTGTATATTTCTTATTTGTACTGTATTTTTATCACTTGTTTGTTTGTATATTACTCGTGGGTTTTTTTTTTTTTTTTTTTTTTTTCGTCACCGCCATGTTTGCAGGGGCTCATATACCAACGGTGTCGGGCCGTGGGCGGTACGCTTTGCAGCCGTTGGGTTCGTCAGATCAGAAGAACGCGGGTCAGGCAACTTGTGCCTGTCCCTCGTTCTGACCCTTCGGCTCCTGTCACGTATCCGGGAGTCACTCTACCAGCGCCCCCAATCTTACCTGTCTCCTGTTGAACGCCAGGTCGGGTGCATAACAAAATCCCCATCATTTATGATTCCATCGCTGATGGCGACTCCGACCTGGCGTTTATCACCGAGACCTGGGTGGGCACGGAGGGTGGGGCTTCCCTTGCTCTCCTTTGTCCGCCCGGGTACTTGGTAGAGGGAGTGGGAAGGTTGGGGGTCAGAAGGGGGAGGGGCTGCGATCGTGTACAGGGATTCTCTTTTTGTCAGCAGGGCCTCGACATTGGTTAGCCAGGGGTTGGAAGTACTTCACCTGTTGGTGGGTCAGCGGGACAGATTTGGCATTGTGCTGGGTTACCGAGCTCCCGCAACCCAGGACAATCCCTACCAGAGCTCACGGAGTTCATCGCCGCTGCTCTGTTGAAGTCCCCGCGCCTTTTGGTGGTGGGTGACTTCAACGTGCATGCGGGCGGTGGACTTTCCGGCGTTGCTCTGGAGTTCATGGAATCCATGGCTTCCATGGGTCTGTCCCAGCATGTTTTATGCCCCACCCACAGGTCCGGTCACACCCTGGATCTGGTCTTTACCTCCATGTGGGGGATTCGTGTCTGGAGGTGGGGAACATTGTTTCCCTGCCTGTGTCATGGACAGACCACCACCTGCTCTCTTTTCCCTGGCGATTCCAGCCCCTCCCCGCGGGACCCTCGGGCCTCTGTTTTGGCCCGCCCCGGAGGCTCATGGACCCTCAGCGGTTCGGTGAGATCTTCGGGGTTGCCTGGTGGTTTGACTGGCGCTCCGGCCGAGGTTGTGGCTAACACCTGGCATGATACTGCTGCCAACACCATAGACCGGATCGCCCCAAGCGCCTCCTCCGTTGCCGAGCCCGGCCTTCCCCTTGGTTCACCGGGAGCTTAGGGCAATGAAGCAGGAGAGGAGGAGACTAGAGCGCAGCTGGAGGAAAACCCGGACGGCATTGAGTAAGGCTGCTGTTGATGCCCAGTCTAGTCGCTATACCATCGCGATAAGGGAGGCTAGAACATCTTTCACCTCCCTGAGAATTGCTGAGGCCTCGAACCGCCAGGCGGAGCTCTTCCGGGTGGTTCGTGACCTCAGCAATCCTAGTCTGGCCAGGCCTCCTCCTACTGAGTTCAGTAGTGAGCAGTTCGCAGCCTTTTTCGAACAAAAATAGAGGCCATCCGTGCCGGCTTTGACTCGGTTGCAGTGGCCCCGCCCCGCCATCGCCAGTTGCTGGTCCGCCTTCGTCGCCTCGGTTGGATGCGCTTGGGCCTGTTTCCGCTGTCGAGGTCTCCAGGGCTATGGCGCATTGCCGGCCTGCCTCCACCCCTTTCGACCCTTGCCCTGCCTGGCTAATTAGAGCTGCCAGAGGGACCATGGCCGAATGGGCTTCCGCCATCGCCACCGCCTCCTTCAGTGAGGGGGTTTTTCCTCTCGTCTGAAGGAGACGGTGGTTAAGCCCATTTTGAAAAAACCCGGGCCTTGCGGTTGACGATTTAACAAACTATCGTCCAATCGCCAATGTCCCGTTTATGGGCAAGGTGATCGAGAGGGTGGCGGCGGTCCGGCTGCAGTCATGCCTGGAGGATCGGCAGTGCCTCGATCCATGCCAGTCCGGATTCAGGCCCCGTCGGGGTACCGAAACAGCTTTGGTCGCCCTGCAAGATGACCTTATCCGGGCGGCCGACAGGGGTTGCTCTACCCTGTTGGTCCTCCTGGATCTGTCAGCGGCCTTTGATACCGTCGACCACGGTATCCTGCTGGACCGGCTCTCTGAGGTTGGGATCGAGGCTCTGCTCGCAGATGGCTCCGATCCTTCCTGGAGGGCCGGCCGCAGTACGTTCAGCATGGGGGGGAGTTATCGGCCCCTTGGGTTCTCCCTTGTGGGGTTCCTCAGGGGTCGTCTCTGTCCCCCATGCTGTTTAACATCTACGTAAGGCCGTTGGCGGGGGTCATCAGGAGTTTTGGAGTCTGCTGTCATCAGTACGCTGATGACACGCAGCTCTATCTCTCCTTTTCCACCTCTGCTGTGGAAGCTGTTGAAGTTCTCGATGGGTGCCTGGAGGCCGTACTGACCTGGACCGGGCGAACAGGCTTAAGCTCAACCCCGAGAAGACGGAGGTCATGTTCTTTGGGAGCTCGCCACGGTGGCCCCCTCCCCTGTCTGGGGAGTTTCCCTCCAGCCGGGAGAGGGTGCGGAATCTGGGCGTGTTCCTGGACCCGGCGCTTTCCATGGAATCCCAGGTGGCGTCTGTGACCAGGTCCGCCTATTTCCATCTCCGTCGGATCGCCCAGATCCGCCTGATCACCTCGAGAACTCTCTGAGAACAGTGGTCCAAGCACTGGTGATCTCGAGGCTGGACTACTGTAACGCCCTCTACATGGGGTTGCCCTTGACTCTTCTCCGGCGTCTGCAGCGGGTACAGAATGCGGCGGCCAGGCTGGTGGCCGGTGTGCGTAGGTACGATCATATAGCCAGTTCTGGCCCGCCTGCATTGGCTGCCCGTTGCAGCCCGGACTAGATTCAAGGTCTTGGTTTTAGTTTATAAAACCCTCCATGGCTTGGGACCGGACTACCTGACAGAGCGTATCGCTCAGCGATCCACCTCGGCCCGTCCCGTTCGGCAGGCGCGAGCGCACTTGCTGCGGGTCGCCACTCCTCGAGAAGCCCGGAAGTCCAGTACTCGGGCCCGGGCTTTCTCCGTGGCGGCCCCCAGCCTTTGGAATTCCATCCCTCCTGAAGTGCGCTCTGCAGAGTCCCTGCTGGCCTTCCGGAAGGCCTTAAAAACCCATCTCTTCCGGGAGGCCTTTGGCGATTCTTAGTTCTTTTTTTTTTTTTTTTTTTCTGCCATTGCCAAGTCTTCTGAACGATATTTTTATCAGAGTTTTATGAGATTGATAGTATCAGGAACACTATCGGGTTTTTAGCTATATTGTGTGTACTGTTTGTCTGTTTTATTGTAATTGTTATTGCCATTTCGGCTTTGTAAGCCGCTTAGAGATCTTTTGATATTAAGCGGGATATAAATACAATAAATAAATAAATAAATAAATAAACTGCCAAACCACTCCAGTATTCCTACCAAGAAAACTCAATGGGCACGGGGTCAGGAAGAGTTGGGCGCGACTGTAACAACACAACACGCACAACTCCTTTGGCATCATCAGGACTTGCCGAAGACTTTGCAAACTAAACCAATTCTTCCAGATGCTGGATGGCAGCTCCAAGTGGTCTTTGCCATTGGCTGTACTAGATAAGGCTGAGAGTGTTGCAGTGCTTTGACGGTAATGGATGGCAGGCTAGGTTTGATTTACTCGCTCACAAACTTTGTAAGTTGTATCCAAATGTAGAACAATAGTAAAGAGAAAAGGAGTCAGTTCCTTTGAAAGTGGGCAGCAGCGGCTGCGTTTCTTTCCTTCAGCTATACAGGCCGGGAGTGGATAGTTTTTGCCAGCATGTTTTCTAATTTAATTACTTATTCTTGTCTCAAATTGTTTATGGTACGCTAGGCTATTTAATGTGCCATAAGCAAATGGTTCTTGAAAAGAGGAAGAGAATTTATTTGTTTTAGCTAGCTACTCCAACAAAAGTCTATCTCCTCAGCTAATTAAGATTCCATTCTCTAATTTAAATGTTATGCTAATTAAAGCATAATTCTAAAACCATAAAAAGGATTTTTTTTATTACAAAAGAAGAAGAAGCCAGCACGAAAGGAAATCAGTTGGCCTTTCGGAATTACATTAAATTTATTGCAAAGCCGTTACAATGGTGAGTGGAGTAATTATTTCATTTGCTGCACATGCTGTATTTGGGGCTGCTTTTTATGCATTCCCCTTGCTCCCTTCCTCATCACACTTCAGCTCATTAACACTGCCTTCCTTGAGCTTCTCTCTAATGGGCATCTCATCTTGTGATAGTTTCAGATGAATTGGCAGTGTGCTCCTCCAAGTGGTTCCCCTTAGATGGACCACACACAGTGCTTCTCTGCTCCAGACTCGCCACCTCCCCCCTTCCTTCATGCTGAGGAGACAACTTCTGAGCATCAGCTCTGCAAACAAGTCTTCTGGTCAAATGTGACTCAGAAAAGTTCACATTGATCCTTTTAATTACCCTTATATCTCTCTGTTGTTTTAGATACTCTTTTTCTTTCTGTTTTAATGAGACAGTGCATGGCTAGGAGTTTCCAGCAATACATGAAGCTGATATTTCTTGGAGATGATAAGGCAATCCTAGCTATCATCCTTCATCCTAGTGTCCTTGTCTGGCTTTTTTTTTTCTTTATTTAATACTCAAAGTTGCAACAGTTCTTGAACTTGTTCTTTGTCTTTTGGGTGTGTCTCCCTCTCTCTTTCAAAGAGAGTTTGTAACCATTTAAAATCAGGCAGTAGATAGAAGTTCTTTTTTAGAATCCTCGCAAGCTTTCTTCAAACCTCTGACTGTGTCCTTCCAGTAATATATTGGCACGGTTTGATGACTCCACTTCCTTGGATCTTTTCCATCAGCGGATGGGTTCCTTATGTGTCACTGACATCTAAATATCTTGTCAATTCAGACATGATAGCTAGATGTCAGTATTTCAACTGCCCTGTAGTTTTCTCCCAGCATTCTTTCTGAGCAAATACATACTATTACTGTACAGTATTTGATCTCTAGCTGCCCAATCACAATATCATCCATGCTAATTTGCAAGTTATGGAAGATCAGGAAAAATATATTATTATAATCGGGTGGATTTTAACCCGTAAGGAACTGCGGCTACATTCCGCTGTCATTCCTGAGTTATGATTTCCTCATCAATAGCCTTTGAATATTTGGTATGAAACTTATATTTCATTAAACATTTAATTCTGTTGTCATACATCCCAGGAAGTGAACTTGATCCAGGAAAGCTTACATTGAATTATAACAGTTAATCCTTAAGGCGCTTTGTTTCTTTGAATTTTGCTTGGTTCTGGTTTTTCTTGTTCCACATACACTGTGGCTATCCCTCTCCCATCTAATACTCAGTTATATGTGTCGGGGAAAGCGTTGCCTATGGGCCTTTATACAAGACCCCTAAACTCCGCAGCAAATGGCTGCAAATTCCAGACCTTACAAGTGTTTTCCCACCAGCTCCGGAGTTTGCAGGAAATTAAGTGCGACCCCGCCCACCTAAGCGCAACCCAGCTGCACTTTATTGTACCTGCTTGAGGTGGGTGAAAATCCCCAGGTCCGAATTTAATCTGGTCAGTGCTGGGCTCTCCTAGCTTCTGCTTGTGTTTTTTTTTTGCCTCCAGCCCCTTTAAGAGAAGAGGTGGGAGGAAAAAAAGCAAGCAGAAGAGAAACAGAAGAGAAAGGGAGCTCCAGGAAGCTCCTCCAGGTGAGCTGCATTTTTTCCTCTCTTTCTCTGGTGGGGAGGAAGGAAGAGCAACGAACCCCTAAGATCTTTGGTCCAAATTTAAGGGGCCAGCGGATCTTAGGGGTCGTGTGAAAAGGCCCTATGAGTGTATGAAAAAGGGCCTTAGACTGACCCATATTGTATCACTGCAATGTTCAGTTCCAGATCTGTGCTGGTTTTTCAGTCTCTCCTTGTCTTTTACTGGCTAATCCAAACAGCTGCTGTTGTAGTAGTTACCGTTGAAGCTGTGTCTACTTTCACACTAATGTACATGAAATCTGGAAACACAATAAACCCTAAAGAGAAGAATAAATCTGTTGGATGTCAGACAGTTGGTTTCAGGAGCTTGCTGACTGGGGACATTTAAAGATTGCCTTTTTTTCACCCTCCTAAAATAAAATGAACACGCAAAACAATTTGTCACTGATCTGATTCAGTTCCTGATTCCGACACAAATTGATTTGTAAATTACCTTCGTTTTGTAAATTACCTTCGTTTTGCCCCTGAGCCAAATTTGGCCATTCTGTTTCAACCTGGACCTGACACACATTTGTCCAAAGGAGGCTTTAATTGGGTCCAGAATCCTGGATTACTCTGAAACTGGGGCAAAGTACCAGATCAAGGGCACTTGACCACGGAAGCAGTCTCCTTTTCTTTGGCGCCAGTTCAGTATAGTGTTTTCCCAGACCTGACATCTTTTTTTAACTGGCAAGACTGAGGACTGGATCCAGGACCTTTTTCTTGTGGAAACTTATTCTCTTCCCTTAAGAAATGGTCCTTCTCTAGCACAGTCTGCTCTTTACTTTCCCATTGCTTCAGGCTCCATCCCCCCTCCCGCGCTCCCCTTACTGTAGTAGGGACTGCTTTCAGGAGACTCTGGCTTAATCCCCCCTGCTGGCGGAGCTCATTTACTATGCTGGCTGTTCTGATTCTGCCTTTTGATAACAGATTTGTCCCGGGTGCAAAGAGAAACTCGGCTGCAAATCAGTGCCTTTGGAAAAGAGATTTAGCTATGTGGAAACTAGTCAGGGGGGTCTTTCTTTTTATTTACATATTTATCTTCTCCCCCTTCTTTTTTTCTGTAAAAAGAACCCAATTAAGATTCTCCGATGAACCCCACATCTTCTTCGCTGCCGAGTGCTATGGGAGCTCTCTCATCAGCTCCATATTAAATCAGCAAGCCGAGCATCATGGTTATTATTTTTGTTTGTAGTGTCTGAATAAACAAATTCCTTGTGACATTTCTAAATAATTGAACTCCTCCTCCTTCCTCCTCCCCCTCCTCTTCCTCTGCTTTCTCTCTCACCATTTTCCTCACCTGCAGCTTTGCCTCATTTTCCGATGGGCCTCTTTTGGATGACCATCAAGTACCTCTCCCAGGACATCACAGGACGAAAGAGTTTTAAGCCTTACAGGATAAGACCTCTTGCCCCCCTCTCCCTATATTCTGTCTTTCCCATTTTATAGCCTGTAGAATGATCAAGCTATTCCTTACAGTCGCTTTGGCTGCCCAGAATAAAAGGGGCAATACAATTAGCTCACTGTTCTGACATACAAAGCCCCATCTCCCCAGTGAGGCTGTCAAGGATCAGAAGTGCCCTGGGGTATAAACTGGGATTGTTTCCCAGAATGGAGATGAGATCTGGTTATTACTATCCCTGGTGGAACAAAGCTTGAGAGGAAGTGCAAAAGGAGAATGACTTGTTGACAACTGGAATATACCTGATTCTTCTTGACATATTTATTTGCCTTCCTTTCGCTTTCCTTCCTTTCTCTTTACTAGTCATTTGAAAACTGTTGACTTCTCTTGAAAATCCCTTAGGCATTTTCACCTATGATGGCAACATCTGCATTCATTCTAAATTTCACTGTAGGCACATGGTCAGTGGAAGCTCTCTTCTGGGGGTCTTTAGTTTGAATCTTGCATTTACAAGAAGCATTTTTTAATACGAATCCCTATGTTATAAGCATACAAGGTGAATTCTGTGTCCTCCTCACCCTCCCTCCTTAAAGGGCAACCGATTGCAAGTTGCACCAGTTTACAAAAAAGTATCTTTTCCTTGAACACTGGTGCAATGATTGGGAGGAAGGTTTTCATGGGAAGGGGGAAATGAAGACATTTCTTTTTATACCTCTGTACTTCTTATTCTTTCTTTCACACACAGTTGGAAGAGATTAATGGGTTTCTGAAGGGCCAATGGTAGGAAATGAAAGATTTCTCAATTATTTTTGCTTTATTTGTTTTGTCCCAGTAGGAAGGCCACTATGTGAAAAACACAGAACAAAGCCCAAAACAATCTCCATTCTCCACCCATATTACATAAAATCATGCAATATGTGCCCATATTTTGTTCCTTAACAAAGATTTGCACCAAGGCAGGCTGGTGGCTATTAGACAATATATTGCATGTTTCTCTTTACTATAATATAGTTACTGAATTTCAGGATATTGAAATCCATGGATAAAAGCAAACTCTACATTTAAAGTATTATATAGTAAGGGGGTAACCTGGAATAAATATTTTAGCATGCATTAACAGAACGGGCCACTGTTATGTATAATATTTCAACCCATCCATATGGAGTTCCATGGATAGGAGGGTCTTACTGTACCACAAATGTCTTCATTTTAATTTATTTTAATTTTATTTTTATCCCACCTAACTAGTAGTGAGGCCACTGCTCCAGGCAGCATACATGGAAATGCCAAAAGATAGACATGCAGAAACCATAAGAATATTGATATAAGATAACAAACAAAAGAGACGGTCATTACCGGATACATCATTAATCTGGAGCAAGTCCACAAAAGGTTTTTGAGAACTGCCAGATTTTGATCTCAGATATGTGTGAGTTCCAGTGCAAAATGGCCACCACATAAAAAGCCTGGTTCTGTGGCAGGCCCTCTCTGGGGTCACCATTCATAACATCCCTGCCTATCAGGTGAGGGTGGAATGAGCAGACACTTTAAGGGAGATATAAAGAACAGTATACAGTATGGAAAACAGAGCTTGGACCAGGAAATCTTTGCTGGTTTGTTGGCCATGAAGCACCAAGGGGCTAAGGAATTCCAATCAACCTTTGGCCAAAGCCTGGCCTGTGGGCAATTAAGAATGTAAGAAAATGATGCTTCAATTCATTGTAATAAACATTCAAAATTTGCATATCTCTTTATATTTGTAATGGAAGGAATGAGTAAAAGGAAATGAATTGTAATCAGCGGATGGAAGGGATTCATTCATTCAAGAGCTTTGAAAGCTCATCCAAGTATGGCTTTGAATCCCTGTACAGCTCTACTAATACTGAGTACAGGTTGCTTCCCCCTTTTTTCCTATCAACACCCTTTGGTGAGACTCCTAATACTTAATCCATCTGAGAAAGTAGGTATAATTTATTACTCTCTGTAGCTGGAATATTGTACCTATTGAACTAGGCTGGTGCAAAAGAGTGAATGATAATTTGTAGGTTAGTTTTTAAATAATTTATTAAAATTTGCAATGCACACACAGTATTGGGAATGAAAAGACTTCAGTTGTAAAAAAAAATCACGATAAAGCAAAACAGACAGATTTGTCCATTTCTGTGCATATGTGCTATGTAAACAGTGGGAAATATTGAAGGATGGTCCCACAAGAAACATTAGGGGCCAAGCTAGGCTCAGAAACTCAAGCAAAGAAATAAAACTTGAAAAAATCCAAGTGAGAAGTAATTAAAAGAGCACTAACTCTTCATTTTCGGAGAGCTAATTTTTAGAGGGGACAATGTATCTAACACCAGAAATATATTTTGTCTGGAGAATGGGGCCCCAGAAGAGGCATGATTCTCTCATAAATGGTTTTCAGGCCACATAAAGCCCCTGGTTTCACCTTTGCTCAGTTCTGGCCTACATGCTTAATGGGGCAACAAGTAGAATGAAGCCAGTGGGTTTGAATATAACTGAATGAAGAAGGGATAACATGCCAATGAAAAAATAGATGACATATTTATAGACCACTAAAAAAAATCATACAATGAACAGGCTTTCGTGGAATAAACACAGTTTAAAAATCACCTATTTTTGCATATGCATTTTATTTTGTTTGGACCACAAGGCTATTCATTACTTCAAATAAGGGATGAGTGTTAATTTTTGGATTGCTGGCAAAGATTAGCCATCACCTTCAGTGCTGTAAAAATCAGCATTGCTGCCAACATTGTTTATTGAGTGACCTCTGAAATGGAATGCAATGCATTACAGTAACCCCCCGCCTATCACCAGGGTTAGGGACCCACCCGACCTGTGATTACTGAAAATTCACGATATGCGGATGCAGGTCAGGTGGGGGGGCAGTGTGCCACCGTTGTTCTCCATGAACTTGTCAAATCCTTTCTTAAAGCTGTCAAGGCTGACAGCTACCACCACTTCTTCTGGCAGGGCATTCCACAGACCAGTGATCCTCTGGATGTAAAAGTACTTCCTCTTATTTGTTTGAGCTCTAGCACCCAAAGGTTTTACAGAGTGTCCCCTAGTAGTTCTAGTGTTGTGTGATAAGGAAAACAGTTTTTCCTTATCTACTTTGTCAATACCATGTATGATTTTATAAACTTTAATCAGGTCACCTCTTAGGCACCATCGCTCAAGAGTGAAGAGGCCCAGCCGCTGCAGCCTCAGGTGGTAAGAATTGCTTCCTCAAACAATTCTAGGTAACAACCCCCCCCCCCAAAAAAAAGAGGTTTGGGGGATCAGGGGAATGAGTTATGAAGTTCCAAATGGGGTTGCCTTAGGAAAAAAAAATCTAATTGGAATCTTGAGTCCAAGCTGTGGTGGCACTATTGCTTGTCCAATCGGCTTCCAACTCAATTAGAAAGCCCCCCCCCCGTTGTGGCATCCCATTTGGAGCTTATTAATTCAGCTCCCTGACTCCCAACACTTTCCAAATTTTAGGGGGTTATCTAGAATTGCTTGAGAAAGCTGTCCTGCCATTCTGGTCCTTTAGGACACAAGGGAACATAGCGTTTTCGTTTCATTTTGTAGTGAAACTACTTTAAAGATCTGTTACAAATGAAACGGAACTACGACAGAAGTGAAATGAAAGGAAACAAAACACTATTTTTTCCATTTTCTGCCCATCTATAGTGTCTGCCCTTTTAAAATGTCCATGCTTTGTATACAGGAAACTGACTTGAATTGTGTAAGACTAATGGCAAACCATTTGGGCTCTCTGGGGTTTCAGATAAGAATGCCCCACTGGAGCATACCTGAAATGGAATCTTGGACCTTTTACAAGCAAATAATGTGCTCTATCGCTAAGCTGCATCTCCTTTCCAATCATGATGGATCCATCTGGAAATCTGCTTCTGCCCATGGACTCAGCTTGCATATTTCTTTTTGAAATAAATAAGTAGCTACAGCAAGGTTTCCATACACCTGCTGTCACCATTCTTCATATGATCCTCTAAAACAGTGGCCCTCAACCTTGGATCTCCAGATGTTCTTGGACCACAGCTTCCAGAAATCCTGGCCAACACAGCTTGTGGTGAAGGCTTCTGGGAGCTGTCATCATGAGACCTGATGTTGGGTGACAGTGAACTATAACTACACATCCCACTGGCCACCATCCCTGGCCATGCTGTCTATCGTGTAGGGGAAGATCTAACAACAGCTGGATAGCTGTCCAGACCCAGTCTATGCTCTATAAGAACCATTTTGGGACAGCATATTATTTAAATGTCCAACGATTGTCTTCTGACTGTCTTTCTCAGTAAACCCAGAGTTATTTTTGCTCTTTTCCAGAGGTGATCTTAAATGCCAGGTGTTTGCATCCTATACCACAAGACGACATGAAGCTCTACTACTTAATTCTCTCCATGCCTGCCCACAAATGGTATTTCCATTGGCTTGGCTAGGTTTTTACTCAGCTGTGTGCAAGAGAGGCATCCTCCTTGCTTAAGGGATTTCATGGAGAGAGAGGTGGATTAGGTAGATTTGATAGGAATGGATAGCTTCTGAAAATGAATTTATTTTGCTTGCATTTCAATTTCAGTCTCACTGCTAGCAAAAACCTGTGAGGAGGGGGGAGCACAAATGGGAAACACATACAATCCAGAGTTAATTAACTTTACAGCAGTTTTCATCTGGTTTCTCCCACTCAATTCATTTTTAACCATTTAGCAAGGGAATCTTTAAACCCCAACTCCAAGTGGTATTAAAGAACGGAAGACTTAATACTGACAGCTCCCACTACCCCCAACTCCTCATCTCTGATGAGCCGGCTACTGACTACCTGATTTGTTATTTGAGTGAAATTAAGTTGGTATTGCAGAATATTAAGATTTTGGAAGGAGCGGGAGAGGGCGAGATGTCAGAGGAACAAAATCGCACCAGCCCTCCCTGAGTAGTTGGCTGCAAGTAACAAAATTGTCATTGGCTGATGCATTAATCTCCATGGCTGTCGGAGGAACGCTGTCAAACATCTTCCTGGAAATTGAATATAATTATTATGCTTAAGTCAATCAGGCAGCTGGAGGCGCCTGGCATTTCTTCTGGCTGGCTGGTAGCTTGGTTGATCTTTGCCACTGGAGAGCCTGAGAAGCAAGTAGGAAAAGCCAAAGGGGTTAGGCAAAGGGTTCAGCACTGTATTTCAGGACACAGTTTGCCTCCAAAGAAGGAGGTGAATCAGGATGTTCAGGAACCTTGGGCTGAACCAAAATGGCCAGCTTGAAACAGTAGGGGCAAACAACAGTACCATGTTAGATTTCCATAAATTAGCTCAAGTTATTATGGCCAGTATGATGTACAGTTTAGTGCAATGCAAGTGGAAGACCCAGGTTAAGATGGTGTGGTGGGCAGCCTTGGTCAGCCCCCCACCTGCCCGCTTTATGTCTCTCCCTCCTGCAAGACCGACTTGCTTAAAAGCCTGTTGTCACGGTTACTGAATGGTTCGTGAATTGCTTGGAATAAAGATCTGAAATGCTTTGAAAACAAAGCACATTGTTTGAAATCATAACTGCAGTATATTGTTTGTTTTATATCCCACCTTTCTCCCAGACTGGGATCCATGGTGACTTAGGGTGAGAATAAAGCAGAGAAAGAAAAAAAAACAAACAAACAAACAAACAAACAAACAAACAAAAAAGGAAAATGTGGAAAAATTCATCAGGCTAAGATGTAATTCAATTAAATGGAATATTTAAAAGGGATACATCTATGAAGATTCTCGGTCATCCAGGTGAGTTTATCTGGAAGTTGAGTCATGGCAACTGGGCTTCTTTGTCTTGAGAGATTGAAACGTTTCGCTGCTCATCCAAACAGCTTCATCAGTCTGAGGAAAGCTAGTTGCAAGTCCTCCATTTTATAGTTCACTTTGACCTCATGCCACCCTGATCTGAAATGGCCTGAATAGGAGCATTAAGTGGACAATAGTTTCAGTAGGCCTTTAGGAGAACAATTTAGCCTAGGGTGGGGACAGTGCTCTGCTTGTCGCTACAGTCATCCATACAAAGCAAAAGCAAAGTGTGCTGCTTATATACCACCCCATAGTACTTAAAGCATTCTCTGGGTGGTTTGCAATTTAATTACAGTATGTAGGCTAGAAGGCTACACATCGCACCCCCAGCAAGCTGGGTACTTGTTTTATGAACCTCGGAATGATAGAAGGCTAAGCTAACCACAAGCCAACCACCTGGGCTTGAACCGCAGATCATGAGCAGAGTTTTGTCTGCAGTACAGCCGTTTAACCACTGCGCCAAGAGGCTGATATCATTGGTGTCAGCAGAGGTAAAAGCAAAGCAAATCTATGCAGTGTGCTGTCCAGACTCCTTTAGGACTCTGAAAAGAGATGAGTACAGCCCTGCATAGTACATTTGCTGTGTTTTATCACAGCCACAGAATTCATGCTTCACTACAAGGCAGTAACCTAAACGCTTCAGGGTCAGTCAGTGTTCTAAATGGCTCCTTTTCAGTGGAAGCCTGCAGAAGGACAGAAACAGGTGTTATAAAGGGGAAAGAATACAGGGCATATTCAGACTTGCATTTTTTGGTGGGGGCTGTTGTTGCGGCCTAAGTAGGGTCAGAGGGGCAACATGCTGGTTGGGGTGACCCTCATATTAAATGGCATCTTGACCACAAGTGACCCTATTCCTTGCATCCTGAATTGGTGACTTTGTACAAAGCTGGAGTCTGGAAGAAAAGACAAATATGGCTGGACCGGATGGGCTGAGGCCCTTTCCAGCAAGGGAGAAGAAGCAACCCAATGGTCAGCTAACAGAGGCTGCTTTTACACAACCCCTAAAATCCGAGGCAAATGGCTCCCAGATGTGGAGCTTAAAATTGTTTTCCCACCAGCTGCGGACTTTTAAAAAAATTAAGTACGACCACACCCACCTAAGTGCGCCCCAGCGCATTTTACAAGTACCTGGTCTCCGGAGGTAAAATATTTTCCGATGCGGATTATAAAGCTGTGGATGCTGGGCTCTCCTTGCCTTCTTTTTGTTTTTTTGTTGTCCCCCCCTCCCGGCCCCTTTAACAGCCTGGAATCCCTACGGGGATGATCTGATGGCAGGCTGAGGTGAGCAGAGGTGAGCCTGCATTCTTTTCTCCCCTTTTCTCCCTCCCCTCACCGAAGACAGGAGCAATGGAGTGCGTAAGGGTAGGAACACAGGAAGCAGAACAAGTCCCCATGATCCGAATTTAAGTTGCCAGAGTATTTTAGAGGTTGTGTAAAAGCACCCAGAGATAGACATCTGTCTGCTGCTCTTTGCTCTTCCTTTTGGCTATAGTGAGTTTGGGATGCAAAGCAGATTGAAAAGGATGCACATACCTCCCCAACAGGATATCTGTGTCCAGGAACAAATTTAAAGAGACTCGTAACCCTCTGCTTAGGATCCATATGCACACCTGACGGTTTATATTTTGCCTTCCATCCATGCCTATCTTGTCTGCCATTCTTTTAAATGTAACAGAGAAATCTCCGGGGTGGGGGAGGGTGGAAAGTCCAATATGTCTTTCTTTGATTTCTTAAGTATTCTATTAAGTATTTTCTTAAGTATCCTAAAGTGTCTTATTTATTAAGAACATCATTATACTGGAAATTCAGACTGGAATTTTGAATATACTGGAAGGAGCCTTGGCAGCTTTGTCAGCTGCAAGGCTCAATTTTAATCCATTCCCAGCAAGTTAATGTTATAAACTAAACTACAGTGCAACAACCCATGCAAAAAAAAAAGTCAGGAGCCTCAAAAAGGTGACTGGTGGTAGGTGTGGGAAGATATGACCGCATCACCCCAGTTCTGGATCGCTTGCATTGGCTTCCTGTTGCCTCCAGAATAAGGTTCAAGGTACTGGTTTTGATTTACAAAACCCTCCACAGCTTGAGACCTGAATACCTGGCAGAGCAGATTTCCCAGAGGTCAACTGAGGCCCAACCCACCAGAACATCATGGGCATTCTCACTTTAGGTGGCCATGCCTAGGGAGGCCTGGAAATTGATCACTCGAAACCGGGCCTTCTCTGTGACTGGCCCTATGCTTTGGAACAATCTGCCAAGTGAGATTCGCCTTGCACAGTCCCTGCCAGCCTTCAAAAAAGTGCTTAAGACCTTTTTTAAAAAAGAGGCATTGGGTGACTGTTAGTTTTTTTCCTTGCCAACATCTTGACCGATTATTATTTTGGTTTTGTTTGGTTTTTGCGTTGCTTTGTTTTTTATTATTAGTTTTGTTTCTGATGATGATATATTGACATGATAATTTGTTTTATTGATACAGTATATGTGATTGTTGTTAACAGCCCGGAGTTCCACCTGGAAGATGGGTGGTATACAAATATATAAATAAATAAGTAATAAATAAGTTTCCACCCCACCCCAGAGGATGCAAGTGCATTTTCTCAGGGAGGGGTGCTTGGGGGTTCCTGGGGTGCTGCAAAAATATCCCTCCTTGACCATATATGGTCCTTCCATGGATTGCTTACTAACCTTGAAGCCCTAGATGTTCTTGGACTGCAACTCCCAGAAGCCTTCACCATTTGCTGGGCTAGCCAGGGATTTACTGGCAGTTGCAGTCCATGGACATCTGGGACTCAAGGTTGGGAACTGTTGGTCTGGAAATCTGCCAATGTCTATTAAGCCTCTAAAGGCAACTTTGAAGAATGAGTGAGTGATACCTTATAGGGTTGATGTTTGCAGTAGGCAGTTGAGACCTATACAAGGTTTCCACAGATCACAAATGTGTGCATGTCTATGAGAAAGGAGGGAAATACTTGTCTCTAGAGATGGGCACGACTTAGCGGTATTCCCGTTTCCGTTTCCGTTACTCGGTTCCGTTACTCTACGGAAACGGTAACGGGAATTACTCTGCCAGACTTCGAGCTCGAACTGACGAACAAACAATTTTGGTCTGATTTGTTGTGCTCGTTCCTTGCATCGTGCGATCGCGCGATGCCACGCGGCACAGAAAAAAAGTTTTTAAAAGTTAAAAAAAACCAGTTCCCGGCTGAAAAGCAGGCAGAAAAATGCCTGCCGTGCCTCAGGGCACCTACCAGAGGGGTTGTTTCTGGAGGTCCCCGGCCTCCCCCCCATCCCCTGTCCTGGGCTGCTCTGGTGGGACTCGCCGCAGGCTCGCAGCCAGCAAAAAGCCCAGTCTTGCCGCCGGCCGCCGCAATTAAAGCACAAGCAAGCGGCACGGATGGCACAGGAAAAAACTTTTAAACTCTCCCCCCACCCATTCCCAGGCCAAAAAAGCAGGCGGAAAAATGCCTGCTTGACTAAGGGCGCAGGGCACCTACCGGAGGGGTGGTTTCTGGAGGGGGGGTCCCGCCTCCCCCCCGTCCTGGGCAGCTGGACTCGCCATGCCATGCGGTGCGGGCGGGGGATCCAAAATGGGGCGGCGAACGCAATATTGTTTTTGAAATCGTGGTCCAAAAACACACAAGCACAACAGAAACACGCGAAAATTTATAAACTGCCAGATTTTTCACAGTAGCAGTGGGTTTTTTCTTGCAACAAAATGTCTCTCCTCTCCTCCTCTGTCCTCCATTGATTTTATTTTATTTTTTTTATTTACACCTGCGCAATGATGGGCTGGCCGAGTGGCCAGCCATGTGGGAGTGGACGACCATGCAAATTTTTGGAGCCATCCCACCAATCGCATGGCCACTTGGCCATGGAGACTTCTGGGATGTGCCAAAAAGCCCCCTAAAACCTGCCCTAGCCCCCTAACCCTAACCCTAATCCTTGACTCCAGTCCTTATCCATACGTCACAGACTGTCTTCTTAGTGGGTCAGAGAGGCACCCACAGGTGCAACCCACTAGCCCACCCTAACCTTACCCGTCACTAGCCTAACCCTAGCCCTTGCACTAACCCACCTTAACCCTAAGCCAGATGTACTTGCATTGCACTACACGCAAGTACAATTCCCTTCTTTGTGAGACATGGTGGTGCGAGAGCCTTAGGCATCACCCTATGGCTCTGGGTTCACTGCCATCACTAGTCTCACTGTCTGCTACTGGTATGCATATCCATATTGCTATGCATGCATTTTGCAGCAGCAGGTGAGGAGGGGAGACCCCCATGTTGAGGGGTCTCTTGGAGCCTGCTTCCCCTTCCTAGTGGGTGAGGATAGGAGGCACCCACGGGTGCCTCCAGGAGCCCGCTTTCCCTTTATAGCGGGCCAGAGGAGGCACCCACCCCACAGAGGTGCCTCCAGGAGCCCACTACCCCCCCAAAAAAAAACCAGTACTAACTAAAATGAAAAAACAAAAAAACAAACTGACTATTTTTTGCGAATTTTCTCAAAAAACGGAAACGACCCGAAACACAACTGGCCTGACTAACGACAACTCGAAAAAATTTTTTTCAAGTCGTGCCCATCTCTTCTTGTCTCCAGTTGCCCCATGATGGCATTTTTTTTTCTATTCCCACACAAGGCAGAAGCAAAATGAACAAGTAGACAGGTTTATATTTGCATTAATGATCCAATTCTCCTTTTCAGAATATATTAGAACTCAGGACCTCTTTCTGCAGAGCATGCTACCTTTATGTTTTATGTATTTATTTTAGAAAAGAGTATAAATAATGCTTTATAATCATAATCTCTAATATGGAGGCTTTAAAGCCAATTAATTGGCTACAACCATGCTATTAACTCAGTGTAAAATAACTCTTACAAAATCTGCTATTATGACTGTTCCTATGGAGAGGTTATCCTTAGGGCATATGCCACGTCTTTCCATTTCGAATCAGCAACACTTTTTAAAACTCTTTGACTCCTACTTATGAGAATTATATTTGCTCTTCCTTTCTAAGATGTTAATGGCTGTGGGGGAAATGTAACTATATCGAATGTAATGAATTAGAAGCAATGCTTTACAAGCTCCTTTGGGAGCTATCCCTCCCTCTCCTGGTTTGGAGAGAAGAGGGTGACATGGCATCGATCTCTTCAAGATAAATGGCAGGGAAATGGCTGGTGGCTGGGTGAATCAATGTATCTCTCTAAAAGACGACAACAAACTGGGCTGAAAGTTGAAAGGCATGTATTGATGTGTCGGCGGAGAAGCAGATCATATATTTCTCCATTCAGGGCTCTTGAAATACTTGACTAAACCCCTGCCAAGATATATGAAGTTATACTTTCTTCTTGGAATACCAGTCTACACACCCTCCTTGGCAAAGTGACCTAAAATGTGACAGGGCCATGGTCAACTCTTGGAGCCAAGTAATCTTGAGGTCCGTCAAGAGCTGAATCTATTCAATTCTTGCATGCAAAATAATCTCTCGGGCCCAAGGAAATCAAATTGATTACGATTCTCCTTATTCCATTATTCTTGCCATCATTAGAGCGACTCAGAGGTACTAAGTGTTTGCCTGCTATTTGTGTGGTTTATGGGATGGCTTGATTAATGACTATTATGTTAAGTATGGGTCAAGGGAAACATTTGAGGCTAAACAACAAACTCATTCTACAGCCTCCTTCCATACAGTGTCTAACCCCTCCCCCCATGAGGCATGATTTTATCTATCTTGATGATATTTTTAGTCCTCACTTTTTATGGAGGAAGATGTTTATTGCTAACCTGATTTTCAGAGCTTTGGGGGCGGGGGAACTGCTGCTTTTGTCCATTTTGTTGGGAATGTATCTGTCTTTTTCAGTACCTCTCAAATATCTGTATCTAACTCTGCCTGAACATGGATGTTCTTGTGAAAGGAAGAAATCTGTTCTCACTGAAAATGAAGTATTCTGTTTGTTAAAGAAAAAAAAATAGAGCAGAACCAAATGCTATGAATATTCAAAACTTACCATTTTTTTCAAATTTGTAGCTTAAATTTCTATTTTTTTATTATTATTTTTTAACTAGGTCGTATGGGGAGGGAGGCATCTATCTTTATTTATTTATTTATTTATTTATTTATTTATTATTTATTTATTTATTTATTTATTTATTTATTTATTTATTTATTTATTTATTTTACAGTGATTTATTTATTTATATTTATTTATTATACTGGTTAAAATCACTTTACTAAAAACCCCATTATTTAGCCAGCTGGGCTAGAGTGCCAAGCACACAGCAGGTGTTCCCTCTTTGGACAGCAATTGAGAGCTGTTGCCTCAGGAACATTACTGGTGCTCGGCCATCTTGAGACGTAATGGCTATCCTGCAACCTATTTCCTGGACTACACTCAAGGCTGATTCTCCCCAGACTCCAGATGTTTCGATGGCTACAGGGACAAAGTCCATTCCTGTTGCCATATCTTTGTATTTTTTTCTTTTTAATTGTTCGGCCGTTGCTGCTGCGGATCCGGCTTCGATGCTGGTGTTTTGTAAGTGGGACATGGCCAATGTATTTGGACATGTGGCGTCCCATGTTAAGCATCGGCCCTTACTCCAGGGGGTCAAGGTAGTCCCATCTGGTCTTTTGTTACTTCCAGCACACAAATGTAGAGGCTCTTGGGTAGCTGGAAAAACGGCTCTGTTAAGGGCACAACATAAGATGTCATTGATCATGTTGTGTCTGACATGTTTGCCCGAACCAAGTCAGCAAGAGAGGCCATGGTGGCCCTGCGGGGTGACATTTGTACCACAGGGACACACGTGATGGTGAACAATTGGTGCTCCCAAACGGAGACCAACTCGAAGAGAGTTGTCATCAAGCTTCAATCCTATATTGGAGAGTGGGAGAGCATGAAGCCAATCTCCTGAGCCTTTCGACTGAGCTGCCAGCACGCGTGCACGATCTATTGGGTTGTTGGCTGAGGCCTTAAGTTTTTCCGCTAGGGCTTTGCAGCATGGGTTGTCCCAGGAGCTTTGGGTAGCTCCTGTAGGTGTTATGTTGAACATGATTTGTTATGTCAAACATGATTTTTATATCCAGTTGCAAAAAAAGGAGAGAGAATTATTTTAGGCTTATTCGAATCTATTGGCTGTCAATAATGTAAAACATTAGATAATCTTGTAAGTTAAAATTCAGAACAGTTTCTGAAGCTGTGGCTGAGAGCCAGTGTGGTAAAGCAGGAGGGTGTGAACTGTGTAGCTTCCAAAATCAAATGTCAAAAATATGAGGGATATTTTAGTCAATATGAACATCCCCTTTGCTACTACCATATCCTGAAACATAGAAATAATAGTACAGGTTTATTTTATGTTGTTATTAAAATGATTCAGGGAAAAAATGGGGGGGGCTAAGAGAAAGCTCAAAAATGCTGTACAGTCTGTGATGTCAGCCTAATTTCAAACATCTGCTGCAAGGAGTTAATTCAGAATTCTGATAAAAGTGTGTTATCAGCCCCTCTTTATTATTTGGGGCAGGAAAAAGCAAAGACGGTAAATAAGAGAGCATCTGAGAGAAAGAAAAAGAGAAGATAGAAAGAATGTAAGAACGGGAGTGCTGAGCTAGACGAAGACTGTAGTATAAAATGTAGTGATCCAGGCTGGAAGACATTTTCTTAATCCAGGGTCAGTAGGAAAAAGAAGAACCGGAGTCCTGCTGTGCTTAATAAAATAAAGCTCGATTGATTTAGCATTCCTAAGTACCACCCACTTGCAGGAATAGTTTCAAAATCACAGGCTGAGCAGTTTGTTTTGTTTTGTTTTGTTTTGTTTTAAAACCTGTCTCGTTCATGAGCGGTAGATTTCCTACAGGATGGTAAATTGTGCTTTTGCAGCTCTCTGCAATGTGATAAGGCTGGCCCAATGTGTTGGCAGCCGGTATTTCAGAAGCTGCTGCTACCTGCCCAGGTTCACTCCTCAGAAGTGATAGGCCTTATTTTCTTTCTCTCCCCCACCCCCAGCCCACCCCTCTGTCTGGCAGACCAGCTAATCCCACTGCAGAGAGGAATTAATTATGCATATCATAGATTTGCCATCACAGTTAGCTGTCACGGCAGGATTGCCGTTGCTCTGACTTTCATCCAGAATCAAGTATTTTCAAGGGGTTTTTAATAGCAAAATTGTAGTTCACTTACACTTGGAATATTATAAAATCTGTTTTAGCTTTATCTAAAGATAAGAGTCTAGTCTATCAAACTCAGAGTTTTGGTAAGTAATCTGTTCTTTTTTAAAAAAGTATCACATCTAAACTCACAAGGACACACACATACACACAAAACAGTAGAGAAAAAGAACCAGGAGGTTTCCCTTCTTTGTGGATAAATCAAATCAAATGACTTCATTATTTTGAATTCTCATAATGTTATATAGCTTTGGTGTGAATCTCTTCTCACATTTAATGCAGCCCACATTTGATTAATTAAATTATGAAAATAAGTCCTGTGACCAAATGTTGCAATGGGACCAAGCCCTAAACAGTCTGCTTTGAAAGAAGGGATTAGAGATGGGCACAAAACACCAAAATGGTGTTTCATTTCATTTTTCATTTTTAATTGTTTTGTTTCATTTAAAACAAAATCAACTATTTTAAAAAAATGTGGGTTTTTTGTTTGTTTCAAATTTTGTTTATTTATTTATTTATTTATTTTAACTCACACCAACCAGCTGGCTTGTGGGCTGGGTCAGCACACTTTTTAATTTTTTATTTTTTAATTTTTTTCTTGTTCCAGCCAGCTGGTCTGCAGGCTGGCTTGGTGCATTTTAACATTTTTGTAATTTTTATTATTTATTGACACACTGACCAGCTGGCCCGTGGGCTGGGCTGCCATGTTTTTTTAAAAAATTATTTATTCACATTTTTTTAAATAAATGCACCAACCAGCTGGCCCGCAGGCTGAGTCAATGCGCTTTGAATTTTGTTTTTTTTGTTTTTTTTTATTATTTATTCATGTGTTGACCAGCTGGCCCATGGGCCAGGTTGGCATGTTTTTTTTTCCACTTATTGTGCTGACCAGCTGGCTCACAGGCTGGGTTGGTGTTTTTATTATTATTTTTTTTTTTTATTGTTTATCCCCCACCTGATCGCTCCCAATAGGGTGGGGAAAAGGGCAGGAATTTTAAACTCCCCCTCCAAAGCCCCCCAGCTGATCAGCGGTGGCTTTGGGGAAAACCACTGGCTTTTCCCTGTAGGAATACATTTCCTGTGGGAAAACGAAAAATGAAGAGAACAAAATGGAAATTTCTGTTTCGTTTTGTTTCATTTTTCTTTGATGGGACTCTTCATTATTCGTTTTATTCCGTAATGAAATGAATAACAAATAACAAAATGAATTAATAATTTGTTTTTTGCCCATCAATACAAGGGGTAATTTTCCTATCCTGCCTTCCTGAATTGTCTTCTATATATATATACACTAAATAAATAAGGCTCAAACTTGATGATACGGTCACATGCTGTCATATGCTGAGTCTATTACAGTTGAAAATTGTCTGTTGTCCTAGGTCAAGCTTGCAGCAACTTATGTGTTACAAATTATCCTGTCTCTCTTATTTGTGATTCGACATTGGAAAGTAAACAGGGGCTTCATTTGCAAGCCTGACAGAACACCAAAGAATTGTTTGCCTGGAGGTAAATATTAGGATAGAAGAAAAATTTCTTCCCCCTTAATTTGTGATCTGCCTGCATCACAAAAGGGTTTGGGAATGCAGTGCTTTATCTGAATTTGATGAGTCTCTTGCCATATGATTCAGAGTGAGCTAGGATACAAAGTGAGAAGAGCAAGGCTTTTAACCTCAAGGTACATCCACCTGGTGTTAACACTCTTCTCCTAACATGCTAGACAAAGCTTAACCAATGCATTACATTTTTCCATAATAATAATAATAATAATAATAATAATAATAATAATAATAATAATAATAATAATAATAATAATAATAATAATAATAATGACGACAACAACAACAACAACAACTTTATTTTTATGCCGCCTTTCTCCCTAAAGGGACCCAAGGCGGCTTACAACAAATTCAAAAAAGTACAATAAAAGCAATACAATGTAAAAACAACACAATACCTATAAAATATTATAAAAACACTATACAATGTAATATAATAAGAAACAAGATTAAAAACAATAGCTGCAGCAGAGTTTTAAAAGCTCCCCAGCCAATAGGTCTAAAAAAGTAAGATGTTATAAAAATTTGTAAAGTCTGGAGGCTCCAAAGGCTTGCCAAAATAAGTAAGTCTTAAGGCCTCACTTGAATATTTCAAGGGAGCAGGCAGTTCTTAACTCAAAGGGCAGGGAATTCCATAGTATCGGTGCCACTACTGAGGAGGCCCTATTTCTTGCTGCCGCCCCTCACACTTCCTTGGGTGGCGGTACTTGTAGAAGGGCCTCCACCGAGCAGCTCCAGCTGTCATCATCCTTGACTATTTGTAATGCTTGCAAGAACTGATGGAAGTTCATCTATTTATTCATTTACTGGTATTTTATAAGTTGCTTTTCTTCCAGAGCATTCTTTAAAATAAATCTGGAGGTCTACAAGTCATTCACCCATTTCCATTTCTCTCTCTCAGTCAGTCATGGACACGTGTGCACGCACGCACGCACGCACGCACACGCACGCACGCACACACACACACACACACACACACACACACACACACACACACACACACACACACACACACAAAACCTCCATTAGTCCTGGAACCCAGTTGCTCTTTCTCTGTCTTACTGTCATTCATTTTCTTTTTCTTTTCTCTTTCTCGCACAGCAGCTCTTGATTGGCATTCTGCCACCCAAATTGCTGTTAGAAGGAATTATAATTCTTCTTGGGTGTCTTAAATAATAATAAAAGAAGAAGTGTGTCCAGAAAGAACAATAATTTGAGTACTAAAGGCACAAAAACTCCCTTTTCATCAATAATAAGTATGTGAGAACTAGACATGGGCATGACCAGAAAAAATGATGTTTCGAGTTTTTGTTTGTCGGAACGGGTCCGTTTCGGGTTGTTTCCATTTGTCGTGAAATTTTTCAAAAATTTGTTGTTTCCGTTTGTCGTTTGTCGTTTCCACCGCGATTTAGCATGATTTCACTTCCAAGAGCATAGGGGCGTCCTGCAATCAGGGCCAGCACTAGGTGTTTTTGCACCCTAGGTGGCGGGCAGTGGAGGGGGGTGAGCGGGGGGCGGTGGCCGCAGGCAGGCGACTGGGCGGGTGCCGGCGCGGGCCGCAGGCGGGTGGCGGTGTGGGCAGACGGGCGAGTGGGCAGTTAGGATATCACTTAGGATAGAGGTTCTGTTCTTGGCTTGCACTCCAAATGTGTGTGTGTGCAAGCAAATTGAAGTTGGGAAAATAGAAAATAAATGGTAGTATATAATATATTTTTAAAATAAATCCACACCTCCCACTCCCAGTCGAACCTCCCCCTTTATCCAATATCAGAAAAAATTCCACACAAACGGCCAGAGAAAAAATAAAGAATAAACTGCTATTCCCTTCAGCAGACAAAGCTGCAGGGAATCAAAGAAATTATTTTCTAAATTCAATTCCCTCCCTGCCTGCCTAACTTAAATCCTAAAGCCTCCAGCCTCCCTTCTCAATCTCGATTGGATCACACCAGCACCAGCAGCCAGCCCTCCTCCCTCAACCACATCCATACACCTGACTGCGATTTCTGGAAGGTGCCTCGGCTTTTTATGCCCTCCGAGATATCCAGAAGTGTCAGTCAAAAACCTGGCAATGCCATTGGTGGAATGGTTCAAACAATTTGCATGGTCCCATCCCATGCCCAGCCCAAATGGGCAGGTCTAAAAAAATAAAAAAATAAAATAAAATAAAATAAAATCAATACAACGTTTTATTGCTATAAAAAAACCCACTGCTGCTACTATTAAAATGCAGGCATTTAAAATAAATAAATTTCACATGTTTCTGTGGTGATTTGGTGTGTTTTCTGACCACGATTTCAAAAGAAAAATTGTGGTAACCATTTTGGATCCCCCCCCACCGCATGGCATGGCGAGACGACAAGGATGACCCCCCTCCAGCCTGGTGCAAGCAGCACAGGACAGTAGAAGAGGGGGGGAAGGCCGGGGACCCCCCAGAAACCACCCCTCTGGTAGGTGGCAAAGCCTCAGGCAGGCATATTTTCGCCTGCTTTTTTGGCCAGGAGTCGGGGTTTTTTAAAAAAAACTTTTAAAAACTTTTTCTGTGCTTTGCATTGCGCGATCGCTGCAATGCCACAAACGGAAATGGAAAACCAGACCAAATTTTTCATTTTTTGGTTCGTGTTCGAGTTCTGATGGCTTAATTATCGTTACCGTTTCCGTTACGTAACGGCAACGATAACCGAAAACGGAAACAACAATTTTGCCGAGTTGTGCCCATGTCTAGTGAGAACTGATTCCGCATGGTACTGTCTCACATGGTTGCAAGGCTTGGGTATGAATGCTACAGCATGTGGTGTGGTGTTTTGACATTTCACTGGGTAAACTTGTTCCCCCAACTTTAAGACAATGCAAAAGACAATATAGTCTTAAAAACCCTCACAGTGAAACAAAATTAAATGTATTTTGTGGCCATGGATTTGGTTTGAGCATATGCGGGGGTTGGTAGGGGGAGCAATAATAAAAAAATCAGCTTGACATTCCAAGATAATCTCTGTTCATAATATAAAATGTTAATTGTCCATTTTCACAATTATATATATTTAGGAAAGAGTGGAATAAGAAGGAATAAGGTGGTTCTACAGAACTGTTGGGGAGCTGAGTTTATGTATACTAATGGCACCTAATCCATAATAATGAGATTGCTGTATTTTGCTTAAAATAAAATACATTTAACTTTGACATTCCTTTAAGAAGGGGATCCTTACTGCATTGTCGAAGACAATGAAGATGAATGTGAATTTTTCTTCCCTGGCATTGAAAAAATTCTCTGACTGGCCTTTTGATGGGGTTGGATTTATTTATGCAGCTGTAAGCCTGTCCCCCACATAATTTTCTTCTTATCTTCCTTTTATTCTTAGGATTGTAGCCGAAATCGATGCCCTGCCTAGGATTAGCTTTACACTATATGATTGTGCATAAAGGTTACCAACATCATAACAGTTTTAATGGGATTTCCATGCAAAAAAAAAAAAAAGATCGGCTTTTCAACCATGCTTCTCTGCAAATATTTGAGACTACAACATGCAGACATGATGGATACAAGTCTCAAATCTCTGCAGTGTCGTTGCTGTTGTTGCCCCCCCCCATTACTTCCAGGGCATGCAAATCTTACTATGTTCCATTTGTGACGTTATGTATTGGATGAAAACTGCTGAAGGTGAAGCAGGAGTCTTCTCTAAAGCACATAGCGGGAAGACTCCAGCCACATGCTTATTTGGAATACAAACTTTTTGGCCAAGCCACCTAACTCAGGCATGTCCAAACTTCAGCCCTCCAGATGTTTTGGAACACAACTCCCAGTCCTTTGCCATTGGAAATACAGGCTTGGAATTCTGGGAGTTGTGGTCCAAAACATCAGGAGGGCCAAAGTTTGGACATGCCTGACCTAACTAGTTCCGCCTGGCATGACAATGTAACTCATGTGGCTGTTTCCTGCCAACTTAATTAGTGCAGTATGGAAATGAGCCACTTCACTGCAGCCCTCTTGTTGTCAGAAATGGTCTCTATGGCCCTTACTTCACGAGGCGCGGCGCTCCGCAGCGATATTGCCTTTGATTTGAATTCGGAGGCGGTCACGTGGCGGTCACGTGTTCTCGCTTCGCTCCCGCCCCTGTTTCTCAGTACTCACGAGCTGCAGTTTTAGGACCGATTCGAGCACAACCTCACGTGCTCCCTTCGCATTCGCATGCCACTTTTCAACGTTCGTTATTTCTCATCCGTCCTTTAAAAAAATTCCTACCGACGGCGTATCGATGCACTGATGCTGGACTGTCAGTTGCAATGGCTCTACTGATTTCAACTGTTTCCTGGCATCATTGGCAGCCCCCCCGCCGCCACTGCCGCTACTCGGGGGGAGCACCGCATGGCACAGCCGCCCGCCCTCCGCCGCTTGCACGCTGCCTGCCCCGGGTGCCCTGCTCTGGCCAGGCGAGGCGGCAGCGGCTCCTCCTGCTCCCGCCCGCCGCCGCCGCCGCCGCCGCCGCCGCTACTCGAGCGAGGAAGTAACAGCGCAAAGCGATGAAATGATATAGCGATGCATCGATATCCCTGTTTGAATATTTTTTTAAAAAAACTTGAAATAAAAGCCAAAAACCGAGACCAAACGTCACGTTGGGAGCGAAGCAAGATGCGAAGCGAAAAGATTCCCGGCAGCACCCAGGGGCACCACTCGCCCCGGTTGGAGCACGGTTAAGGGGGAGTGGTCGGGGCGGCACCGAAGCTAAAATGGAGGGGCGTGCGGACTAAAACGATCGATTCGGACAGAAAAGAAGGCTAGCCGCGAAGCGAGCGGCTCGTGAAGTAACGGCCTATGTTGTCCTCAGAGAAACCTTTCAGACAGATGTTCTGCTCTACATAAAAACAAAAAGCAAAGCAAAGTGTTCTGCTTATATACTGCCCCATACCACCCAAGACCCTTCATGATCAGCTTGAGGTAATGGGGCAGCTTATGATGTCCCCTAATTTCTGCTTCTCCATTCTAACATTCTTCTTTCTCTCTGCAAACAGTAAAAACCTCCTATAGTTCTACTGCAGGGCTGTCCAACGTTGAACAAGCCGAGCTCTACTTTTTCCAGATGAAAGTGCCTGAGGGCTACTACTTATGAATTTTATCTGTTCCAAGCATATGCTCATAACTTATAAGTAAAAACTTTTGTAAGTAGAGCAGTGGTTTCCCATAGGAATGCATTGAAAATCAATTAATCCTTTCTGGAGGGAACATATTTCATTGCATTCCTATGGTAAGGCTGAACATGCACACACTACTCTTACACCTGCTCAAGCCGGTGTGGATGGGTGCAAGGGAGGCGCATGCATGCTTGCTCAGATTGCCCCTGTCAGCTTGCCCAGGCTGCTGGAAGACTTTTTTTTAAAAAGGTACACTTTCCCTCCCAACCCACCCAGGGCTTGACTTGACTCTACTTCTCCTCCTGTTTCCCCCTTCTCCCTTCCTGCCCCCTCGCTGCCAATGCTGCCGCCGCCCATAGCTCTCACTCACTTCTGTGCCATGGCCCTTGAACTGCCCCGCTCAGCTGAGACAGTGGGCTGGCAGACCCAGAGCTTTCCTGGGGCAGTGGTGGTCCTTGGGGTGGGGGAGGTAGAGGTGGAGAACTTATCCCCTCACATTTTTATTGATGGCTGGTGGGCTACTTTTGAACCCTTCACGGGCTACTGGTAGCCCCCGGTCTACCTGTTGGGCAGGCCTGTTCTACTGGATACTTTTCATAAAATATAATCTTGCTTCTGTGTGGAAACCACAATATGTTTCACAGGGATACACCCATTTTATTGCTCAAGAGGGGAGAGCAGAAGGTTTAGATTTAGCACTAGACAAGATGACTTAAGACGATTCATGTATCCTTTTAAAAAGGCTGACAGCTAATTAAAACATCTTCCTTTATATTTTGCCCATTTAATTCAGTATTTTCTCATCCTGCTTCAGAACACTTAGATTATAAGGAAAACCTTTGTTGACTATGGATGATGGGGGGGGGATATCAACATCTATAGCTACAGCAATATAGGTTGTTGTTGTTTTTATTGTTGTTGTTATTCTTCTGTGGATTTGAATTGGTCTGATCGTTTATGATTTGTACCATTTATGATTTGTATTTATCTGTATTTAAAATGTCTAGCCATTATTACAGCTAGTACATAATTTTGGTGGTTTTGAGATTTTTGTCAAAATTACTCATCACATTTTCCACTGTTATAGTAAATCTTTTGGGGGATCTTTGTAGGCAGAGAAGTGATAAATGGATGCCTTTTTTAAAAAAAAAAATCACATTCTATACCTCCAACAATAAATGTAACCTTCCTAAGAAATGTGCTGCACTTTAGTGCTTATGGTGTATTTTTGCATGTATTTAAATATGTGTAAAATTCAAAGGTCTTCACAGGGATTCCTGAGTCCCTATCAAAGGCATTGTTCTGCTACACTACATTTGTAACATCTTCACTGAAATCCAGTAGGAAGCTGTAACTAAAGTAGGTTCCTTGAATCAATGGAATTTAAAGAAGAGTCAGTCACCAAATTCACTCTTATTCAATGGGCTAACTCTGGTTGTAACCTACTTCTGGATTTCAGCCACTGTGGTGAAACTTCATTTGTTTTGCATTGAAATGCTAGTTACTTTTAGATGCATGAAAATAGGGCCTCATTCTATGAGAAGCACCATATGGTTCAAAAACTGGCTTAAAGCTCTTTTTTCTTAGACTTTCCAGGGTGTTGAAGTGGGGGATACGAGTATATTTTTCTACAGAATTTCATTGCCGCCTCTTACTCCTTCTGCCTCAGACCTTTTAAGCCTCAGACCATTAGCCTTGAAGTGCCACATGGAGACTGGGTATGAATGTGTGCACGTAATCTATCTCATGTAGTTTGAAGGACTGGGGACTGTAAACACAACCCATAACTTCAGATGCAGCTTTACAATATCTTAGCTTTGGGCCTCACTAAAATAACTACCAGGCACTTTTTTCATTGTGTCAAGAACTTTACATCTAAGAACTAACTCCTGGCAATTCCATTTTGCCATGCTTTAACTTTTGGTGCAGCTCTGAGGAAGAAGGAATTGCCCTCGAAATATTAGCAACTTTTTTGTTTTTTCACTAAAAGGTATCATCTGGTCTATGTTTGGATTTACCTTTTAAGTTGTAATAACTAGAGATGGGCACGACCAGGAAAAATTACGTTTCGAGTTGTCGTGTGTCAGAGCCGGCCCGTTTTGGCTCGTTTCCGTTTGTCATGAAATTTTTCAAAAATTTGTCGTTTTGTTTGTCATTTTTCGTCTGTCATTAGTACTGGTTTTTGGGGGGTAGCGGGCTCCTGGAGGCACCTCTCTGGGGTGGGTGCCTCCTCTGGCCCGCTATGAAGGGAAACTGGGCTCCTGGAGGCACCTCTGTGGGGTGGGTGCCTCCTCTGGCCCGCCATGAAGGGAAAGTGGGCTCCTGGAGGCACCTCTCTGGGGTGGGTGCCTCCTCTGGCCCACTACAAAAGGGTATGCATAGCCAATTGGATATGCATACCAAGTTGCAGTGGCAGGCAGAGGCACCTCTCTTTCGGGTGCCTCTGTGACTCACTGCCTGGCATACGGTGCACTTGGGCTGGGGATGGGGAGGAGGAACAAAGTGAGAGAGGATCCCTATGGGTGCCCTCTGGCTCACTAAGAAGGGAAGTGTACTTGCGTGTAGTGCAATGCGAGTACACAGATCTGGCTTAGGGTTAGGGTTAGCGCAAGGGTTAGACTTAGGGTTACGGGTAAGGTTAGGGTGAGTTACTGGGGTGCACCTCTGGGTGCCTCTCTGACCCACTAAGAAGGACAGTGTACTGGCATATGGGTTAGGGTTAGGGTTAGGGTTCGGGTTCGGGCTAGGGTTAGTGGGCTTTTTATGCCCGACTGGCACATCCCAGAAGTCTCGGTCAAAACCTGGCCAAGTGGCCATGCAATTGGTGGAATGGCTCCAAAAATTTGCATGGTCCACTCCCATGGCCAGCCCATCATTGCGCAGGTGTAAAAAAATAAAAATAAAAATAAAATAAAATAAAATCACTGGAGACGTTTTGTTGCAAGAAAAACCCACTGCTGCTACTGTAAAAATTCAGGCAGTTTTAAAATAGCTATTTTCGCATGTTTCTGTGGTGCTTTGGTGTGTTTTTGGACCACGATTTCAAAATAAATATTGCGGTCGCCCCATTTTGGATCCCCCGCCCGCACCGCATGGCATGGCGAGCGAGTTGGCAAGACGACAAAGATGCCCCCCACCAGAGCAGCCCAGGACAGGAGAGGGGGGAGGCCGGGGACCCCCCCAGAAACCACCCCTCTGGTAGGTGCCCTCACTCAGGCAGGCATATTTTCGCCTGCTTTTTTGGCCGGGAATCGGGTTTTTTTTAACTTTTTTTCTGTGCTGCGCCGCTTGGCGAGTTGGTGAGATGACAAGGATGCGCAGCCCAGGAGAGGAGGGGGGGAGGCCGAGGACCCCCAGAAACCACCCCTCTGGTAGGTGCCCTCAGGCAGGCATATTTTTGCCTGCTTTTTTGGCCGGGAATCGGGTTTTTTTTTTACATTTTTCCTGTGCTGCTTGGCATCGCACGATCGCTGCGATGCCGCCAGGAACGACCACGACAAATCAGACCCAATTTTTCTTTAGTCGGTTCGAGTTTGAGTTCTAGTGGAGTAATTGTCGTTCTTCGTTTCGTTACGTAACGGAAACGAGGAACGGAAACGGAAACAAGGATTTTGTCGAGTCGTGCCCATGTCTAGTAATAACCCTAAGGCCAGGGGCTGTCTTTAATTCTGCTGACATGTGAGCTGCTATTTGCACATTTTCACAAGAAGAGATGGATAAATGCATACATGTGTGTGTGTGTGTGTGTGTGTGTGTGTGTGTGTGTGTGTGTGTGTGTGTGTGTGTGTGTGTGTGTGTGTGTGTGTGTGTGTGTGTGTGTGTGTGTGTGTCTGTCTGTCTGTCTGTCTGTCTGTCTGTGTGTCTGTGTGTGTGTCTGTGTCTGTGTCTGTGTCTGTGTGTCTGTGTGTCTATAAACTGTACTTCTAAAACCAGAAGTTGGAAAGCATGAATGGTGGAGATTCAGACCTCTGTGAAATGGCTACATATCTAAAGGCTTGCTTTCTGAAGCCGAAGTCATGCTGATAGATTTACAATCAATCATTTTCTCTGCTGAACTTTTAATAAGTGTGATTCAAGATCCTGACTTCCTGCCAGCCATCTCCAAACCATCCTAGGAAACAACTTTTTTGAGCGGCACACTTGAAACGGCACAGATGGCATCTCATAAGCATGGCAGTGCGTCCACCAGCCGCAACCTGGCACCCACTAGGCCTATGCAAATGTCATGCAAATTGTGTGGGTTGTATATAAATATGTTATGCAAATCAGCAATTCCCCCTCCTGCTCATGATACATTTCTGGGATGACTCTTCGGTTATAACAGTTGAGCTTGCCAAGAAGGCAACTTTGAATTTCCGAGTAATAGTTTGGGATGGGTATCAAGGAGAGGTTATATGAAAAGCAAAGAGCAGTCCGGAGGCTTGTTCCCATCCAATATACTGCTGCTTTTAGCTAAAAAAAAAACCAATAGGTGATAACTCAAAGCTGCATCAGCCTTACCATTGAGCAGAGTGATGTGGCCACCACAGAGAGCAGCAAGAGGCAATGCTGAAAAACCAGTGTTCTACAATGTCCCCTGCACTAACCATGTGACTTTAGATGCTGTCATAAGATGAAACTGGTTGGCACCTGTGTGTGGTACGCAGGCAAAGGGACGTGTCCTATATCTCCCTCATTGAAATATCTGAAAGGGTCTGAAAGCAGAGATTCATGCCAAGGATCACAAAGAGTGACCAAACTCCACATGTCGTTGAGTCCATTGTTTCTGGAGGTATGGCCCAAAGTCATGGTCACCCTGGGTGATTCAAAATCTATTTCTGTACACTGCATGTATGTGAGGAAATGACATGATTTTGAACTCAACCATAGGTTAAGCTCGGAACCCACTATTCAGCCCATTCAACCATTTGCAAGGGACTTGGTCCAGGAATGGGCTTGGACTTGATATAAGGATGTGAATCATGGTCTTTTTGATTTAGGGCATCATATCAAATGAGATACCCCTGCAAAGAATTTCCAAGCCACAGTCAAGATCTTTCACTTCTGGTGCCAGAATAAGACAATGGTGTCCCATCACGACTAGTTCGTGGATGGAGCAAGTTTGCCTGCCCACTCGACTCCCGGGCGGGCAGCTTCCCGCCCATCTGGGTATTTGGCGCAGGGGCGCCTAAGCTTATTTAAGCTTACCCCCATGCACGCTTGCCATTCTTGTGGCAAGAATGACAGCCCCACCCTCCCGCCCTTTACGCTGAGAGAGTGAGTCTAACTGGTCACCCCACGGGGGCAGATGGGAATTTTGGGTGGTCACTCCATTGGCTCGAGTGACCACACGTTTTTGCCCATCCCACTCTCCAGCAGGCACTGGGAGGGCCTCTTTACCCGGTCACAACTCCATGGGTGGGTAGCACAGGGGTATCGGTATTCAGCTGATCCTTGGTAAGCTGCCCCTAAGGTGCAGGACAACCCTCAGAATAAAATAATCCCATCCCAGGCATAGGAGCAAACAACACCTCTAAACTAATGCCAGGCCGAACCAAGGGCTGTCAGGGGCTAGTAGATTCACACAAGTTGGGTGAAGCTGAACAAGTGGACAGTGTCAACCCGAAGCGTGGATCTCTCTGAATACAACATCTGGAGGGCTACGTTCTCTCCAACATCCTTACCCCTCCGCTACGGATTGTGTCCCCCTTGTATGGTTACAGTTCTGAGTTAAGAAATTTCAATAAAGTTGTGGCCCTTTCTCCCAAACGTTGTCTCGACTCTTTATTGCCGGGCTGGTGGGGCAATAAATGCTTTCTCCTTATCAAGGTTTTTAAGAGTATCTCAGGTATCCTGCCAAAATGGATTTCTTTTTCTTTTTATAAGCAAATCCTCCCCACCAATGCACAGTGAGCACAAACATGCAACCCCCTGCAAACCACCCATCAGTGCTTCTATCTTTTAAAATGTCTGTGCAACACAGCAATAGGTATTGTATTTTTGCACAATTAGTTAATAGCAGTCAAAGATATTTTTGCCCTCTGGCAAGCCAAGATGTATTTTTTGGGGGTTTCTTAGCGTTGGCAGCATGGGTGAAACAAGCATCACCATTTTCACAAGGGTGAAATAAGCTGAATGGACTTGAACCTATAGAAAAGTCTGTGTTTCCTCTGTTGAGTAACAATAGATCACCTGTACAGTATATCTTTGGAGTAAGAAATCTCAGTTTTGAGAGATGCGGTACTTGGAATGTTTTGGAAATTATCCACTAACCTCCAAAAGAGAATGTTCTTCAGTTGACCCTTCACATTTCCATGCCCATTGCTTGTCAAAATGTGGGGTGGGGTGAGGTTGGAGATCCACATTGCTCACATAACATTTTCCTTTCTGATCTGTTAGCTCAGGCACGTCTGTGGATTTATGGTCTCCTCCCCACCTCTTTATCTGCCCCAAAATGTTCTCCTCTTTGATTTCAAAGCCTTAAGAAATCAGGCAATTTGCTCTGAATAGTTTATGCATCTAAATTATATTTGGCAGAGCATGGTTGCTCCCGCCTGCGGAGGCTCTGCCAGTCTCAGAGGAAGTCTGCCTTTGTTGCCTGCCCGTCAACTTGATGAGCCTCCGTCTGTCCGTTCCCCCAATGTATAATTCTTTTCCGTTTTACCATCTAGGAAAATGTTTCCTTCCTGGAAAGGCTGCTTGCCTTGCCTTTAAAACTAGACTGGCTCTGCATTGAACCGAACTGGGGAAAGTAGGTCAAGTAGCAGCAGGCACCCTTTCTGGAGGAGGGGCTGCCTTTCCTTAGCTTCCCTAAAGCAGCGGCATTAGTTTTGAAAACTTTCAGAACAAGGGCTTATGAGATTTGGATTGGTAAAAGTTGCTGTCAGCTGGCTGGATGACTCAGTGTTTTTGGCATCTGGATGTAGAGCCAGAGGTTAGGAGGAGGATTCCTTACTGTGCATCCCTGGAAAAACCAACCTCTGTAGACTTGGGAAAGCTGCACAATCTCAGGACACCCCCCAGAAGAATCACTCACTCACTCACTCACACATTCATTCATTCATTCATTCAGTGTTTATCCTGCTCCCATTAGTGCCAAGGCACTACTCTTGGTAGTTACAACAACTATAATACAAAATCAACAAAAAAGATACAAGTACTTAAAAGCAACTGCAGTCATCCTAAAAAGCATATGGCACAGTCTGATCAAATAAAACCAGAACAGATGCAGGAAAGCTGGAAGGGCAAAAAAAAAAAAAAAAAAAAAAGCTGATCATCTGGGGTGGGTGTGGAAAGCCTCCCAAGAAGCAATGTCTTTAACTGCCTCCTAAATATCAAGAGGAGGACCTGGGAGCTGCTTCCATAAGATAGGAGCCACAGTGAAGAAGGCCCTACCTCTTTTAGAAAGAATTATGGGCCTCCTTCTGGGTGACCATCTGGAGGAGCCTTAACTGGGATGATCTTGAGGCTCAGGCAGATGACATTAAGGAAGATAATGGTAAACCTCTTCTGAGTATTCTCAACTAGGAGACCCTGGCATTAATCTGACTCTACACAAGTACAGTGGAACCTTGACTTACGTCATTAATCCGTTCCAGAGGTCTAGACAGAAGTCAAATATGCCTTAAGTCAAACAAACTTTTCCCATAGAAAGTAATGGGAAAGTGGATTAATCCATTCCAGATGGTGAAAAAGACCCCCCAAAACAGCAATTTAACACAAATTTGACTGGGATAGGAGATTCCTTTCGGGGATGTAAGTGAAATGTCTCTTCAAAGAGAGGAGGAGGCAGTGGAATTATAGTCCACAAGTTATACGCCTCCACTTTTTAATGTTCATAGCAACAATGTCTAACATTTAAGTTTTACTTATTTTTAACCTGACGTTCCAAGTTCTGCACAACTCTATGCTTACCATTAGAGTCCCACAACTGTACAGCTCCCCAACTAAAATGCTTCCATGACTTCTGCAGCCAGATTTTTTACAAGACTGAGCCAATTGTCTAACCAGAGAGGCCAACCCTGAGCTCCCAGCCCTTCTTCTCCTCCAGCAGCAGCGGTGGCTTTGGTGAGGCTGAGGACCAGCTCCAGGTGCTCGGAGCTGGCCTTGCCGAAGCCGCCGCTGCCAGAGGAGAGGAAGAAGACAGGAGCAGTTTGGAGGCAGCAGCTGCAATGCTGGGTCATGGCTGTCGCCTGATTCTGGTGCCTTGCGCCGGGGCTCTGAGCTGTAAGTCAAAGCCTGTGACTCAAGTCAAACAGGCCCCTTCTTGCTACAAGTCAAATATGCTGCAAGTCAAGCAGCATGTAAGTCAAGGTTCCACTGTATTTATATGAGAGTTGTCAGTTTGGCCTGTGAAAGAATTGTGTGTAACTCAGACACTTGTTTCTCTACTGCAATGTTCATCTCATGCCTTGTGGTCCTTCAGTTGTGTAGTCTGTTCTAGAAAGCCATGGGGAAAGTTGAACATGGGAAAGGGTCCAGTAACTAACCAAAGCTACAGAGATATATATTTTTCTACATCTTGGCCAACATCCAGTTCACGTAATTACTTTTGGTTTCCTTATTATTACACAACAGATTCAGCAGGATGACTTGGGTACAATTCATGAATTTTCAGACCTACTGTGTAAATGTAAGCTGAGTTGATTTGAGTACAGGATTGGATTTATTTTCTCCTGGCTCTAGGCACCTGTTCAGTGACTAAATTTAAATGTGCTCAGGCTGGCCCGTCTTTCACTTCATCTGATACCTGCTTTCTTTGTGTTTACATTCATTTGGGGATATGAGGAAGTGGTTCCCTTAGGAAGAACTGGGGCAAAAAGATATCACAGGAAAATCATTGGACTAAGTCAATGATATTTCTGAAACACTCCACACCCGAATTGTTGCCTGCATTTTGGAGTCCTGCTGTGATCTAGATTTGTTGCCAAAATGGAATGGATTCATTAGGAAATCGCCATGGGTCTGTTTTTTATTATGCCTGCCTTCCTTTTAGATAAATGTTAATCCTCCAATTGTATGAGTTTTAGTTGATTGATCAATTACATTTGCCCACGTTTGTATTTGCAGAGAATATAATCTTCTTTCAACTGTGAGAATCATACACCCTTTGTTTTTAAATTAGGTAGACACATGCAAAAGCAGGCTTCCGTCTATGTGTGAAAGAAAGGATTTTTAATTTTTATTTTTTTAAAAATAAGGCTTGTTTGCCCTTTGCAGTGCCCTTAAGGGCTAGAGAGATATAGAAACAGCTACGCTTCCTGGTTAATCAAGGATCCTCTAGATTAAGTGAAGCTGCAGTTGTACACAAAGTTATTTGGTTGAAAGTGTCACCGAACTAAGAGAGGATTACTTCTGAGTAGATGCACATAGGCATGTCTTATAAACAGATGCTATGAATTGAATTGTTTGTTATGTATTGATGAGTCAGAACTGACTTATAGTGACCCTTAGTAAGGTTATACTGGGCAAATGAGATACCTAGAGTGATCTTCCCAGTTTTACACACACACACACACACACACACACACACACACACACACACACACACACACACACACCAAACCTAAACTCATACCAAACCCAAACTACTTTTCAGTGCAGTTGTCTCTCACTCATCTTTTTTGCAGTGTTTTGTTGTTTGGGTGTATGAAACAGACCTCAGAAAATGCTTTTTCATGGGCGTTTATACATGACCCCTAAACTCCGGGGCAAATGGCTCCCAGCTCCGGAGATTAAAAATGTTTACCCACCAGCTCCAGAGTTAACAGGAAATTAAGTGCGGCCCCGCCCACTTTAGCGCGTCCCAGCGCAGCTTTCAGGTACCTGCTTTTTGGATGTGACAAATATTTGATCCGGTGTAAGGATAGTGAGTGCGGGGCTCTCCTGGCTTCTGTTTGTTCTTTTTTTGCACCCTGCCCCTTTAAGAGATCTGAATGCTGCTGGGAACAAAACGGAAGTAAACCGGCATTCTTTTCTTTCTATTTTCTCTCTCCCTCAGGCAGCCAGCAACCAGGAAGTGCGGAGGGGGGTGGGGACAGAGGAAGAGCGACGAACCCCTAAGATATCTGGTCTGAATTTAAGTGGCCAGCGGATCCATGTCACTAGTAGTGAAATATAATACCCTTAGACAGTTTGTCTTGGGTATTGAATGGCTTGAATGTTGACAACATTGATGTCAGCAGTCAAAGTGTTCTACAACAACAATGGTTCCCAAACTCGGGTAACCCAGGTGTTCTTATTTATTTTATTTATTTATTTTTACAACGTATATGCCACCCACTACCCAAAGGTCTGCAGCACCCTAAAACCCCAGCTGGCATAGCTAGCAGTGAAGACTTCTGGGAGCTGCAGTCAAAGTTCAAATGGGTGGCCCAAGGTTTGAAACCATTTTTTCTACAGAATATCCTCTACGGTGCTCACTCCCATTCACAAGCAGACACAATACACAGGGAAAAATAATCTCACATGACAAGTGACATGGGCCTTTTCACACAACCCCTAAGATCCGCTGGTCCCTTAAATTGGACCAGAGATCTTGGGGGTTCGTTTCTGTTCCTGCGTCCTCAACCCTCAGCACTTCCTGCTCCTGTCGGCGTGAGGGGAGGGAGGGAAAAAAGGACAAAAGAAGCCTTTACTAACCTGCCGGTGCCAGTTGAAGTTGCCATGAGCCCCGTTACTTCCTGGTTCCTTCTAAAGGGGCTCTTAAAGGGGCGGGAGGCAAAAAAACAACAGACAAGCAAGGAGAGCCCGGCACTCTTATCCGCATCAAATATTTTTCACCTCCAGAGAGAAGGTACAAGAAAAGTGTGCTGGGTCGTGCTAAAGTGTGTGTGGGGGTCGCACTTAATTGTCTTCAAACTCCGGAGCTGGTGGGGAAACATTTCTAAGCTCCGGAGCTGGGAGCCATTTGCAGTGCAGCTTAGGGGTCGTGTATAAACGCCCATAATCAGGAGGAGAAAGGTATATAGATAACCTGCTGTTTGGAACTGTTGCAAAGGTTATCTGGCTATACTCCACAACAGTGTGGTAGCCACCTCATTCAGCAAATATTGAGCACAAACAATTCTTAATTATTTGCTTGACTTTTATTACATTTCTGTTGCCTGGTATAAAAAGTAATGCTTGCAGAATATCTGTCCCATGAGCCAAAATTCCATGGCTGAATTTGGGTATGGTGAATTCAGGAGTCCCCTTTCTTGTTCCACCTTAGCCAACAACATGCCATGGGATGCCCATGCTATTATATCACAAACTTTTTCTTGAGAGATAGAAACATTTCGCTGCTTATCCAAACAGCTTCATCAGTCTGAATACAGTTAGTGTGAGTCTTCCATCTTAGTCCTCCTCGTACTAGCTCTATTCAGACCGATAAAGCAGTTTGGATGAGCAGCAAAATGTTTCTATCTCTCAAGAAAAAGAGGTCCAGTAGCTTCCAGATAAACTCACCTGCATGACTGAGAATCTTCAGAGATTCACAAAGTTCACAGGTGGAATAGGTACTGTTGGCTGAGGAGGAGTGTGGAGCTTGTTGCAGTTGAGTTCATGAAGGGGTTCTTGCTGAAGTGATGTGATAATTGTTTATCAAAATAAGTCTGGGATACCCATTTAATTGCTGAAATTCAATAGAAATTTACAATAGGAAGAGACCCATGGAGGATTGACCCACCAACACCCAGCGATTCAACAGGCATCTTCTAGTTGTAGTTACTTTTGGCTTTTGACCTTTGGTGTAGTGATTCATCTGCATTTCCTGAAGGAGTATGAGTGTGTGAATAGGATTAGGAATCACACAAGAAACTGTTCAGACTACCCTGGGTAAGCAACAATTGTCTCATAAAGTTGGGTCTAAGTATCCAAAGTTGGGATGGTCAATGGTGCTGGATTGTAGCTCCCATAAACCTAAATGATTATAAATGACAACAGCAATCTTAGAACTGAGGAGTTTGAAGGGACCCCATGATCATCAGGTCTAATCCCTGACATGGAGACATGGGGTTGGGAATGGGGGTCAAAAACTCAACTTCTGGTTCTGCAGACAGATACAGTAGGACCCCCATATCTACTGATTCATTATCCACTGATTCACTTATCCACAGTTGGCAGATGAAAAAATAAATAATGCAGCAGCCTCAAAGCAAGCTACTGTCACAAAGAGCAGCTGTAAAGCGAGCTACTGTTGCAAACCAGCAGCTGTAAAGTAAGTTACTATCACAATAAAGCAGTTTTGGGGACATTTTGGGATTCTCTCTTATCCACGGTTTTCATTATCCATAGGAAGGCTTGGAACCAATCCCCAGCGGATACTGGGGTCCTACTGTAATTCACTACTGAGCTATCTAGTCTAAATCTGAATTCACACCAAAGGAGCAAATCCATCATGTGTTTGAGTTGAGTAGCACATAAGCACACTGAACAGAAATGTTTTTGCATGTGAGTGTCAAGTTCCCAGAATGAGGCAGACAAAATGGTTGAGATGAGTCACATTGAAACTGACACAGAATTGCACAATGCTTTTCATTCAGCTCAAACCTGCATTTGTTGAATAATCAGGTGAGCTCATAGGGAAGGAAAACCTATGCCGTACTAAATCAGTAAGAGGTTGTGCAGGTGCAGGTTTTATAGAGACTTCTGTGGCATCAGTGAGACAGCTGGGGGTGGAAGCAAAGGCAAAGAGGGAGCAGACAAGGAGGAGGCGGCAACCTTTTTCATAACTGTACAGAGATCTGTCTTCCTTCACACCCCTACATCAAGCCATCTGCCAGGGAGAAAGGCTGTTTGAATCTACTCCCTTTTAGAAGTGCACATCTCCCAAGGTTCTGATAGCTATGCTGTATCTGCCTCAGCACATCTCCAGTCCCCAGATTTCAAGTTCCAGCCACTATGTCCCCTGCTTGCAATGGCATTTTAGTGGAACCAGTAGAAATGGGGTAAAATGGGACAGATTCCTGGAGGAGACGTCCATCACAGGTTACAAACCTGTGTAATCTCCAGGCTTAAAACTGGGGTGCTTCAAGAGCCAGATGCAGGGGAGTGGTATCAGGAGACAGATATCTCATCTTGTGCGCTGTCAGATGCATCTGGTGGGGCCACTGTGAAATACAGGAAGTTGGACTAGATGGGCCTTTGGCCTGATCCAGCATGGCTCTTCTTATGTTCTTATGCAAAGTGGAAAACAAGTGAAGAATCAACAGTAAAACATGTCACCTTTATTTGCCGTTTTGAAACCTTTTAGACTAACAGCTCATCTTCCCATAACTATTCGTTTGCCTGACCTAAAAGAATTTTGAAATGCAATAGAAATTTTTATGGATACTATTGATATTCCAGTTTGCATAACTGTGTTTGTTATATCTCGAAATAAGGTTCCTCCAGGGCCCCTTTGGGGCCCAATGATAATTTACTTACAGTAGCCCCCGGGTATGCATTTAGTGAACTCTTCTTTTGAGCATCTCATATAATTTGCTGGATATAGGTCAGTGGTTTAATTAACTGGCTATAGAGTCAAGAGATGGGGGTTCATTTCCCCACTGTGTCTCATTTACAGAAGCTGGACTCAATGATCCATAGGGTCAGTACTGCAGTTCTAAGATTATTATAAACTACAAGAATAAAATCCTTTCCTTTTGTCTGTGAACTAAGTCATCCATCTGTTGTCCACTGGGATTCTGTCAACTCATTCTCCTGTTTTATCGCACAGCAGTTCCAAGCAATATTTCAGACAAACTGGCTGTGGCAATGATCTGCTATGATGCAAACAAATTTTACAAATTATATACAATGAAAAATATTGTTGCTCTAATAATTAGATTTATAGCAAAACAGAACAAAAAAACAGCACCATGTTCTATTTTGAACTGGTGTGGGAACAGCTGTAGATGACTGACTCACTATAAAACCCTTAACTCTACAGGAGGTCAAATGAACTTCTTAGCTCCCAGGTTTTATTATTCAGTCTGGGAGCTAAGCAAAATAATAAAGGACTTACAGTTTTTGCAAATAACTACACATTACATTGAGAAATGCCACAATTGCAGATAAGCCCATTCTAAATTTTCAAAGGGCTAGGTAGTGGGTAGAAATTGGCACAATTTTAAAAAATTGCTAATTTTTCTATTTGTTTTCTAATTAATTGATACTCCCAGAGAGCTTCAAATGCAGCATGAAACTCAGCAGCACAGGGACTGCAGTGGACTGTCTCCCACCCCCACCCCCAGGCCAGCCAGGGCACTACTGGGCTCCATGTGCGACCTGGGTCCTAGTGCTCCAATCCAGGCAAGAACCTGACTGGCAGCCACTCCAATGAGGAAGTGGGATGGGAAGTCTCCCTGTGCATCTGATGACTGGTCTGGTGCCTGTGGAGGCAAGGAAGGGCTCTTTCCTGGACTGGAGAGCTGCTGCAGAAGGAGGACTCCTACCGAGCCTGGCCAGTGGCCCAGCTGGCCTGGGGGTGGGATGGGCCACTGTGGCACCTAGAGTACTGCACTGCATGCTTTGTACGATGCTCTATGAAACACACAACACCTATCTCTAATCCTGGAATAATTTGGTTTAGAAAACTGGCTGTGCTTAAAATAAGGATGGGATAACTGGGATCCTTCGTGTGAAGCTCCTTGTAGAATTGAACAAGCTAGAAATTCCTTCCAGAACATGAGGAAAGTCTTGACAAACCCGGACTTATCTATCAGACTTTGTACTTGAATACTTAGATCCTATGTATCTAAGTATTACTTCTCTATGGTGTTGAAACTTGGACTTTTACAGATACATATGCAGGAAGCTGGAAGCATTCAAAATGTGGGTGTACAGATGAATTCTGAAGATACTTTGGACAGCCAGAGTCACTAATACAGTATGTCTGTGTTACAGGGCATGAATAAAAAGTTAGAAATACTCAATACTGTAAAGAGAAGAAATTGCAGTATTTTGGACACATAATGTGCAATAAGAAATATGATCTGCTGCAAGTAATCCTTCAAGGAAAAATAGACAGGAAGCATGGTCTGGGTCATAGAAGGACATTCTGGTTTTAAAACTTAAGCCAACGGTCCGTATTGAGCACAGCTGCTCTGTTTAGAATAGATAGAATCCAGTTTAGGCTACTGATCACCAACATTCTGCGAGGATATGGCACTTGAAGAAGAAGAAGAAAACTCTGCCAAATTTGATTTCTGCCATTTTAGAATTTCAAGTTCTTTTCATTACATATAGGAATAAATGAGTGGATTTTGGTTAATTCATAAAACATCCAACAGAACTCAGTGCTTCCCTGAGCAGCTCAATTCAGTATGTGCAGCTTTACCAATATGGAGAATAGTTGAATACAATGTTCAACTATTTAAGTGTGAAGTAAGAAAACAAAAGTTATGACCCTAATTCAGGTCTACCATGAATAAGCACCAGGGATTAATGCAGACATTTAAGACTTCAACACTCTGTTTGGCATATTTATAAGTCTGAGTTCGGGCCACTTCCCATTGTTTCTAAAAGCTTAAGTTCTTCCCATTCTGAATTTTTTAATGACTTTTGGTTAATTTATTAAAAAAGAACCATGAAGCAGATTTCTCACCTGTCTTTTGTTGAAACTGCATGAAAGTCAGATCCTGGATGTTGCTTCCTGTGTTCACTGTTGCTCCTTGAATTCTACAATGGCATGCATGCTGTGTTTGACTGCATATTTTGCTTGCGTGGTCAAACTGGTCATTGTCCCATTTTTATTCATTCAAATAGGCAGGGGATATAGCATTAGGAAAAAATTAAAATCTTTTAACCCAGTGTTGTAGCAGGCAATCAGAATACTTTGATACATGTGTCCAGAGGGGGATTCATGTCCATCAGTCTGTTCAGGAAACCAGCCAGTGGTCTTGTGGCATGAACCTTAACCTAACAACATTTGTTTGGCATATACCTCATAGGCTGATACTTCACATCCATCTCATCGCTGTTCGCGGGACCGCTGGGGACTGATACAAAGTAATCTAACCACACATCCATTGTGGGACAAGGGGAGTTCATCCCAACCATGCCCCCCTGAATTGCGATTTAAGCGGGATGAGAGAGTCCCCTCCCTGGCCTCGAGAATCTGCTCATCATGCTTCTTGTTCCAATACGAGTTGCCATGAGGTAAGGCTCATCACGCAACGTGCCATTCTCCATCTAGTGGCTGGAGTGCGAAGTGCCATTCGCCAGTACATTTCCTATGGAGTCAGCAACGCAGTGCAGAGAGATTAAAAGACAAAATGCCTCAAACTTAGCTCCGTAACACATTGAAGGCAAGGCTTTGGAGAATCGAAACATTGAAAAATGGAAAGTTGGAGCCAAAAAAAAAAAAAAAACGGAGAACAAAGGCATGGAATTTCACATCTCATCATGGAACGAGGATGTGTAGTAACAGTCATGCCGGTATCATCCATCACAGGGACAGAACCGCAAGAAGACCACGTAACCTCGACTGACATCAACATGCAACAAGAGTGGATGTGAAGTAACCACCATACTCAACATGAATAGTTGAATCAGTAGTGCTCCTTCTATGCCACTGAAGGACTGTGTTGCAATCTACAACATCTCATGCCAAATAGAATAAAGCGGTGCTTAAAATTTGACACCAAGTGATTCTTCATTGTCTTCATATAATTTTATGAATTTAAAACTGGGTCACTTCCAGCTCTGCAGTTCTAAAAGGATGAGGATGATAAATAAACTGTTGCTGCATATTGTGAAAGGGATGTCAATTAAAGGCATCTTTGAATGACAAGGGTTTATCAACATGGTCTCAACCAAAAGGTTCACTTTATTAAAAGTTCTGACTTCTGAGTTCATGACAGCATTTCATGAGGTAGGAGAGGATGTTTACAAATAGCAGTGTGATGGAGCATAGCAATTAGCTGCTTGACAAAGGCCCCTGAGTCATCAGAGGAGAGGAAGGAAGGGGGGGTAGCGATATTGAGTTGCTGCCAGGGGAGATTTCCAGCTGTGTTTGGGAAACCCTGGCTGTGAGCAGGAATCAAATAAAGGGAGGCAGTCTCTTCTTTTCATCTCAAGTTGAATGTGTAAGTTTATTTAGAGGCAATGAACATCACTAAATGACAGTGGCAACCTTACACAGTTTGGTACAAATGAATTTTTCATTTGGTTACAGTACAGACTGCTGGAGAGGGGAAAGTGTAAGTGGATAACCATTGCGCCAAGTCAATGATCAACAAACTCTAGTGTTCTGCTTTTATTAATGGTTAGATATCAGCTGCCTAAATCACAACAGATTATCTGGGTGCCTTTTACCCTCCCCTCCTGGTCTCTTTAAGTGCTTGTATGGTTGTAGTCACAGTGCTCTATCTGCCTTTCCCCTTGGTCTGAATAGGGGAGAAACATTCCAGTTTCTCATAGAAATCAAAGGTGAACAGCCACTTGTGACAGGCGGTTCCTACATGAATTTGGCAATTGTGTATGCATATGATGAGGAGAGCAAATAAAGTAACGGCACTAGAATCTCAAAAGAGATAGCCACTCAAGCGGTAGATCAAATGCTTGCAAATTAAATGAAATTGATCAGTTTCAGACATATGGGATTTTTTTAACCCTCTCCAGTCATGCTTTGGGAGTACAATACATTCAGTTCAGTGGGGCCCACTTCTCAGCAAATACTAAACAGAACTGGTTTTCATATGTGATGGAGAATAGCCAAAAGAAAAGAAAAGGTGAAGATGATGTATTCCTAACTGCATTTTGATCAACAAATAAGACATGTACCTCTTGTATTCTGTTTATTTTTTTTAAATTCCCCAGAACCTTCAGATTCTATGACCTAAAGATCCAAATGGAAAAAGTGCAGATGAGGGCAACCAGAATGATTAGGGGACTGGAACACTTTCCTTACCATCTGAGGCTGCAACAGCTGGGCCTCTTCACTCTTGAACGAAGGCGCCTAAGAAGTGACTTGAATGAAGTTTATAAAATCGTACACAGTGTGAACAAATTAGATAAGGAAAACTGTTTTCCCTATCACACAACACTAGAACTGGGGGCACTCCATGAAACTTTTGGGTGCTAGATCTCAAACAAATAAAATAAAGTGATTTTTCACCCAGAGGATCACTGGTCTCTGGAACTCCCTGCCAGAAGAATTGGTGACACCTGTCATCCTTGACAGCTTTAAGAAAAGATTAGACACATTCATGGAGAACAAGGGTATCAGTGGCTATCATTATGGATGCCTAAGGACAACCTCAGGGTTGGAGAGATAGGCAGGATATCTCTCAATACGATTTGCAGGGAATTGTAAGCAGGTGAAGACATCTGCTTGGGAATACCCTGAAGCAAATGGTGAGCCACTGTGTGAGACAGAATGCTGGATTGGATGGGCTGTGACCTGTTCCAGCAAGGCTCTTCTTATGTTCTTATAACCTAATGATCCACTCTAAAGATACTGTACAAGTAGCCATAAAATTCTACTGAGCTATTTGTCAGGTGATGAGCATTAAAATACAAATCCATGCCATAGAAGTCCATGCAGTTGCAAGATTTTGCATTATGAAGCCTTAAAAGCTTTGCCATTTGACCTGCTTTGTTTAATGGGTTTCCTTTCTAATTACAGATGCAAAGCTAAAATCAGGATTTGAAGGGAAGTTTTGGTTACTGGCCATATTGTTTCATTGAATTTTTATTTATATTTTGCAGCTGAAAACAGCAAAACTGTTTTTGCTTTCTCCTTTAATTTAAACTACATAGCAATATATTTTATTTCTTATTACAATGACTTATTAAAAACACAATTACATTTTTCATTTACCCTCCAATTTGTCCTCACTTTTGAAAGTCTTATCCCGACAATGAATCAACTAATGATTATGTGCCATCAAATCACTTCTGATTTATAGCTATTCTAACAGCGTTTTAAAGGTATGTGATATATTTAAGTAGTGGTTTAGCACTTCCCTCCCCATTTCAGTTTCCATGACCAAGTGGGAGATTTCAACCCATGACACTGGAGTCCTTGTCTGCCACACTTTCTGCAGTACACCACATTGACTTTCATGGGGGAGCTATAGTCATTTAAACCTGTGCTGAGATAGAAAAGGAGAATAGCCTCCATCACATTACATAGATGGTGGTCCCATCGTGTTATAGAGCCCATTGGTTTATAAACAGCACTAGAGCCCCATTTAGTAGTGGTGGTGTGGATGAATTAGGGGTTGAGAAAGTAAGTGTACTATTCTAGTCATCCTTGGAGGAGGATGAGTGTGCAGCCTCCACAGCTCCTGCAATGGCAGCATAGTTAAAGAGAGGGAATTGTTGTACTTAACAATCATATTTTGCCTACTTGAAATGCCATTTGGGATGCAGGGTTGCTAAGCTATTTTGTACAACACTGATTTTACAGGAAGTACTTTTTTGTGTGTGCTGAAAGTCCCTGCCTTTCACTTAAAGACCAGGTAGGTTTTGAGGAGTGCTTACATGCATGCTACTAACAGAAAAAAAGCTACTACTATACACTATAGCACAAGCTGATTTAGTACTTCACACTGTGATCTCAGCAATACCTGTTAAGTTAAACAGGGTCAGCCCTGGTCACCTCTTGAGGGAAAGATGGCCAAAGGTCATTGATTATAAACAAGGTGTGGAGACGGTACAGCAACAATCTGCTTTGAATGTGCACTGGCTGAGGGGGCCATTTTGGAGCAAGGAAAAGTTGCACTAACCCTCGTGTCTTTTGAAGTCATTAGTGGCTTTGGCCACTCATGTCAGGCAATTTTGTGGCAAAATAGATGTTGACATAACAACACCATGCTGATAAATTTCTAGCTCCTGGTGGAGCTCTTGGAAAATCAAAACCTGTGCTTATCTGCTGACGTTGAGAGGTGAAGGAGATTTAAACTAATTCTTCAGTGGAGCACATAGTTAAACAAGGTATAAATGATGGTTTTAAAGGGGATTAGATAAATGCATAGAAGACCAGGCTATCAAAGAATACAAGTCACTAGGACTAGGTATTACTTCCAAGGCAGCAAACCAACACCACTGTGTGTAGAATTGTTTGCTGATAGTGAGATCTCTTTATGGGAATATGATAGAGAGGTGTTGGTGCTGGCTTTTTTCTGTTTGTTTGTTTGTTTTGCCATTCTTTGCACATATCGGAGATGCAATTTGATGTACCTTTTCATTTTGAGCATAAAGCTAACAGTATTTAGAGAGTCTCAGCTATGTTTTCTATGTTCAAGTTCAAATGCAGTGGTACAGTTTTCCTGGAAAATGAAACTAAACTTTGCAGGTGGGTAACTCAAGACCTGAAGTTGAGCTTCCCTTTAGCTCTGTGTTTCGATCATCTACTGACCATCGAATGGTGGCTTAAAATGATTTGAGAACTAGGCAAGGAAAATGCAGCTTACGGCATATTTCAGTCTATGATGTGAAACAAATTGCCTGCCGATTCCTTCCTCAAGGCTGAAAACCATAAATGCATGCCTAAAGCTAAGTACCCCCAAACAGTATCAAAAAATAACAACAATCTTTATTTATGGTCACGGACCCAACCAATTAAAACAGAAAAAACATATGCGTAGTTTTTAAAAAGATAAAAGGATAAAACCATTACAAAATTTCAAGATAGTTAAAAACAGTTTAGGTAGTAAAAATGAATTGTTCAAACACTGTTTGGGAGGAAAATATGATTATATTAGGAGCCAACAGAAGCTGAAATTGTGTTCCTTATTCTTTGGGCAGAGAATAGAAACTTAGCCATGGATTCAGTGGTCCACTTGTTGAAATTCCAACCTGGGAAAGTACTCATTATAGGACTGAGTAATTTAATACGCTCATTTCTATAAAAATTTCATAGAAAGAGTACATGAGTCAATGCTTCAATTTCTTTGTTATTAAAAGGGCACAATCAGTTTTCATAAGGGACACCAGAGTAGTGCCTGTCTAAAATTGTAGATGGAAGGCAGTTAAATTGAGCTGCTTGAGAGACTGAAATTAGAGATGGCCATGAAATGAACTTTTAGTTTTAGTTCATTTTGTGATTCTTTATTCATTTTGTTACATAACAAAATGAATAACGAGACCCAGAGTGGATTTAGAATGAAATGAACCAAACTGAAAAAAATTAGTTCGGTTTGGATCGGTTCATTAATGGCGGTGCCGGAGATGTCTCCTACCTGGTGCTGGTCCTTCCTGGTTGGAGGTCCGGTCTTCCTGACTGCAGGCAAGGGCGGCCAGAAAAAAAAGCTGACCAGTGGGCCATGTTGCTGTTGTTGTTCAGTCGTTCAGTCGTGTCCGACTCTTTGTGAACCCATGGACCAGAGCTCGCCAGGCCTTCCTATCTTCTACTGCCTCCCGGAGTTTTGTCAAATCCATATTGGTTGCATCGATGACACCGTCCAACCATCTCATTCTCTGTTGTCCTCTTTTCATTTTGCCTTTGATTTTTCCCAGCATCAGAGACTTTTCCAAGGAGTCCTCTCTTCTCATGAGGTGGCCAAAGTACTGGAGCCTCAGCTTCAAAATCTGTCCTTCCAGTGAACATTCGGGGTTGATTTCTTTCAGAATGGATAGGTTTGATCTCTTTGCAGTCCAGGGGACTCTCAAGACTCTCCTCCAGCACCAGAGCTCAAAAGCATCAATTCTGCAGCGATCAGCCTTCTTTATAGTCCAGCTCTCACTTCCATACATCACTACTGGAAAAACCATAGCTTTGACTATCCTGACCTTAGTTGGCAAAGTGATGTCTCTGCTCTTTAGGATGCTATCTAGGTTTGCCATTGCTTTCCTCCCAAGAAGCAGGCGTCTTTTTATTTTGTTGCTGCAGTCGCCATCTGCAGTGATCAAGGAGCCCAAGAAAATAAACTCTGTCATTGCCTCCATTTCTTCCCCTTCTATTTGCCAGGAGGTGATGGGACCAGTGGCCATGATCTTAGTTTTTTTAGTTTTTTAGTGGGCCATGTGGTCAGCAGTAAAAAAAAATACAATATTTTTTAAAATAAAAAAATAAAAAAGAGTGCCAACCTGGCCCAGGGGTGGCTGGGTAGGTGCCCTAAAATAACGAAAAAAAATATAAAAAAATAAAACCAGCACCAACCCGGCCCCAGGGGCCACATGGTCAGGGCTTTAAAAAAAAGAGGTGCTGGCCCCAAGCCAGTGCTTTTCAGCTGAGAGATGCGGGCCCCAAGCCAGTGCCTCAAAAAGCCCCTACCACAGGGGCCAGGATCCCCTGCTGCCGCCGCCGCCACCACCACCACTGCCCGGTAAGGATGATGTGTTGTTGCCTGAAGATGATGATGATGATGATGTTGGTGATGAGGATGAGGATGCTGCAAGTCCAGTTTGTGCAGTTTTCCAAGGACTCCTCTCTCCTCATGAGGTGGCCAAAGTACTGGAGCCTCAGCTTCAAAATCGGTCCTTCCAGTGAACATTTGGGGTTGATTTCTTTCAGAATGGATAGGTTTGATCTCTTTGCAGTCCAGGGGACTCTCAAGACTCTCCTCCAGCACCACAGCTCAAAAGCATCAATTCTGCAGCGATCAGACTTCTTTATATCCAGAGAAGCTTAAAGGGTTATTTGGCAAACACCACATTCCTGTTTATTTCAAACCCACAAACTAACTAAGGCAAATCCTTTCTTCAGACTGGTGAAACTGTTTGGATCAGCAGCGAAACATTTCAATTAAAGATGGGCATGAACTGAAAAAATGGTGATTCATTTTGGTTCAGTTCATTTCATTTTTAATGATTTTTTTTTTTAAAAAAATTTCATTGGTTAGTCGATTCATTATTCGTTTTTCCAGCTTTTTGTTATTTAATCCATTTGACAGCACACGGGTGGGAAAAAACATAAAAAACAAACCACATTGAGTGCATGGAAGTGTTTGTACTTTATGACCTGCAGCAATGCTTCTGAGGCACTGAGGTGAGATCTAAGAACTAGCTCTTCCCAACTACCGAACAGTTAACAGAACCAGAACCAACTGTTCCCATGTTTGTTCTCTGTGTGTGAGTAAATGGAATCAACCCTTACTCCCTTATTCATCTAGTTTTTCACCCAGCCTGTCTAACAATTAAAACAGAAAACTAAAATAAGTGGCTGAAAGTATTACATTCTCCCCATAGTCTAGCTGTCTATTTTGATCACCTTTATTATTATTATTATTATTATTTTCCAACTCCAAAATTACTGATTTAAAGAACTTCTGGGTCTTTTGGGACAAAGCTCTTTGGCAGTCACATTGTGCTCATAACAACCCTTTGTGACAACCAGTGAGTTCTCCCACCTCAAACCCTTTTGCTTTGTCTGGCATCTCCTCCCACTGTATTTTCTCTGTGACATTCTGACTGTTTAAAAAAACAAACAAACAAAAAACAGGACCCCAGAACTTTCATACACAGGATTGGCACTGTAATCATCTGTCTGTGTGCTTCCTTTCTATGCCATAGCTGCATTTCCAGGCTGTCTTCTGGGGTGCCGCTATGGAGCGAACAGCTCAGAACCTGTGGGAAGACAAAAATGACACTTAAATTGTATTTGCACTTTGATTGCAAAGACATTTAGTGCCGTGGAACATAGCTGGAATGCAGTTTAACTTAGCATTGTTGAGGAGGCTGCTTCTGCTTCTGGTGCTGCCTCAGGAACACTGAACAAAAAACAGTAATGTTAAGTATTCAACCTAGGAAATTATTCAATGAAGGGACTGAGGTTCTGCTCAGAGGAATCTATGAAATTTTTCGCTTTCTGTCCTCATGGATGTTTCTGGCTTCTTATGTTCTGGAATCATTGGTCTCCAAAAGAAGATATGTGACTTGACAATTTGGGTCAGAATTGTATTGATTTAATGGCTTTAAAAAAATACCTATAGAGTTGCATGTGTTTTTGTAAGGGATACTCATGTATCCCTTACAAAAACAGTACATATAACAGAAGAGGCTGAAGTCACCAAGACATCTCTCTCGTAGAGTGATGGGGTAAATCAGAGAGAAAGGAAACTATCTACTCATGGCAACAAGGCTTCGTAAAGTCCAAGATTGTTTACACTCCGGAGCCGCAGCTGTAGACCGTAGACCGTTCGCCATAACGGCTGCTGGACTTCCCCCAGCAGGGAGTTTAGGCTATATCTGGAACTGCGAAGTCTGCTGCTGCATTCTTCGCAGCCCCCAGATGCTGGCTCTCTTCGTCCCCCCTCCAAGGGGACTTAGGGCCTTTTCACATGACCCCTAAGATCCGCTGGCCACTTAAATTTGGACCAGAGATCTTACGGGTTTGTCGCTGTTCCTGCGTTCCCACCCCCTCCGCACTCCTGGCTGCTGGCTTTGTGAGGGGAGGGAGCAAAAAAGGAAGAAAAGAATGCCGCTCACCTCCGTTCTGCCATCTCACTTTGCTCCCGGCACTGCATTCAGATCTCTTAAAGGGGCGGGGGGCAAAAAAAAAAAACAAACAGAAGCAAGGAGAGCCCGGCAGTCACTACTGTTATATCCGCATCAGGAATTTTCACCCTCCGAGAGCAGGTACATGAAAAGTGCACTGGGACGCACTTAGGTGGCCATGGTCGCACTTAATTATCTGTAAACTCCGGAGCTGGTGGGGAAATAATTTTAAGCTCCGGAGCTGGGAGCCATTTGCCGCTGAGTTTAGGGGTCGTGTGAAAAGGCCCTTACCCTGCTTATCTGGGGAAATTCAGCTTGATAAGCTGGAGGGCTTATCAAGGTGTCTCACTGCGGCAAACCTATAGAGTTGCATGTGTTTTATTATCCACTCATGTTTCCCTTGCAAAAACAGTACATATAACAGAAGAGGCTGAAATCATGGCTCGTACATTCCATGCACAGTTGCCTTCATTGCCTTCAACATGCAGTTAGCTTATGTGGAGACCAAGGGCCAATTGGTTCCTTTTCAGAGAGTTTCTTGGGATCTGCCTTCTAGGAGGGCCAAAGGCAGGAGCCATAGTTGAGCTCATGCCAAACATTAAGAAAACTAATTTTGCCTTTCGGAATTTGGATGGAAGTTGTGATGGGATTCTATCCTATAACGCTGCCATCTGGAAGGAGATGTGTTTCTCTGGAGAAATGCAGGATGGACAGATTAACACCCCAAATGATGTACCCCTCCACTCCAATAAGACCTGATAATTTTTCTGAATCCTTATACATTGGAACATATTTTGGGTGAAATACAGAGAAAATATGTGGAGTTTCTGCCATACTTTTAGGTATTCCAGAGGCATCTGACATCTATCTGTTAGCAACAGGATGCTGGACTTAATAGACCTTTGATTGTGGTTCAAAAAAATTCCTGTGTCAGGAATTTCCCCATAGCCTCCAGTGTTCTATCCTGAACAAGCCTAGTTTCCTGCAGATGCAGAAGCTGAACAGAGCTGAGGAAGACTGAAAGAAGAAAATCAGTGATTTCAAGGTAGGTCTAGGAGAGATTTCTAGGTAACCATTGCTTCCAATCAGAACTGGCGAAGATGGAGTCATGGTTTGACTCAATGCAAGATGCCCTGAGCACATCTGATCTGGCCTGATTTTGGAAGCTAAGCAGGGTCGAGCCTGGCTAGTACTTGGATGGGAGACCACCAGGAAATACCAGGTGCTGTAGGTACCTGGAGTAGGAACTGGCAATCCACTCCAGTATTCCTGCTAAGAAAACTCCATGGACATGGGGTCATGAAGAGTCGGTCACAACTGTAACTAGAGATGGGTACAAAGTGCCAAAATGGCTTTTGTTTCATTTTTTTGCTTCTCCCCTGCCCATTTCATTTCATTTCTTATGAAACAAATTTTTTTAAAAAAATATTGTTTGAGATTTCTTTTCTTTTCCTTTCTTTTCTTTTCTTTTTACAAAAGCCAACCAGCCCAGCATGGCAGGCTTGTTGGTGTGTTTGTTTGTTTGTTTGTTTGTTTTACAAGGGCCCAGCAGGGAGCCCACACTACAGCTGATCAGGGCTTTTTTTTTTAAAAAAAGGACCAATCAGCTGCAGCTCAGCCCCCCCCTGCTCAACTTCTTCTTCTTCTTCTTCTTCTTCTTCTTCTTCTTCTTCTTCTTCTTCTTCTTCTTCTTCTTCTTCTTCTTCTTCTTCTTGCCAGTGCTGCCAAAGGGCCTCTGGGAGGGAGATCCCAAGGCCACAGGGAGCCTGGTGCAGAGGCAGAAAAAAGTTTAAGCCTCCCGCCTTTACCCCACACAGGGAAAAGGCAAGAGTTTTAAAACTTTTTTTTTGCCTCTCCTGCCCACACACCAACTGATCGGTGCTGGGGGAGGCCAAAACCCTGTGGTTTCCCGTGCCCCATTGGGCACATTGGGGGGGGGGGACTGTGGGTTTCCCCCCATAGGAATGCATTACCAATGCATTCCTATGGGGAAACAAAATGTAACTGAATGAAACAGAAATTTCTGTTTCGTTTCATTTTGTTTCTCTTCCAGAGTGGGGTTTGTTATTCATTTTGTTAGGAAATGAAACAAATAATGAATAATGAAATGAACTTTAAATATTCATTTCATGCCCATCTCTAACTGTAACAACACAACAACAGCAAAGGCAATAAAACAAGAGCTTCTGTTGTGTTTCTACATAAAAATGAGGTGTTCCTTTTCTCTTTCTGTGACACTTTCAGGACCACATATCCCATGATGCTCAAAAATGCATTGCTTATTCCTTATCATTATGGGAGTAAGTTCATAAATAAATTCATAAATCCATTGCTTACTTCTTATCATTGATCTTACAATAAATCTAAGGTTTAAAAAATTCCCTTGTTCTTATGTACCATAACATAACATAACAGAAGAAAACATGAAAGGGCCTTCTCTGTTGCTTCTTCCATATTTTGGAACTCCCTCCCGCTGGAGGCCAGGACTGCCCCATCTCTGCTGTCTTTCCAGAAGTAGGAAAAAAAAAACCTTCCTCTTCAGGCAATCTTTTCCCTGAATGATGGATTACCTATGATGTGACTTTTAGATAGATTACCATGCATAAACTCCAGTGCTTTCTATGATAATTTCCATCCCTAGTAATGGATCCCCCCCTTTTGCATGTTCTTTGTAGCTTTAATGTTACCTTTTAATGTTCTAAGATGCCTTTTCTAATTCCCTGTACCTAACTTGACTATGTCTAAAATGTTCTGGGCTGTATATTCTCCCTTATTATTGTAAGCCGCCTTGGTTCCCTTTCCAAGGTGAGAGGTGAGGTAAAATTATTCTAAATAAAATAAAATAAAATAAAATAAAATAAATAAATAATACCACCAAGTTGCTTCCCATTTGTGGTGCTCCTGTGAATGAGTGACCTCTGGAATGTCCTGCCCACAACAGCCTTGCTCAACTCCTGCAGACTCAAGTATGTGACTTCCTTTAGGGCAGGGCTATTCAACTTTGAACAGGCCAAGATCTACTTTTTCCTGCCCAAAGTGCCTGAGGGCTACTACAATAAAACCTCTTCTTACAAATTTTATCTGTTCTGAGCAAATGCTCATAAGTAAAAACTTTTGTAAGTAGAGCAGTGGTTTCCCATTGGAATGCTGTGAAAACCAATTAATCAATTCTGGGGGAAACAGATTTCAATGCACCATGTCCCTTGAACTGCCCCACTCAGCTAAGACAGTGGGCTGGCAGACCCAAAACTTTGCTGGGGCAGTGGTGGTCCTTGGGATGGGGGAGGGAGTGCATCAAATTTCCCTAACTCTTCCCTGAGATTGGAGTGACAAGGTCCAATTTTGCAGGGGTGGGGGAACCACTGTTCTCATATTCCTGCTATGTATCATCTTCATCTTACCACTATGGTATCTGTGCTCTGTTTATATTAAAAAGGGGGTACTATGGGGGAAGGAGGCATGTTTTAAATTAAGTAGAAGAAAGTACGCTTCTGAATTATCCAATGTCAAATCTGCCCATTAGGGACCACATTAATGAAGGAACCATAGAAATCTCTCTCTGTTGTGTACAATTATTTGTTTTAGTTGTAAATTAGCCCTACCCATTCAGTGCAACCAACAGTTTCACTTTTAACGTCAATGCCAATGTCTGGCATTTAATGAATTAATTTTCAAGACTTACGTTCCAGGCTCTGATCTATGGAGCTTGCACACTGAATTATAATCACACATCTGATGTTTCTGGGTAAATGCAAAATACTTGCGAGGAGGGGTGTGGTTCCTTAGAAATAACACATCAGTTTCTATAAGTGCTGTAATCTAGTGAGTAAATATTGCTGCCTTTGTATTCTAATCCCCAAACTGGCATATCTCTCCTTTTCCTGGTTCTTTACCTTTGTGTTGATTTATATTTAATAGGCTGCCATTAAGCCTCCATGTGAGTTTTTCCCCCTCCTCTAAGTGCACTATTTATTTGGTTAGGCTGGGTTTCCTCCTTTCTTTAAAGTCATATCTGCATTGTGTTGCATTCAAATACAGTCACATACACCTGCTAATGGCAAACACAGTCTTGAGATAGCTGCATCTCTTTCCCCTTAATTCCTTTGGTGCTGCAGTGAGGAGATATGTGCACATGTTTCCTTGCCCTGGCAACTGCAGCAGCTGATCCTCATACCGATGAGGCTTATTCATTATATCCCTCCTGCGCACACTGCCAGATGCAGCTCAAGTCGCCACCTGACCACTGATACATTGGTTATCCAAGTGGAACTGAATATTCGCTTAACCAAATGGGTGCAAAGCAGAAACATGTTTGCAGGCAAATATGTAAAATAGCAGCAGCAGCAGCAGCAGCAGCAGCAGCAGCAGCAGCAACAACAACAACAACAACAACAACCACCACCACCACCACCACCACCTCCATCACCACCAAATCCAATTGAGGGGTACTTGTGAATTTCTGTGATAACTTCTGGGGAGCAGCAGAGCTCAACAGCACTGGGGAGACAGAGCTACAGCTTCACAGATCTTTCAAATTAGAAGCAGCATCCCTGTGTCACAGTCAGAGGTGGGGAAAGGGAAGGAAAACTCGCGAAGGTCCTGAGTTGGTGGCAGTGAAGATCCTGAGAGTGCTTCTCGGCGTTCTCGCCTCCCTTGCCTTACCTGCTGCAAAGCTGCTGATCAAATCATCCAAGACTGTACTGTGGCTGCAGTACCACTAATTTGAGGGAAGAGGAATTGGGATGGGGGTGGGGAGAGAAAGAATTTTAAGAAGGAATCAAAGAAGACTATGCATGTGGCTCCCCCCCAGTCATTCTCATTTCTTAGTCCCCCATTGTTTATCACTGGGGCTTCTTATCAGTGTGTGGGGGGGAGAGATTATGATTGGCATGAAGCCTTTTGGTCCTCCCTGCATCTTTCACTCTAACCATTGTACATAAATGGTGAGGAGGTGGAGAGGGTTGGTAGCTTTAAATATCTGGGCACTTGCATCTCAGAGGACCTCTCATGGACTACAAACACTAACATGGTTGTGAAGAAGGCACAGAAGAGGCTGTATTTCCTGAGAATGCTCAGGAAGATGAATTTATCCCAGCATCTACTTCTGTCCTACTATCACAGCACCATTGAGAGTGTCCTAACTCATGGCATGCTTTCATGGTATGGGAGCAGCTCTGTAGCAGGGGAAAAAGCTCTACAGAGAATAATTAAAATTGCCCAGAATGTTACCGGGTTCCAACTACCAACCCTGGATGACATCTTCACATCTCGCTGTTTGAGGAAGTCACACAACATTCTGAGAGACTCTACTCATCCTGCTCATAATATCTTCAAACTGTTGTGTTCCAGCAGAAGATAGAGAACAATTAAAACTTGGACCACACATCTTCTGAACAGTTTTTATCCCAGAGCTATAATTGCACTTAATAATGAACTTAAAGACAACCAGCAGTGAGCACTTGGATAGTATTACCTAGCCTGTTGTGTAGTGTGAGATGTTCAGGGATTTTTTATGTGTGTGTGTTGATTTTTAATTTTAGTGTTCGTGGATGTGTGTGTGTGTGTGTGTGTGTGTGTGTGTGTGTGTGTGTGTGTGTGTGTTGAATCTGGTCTCTGGGTGTCTGAAATTTCATTATATGTGTATACTGTGTATATACACACAATGACAATAAATTAAATTATTAATTATTACTATGACTTGACCCTGCTGACTGCATCTTCCCCAATCATAGCAATGTTTTCTCCAAAAAGGAGAACCAGAAATGTGCAAACACTGTCAGAGGCTCAGAGAAGATTTGGGTTAGTGTGTCACCAAAAGTGCACAGGGCTGGCTGGGCATGAATCTGTGCGTACCTCAATTCATGCATGGATGAGAATGCAGGGAGCAGGTGAACATCCCTAGTGCCGTCTTTCACATGTGACTAATGGACCAGGAAATGCTGCTTTGTTTTGTTTTGTTTTAGTTATGGCATGATGTACACACATCACACCATATATATGTTGCACCAGCAAAAATGAGAAGAGAACATTAACTCGCTGGCAAAGTACAGGGCATGAAGACAAGTTTATTGTACCATAAATATGAAGTAAAAAGAAGCTGGATTTGGTATATAAAAGCCCTGGGATGTGGAATTAAAGCTTATTGGTAGATGATGTTCAACAGTCACCCTCTTTCATTGTCACCCAGAGAAACCTCTCTCTCTCTCTCTCTCTCTCTCTCTCTCTCTCTCTGTGTGTGTGTGTGTGTGTGTGTGTGTGTTTATATACATTTATAGCCCAGTTTCTCTGTAACACAGAGGTAGTCAACAACATCCCAAACTCTTGAATGCAGAGCAAAGTATTCTTAACTGGCTATCCCATACCAATCACTAAAGATGTCCAGCAATGATGAAGAAGCCAAATTCATCACCTCATCTTTCCCCATGAGAAAGGTGGTTTGACTTTCAAACTTCTCCTTAAGAGAGGTTTGCTCTTCCTCGTTCTTGTGAGTTTGCAAGGAGGAGACATTTGAGGAACTACATTCCTCGTGTTTACCTTCTTGTTTTTTTGTTCTGTGCATCACGAGGCAGGGAGAGGGATATTTATGTTCATATTTCTAAAACGAGTTTTGCCACTGTTATATGTGCCATGACAGAAAGCCTTACATTGCAAGAGATCGCTTGTCAGAAATGAAGCATTTTGACAGTCTGTGTGGGGGAGAATTTCATGCTGACATTGCAGGTGTTGTTGAATCTTTTCTTCTGTGGGTGAAGTGCAAACTCTGCTCTCAGTAGTTAGTCTCTTCCCTGTCTTTGGTAGCCTTCCTTCAGTTTAGTCTACCCCATGCATTTTCTCCCTTGATTGGGAAAAGCTGTTCCTCAGCCTTTTTGCAGTGAGAAGATGAGCAGGAGAGGTGGAACAAGTGAGATATAATCTGTGAATAGTCTACACTGATTGACAAACACAATGAATAATTTACTCAGCTGAGTGTTACTCAGCTGTAGATGAAGCAGGGGAAGGAACAGAGAGAGGGAAGGTACACTCTGAATCACAGGCAAGATTACTCAGGTGAGGTGGAAGAACTTGTCCACGTGCTTATGGGCATTCACTGGTCCCGGTTTGAATATGGGAAGTCCCAAACTAAGTAGAGTTCTCCCATTTTATTTAACTGTCAATGTTTCCCTGCTGTCCAAAGCTTTTAATAGACACAGATGAAAGGGAAAACAGGTAAGTAATGGGGGTCTTAGGGAAAAAAATGTAAAAGAAAAAATATAAGCAAGCAGTGGAAAATAGTATCTTGGAGTAGGGGACATACATTCAAACTGAGGGCTGGGAAAGTGGGGCCACTGTGAGATACAGGAAGCAGGACAAGATGGGCCTTTGGCCTGATCCAGCATGGCTCTTCCTATATTCCTATGTTCTTATGACATGATGAGCTTTCTGGACAGAAGCACTTCACAGTTGTTTCAACATTTTGTCCTAGTGCTCTAGCTGTTTTAATTTCTGGAAGACAACAAGACTTGCCATGCCAAGAACTTTGTGAAGGATACTTTCTTTTACAGTGGATCAGAGTATCAGGCTTATGTTTTCCCCCTGACTGTACAGCTCTGTGTTTTAGTAATGGTTGGCAGTTCAACCCCCCTCCCCCGTGCCTCCTGTAGGTAGAGCCAGCCTAGGTGGCCTTGTGCTGTGATTAATATATTTTTGTATTCCACAATTAATGGGTTGTGTCAACCAGAGTAGGTGCATTCAAAACAAGAACTGCTAAGTGCCGAGGCACCACCTATAGCAGTGGTGGCAAACTTTCGCCACTCCAGATGTTTTGGACCACATGTTAAAGGACTGTGGGAGTTGTGGTCCAAAACATCTGGAGTTGCGAAGGTTTGCCACCACTGACCTATAGAAACCACATAGGTACAGTGGGTGCACTCAAGCTGAGACTACCAGTTGCACTTGAATCCAAGTGTGGATATACTATATATCAGGCATATCCAAACTTTGGCCCTCCAGATGTTCTGGACCACAACTCCCACAGTCCTTTGCTATTGGCAACCTAAGCTTAGAATTCTGGGAGTTGTGGTGCAAAACATCAGGAGTGCTGAAGTTTGGACATGCCTGCTATATATGATTCTAATATGGGCTTGGCTTACAGAAATGCCACAAGAAAGTTAATGTGGAGAGAAAAGGGAAATGGGGGCCATAGAGAGATAAGACATAGGTGATAAAAAGGAGACAAACAGAAAATACAGCTATTTAAAAAATACATTCTTGAGCTTAAGAGCAGTAGGGTATCGGAAGATTCTGTTGTTAAAGGAAAGCAAAGTGTGCTGTTTATATACTGTCCCATAGTGCTTAAAGCATTCTCTAGGTGCTTTACAATTTCATTAGGTAGGCTACACACATCATCACCTGCCGTGAGCTGGGTACTCAATTTCGCAGATGGGAAATGGGAAGGACAGAGGGCTGAGTCCGCCTCAAAGTCTCGACCTGAGCCTGAGATTGAACCCAGCCATGAGCAGAGTCTTCACTGCAGTTTTTCAGTTTAAATTTGTTGTGGCTCACAGACAGAATAAGCACAGTTGCATGTATAGTTCATCATAATAACTCAATTACAACCTGCTTAACGTTTTTAGCAAGATCATCATGTATTGCACTTCACAGCTGACAGTTAGCCCTACCGAACTTAGGTTTTGAATCGCCTTTTGCTTAAAGTCAAATTGCCTTAAAAATCACCTAGGACATTTCCAATCACATTTTCTGTGGAGCCCCCTTGGCCATGCCCCTTTTCAGCCACTGTGTCAGTTTTTATTGCGAGAGCCACCAGGGGTGGTGATTTTTTAAAAAAAACCAATTTCTAGACCACTTTTTGAAAGGATTTGGCGGACACCATGCACCACTTTTTTTCCGAGTTTCCCCCTCTGTATGCCTCATCCTGCCGTCAGAAAAGCGGAAAATTAGCTACATTACTTGGAATGGAAGAACAACGGCATAAGGTTACCCTAAAAATCCAACATAGAAGCAGATGATGGGAAAATGACAGACAAAATCAGAACAAAAAGCGGTTTAGCAAAGTGTGGACAGGGAAACTAGTTCATGAGAAAAAAAACCAAGTGCAGAATGCTGAATCGCTTCAGTGACCACATGACCAGGGGAGGGCAGAAGGTGATTCAAAACAAAAAAGTGGTTGCTGTTTGAAGTGTGGTAGTGGCCTACGATCTAACAAAAGGTACCCTTCCCAAAAGAAACAAGAGGCAAACCCATGTCAAGTAATCCCAAGGTACTCTGAATGGTCCATTTACAGGTATCAGGAAGAGGCTGACTTCTCACTAGAGACCCACGTCTTCAGGAAGAAATGGCCCCTTCATCCCCACGGGTGCTTCCTTCCACATTACTGTGGTGGTCTTCAGTCCTCAAAAGCTTGTAGGCCAAAACAAATGCATTCACTATTAACGGGCCACAATTATTTGTTGGTTTAGTTGTAACAAATCAACAGATGTATAAAGAACACACACACACACACACACACACACACACACACACACACACACACACACACACACACACACACACCCTTCCTCCTCCTTCAGAGAGGCAGCTGTGGATCCATGTGACAAAATGTTTGCAGTAAACCATTGAAGGTTTACAGACCCGTCTGTCAAAATTGCTCACGAAGTCTCAACCAGGAGAAGAAAAGGAAGGAGAGAGGGGTAGTGGCAGGGACGGGAAGGAGAAATCATTTATGCTCTGACAATCTGTGGCTATATTTCTGACTCCATCGCTGTATGTGTAAAAAAAAAGTCAATCCACGCGCAATCCAAAAATGACCCCATTTAGTGCAACCAGGGTGGGGTTGAGGGGAGAGGAGCAGAACCAGGGCACAGGAACAGAGGCTGACAGGAGGAGGGAGAAAGCACTTGTCAAAGATGTAAATAATTGAAAAGTTTCAGCCATCACCTCTGAGTTCAGGCATCCTCCAGGGATCTCTCCTTCCCTAGTCCACCGCCTTGCTGTGAAACTGAAGAAACTGTTCAGTACCTGGAGTGAGAGACTGTGTAAAAGCAGGTTCAGGAAGGAGGTTAGAATGAAGAATTGGAGAAGCATTGAAGGATGCTTGCTGTGCTCTCACGTAAGTTCTGAGGACGGGACTTGATGCCAGCTTTTGTTCTACCCTTTAGTTTAGCAGAACCAAGGAGCACTTCAGCAGAGGGCCTGGATCAATTCAGATTTTCCTCCCCCCACCACCTCACCCACGTCCCTCCCATGTGTGGGTGCAACCTGCTTTAAAAACACACATGGACACAAAAGCCACATGGCAAGATGATTTAAACTTGTTTTAATGCTGGCAAAGGTGCTTGTCCTCATCCAGTGTGAATAAACAAACAGCAGTCCCATTATCACCCCAGCACTGTCTTTTTGTCCACTGCCTCACTCCAACTTTCTGTGCTTGATAATGGTTTTGACTTTGTCTTGGGAGAAATATAGTTAAGGGATGAAATGAATGAAGATGATTAATCCACCAATTGATACTTTTGCATCCAAGGAGATAGAGAATACAAAGGGTAAAAGTACAGTGGACTCTCATATAACAAATGGTTTGTATAACATAACATCTACACAACATAAAAAATTTGCTTAACAGAATTGTCTGTGAGGTGAATCCGTACAACATAAAAATGGTCACGATTAGGGATTACTCTGATTTCAATGCATTCCTATGGAAAATTTGTATAAAGGAAAATTTGCTTAACATAATTTCATTTGGAACAAATTAATTCCTTTATGCAAGGTACCACTGTATTTCATAGTGGCAGGAAATTAAATTGCACACTCAGCACTAAATGCAGAGGGTCCCCCCCCACACCATTTAAGTAAACACTCTTACTGTTTTAGTGACAGGAATACAACTCCCAGGGATCTCCCATTATCAGGTCAAGTTGTTGTGCTTCTAGTTCTTATATTTTTTGAGTGTCAGTCCATTTCAGTGCAGTGGTCCCCAATATTGGGTCCCCAGATGTTCCTGGACTACAACTCCCAGAAATCCTGGCCACATAGCCAGGGGTGAAGACTACTGGGCATTTTAGCCTGGAAACCCAAGGTTGGGAGCCACTGTCATAGAGCAATGTTGGTGGACTTCCACGGCTGGAGACACAGCCACTTACCAAGCACTCATCTTACTGTATACACATTGGATGACATATGGTTAAAAAAACCCACTCTCTTTCCTACCTGGAAGCTAATATAGGTGAGCTTACAATTTAATTGGATTTCCTTTTTAAAAACAGCAGCCTTCTAGCTGCAAAAAGTGACATACTCCCTTTTTCATTTTATCCCTTGGATTAAAACACACAGGAGACATAAACACAGTGGAGTGAAAGGGGCTATCACCATTACAAACATAAAAGGCACATGCAATTGTTTTGCGCTAGAGATGGGCACGAACTGAAAAATGGCAATTCGTTTTGGTTCAGTTCGTTTTAAGGTTCAGTTTGTTTCATTTCTTTTTTAACATTTTTTTTAAATATTCATTTTGTTGGTCTGCTTTGATTCGTTATTCATTTTTTTCTTCTCAAGTGCCGACCATGCGGCCTCTGGAGCTGGGTTAGTGCTTCTTTAAAAAAAAAAAAATTTTTTCTTTATTTTAGAGTGCCAACCTGGCAACCCCTGGGGCTGGGTTGGCAATCCTTGTTTTTTTATTATTATTTAATTTAATTTCGTTTTGTTTCTCTTAGAGGGGGTAGTTCATTATTTATTTCATTATGTAATGAAACGAATAACGAATAACAAAATGAACCAAAAAGTTTGTTTCGTGTCCATCTCTATTTTGCACATCTTTTGTTTAAGTATCCATAAGAACATGAGAACATAAGAAGAGCCATGCTGGGTCAGGCTAAAAGCCCATCTAGTCTACTGGCACTATATCTCACAGTGGCCCCACCAAATGCCTCTGGGAGTGCACGAGACTAGATATCTGTCTCCTGATACCACTCCCCTGCATCTGGCCCTTGAAGTACCCTGGTGTTAAGCCTGGAAATTACAAATATTCATCATGGTTTGTAACCTGTGATGGACTTTTCCTCCAGGAATCTGTCCAATCCCCTTTTGAAGGCATCCAGGCCAGATGCCATCACCACATCCTGTGTCAGGGAGTTCCACAGACTAACAACACACTGGGCAAAAAACCCAAAATCTTTCTGTTCTTACTCTCCCAGCCCTCAATTTGAGTGGCTGTCCCCTAGTTCTGGCATTTTGTGAGAGGGAGAAGAGCATCCCTCTATCCACTTTACTCATGCCCTGTGTTATTTTGTACATCTCAATCATATCCCCCTCAGGTGCCTTTTTTCCAGACTAAAGAGCCCCAAATGTTTTAGCCTTTCCTCATAAGGGAGGTCCCCCAGCCCAGTAATCATTTTAGTCGCTCTCTTCTGCATCTTTTCCATTTCCATTATGTCTTCTTTGAGCCAAGTACCTAGCACGAACTTCCATTGGTTTGTTAGTTTCAGAGAATGGCAGAGCCAAATTCCTTTGGTCTGTCCCCTTTTTCCTGGGTTCTCTGGCAATGAACATGGAATGAAACTGACCAAGTGCAAGGACCTGATCCAGCAAGAATGTGGCTGTGGGATTTCTCTTTCTCTCTTTAGAATGCATATTTTAATAGACAGGGTTAACCATAAATACCCGATGGGTTTCTTAGCTGTGTTTTGGGTGTTGGCATACATAATAAAACAATGGGAGGGGTGGGGAAAAACAAGCTGTGCTTTAAAACACTGAATGTGCTTTCTTTAAATAGCATTGCAAACTCTCTGTCGATGCTTTGTGCAAAGTTTTACTGGGGCGACAGGAGGAGGGAAGAATTGTAATTACATCATTCTGTTTTGCGAATTGGCTAATTGTGTGTGTGTGAATGGGCATGGATGTACCCATGCATTTTTCTTGGTTAAGAAATCATGGAGGGAAAGTATTTAAAACTCTCCTCTAGGCCTGTTAAGTGCACCTTGCTTAACTTTCGTACCCAGCCGAGTGTGTGGATGCATGTGCAAAACTCACTTATCAGCAAAGCAAATGGGTAAGAGGAGAGAATTTCTTTCCTTGCTGTTTCAAATAAGTTCCCTGTATACTGATAAGGTTAATTGATTTCCTTTTCCTTCATTAACAAAATCCAATTTTCACCTAATGAGAGAGAGCTTTGGTGTGACATGTTTAAATGGCAAAGTGACAAGTGCTGGGAACTGATTTAAAAAAAAGAGGAGGAAAAGAAAATGTGGAATAAAGGATGGAGAGAGGCCACATATTTTCCACCTCTCTTTTATGGGTTATGCTAAAGCCTGTCTTATGGTGTCTTTGTAAGGCAATGCAGATTGAGAACCTGCAAAGGGCTAAACCTCCCAAGAGTTTTGGTCTTAGTTACCTATTCAGGAAAGCTTGTATGGTGTTGAGAGCTGAGGGGGTGAGCCCGTACTCTTGGCCCATGTACGCTTAGCTGTTGGCATGAGCCACCTTGCCAGGTGTTAGGAAGCCAATCTCTTTCAGACAACCCTTCTGGGACATACTTTTCTCTTCCGCTTTGCTTGTCCATGCAAGGCCATGCAAGAAGAAAGGGGGTGGGACACAGATGCATTTCCTCAGCAGTGCATATCTCACCCTCTTTGGGCTGTAGCTCTGCCCCCTTTGGGTCCTGCTTCTACCCATTGCAATGCCCCTCCACTCTGGCTATCATTGCTGTCAGTAAGGCTGCTTTCACATGACCCGTATAATCCATCTTCCTCCCAATTCATTTCTGTTGTGCTCCAAACAGGGGTTCAAGGGTGGGTTTTAAGAAACAAAAAGCCGGTATGCTTTGAACAAATCTCTCTCACTCACTCACTCTGGCTTAATATTTGAGGGACTAGTACCCTTGAACATCTAACTTGAACTTATAAAGCTGGGGCATGTATGGGGCTTTGGCAAGCTAGGCTGCTTTCACACAACCACTAAAATCTGCTGTAAAGTGCTCGCAGATATGGAGCATAAAATCGTTTTCCGATGAGCAGCGGACATTTTTAAAAAGTGTGACCACACCCACTTAAGCGTGACCCAGCACATTTTACAAGTTTGAGGTGGTAAAATCCTTGTTGCTGTTTCGAAGTGAGTTTCAAACCATTACTCGAGTCTGTGGGAACACGGAAAATCCTCACCAAAACCTTTTGCCCCCATTATGGTGTCTTTGCTGCGGTTCTCAGTCGTAGGATCAGAACGCTTGCGGATTTTCAAAACACAACCACGGGAACATCTGATCCGGAACATCAACCACATGACCGCTCTGGGGGGTGATCCGGTTCAAAGTTTGCTGCAGATTTTGGTGGTTGTGTGAAAGCAGCCTTAGTCTTCCTTCATTTGGCATTTTATGTGGGTCAATGGGCATCTGAAAGAAAGAAAACACAGTGTTTTATATAGTTCTGCCCTAGAACTGGCTCGGGTTTAGAAATCCCCATGTAATCTTGTAGCTACTGTAGCTGAATATAGGGGCACACACACACACACTTGCAAGATTAAGGTAAGAAATGACTTGGAGAGAATTTCATATACAGTGGACCCTCATATAACAAACAGTTTGTATAACAAAATATCTGTACAACATAAAAAATTCCAGAGATATGGGAATTTTGTATAAAGGAAAATTTGCTTAACAGATTTTCATTTAGAACGAATCCATTCCTTTATACAAGGTACCATTGTACTTTCCTTTTCTATCATTTTCCTACTCACATGCTGCTTCCAGTCCCCCTAAGGATGCTATGGCTACAAGACCTTGCAGAATGCTCTCTGGAAAAGGATGTCTATAAGAGGGAAATAATTCTCCTCTCCCTGGTTCTGCTAGGAAGTCTGAGACAGGATGACTACGGAGTAGGGATATGCATTGGCCACTGTTACTCCCCCTCAATGTCAGAATGAGCAGTCCCATCCACCCTCTGCCATTTGGGAGATATTTTGTCTTGGATTTGCCTGTATCCATGCCAGAATGTGGGTGTTTGCAATTATACAGGAAACCCCTTTCCTGTCAGTGGGGAAATGCAAATGGCAAGACGGGTCATTGGGAGGATGGCAAAACCAGTAGAGTTACAGGGACTAGACTCAGAGTAGAATCAAAGAAGAGCCCCGCTGGGTCAGGCCAAGTGCCCATCTAGTCCAGCTTCCTGTATCATCCAGTGGTTCCACCAGATGTTTCTGGGAGCACACGAGTCTCCTGATAGCCTCCTTTTAAGCCTGGAGATGACATATATCCCCATCACTGGTTGTAACCTTTTCCTCCAGAAATTGGTCCAATCTCCTTTTAACGGCATCTAGGCATCACCACATCTTGTGACAAGGAGTTCCATAGACTAGCAACACACTGGGTAAAGAAATATTTTCTTTTGTCTGTTCTCCTCTCCCAACTCAGTTAGAGTGTTTGAACCCTGGTTCTTATATTGTGTGAGAGGGAAAGGAGCTTCCCTTTATCCATTTTATCCATCCCAATCATGTCTCAATCATGTCCCCCGTAGGTACCCTTTTCCAGACTAGAGGCCCAAACACAGTAGACCTTCCTCATAAGAGAGGTACCCCAGCCCAGTAATCATTTTTGTTGCTCTATTCTGCACTTCCCAGTTCCACAATATCTTTTTTTGAGATGTGGTGACCAGAACTGTATACAGTGCTCCAGGTGTGGTCTTACCATCGTTTTGTACAATGGCACAAGAACTTTGAAATGGCAAGAACTGCACAAAAGGGAAAGGCAGGGAGTCTGTGCTGCTCTACTAGAGATGGGCACAAATTGAAAAAATGGTGTTTCATTTCGTTTCCTTTCGTTAAGGAGTTTGGTTCATTTTGTTTCATTTTTCGCAAATTTTTATGAAAAAATTGTTTTGTTGTTTTGTTAATTTGTTATTCATTTTACCCACTTTTTCCCAGCATCCACTGCATGGCCCCTGGGGGCCGCCTAAGCACAGCCTCCTTATCTCCCCTCCTGATGGGCCCCACAATAACAGGCCGCAGGAGAGAGGCACAAGATGCGGCGGCTTTGAAGCCGTGCTGCTTTGGCCGCCTAAGCACGGCCTCCTTATCTCCCCTCCCGATCCGCTCTGCAATAATGGGCCATCGGAGGGAGGTACAAGGGGGTGGCTTTGAAGCCACACTGCTCTGGCTGCCTAAGCTTGGCCTCCTTATCTCCCCTCCCGATTGGCCCCACAATAACGGGCCATGGGAGGGAGGCTTAAGGGGGGTTAGCTTTGAAGCTGCGCTGCTCTGGCCGCCTAAATGTGGCCTGCTTCTTACCTCTCCTCCTGGGGCTGGGCTGATGCTCGAGCCCGCCACATCCCTCAATGGCATCGACGAGGTATGTGCTCCCTCCATGCAGCTCGGCGCGATAGGACCTCCAGACCAGCACCAGGTAGGAGACATCTCTGTCTCCCATTAACACAACGAACCTAACTGAACCAATTTTTCTCGGTTTGGTTCATTTTGTGTTAAATTTGCCCCTAGGTTCGTTACTCATTCCGTTACGTAACAAAACAAATAGTGAATAATGAAATAAAAAAATCATTTCATGTCCATCTCTATTCTCTGCATTTGCCTTCCTTTCTCGTTCTCTTTCCCCTTCCTTTTCCTACAGCAGGAAAGGTAGAGAGTTCCTTCAATGAGCATACAATCTCTTTTGCCACAATTCAGCATCTGCTTGAGTATTTCATCTCTTTGTCCCCCTCTGATTGCAATGCATGAATGGTGATTTTTATCACAAGAGATAGGAGGTCATGCCCCATTCATTCTTATGGTGTCTTTGCTCCTTGTGGATCCATAAATGCACAAATCCCTCTGACTTGGTTTGTTTCTTGCACATTCGTCTGAAAGCAGGCCACATCCCTGCTACAGATTATGCTGTCTGAAAATTTCCATCTTATCCCATAACACTTCTCTCTCTTTGGGTGCCATTTTTCTCTGAATCAATTGTTTGTATGTGTTTCAGGAGGAACATGCAGCCCTGTAAAAAAACAGAGCAAGTCACTTTTCATCAGTGTGATCAATCTCTCCCCTGTTGAAGGCTTTGAATGAGCTGGATGTGTTTTTCTCTGCTAGTAAAGTCGATCACTTTCAATCTTCAGTGTACAAAACAGCCAGCTTCTATCATGCTATTGTACAGCACGAAAATGACTCACCAGATGTCAGTGTTTTAAATGAATGTGGCGACAGAATTGTGGCGGTGATTATGGGATTTTTTTGTTTTTTGTACTCCACGTGCCAAAGCAGCACTCCCATCTGATGCAAAGTTTGTTCCCAGTTTCCTTTGTCCTATACAATGCTCTTTTCTAGATTTCTGTGGTGCTTTTGTGCAGAGGTAGTCTGTGGACTGCTGGAGACTGAGTGCTCAGACAGGAAAGATGCAGTTCTGAACACACTGTGTGGGACGTTTGCCCACCCAGTCCTAGGAATAAGCAGAAGAGACACAGGTCATGGGCTTAACTAGGGGCACCACTTTCTTGCCCTCCACTTCCTGCAGAGGGGCCTACCATAGTGTGCCTGGTGTACCTGCTTACCCCCCCACCAGCTGAGTCCCAAACACTGGACTCAGGTTAATACCTAAGTGAACTTCCCTAGCTGCCAACTGCCTAACCCTCGTGACCTAAGGCAGGGAGCAGCCAGGGCCAACCACCCGCACATCTCCCAGCTCCCTTCACCAATCCGGCTGCTGCATTTTGGACCCGCTGAACTTTTCAGACAGTTGCCATCGGTCATCCCACATAGAGTCCATTGCAGTAATCTAGCAGGGAAGTGACTAGGGCATGAGCCATATTGGCCAGATCAGACCACGCAAGAAATAGATGTTGTTGGTGCACTACTTTTAACTATGCATATGCACTCCTGGCCACTGCTGAGACCTGTGAGTTCAGGGTTAAGGATGAATCCAGGAGTATTCCCAAGCTGCACATTTCTTTTTTCAATGGGAGAGTCATCTCATCCAGCACATCATCCCATCCGTTAGCTTCCATTTAATTGGCAAGGAGAGGTAGAGTTGGGTATCATCCACATATTGGTGACATCAAACCTCCCAAATTCCAGATAATCTCTCCCAGTGGTTTGATGTAAATGTCAAATAACATAGGAGAGAAAAATAGAACTCTGAGGCACCACAGAGGTCAGTAGCCCAGCCTGTTGACCCTAGCAGCTTCTTCTGTGTTGTCTCCTCTAGGAAGAGCTTATAAAACAGTTTCTCCAAGCTGCTTTCCAGAGAGATGGGTCAGGGGGATTCTGAAAGCTCCTGTGAAGTCCAGTAAAACCAATACAGACAAAGGTCCCCTATCCAGTTCCTAGAGTAGGTCATCTACCAAGGTAACCAAAGCCATCTCTGTCCTATAACCAAGCCTGAAGCGGGACTGAAATGGTTCTAGATCAGTGGTGGTGAACCTTTGTCACTCCAGATGTTTTGGACCACAACTCCCACAGTCCTTTGTCATTGGCAAAGGTTTAGAATTCTGGGAGTTGTGGTCCAAAACATCTGGAGTGACAAAGGTTCACCACCATTGGTCTAGATAATATCTGAAGCTGAGAGGCCACTACACGCTCTAGCATTTCCCCCAAGAATGGGATGAGATGCTGGTTGGTTAATTATTAGAGATGGGCACAAAATGGGAAAATGGCATTTCATATTGTTTTGTTTCCTTTCCTTGGTTGTTTTGTTTTGTTTTGTTAGTAATGATTTTTTTCCAAAAAGAAATGAAACAAAATGAACTTTTTAGAACTATGCCCATCACAGCAGTGGGATCCCGGCTTCCTCAAACACCAGGGGGCTGACAGGGAGAGTGGTGAAGTCAGTGCTCACCCTGTTGGCCCCCTGCTGCTGTGCCCTTTTCAGCCAGGCAAGGGGCAGGTGGGTACATAACCTGCCCGCCCCTTGCCTGGAAGAAAAGGGACAGCAGAGCATGGTTTTGAATTTCCTGCTCCATGCTCCGTTCTCCCATTGTCACTCCTGACCCTGCCCCCAGTTGGGTTGGGTTGGGTTGGGTTTGGTTTGGTTTTGACAGCTTAGGCCATGGAGAGGTGACAACAGGAGAATGGAGCGGGCAGTGGAAATTCAAACCCCTCCTCTGTTCTCCCATTCTGGCCACCAGCACCCAGCTGTTTTTGACAAGTTGAGCTGTCAAAAGCAGCTGGGTGGCAAGGGCCAGAACAAGAGAGCAGAGGAGGGAAATTCACAAATTGTTTCATTTCAACAGTAAAAATGGTGTTTTGTTTTGTTTCATAACAAAACACTGTCGTTTCCTTACGTTGTGTAATGTTTTGTAACCTTACAACATGACGAAACAGCATGTTGTTTTTCATTTTGTGCCCATCTCTATTAATTATTATGTATTGTGGGATCCAAAGCAGGAATTTTTTAACAGTTGGTCTTACTGTTGGTTCCTTCAAGCACCTTCAGGCAGCTCCCAGGGGCTATACCAGCTATCTGTCTCCCCTCTGGGCAGAGCTTGCAAAGAGGCCCGGCTCACACAGCTAGAGCCCATGCCTGGTGAGCCAGCCCCTAGGAGAGGACCTAAGGTTCTGAAGTTTTAAGTGCTCAAGGTGCCTTGAGTCTAATAGTGCTGTCCTAATGCAGCTTCCAAAAACACAAACCAAACAACACGGGGAATTTATTCCTTTTGCAAGTTGTTTAGTTGTTTACATGGAGGCATAGCTTTGCCTTGTGAAAACAATGTGGCTGTTGCAATTAGCAATCAGCACTATTGTTTTAAATTAAGCAAGACAAGGGGAATATTGACACCACAGTGTGTAAGGAGGGGAGGTTTAAGCTTTCTCTCCCACTCACTGCAATCTATGGTAAAATCTACCCTGTCCTTGGAAAAGAAATTTATGTATGAAAAAGTTTTCACTGGTAGGAGTATATGAGCCACTCCCATTCCCACATTACCTGTTTATCGCCATCTAGAAGAACAGAAACTGAATTGCCATGCATGCTCTGGTTATGTTCTCTGGCATAGACTTGGGTGCAGTTGAATTGCAGAAAGGCACCTTCCAGTGGCTGCTACCACATGGGGATGTGACACAGAGCCCTTTTGGCAGCTGGATATGCAGAACAGATCATGGGATGAGTTGAAGCTCTCCAACTTCTTTTTTTGGCTCGATATCAGCCTCTGTATTGATCAGCTATATCTGCAATAAGTCATGGATCGTTTTCATTCCCTTTCGGTGTTTTTAGTTAGATGGTGGCTTTTGGAATTTTACTTTTTTTTTGTTTTAGGCTGAGGGGTTTATGGCAAAGCCTGCTTCACCCATGAATACCCCAGATTCTTTCATCTATCATAGAATAATGAAGTTGGAAGGAGTCTATAAGGTCACCAATCCCGACCCCCGTCTAGTGCAATAATCCAAATTAGAGATGGGCACGGAATAAACATTTTTTCGTTTCCGTTACCGTTTGTCGTTTCCGTTACGTAACGAAATGACAAACTAAAATTGTGATGTAAATGAAATGAAACTAACAGAACCACGAAAATTGTGGTCATTACGTTTCATTTCCGTTAATGGCGACGTGCAATGAAATGACCTGTTTTAAATGTTAAAAAACGCCCTGGACATCAGTAAAAACACAGCAATAATTATTTATATTATTTGATAATACCTACCGGGGGGGTTGGGGTCCTTAAAACATTTGTTTTTGTCTTCTCCCATCGCAATGTATTTTTCTTTTCCCTTTAAAATGGATGTCACCACCAACCACAAAATGGAGGCAAGCCATGTGATGTGGGATCATGTTCAACCAATAGCATGCCCAGGTTGCAGACTGGGCGGGCAGGTCTGGCAGCCACAGAGGGCATAAAAAGGTCTGGCAGCCCCCGTCCTCCTTGCAGTCTCTGGTGGGAGTTAGGGTGGGATTGCTGTCTCTGCTGCGACTCTAGCTTCAGTCCTGCAGCCTCCCTGTGTGCGTGTGTGCTGCGTACCTCTTGGTGAGTACCCTCCCCTGCCCTGCAGTGCAGTCACTCTGCGGCTGCCTTGCACCCTGGGAAAAGCCCGCCGCTGCCTTTGCAGCCTCCCTGCGAACCTAGTCAATACTGTGTCTCTGCCAGCATCCATTTTTTTAGTGTTTTCCCTCTGTTCTTGGGCGTTGGGGGACGCCCATGCATGGAAATGCTTTAAAAATCACGCAAAAAGTGGGTAGAAACGAGAAACGGAAAAATGAAAAACGGTAACGAAATTTTTCAAAAAAAAAATTCCCGACAAAGGGAAACGAACCGAAACAGATCTTTCAACGACAAACGGAAAACCGAAATGCCATTTTTCTGTTTCGTGCCCATCTCTAATCCAAATCAAAGGAGATCTGACAGAGGGTTGTCCAGATTTCTCATGAATGCCTCAAGGGTGGGAGCACTTACCACCTCCCAAGGTGGTAACTGGTTCCATCTGGATGATCTGGTTTCCCAGGAAAGTGACATTTTGGTTGGTTTTGGAGACACACAAGTAACCATGCTTTTTAAGGGGCATATTATCCTATTGTCCCTATTCATAAAATGCTTCAATCTTAGCAACAATCTTACCCCTCTAGGCTCTTTCCTTGGAGACAATATGGTGTAATGCAGGCATGTCCAGACTTCGGCCCTCCTGATGTTTTGGACCACAACTCCCAGAATTCCAAGCCTGTATTGCCAATGGCAAAGGACTGTGGAAGTTGTGATCCAAAACATCTGGAGTGCCAGAGTTTGGCCACCGCTGGTGTGATGGATGGACTGAGAAATGAGTACTGTGGAGACCTGTGTCTCAAGCACTGCTGTGCCACAGAAACTCTGTGGAAAGTGGCAGTGGGTAAAACCACACCTCAAACCTTTTTCACATAGCTTGAAAACTTTAGTAGGAAGTAGTTTGGTGGCCCATAAGAACTGTTTTATTCCCAGTTAGGCTGCTGAGCTTTTGCCGGCATGTTCACCTGGGGCTAGCAGGTTGGAAACAGGGCATCCTAGCCCAGAACATTGTTTTCTGTTGCATTTCAGCCACACCAGCTCTAGGTTAATGGTGCTGATGGGACTCAGGTTCCCACTGATCCTTCAGCATGGGGATAGGACTGCGGGGAAGGATCTGTCACAGAGCAACATGACAGTGGATGCATAAGCTAAGCCTGAATTTCCTCCTGCCTCTACGTCTTGCCCTGTCAGCCTGGCCTCCCTTCCCGCTTTGAAGCAATGACTTGCTGCCTTATCTGACCCAGAAGAGAGGCCAGCTGTCAGCACACAAGCGTGCCCTTTGTTCTTAAATGAAAGCTCAGTTAATTAAAAGGAGAGATCGCCTTTCTTTATCTGCAGCCACGAGCCTATGCATAGCCTTGTGCTGTGTCTAGCACTAAGCTTCACCAAGGAAGCAAAGAGGTAATGGCTGTGGATCAAGACATGGATTGAAGGATGACTTTTCCAGTTTCTGTTCTCCAAGAAAGGACTCCCATACTGGGTTTTCTGCCATTGAACCACTCAAGGACCTCGCCATGGGATCGTGGGAGATTATATGGTTTGCGGGTGCCTCCTCCGTGTTGCATGGCAGAACTTTACTGTGAACTGGGATTCTGCTAAATTTTCAGCACACCGTAGCTAAAGAATGCAGGACATAGACAATTCTTGGATCCTCGTGAAAGTGGCCACATTATACATTATATTTCCTGTTTCCTTACAGAAAAAAAAAATATTGCAGTCTCCTGCTATGCATCTTTTTAAAAAAGAAAATGGGTGATATACCAGCCTCAGAGAAAGGAGACAGTTTATCCCGTTGGCATGGTGGGTGGTAGGCACAGCTAATAAACATGAACTTTTCACCTCCCCCTTCTCTAATGGAGGGGGGGGAGGAATGGGCCAGCTGGCACTGCTGCCCATGCCCTGACTGCCCATGCCCTGAGTGGTTGGTACAGAGATGCTCTTTTAGACAAAGGCGGGCTGTCGTTGGTGGAATGCCAATCCTGCCAGTTTTTAAGTATCACCTCCGAGATGAATTAAGTGCTTGAGGACCTGTGAAATTGCAGCATTGGCAGGCTGTCATCTGAACAGTTGCATTCAGTGGGAGAAAACAAACTCTCTCAGGTCATTGGCAGGCAGGCTTTTGTGGCTTCTAAAATAGCAGCTGAACCGTCCGCACAGAAGCAACAAAGGCCACGGTCTCAATAAATTTTCTGTGCATCTTAATTTGATGCGTAGGTTTTTTGGGGGACGGTCATGTGGTGTTTGATGCACAGTTAGTGTCCTGCTGACAGGGTAGTATGTTGCTGCTCTGTGCCCGTCTCTACTTGCTTACTGCGCATCTTTTCCCTTTTCCTGGGTCAATTTTCTTAGCTGGACCCACAGGAAGTGGCAGCAAAAGGGGTATGAAACTAATTGCTGTGTATTTTCTGGGGGTTGCACATCGCTAGAGTAGCAAATAACTGCACATCTTTAAGGGAAGTTTTTTAAATCAACCCCTAGCAGTGGTTTAAAATACTTTGGTGAAAGTGCGCTTCCGGGGTGTGGTTGGTCGAGGCACCAAATTACTTCCCTTCACGGTTAGAACATGATCTTTTACTGCGCAATTCACTGCTGCAAAGATGCGCAGAAAATGCTGGTGAGACCGCGGCCCAAGAAGCCGCTTTCCTTGGCAGCCAGATAATTCTGATAGCCAGTCATGGGACAAACAATATGTTGTGAATAACTCTGCCATTGTTTTACCCCAAGAGTAAGTCTTACTCTGTGCCATCACACAACCCTTTGAACTCAGAGCTGGGCGGCATCCTGTTGCTCATCAATGCAAGCCTCTCTGAAGGAGGCACAGTTGGGTTGATCTCCCAACCTCTGGCTCTGCAGCTAGAGATCTAAACCACAAAGCTTTCTAGCTTTCTGTTTCTGTTGCATTTCAGTTACACCAGTGCTAGGTTAATGGAGCTGATAGGACTCAACTTGGGCCATCTAAGGGAAACAAAATGGACATTGCACTTGGTGTGACTCCAAAGCCAGCTTGTCCTACACCAGTGGTGGTGAACATTTGGCACTCCAAATGTTTTGGACCACAACTTCCGCAGTCCGTTGTCATTCACAATATAGGCTTGGAATTCTGGGAGTTGTGGTCCAAAACATCTGGAGTACAGAAGGTTTGCCACCACTGTCCCACACCTCCCCCTCCTGTGTTGGGCACTGGTTTCTCAGTCTTATTCCAAACCTGACCATAGCAAAGGGTTCTGCCATGGCATACCCATGACACATACCCATGGTCTTCCTTTGTGTGGGGCATCATTCCACTTTTTGATCCTCTTCCAGCCATCAACACTGGGGTTGTGATTTGATTCCTAATCCTTTTCTACCTATCATAGACTTCAGGCAGACCAGAAGAACTTCCAAACAACGCTGCCATCTCTGTATTCTCGAAGGCTTTCATGGCCAGGATCTGATAGTTGTTGTGAGTTCTTCGGGCTGCCATTTCTGTTTCCAGAGCTCAATATAGAAAGAAAAAGTTCTGAGGAAAGAGCATAGAAACATCTCTTACACTGTGGCAGATTATTTCCCCACCTGATCTTGTCCAGGTGCATTTATTCTGACAGATAGCAGCTGCTCAGGGAAAGAGGCCATTCCCAGGTTCTGGTACTTGTTCTTTTTAACTGGAGATGCCAGGGATTAAACAAAACACCGGTTGTTGCAACACTCAACGGTCGTCCCTCCTTTTCAGTCTCAAATAACACTATTATGCTGCATTGCCTGTGGTAAGAAAGGGAAGTGGGAAAGTGTCAACTTCAATTTTCTTGCATTTGCTTGAACTGCACCATCCTTACTATTCTTTGGTAGACTTTACCTTTTCTCCCCATGAGGAAATGGGCATGTATTTTGTGTAATGCACTCAATTTTCTACACATTCTTCCCTACCAACTAAAACAAGCCTGTGAGCAAGGGTGTGGACTGTCCGTGGGCAAACTTGTCCCCGCTGGTTGTGCAACACTCACAAGCATTTTAAAGCATTTTTAGTGAATGGTTTACTGCAGCTGTGTCAGGCTCCATGTCCTTGACTGTGCAGGGACTGGAACCGAACTCTCTTGAGTAGAGATGGGCACGAAACGAGCAATTTTTCGTTTTCATTTTTGTTTTTTCGTTTTGTTACGCAACGAAAATGAAATTTTTTAAAAAACAAAACAAAAACGAAAACAAAATGACCAAATTTGGTGTGTTTTTCGTTTTCGTTGCAGCAGATGCATTGAACTAAAAGAATGCTAATGAAACAGCAATTTTTCATTTTTGTTTTTGTTTTTTCATTTCGTTACTTAACGAAACGAAAACGAAAGTTTTTGCAAAAAACATCACGAAAACGAAAACAAACAGAAACGGACCCCTAAACGACCAAATGACAAACGAAACACCATTTTTTTGAGTCGTGCCCATCTCTACTCTTGAGTCCTGATGTGACAGTGCCCACTACTCTCCACACCCCTCTCTCTCACAATCCCCAAGGATGTGAAAATCTTGCTCTTCAGTTTTATTTATTGATTTATTTATTTGAATCCCAGCTGCCTCACCCTGCTTCAATTTGGGTTGCATAATTGCCTAGTTGCCCTAAGCACATCTGATCTCACCTGATTTTGGAAGCTGAGCAGGGTCGGCCCTGGTTAGTATTTCAATGGAAGACCACCAGGGAATACCAGGTGCTGTAGGCACCTGGAGTTTTGTGTGTGTGTGTGTGTGTGTGTGTGTGTGTGTGTGTGTGTGTGTGTGTGTGTGTGTGTGTGTGTGTGTGTGTGTGTGTGTGTGTGTGTTGCATCATTAGAGTCATGACCAACTCTTCATGACCCCAAATCCATGGAGTTTTCTTGGTAGGAATAGTGGAGTGGTTTGGCAGTTCCTACTGCAAGCGCCTTCAGCACCTGGAATTCCCTGGTGGTCTCCCATCCAAGTACTAACCAGGGCAGACCCTGCTTAGGTTCTGAAATCAGGCAAGATCAGATGTGCTTAGGGCATCATCCAGTATTCCTGCCAAGAAAAATCCATGGACATGGGGTCTCGAAGAGTCGGCCACGACTGTAACAACACAACACACACACACATAATTGGAGGTTGCAATTTTCACCCTGATATTTGTTTGCGGTTCTCTTATTGCATTTTCTTTTGCTCATTTTACCTAATGTGCATGATTTCCCCCAATGACAAATGCATGTTGCACACACTTTTTACACATGTGTGTTGTTGTATTCTCACTAGCGTTTTCCTGATGTGCTGTGCAAGGCTTGAAAATGTGGATGTTCTTGATTCATTGTGCTTTTCTTCTTACTGTGAACCATGACAGGGTAAAAAAATGATCCTTGCCAAGACTCTGGGACTCCGTACATTCTTTTGCCTCTCTAGCCAGTTACTTTTCTTCCTCTCCTTTTATTCTGCACTTGTGTGCCCATTTGTGAATGTTTATTTTCTGTTTGATTGGAATTCTATACATGGAAGTTATCTTGAACAGCCAGAGTCACTAATGTGGCCATTTTACTGTGCACAAATAAAAAGCTAGAAATTCCCCATACCGTAAAGAGAAGAAAATTACAATATTTCAGTCACATAATGTGCAATAACAAATCCCATCTGTTGCAGGTTATTCTTCAAGGAAAAATAGATGGGAAGTGTGGTCCAGGACATAGAAGAACATCCTGGCATAAGAATTTAAGCCAATGGTTCACAGTGGGCACAGCTTGTCAATGTAGAATAGCTTTAGATCAGTGGTGTCCAAACTTCAGCCCTCCAGATCTTTTGGACCACAACTCCCACATCCTTTGTCATTGGCAATACAGGCTTGGAATTCTGGGAGTTGTGGTCCAAAACATCTGGAGGGCTGAAGTTTGGACACCTTGCTTTAGATGAAAAATAGATTTATTTATTTATTTATTTATTTATTTATTTATTTATTTATTTATTTATTTATTTATTATGCTTATATACCGCCCGTCTTCCCAAAGGAACTCCGGGTGGTTTACAAAAAAATACAAACAAAGTCAAACAACGAATTAAATAGTTTAAAAACAAAAACAGTCAAACCAAAACAACTAATAGATAGCAGATGGTGGGGGGGGGAGATTGTGCTGCTGATCACCAACTGATCGTTCTATGGCACTTGAAGAAGATAGATACAGAGTGGTATATATACAGTGGTACCCTGTATAAAGGAATTAATTTGTTCCAAATGAAATTATGTTAAGCAAATTTTCCTTTATACAAATTTCCCATAGGAATGCATTGAAAACAGTAATTCCTAATTGCAACCATTTTTATGTTGTACAGATTTGCCCCATAGGCGATTCTGTTAAGCAAATTTACCCTATCTCCGGAATTATTTATGTTGTACAAATTTTATGTTATACAAACAGTTATACAAAGGTCCACTGTAGATATTTTTATATGCATTTCTCCATAGCACACACATTACACATGAGCAAGTGCATTTTGGATGTCTTCTTTGATCTGCAACACATCATTTGGAAAAGTGTGAGAATGCAAGGATTATGGTGTTCCACTTTGATTGTTTGTTTTAGGAAATGTGAATTTGGTCATTTCGTACCAAAACAGGAACCAAATGACTTGTACACTCACTCCTGCTTTCATGCCAGTCTTGTTTCTCTACCTGTATTGCCTTTGCAAGTTAAACAGCCTGGAGAGGTAGAGTTGTGCAATGTGTGTAGGTGGGTGGCGGGGGGGGAGCATTGAGGATGAAGCACAGAGATGCAATGAAATGAAATGGATTAGAAGCTCAGTTCCCATAATGAAGTAGCAATTTGTCTTGAGCGCTAGATCTAGGTGTATTTGAGCTAACAAGCTGCCTGGCCTTGAGTACTGGGGAATGTTAAGTACCCTCAGGTGGAAAGGGTCCCTGGGTAGCTGAGAGTGAAAGAGGCGGGAGTGTTGGCAGAGTGAGGGGGGAAGAGAGTGAAAGTGTGTGTGTGTGTGTGTGTGTGTGTGTGTGTGTGTGTGTGTGTGTGTGTGTGTGTGTGTGTGTGTGTGTGTGTGTGTGTGTGTGTGTGTGTGTGTGTGTGAGAGAGAGAGAGAGAGAGAGAGAGAGAGAGAGAGAGAGATAAAAGCCCAGTGAAATCAGCAATGTTAGTCTTGGCGAACCCTGCTGTGAGACAGCTATCTTGTGCTCCACAGAATCTGCAAGCCAGGCTAAGTGCTAGGTGGGGACTAGAATACAGATCAAACTCAGTTCTGGGTCAATCACTGCTCCCTGCTGCGCTCAGGATGTGTGCCTGTGGAGGGGTAGAGTGAAAGTTCTGTGCCAGATTATTCATTTTTTTTCTTCAAGAAATGAGAGAGAGAGAGAGAAGGAAGGGCAGAAAACTGAGGAGCTGAAACTTTGTCTTTTATCTGACCTGAACACAGTTCTCCATTTCCCAGAAGTTAATTAACCCTTGCAGAAGCCCGTTAGCAGGAAAGGAGAGGGGGAGGACGGAGGGAGATTTCTCCTACTGGGTGATGTTAAAAAAGATATGTGAATGTAGATCAATGGTCAGCTCCACGGCCGGATACTCCAGCAGGTGGGGCCATTTTGCCCTCTCACATGAAGGAGTGAGAGGGCCCAACGCGATTTTGCATCTGTGAGGGGGGGAGGGAAGAGCGCCCTATAAAAGGGGGCTCCTCCTTCCCCCAGTGTCTTTCCTGGATGAGCATTCCCCACCTGCCCACCACTTTAATAATGCTAATGTGAGTCTAACTGGTCGCCCTAAGGAGCCGGATGGGAATTTTTGACCCGCTCTCAAGATTGGCACGAGAGGGCGGGGATTTTTTGCCTATCCCACACTGATACTGGGCATTAGTTTAAGGCTTTCCCTTGTTGGTCACACTGGTGGTGGAAGCAAAGAAAAGCCAGCCAGTGAATTCATAATTGAACATCTGTCCCCACGGATCCAACCCCCACAACACTGTGGATCATGAGCTTACAGTGTTGGGGGAGGACGCGAGAGGATGCCTCCCTGGGTCTGGAGTAATCCAGAGTGAGCCAGCAGGACCCGGGGAGTGGTACGAGCATTAACCGGTCTGGCTGGTGCCGTCGGCTGACTGTGCCATCTGGGGGTACTAACTCGCCCTAAGCTGCCTGGTTGGAGGGGTACCTGGAGACCTGGGGTTCGGCCCAATGCTATGCTTGATGCCAGGCCGCTCTTAAGGTTGTGTTTGTTTGAACGAATTGAGTTAATAAAGTGTGGCCCAGTTAAACCCAAACCCTGCCTTGTCTCGTCATTTCGTATGGGATGTTGATAATCCCAAATGTGAATGGGTGCTAGCAGGACACCTCCTTTTCAAAATCCAGAGAGAGACCCAATGTGGTATAAGTGGCAATATTGGTCTTACCTCTTTCAGATAACTCAGTGTATCCCAGTTCAAAGTACAGTATGCTGAAAGAGCTAACTCATCCCTAACTCACGGTTGTTCTCCCAACACTGGAGGCATGCAAGAGAAATTTAGACAACCACCTGGCTTTTGAAGATTTTATTCAGAAAACTGAGCTGAGACAACCTAAACTAAGGACCAGTATCCTTCACATCCATAGGCATTGTATCTGTACACACATATATACACACTAGAGATGGGCTCGAACAAAAAAAAAAAAAAGGCAATTTGTTTTGGGTTGTTTTGTTTTAGGGTTTGGTTCATTTCATTTTGTTATTAATTAATTTTTTAGAAAAAATCATTTTGTTGGTTCGTTTATTCATTATTTGTTTTTCCCGCTTTGTGCAATTTAATCAATTTGACAACGTGTGGGTGGGGAAAAAAAAAAAAAACAATAAACCCACAGACATTGCAACTGTACAACCTGGACTGGCAGCATCCTCATCCTCATAATCTACATCATCATTATCATCATCTTACCAGGTGGTGGCAGTGGAGGCAGCGGCAGTGGGGTGATCCTTTATTTTATTTTATTTTATTTTATTTTATTTTATTTTATTTTATTTTATTTTTTACTTCTGTGTTCCAGGCCCATGCTACAGCTGCAGTGTGGGCTGGTTGGCATTTTTTTTCAAGCACCGACCTCACAGCCTCTGGGGCCAGGTCAGCACTCATTTCCCCGCCCCCCCCAAGTGCCGACTACATGGCCTCTGGAGCTGGGTCATCGCTGGTTTTATTTTAAATATATTTTTCTTTATTTTAGGGTGCTGACCTGGCCACCCCTGGGGCCAGGTTGGCACTCCTTTATTTTATTATTATTATTGTTTTTGTTTTTGTTTTTTAATTTATTTATTTTTACTTCCAACCACCTGGCCGACCACAACAGCTGTAATGTGGGGCAGTCAGCTTTTCCTTGTAGCCAGGAAGACCGAAGACCAGCATCAGGTAGGAGACATTGCTGCCATTAACAAAATTAACTAAACCGAACCATTTTTTTCCAGTTCGGTTCAGTTCGTTCTAAATTCACTCTGGGGTTCGTTATTCATTTTGTTAGGTAACAAAATTAATAACAAATAACGAAATGAACTAAAAGTTTGTTTTGTGCCCATCTCTAATACACACACGATCCAGTCTGGGTTCAGGCCTGGTCGGGGGACCGAGACAGTCTTGGTCGCTCTGCAAGATGACCTCCTCCGGAGGGCCGACGGGGGGTGCTCCTCCCTGTTGGTCCTCCTGGATCTGTCAGCGGCCTTTGATACCGTCAACCACGGTATCCTGCTGGATAGGCTCTCTGGGGTTGGGATCGGAGGCACTGTTCACAGTTGGTTCCGGTCCTTCCTCGGAGACCGTCCCCAGCAGGTTCAGCATGAAGGGCGAGTTGTCAGCCCCTTGGATACTCCCTTGTGGGGTTCCACAGGGGTCGTCTCTCTCACCCATGCTGTTCAACATTTACATCAGGCTGCTGGCTGAGGTCATTAGGGGACATGGAGTCTGCTGTCATCAGTACGCTGATGACACGCAGCTCTATGTCTCCTTTTCTACCGCTGCAGATGAGGCTGTCTGGACCCTCGATCAGTGCCTGGGCACGGTCATGGAATGGACCAGGGCTAACAGGCTCAAACTCAACCCCGATAAGACCGAGGTTATGTTCTTTGGGGCTTCCTCATCCAGCTACGGTGGCCCGTATCCCACCTTGCAGGGTGTTTCACTCAGGCCATCGGACTGTGTCCGAAATCTGGGTGCAGTCCTCGACCCGGCGCTCACCCTGGAAGCCCAGGTGTCCGCCGTGTCCAGGGCTGCCTTTTTACACCTTCAGCGAATCGCCCAGATTCGTCCGTACCTGGATGGGGACTCCCTCAGAACAGTGGTCCAGGTGCTGGTGATCTCTAGACTGGACTATTGCAACGCGCTCTACATGGGGTTGCCCTTGACTCTCATTCGGCATCTGCAGCGGGTCCAAAATGCAGTGGCCAGACTGGTGGTGGGTGTGCGTCGATTTGAGCACATCACCCCAGTCTTGGCTCGTCTGCATTGGTTACCCGTTGCAGCCCGAATTAGATTCAAGGTCTTGGTTTTGGTTTACAAAACCCTCCATGGCCTAGGATCTGGCTACCTGACGGAGCGGATTGACCAGCGATCAACTTCGGCCCGTCCGACTAGGTTGTCGCGGGTGCACATGCTGCATGTGGCCACGCCCAGGGAGGCTCGGAGAACCTCCACCCGTACCCGAGCCTTCTCTGTGGCTGGCCCAACTTTATGGAATCACCTACCAGCAGAAGTGCGCCTAGCAGAGTCCCTGCCTGCCTTCCGGAAGGCGCTGAAAACCCTTCTCTTCCCGGAGGCATTTGGGTGACCCAAATAGGGCTTTTATTTTTCCCTAGTCCTGCCATCTGTTGCTGCTGTTTTGTCTGCATTTCTTTTCTTTTCTTTAGTTTATTAGTTTAGTTATTACTTATTTTAGTTGTTGTTTTATAATCTGTTGTTTTGTACACCCATTGTAAACCGCCCGGAGTTCCTTCCAGGAAGACGGGCAGTATATAAGCTGTATAAATAAATAAATAAATAAATAAATAAATAAATTGAAAAATGCTGGTGCCGTTTGAGCTGGTAGATGTATGGTTGCATGTTCACAGCCCTTGTGCTATGGGGCTCAGGACCAAGCAATATCAACTATTTATTTATTTATTTATTTATTTATTTATTTATTTATTTATTTATTTATTTATTTATTTATTTACATACCCTCCAACTTTCCAAAGGAACTCTGGGTGGTTCACAACAAGAAAATCCATATAATTCAGCTATGCAAACAAATGTAAAACAAACCCAATTGATCAAAACATTAAAATCAATAAAAACATGGGCTATACGATGGTGGCAAAAAAGAAGGGGAAAGAGAATAGGATAAACCACAATTAGTTGCCAAAGGCAGCCTGGAAGAGACAAGTTTTTAATTGCTTCCTAAAGACTGAGAGGGGCTTTGCAGACCTAATATCACTGGGAAGCTGGTTCCACCAAATGGCAGCACCATTCATGAGAACTGAAGCTTGTAAGTGAAAAGCTGTCCAATGACGCCAACAGTTTGTGTAACCAGGATGACGAACAGCTTGCAAAAGGACTCCCAACAAGGGTGAAATCCATGACAACCCTGTAGGTTCCTGGAAACATCAGTGCAGGCAAGCAGAGCGCCTGGCAGAACCCCCTGCCATCTTCCTGGATGACTATGTAGGGCAGGCATGTCCAAACTTCAGCCCTCCTGATGTTTTGGAGCACAACTCCCAGAATTCTAAGCTTATATTTTCAATGGCAAAGGACTGTGGGAGTTGCTGTCTAAAACATCTGGAGGGCCAAAGTTTGGACATGCCTGATGTAGGGCTTTTAGTCCATTTCCTTTGGCCCATGTACCAGAGAGTTATCTTTAGGTTTCACATACTTTCATCCATTGCTGTGTGTGATGGGACTCGTGGCATCTCCCATTGAATTATGCCCCCACCAACCCGCAGACTTTGCCCCCTTCTTATATGAATGGAAAAAAGCTAACTTATGGATGTTAGCGTCTTAAGAATTTTCAAGGTCATCATCAATGGAATACCCCATTTTCCCACTGTCTCAATGACACTGGTATTCCGGTGGGCAGGATAAGAAAAGAACATTAAGATCTATCTGTATTAAAGTCTTCCAAGAAAAGCCAGCTCTACTTGAAATAAGGTAGGCCTGCAAAGAACTGTCCATCTTTAAGAGAAGTTTTTTAAACCAACCCCTAATGGTGGTTTAAAAAACTTCGGTGAAAGTGCGCTTCCGGGAGCATGCTCAGTTGGGGCACCAAATTACTTCCCTTCACGGTTAGGACACAATCTTTTACTGCGCAGTTCACACCGCAGCAAAAATGTGCAGAAAACGCTGGTAAGACCACGGCCATAGTGGAACTGGAAAAGGTGCAAAATACAGTAACTAAAATGCTTATTGGTCTCAGGGAACCTATCTTATGAGGAAAGGCTAAAACATTTGGGGCTCTTTGGTCTGGAAAAAAAGGTGCCTGAGGGGGATAAGATTGAGACGTACAAAATTATGCAGGACATGAGTAAAGTGGATAGAGGGACATTCTTCTCCCTCTCACAAAATACCAGAACTAAGGGAATCCACACAAATTGAGAGTTGGGAGAGTGATAATAGACAAAAGAAAAAATAATTGCCCAGCATGTTGTAAGTCTGTGGAACTCCCTGCCACAGGATGCGATGATGACATCTGGCCTGGATGCCTTCAAAAGGGGATTGGACAGATTCATGAAGGAAAACTCCATCACAGGTTACAAACCATGATGGAGATGTATAATCTCCAGGCTTAAAACCAGGGTACTTCAAGGGCCAGATGCAGGGGAGTGGTATCAGGAGACAGATATCTAGTCTCATGCACTCCCAGATGCATTTGGTTGGCCACTGTGAGATACAGGAAGCTGGACTAGATGGCCTTTGGCCCGATCCAGCATGGCTCTTCTTGTGTTCTTATGTTGTTGAGGCAGTGGTGGCCAAACTTTGGCCCTCCAGATGTTTTGGACCACAACTCCCAGAGTCATTTGTCATTGGCAATACAGGCTTGGAAATCTGGGAGTTGTGGTCCAAAACATCTGGAGGGCCGAAGTTTGGCCACCACTGTCTTAAGGCTTCTTTGTATGTGTGTACAAGAGAAGTTAGATTTGATTTTAAAAGTAGCAAGAGAGAGAGAAGATTTTATTTTCATCTGAAGAATTCTGGGGATGATTATGATCACATTCAATTTGAGAGAGAGAGAGAGAGAGAGAGAGAGAGAGAGAGAGATGATTGTGAAATGAGACCTAATTTTAATGAAGGCAGATTTTCCTCTAGGAGAATGGTTGAAGGCACAAAACTAAAGAGAGTGTGTTTCAAAGCCGGAGGAATCTGAAGTTCTTTTGAACCAGAGAGGCTTCATATTCTACCCCATGGCTGGTTAAAAGACAGGGTAAAAAAGCCATTAAGCCATTAGAATTGAAGGTGGAGGTACGAATAGAACAATTTCTGATGCTGATTTTTTTCTTTTTTTTTCCTTTAAGGCAACTGTAGAAAAGCAGTAATTGGGGGAGCGGAGCTCTGTGCCTGAAAACACAGAGATGGACATTAGACAATGCAGGTTCAAAGGAAAAGTGTGGCCTTATTCAGTAACGAGCAAAGCTTGTATACTCTAGCATGCCTGGAAGGATCTGCTAGCCCAGCCCCTTCATTATTGAATGTTTTCCCATGTACAAATGAAGAGGAAGCCATGTTGTATCTGTAAAGGCTTTGCAGGAGAGTAAGCTTTGGTTTTGTTGCTTTCTGGCTCATCAGTAGGGCCTCTAAAGACACAACAGGGTCCCTTTATGAAAAAGGGAGGGAGATCTAGAGTACAAAGAATGACTGGCTGAGTGAGCCAAACAGTGCCAGCAACCCATCCAATGTTGCAAACAACCCATCCAATGCTTCTGGTTTATTATTATTATTATTATTATTATTATTATTAACCACACAGCTAACTATGCTGGATTTTGTAATACAAATCACTAGTCAAACGCTTCCCAAGCATTTTAGGCAACATATAACAGGCCCCGTGGTGCAGTGGTTAAATGCCTGTACTGCAGGAAAAACTGTGCTCATGACCCGGGGTTCAATCCCATGTAGCAGGCTCATGGTTGACTCAGCCTTCCATCCTTCTGAGGTCGGTAAAATGAGTACCCAGCCTGCTGGGGGGGGGGGCAATGTGCGGCCTGTAGAATTAAACTGTAAACCGCCTAACCACCCAGAGACTGCTTGAAGTGGTATGGGCCGGTATATAAGAAGAACACTTTGCTTTTTTGCTTTTTGCTATATATATGGGATAGCTACATCTACCGTCACGTTAGAATGGGAACTCATATTTCTAGAATACAAGTAGTTTGCCAAGTTGGAAAACAATTAGTAGTAGTAGTAGTAGTAGTAGTAGTAGTAGTAGTAGTAGTAGTAGTAGTAGTAGTAGTAGTAGTAGTAGTAAATCTTAGGCTACAGGGTTCTATGTCTTGGCAATGATTAGAGTAATAAGGCCATACTGTCTTATGTTCTGACCAAGCCACAATGATAGCAAGAATAATTGGATTTGCATTTTTCACTTTGCTTCCCTCCTTCTGATTCATTTTTGCTTTTTATTCATGCATGTTTGATTTCAGAAGGGGAAAAAAAGATGTCAAAAAGCAAAGCTAAGTGTTCTGTTTATATACCGCCTCGTAGTCCTTAAAGCACTCTCTGGGCAGTTTGCAATTTATTTATGCAGGCTACACATCCCCCACCCCCAGCAAGATGTATACTCATTTTACTAACCTTGGAAGGATAGAAGGCTGAGTAAGAACGAGCCGGCTACCTGGGATTGAACCCTGGGTTGTGAGCACATTTATAGCTGCAGTATAGCTGTTTAATCACTGCACCACAAAGCTCCTGTCATTCTCCCCCAAACAGTTCTCCTGGATGACTTGTATTATAAAGACACCCACCCCAAAGAGATGTTATCTGATTACATCAACTTCCTCACTTACCTGAAACTCACCATTTGGTAAAATGTGCACATTTAGCTTTCTTTTGATTCCCATCCATGTGGTGGCATTCCTATTCTTTACAGCTCTGGCATGATGTAGGTGTTAATACAGTATTTGTGCAAATCAAGCTGGAACAGAGATATGCAGGTGCTGATTTCCCAGCCTTGGCCCATTTTCAATTAACAAGGAAACAAGCAGAGTCTCGAACAAAGCAGGAAACCCGGTGGCATGATATGGAGGCTGGTTGAGGAGAAACAGAGAGAGGTGGGAGAGACTCTGGCTGAATTGTTCAAGGATGGTTTTTGCTGTTAGTATAGTCACACACACACACACACACACACACACACACACACACACACACACACACACACACACACACACACACACACACACACACACACACACACACACACACCAATTCCCCAGTATAATGTGAATAATCATAGCTTGGGGAGAGGGAAGAACTGTTCAGAAAAGGGAAGAAGTCTGGTGCTGGCATGGAATTATAGGAAGCCAAAGGGAGCTCAGATGCCCCTCTTGCTTTTCAGAGATACTCCACTGAGCTACTCTGGGAGGGGCATCATTGGAATAAAGTGGTAGTAAGTCAGGGATAAAGCACAAAGATGTATCCTTTTCCCACCTATAATTCCAGACAGCTTTAAGCCAATATCCCACTTTCCAATATGGTTTTGTGACATGTCCCACTGCTGTCATTACTACTCTCCTCTTTGTAATCTTTTTCACCTTTTAGCTTTGCAGTTGAAAAAGAAATTGACCACCTAGAAGAGCAGTCTCCAATCTGAAGGGCTTCCAAAAGACAATCCTCTTATTGTGTGCTTCTTTTAAAGGACTATTCAGTCCAGGTCTGATCTCAAGCTAAGAAACCATAATGAGGTTATGATCATGGACCCTGAAGTTGCTTATCCATTGTGGGAAAAGTGCCTACATTTAGAGATGGGCATGAAACAGAAATACAGTGTTTCATTTCGTTTCAATCTTCATTTCGTTTTGTTTCATTAAGAACAATTTTTTAAAAATAATTTTCATCACGAAATGAGATGAAACAAAACACATTGTAAGGCTATAAATAATGGGGAGCTTTCCTTTTTTTTATTTGACAGGGAGCCCACTGCCCAAGTTTAAATAGCTTTAAACCAAAGACCCTCCTTAAACCTTCCAATCAGTTTGCTTTCAAACAAAATGCCCTCTGTAAATAAGTAGAAAACCTAATGGCTAGCTATACCACAGATAAATCGGAGTGAAAAGCTCAACAGCTGAGGTGCAGGGAGGGAAGGATGGAAAACATATAAAATAACCTCCTAGGAAATCACGTTTAAATCAACTTGCAGACACACAGGCACAGCGAAGGGAAGGGAAATATGATCCACAGCTCAGAGACAGGCAGATGCACCACAGATAGCTTGGAGAGAGAAGCTTAACAACTGAGGCAGGGGAGGAAAGGAAGGAAAACAGTTGGTTTAAAACCCCTGTTCTCCAGACAGTTGGATCAAGAAAGAGGCCTCCAGCCACTAGGATGAATCATCTCATTTCTGAAACAAAAATGGTGTTTCATTCCATTTGTTAACAAAACACTGAGGTTTTGTTTCATTTTGAAATGTTTCATAACCTTACGAAAAAACAAAACTGTGTTGCTTTTCATTTTGTGCCCATCTTTAGCCTATACTGCAGATTCCAGAGAAGTACAAATGTTTTGGCCATCACCTTCTTCACTGAGGTGAAATGCATTATAATTCTGTTTGAATATATATGACTTCTGACTTTGTATCTGTGCATATAAATCAGCACATGCAATCTTATGCAAATCAGCATCTTAGCACCCTGACTCTCTTTTTGTTGATGCATAAGTGGCCACTTTAATCAATGTGCTGAATTTAGCTTTGGTTTTCCATTTCTTTAGCGCTTGTACATGGATTAGGCAAAGAGTGTGGAAGGTTTGTGGTGTCTAACAATTACAGTGGATCCTCATATAACAAACAGTTTGTATAACATAAAATCTGTACAACATAAAAAATTCCGGAGATAGGGGAAATTTGCTTAACAGAATCGCCTATGGGGCGAATCCATACAACATAAAATGGTCATGATCAGGGATTACTCTGTTTTCAATGCATTCCTATGGGAAATTCCTATAAAGGAAAATTTGTTTAACATAATTTCATTTTGAATGAATTAATTCTTTTATACAAGGTACCACTGTATAATACGTTTGCTGACCAGGCATTGCAGTGATGATGCCATTCACCACACAGACTTTGTGACAATCATCCATACGTACATGTCATGAGTTCTAGTCCAGTGAGTGAGGATGAAAAGGAAGAGGATCTGGATTTGGATTTTTGATGGTTTAGCCAACCCTCCACCCCACATATAAGTTTGAAAGGGATAGGTTGAAGGAACAAATTAAGTCCAAAGGAAATAGAAAGGGGAAGTGTAGTAAATCAGAAAAATAATACAGAAGTGGGGAGCCACAAAGGTAACAGAAGAGGTATTACCTAAAATAATGGAGAAATAAAGCCACAAATCTGTGTGATTAAAATAAAATATTTCTTTTCACGATCTGCTTGAGTCAGTTGAGGGGTGGTGGAGGAGGAAAAAGTGCTGTTAAGCTGAAAGTGGGAAGCCCCTTGTATTTAATTACTTCCACCCTGATGGTGTGGTTAAAAATACAAAAAAGGGGGATTGTTTGGAAGCCCCTACAGAGGGAAATTGAGAGACGCAAGTAGAGTAAGTGGCCCCAGTCTCATGATGATTTTGCTGCTTTTTGCTGCGAAACACTGGCCAGCAAAAGATCATGCCTTCACTCCGAAGAGCAGTATTTTGGTACCCTGGCTGACCACGCCCCCGGAAGCGCACTTTAACCACAGCATTTTGTACCACCCCTAGGGGTTGTGTTAAAATACTTCTGTTATTGATGCTCACTTTTTAACACCTCAAATGAGGTGTGACCCCAGAAAATTCACACCAATTAGATTTGTACCCCTTTTCCTGCAACTTCCTGTAGTTCTGCCTTCGTAATCATTTATGCTACTGAATTGGTGGCATACTGGCATGCTGGCACAATTTTTACTTGCTTTCCACCTGCAATTACAATTGATTTTAAGAAGAAAAACTGCTACCTGGCTGCAACGCAGGTATTCACCACAAGGGAAAAAAACAGAGAAAATATGCACAGTAAGCAAGTAAGGATGGACGCAGAGAAGTAAAATACTCCCCACTAACTCCATATCAAACGTCACGTGACCACCTCCAAAAATAGTACACATCATTTTAAAATGTGCAGATAATGGTAGTGAGACTGTGGCCAGTACGTAGTTACAATTGAATGTTCAAAATGGGTTTTGTGGTCCCTTAGTGAATGCATTTGCAAATGCTTCTGCTCCTCCTTCATGGCCATGGAAAATGGTGCAGATTTTGTTTATGTGTTGGGTATATCCAGGGCCATTAACTCAAGATGTTTGTTTTGTTTCACTGCAATGCCCCAACATCATTTCAACCCTAGGAACAGGATCCTAGTCCACGAGTGTGACAACACCCTGGAAGCAGGAGAAATGCATATGTAAATCATCAGCCAATCCCAGCAGGAGGGCGGGGGATTGTATTTATTTTATTTATTTATTTATTATGGAGCTTCTATACCGTCCATCTTCCCGAAGGAACTCTGAGCGGTTTACAGTGAGCTGAACAATTTTCAGCCGATTCAACAGATGAACAGATGAGTAAACAACTACAACTAACAGACAATTTAAAAGAAGAATATGCAACCCTGGTGTAAAAACTACAAAATAGAGCTAGGCAGATGGTGGAGGGGGAAAAAAGAAAGAAAGATTAGGCAAGGTCACCAAAGGCCTCGCGAAAGAGCAAGGTCTTTAAAGCCCTGCGAAAGGCCAGCAGGGACTGTGCAAGGCGCACTTCGCTGGGGAAATGGTTCCACAAAATCGGGCCTGCCACAGAGAAGGCCCGGTTCCGAGTTGAGGTCTTCCGGGCCTCTCTGGGAGTGGCTATCCGTAGCGAGTGCGCCCGCGACATCCTCGTTGGATGGGCCGAAGTTGATCACTGGGTGATCTCCTCTGCCAGGTAGTCAGGTCCTAGGCCATGGAGGGTTTTATAAACTAAAACCAGGACCTTGAATCTAATCCGGGATGCAACGGGTAGCCAATACAGGCGAGCCAGTACTGGGGTGATGTGTTCGTAGTGGTGCACACCCACCACCAGCCTGGCTGCCGCATTTTGCACCCACTGCAGACGCTGGAGGAGAGTCAAGGGCAACCCCATGTAGAGAGTGTTGCAGTAGTCTATCCTCGAGATCACCAACACTTGCACAACAGTTCTCAGGGAGTCGCCATCCAGGTATGGGCAAATCTGGGTGATTTGACGAACGTGGAAGAAGGCAGTTCTGGACACGGCGGCCACCTGGGCTTCCATGGTGAGAACCAGTGTGGAATAAAAAGGGTGGAGCCTGGTCTGTGAGAGTTAGTTCAGTTAAGAGTTAAGAAGAGTTAAGAGTTAAGAGTTGAGGGTTGTTGAGAGTGAGTGCTGAGAGAGAGCACAGCTCTGTTAGAGTTCAGTCAGGCAGTGAGGGCTTTACTGTTTACTGGTTATTAAAGACAGGGAGGCTTGAAGAGTTGAATGAATCTATTCTATGATTAAGGCAACACATACCAACTTCAGTCATTGTTGTATTTATTTATTTTCTCAATAAACATAATCATTATTTTTATGTTATACATCTGAGTCTGTCCCAGTTCATAAGGCGACGATTTAAAAGGTGGCAGCATTACCAAGTGGATCCTGTGAAGATTAATAAGTTGGTTCCCTACACATCACATTTTCATATCAATCACATGTTTAAAAGGGAGGTGTCATCACAGCAAGTAACCATCTTCCTGCTGGGGAAGACTTGCTATCTAGGAATGCAAATCCTTGCTTGTATCATCCACTTAGGCAAGGAGGAGGAAGTGGCTTGTTCTTTCCCTTACCAGTGTGGTATAGCAGACATCCCATGCTGCTCTCAAATAATCCTTGCAATTCCAAGGATTTGTGTGCATACACACTGAAGATCAACAGTTAATGCAAATTGATGGTGCAAATCTCTCCTCTGTAGGTTATAATGAAAAATCTTGAATTTGATTCTCCCTGTGTTTCACACAACCAGCAGCCTTTCTAGCCTCATTTTCTGTGTGTCCGTGCTTTGCTTTATGTAGGGAAAAGATTCTGTGCAAAATATGAAGACATTAAAGAAAGATACATGGCATAAGGCTTTTATCGTTCTCTCAGAGGAGGAAATTTATTTATTTATTTATTTATTTATTTATTTATTTATTTATTTATTTATTTTTGAGTTCTATGTCACCTGTCCAGTGAATAGCTACTCAGGGTGTTGAACATGAATACAATGGGATAAAGAATAATAGCATAAAATAAAATGAAAACATAATGCAAACTAACATCAAATGATACATAGAAAACAAAAACTCATTTAAACCGAAAATACATTAGAACTAATAGCATAATAAAACAACTCAATAGAGATGAACAGAAGTGAAAGGCAGAGGCAGATTTAGGTGTAATAATAATGGAGAGACATACATTTTGGAGCATCAAGATGGAAAATCACGAATCAGGGAAAGCTTGTTTAAACAGACACCTTTTAAAATGGCACTTGAAAACTTCCAATGAGGGAGCCAGGCAGATTTCTGGGGGCAGCCAATTCCACAAGTGAAGAGCAACCACCGAGAAGGCTTAATTCCTCATAGCAATTATCTGAACCTGTCAGATGCCCCACCTGGGAAGAATGAGTGATACGGGCAGTTATTTGTGGGAGAAACCACTCTGCCAGATATCAAGATTAGACATGGGCATGACTTGGCGAAATTCTCGTTTCTGTTTCCGTTCCTCGTTTCTGTTATGCAATGGAAACGGTAACAATTACTCCACCAGAACTCGAACTCGAACCGAAAAAAGAAAAATTGGGTCTGATTTGTCGTTGTCGTTCCTGGCATCACGCGGCAATCACATGATGCCAAGCGCAAGCAGCACAGAAAAAAGTTTTAAAAGAAAAAAAAACCCGATTTCCGGCCAAAAAAGCAGGCGAAAATATGCCTGCCTGAGTGAGGGCACCTACCAGAGGGGTGGTTTCTGGGGGGGGGGTCCCCGGCCTCCCCCCTTCTCCTGTCCTGGGCTGCTCTGGTGGGGGGCATCCTCGTCGTCTCGCCAACTCGCCATGCCATGCGGTGCGGGCGGGGGATCCAAATGGGGCGACCACAATATTTATTTTGAAATTGTGGTCCAAAAACACACCAAAGCACCACAGAAACATGCGAAAATAGCTATTTTAAAACTGCCTGAATTTTTACAGTAGCAGCAGCAGTGGGTTTTTCTTGCAACAAAACGTCTCCATTGATTTTATTTTATTTTATTTTTATTTTTATTTTTTTACACCTGTGCAATGATGGGCTGGCCATGGGAGTGGACCATGCAAATTTTTGGAGCCATTCCACCAATTGCATGGCCACTTGGCCAGGTTTTGACCGAGACTTCTGGGATGTGCCAGTCGGGCATAAAAACCCCATTAACCATAGCCTGAACCCGAACCCTAACCCTAACCCATACGCCAGTACACTGTCCTTCTTAGTGGGTCAGAGAGTCACCCAGAGGTGCACCCCAGTAACTCACCCTAACCTTACCCGTAACCCTAAGCCTAGCCCTTGCGCTAACCCCAACCAGTAAGCCAGATCTGTGTACTCGTATTGCACTACAGCAAGTACACTTCCCTTCTTAGTGAGCCAGAGGGCGCCCATAGGGGTCCTCTCTCACTTTGTTCCTCCCCAGCCCAAGTGCACCGCACACCAGTATGCCAGTAGTGAGTCACAGAGGCACCCCCCCAAAAAGAGGTGCCTCTGCCTGCCACTGCAACTTGGTATGCATATCCAATTGGCTATGCGTACCCTTTTGTAGCGGGCCAGAGGAGGCACCCACCCCAGAGAGGTGCCTCCAGGAGCCCGCTTTCCCTTCATGGCGGGCCAGAGGAGGCACCCACCCCAGAGAGGTGCCTCCAGGAGCCCGCTACCCCCCCAAACCAGTACTAACGACAGACGAAAAAACGACAGACGAAACGACAAATTTTTGAAAAATTTCGCGACAATCGGAAACGAGCCGAAACGGGCCGGCTCCGACACACAACAACTAGAAACGTCATTTTTCCTGGTCATGCCCATCTCTAATCAAGATTCTTTTTTTTTTTTAATGTTTTTTTATTAAATTTTAAACTACATACAACGACATAAAAAATGAAAGTAAAAAAACTACAACAAACAATATAAGTGCACCCCCATCCCACGGGTCCATCCATACATTCTTATTCGTTGCTCCATCTTCTATTCTTCTAGTAGTCTTCTTAAAGTTCTCTTCTCCAGAATTGTTGTGAGATATTCGTGGACTCTTTCCCTTTTCCTTCGACTAGTACATAATCTAAAAATTTACCCCAGATATCGTAGAAAATGTCTTTTTTCATTTCTCCTCGTTTAACCTTTAAACTGCAGGAGAGTTTGTTTATTATATCCCAAAGTTCATTATACCAATCTTCCATCTTGAATTCTAGTTTTGACCCAATTTTTGCTATAATTAATCTAGCAGCTGTCATAAAATTTGCTATTAGTTCCTTTGTTGTAACAACATAATCTTTACTTGTTAACAATGATAATAATGCTATCTCTGGATTACAATCTATATCCATCTTAATCATATTACTTAGCTCTAAAAACACTTTTTTCCAGAACCTTTGGACTATTTCACATTCCCACCAAAGATGCAAGTAAGTACCAAGCTCTTTTTCACATTTCCAACATATCTTAGAGTAAGCAGGATTCATTCTATTTAGTCTTACTGGGGTTAAATACCATCTGGAAACCAATTTGAAGTAGTTTTCTTTTATCCTGACTGACAATGATCTCAAAATTCTCATATTCCAAATTTTTTTCCAGTCTTCTTTCTCTATCTGTACATTAAGGTCTTGGTTCCAAATTTCTCTCAAGGTGTTTAACTCCTTCATTTCTGATAATTCCCCTAGTGTTTTATATATTTTACGTGTTATTCCTTTCTCTGAATTTTCCTGTTCAGACTCAAGCGATAGTAGGAAATGTTCAAATTTTGTGCATTCTCTAATTTGATTATTTCTCTTTCCCCAGTCCTTTATCCATTTTCCTAGTTGAATATAATTTAACCATGTTAAATCACTGGGTTGCAAAATATTTTTTATATCCTGAATTGTTTTAATCTTGAGCATCCAATCCTTTAGTCTAGCTATTTTCTTAATTTTAAATAACTCCAAATAATGCTTCAAGTTGTCTGGAAAGCTTTCCAAGTCAGTAACTAAAGCCAGTGGGGATCCCTTCGGAGACAAGATTTTCCTATATGTTCTCCATGTAGCAATTAAACTATTCAATAGGGGTTGTCAATCTTTACTTTGTTTTTAACTTCCGTGAATAAAAATGTGTTTATTTCCCCCTTTATATCCAAAGACTCTTGCTCCCACCATATTAACTTCTGTGGTTTAAAAAGAATTTCCCCAAAGAACTAAGTTGATTGGCTATATAATAATTTTTATATTGGGTATACCTATTCCTCCTTCTTTCTGAGATCTATACCATAGACTTTTATTTATTCTTGATTTTTTCCCTGCATTACAATACCTATTTATCATGTCTTGGAGAGTTTTAATTTCCTTTTCTAAAAACTGAACCGGTAACATTTTAAAAATAAAGTTAATTTTTGGAAGTATTTTCATTTTTATCAATGCAATTCTGCCAAACCACGATAATTTTAGTTTAGAGTAGGATATTAATTTGTTTTTCATCTCCTCTTCTAATTTCGAAATATTTCTTTCTTTAGTTTTAGTAAATTCTTTATGGAGTTCTAATCCTAGATATTTAATGCTTTTTCCCGGTTTAAGTCCAGATTTTTCAATCATCTTTAAGTCATGTTTTCCATAATTGAAGAATAAACTCTCTGATTTTTGCCAGTTTACACATAATCCTGTTATTTCTCCAAATTCTTCTAATCAAGATTCTAAACTGTTTAGTGCTTTTTATGTTATCATTAAAACTTCTACTTGTATGGGAGCAAGAATGCTTTGGGTTCTTTCCTAGGTTTTTTTAATACAGTATCTTACCATCTTGAGAAATCTTCAGCCCTGAGGATAAGAAAATTTGCAAATATAAATTTGTAAATATTTGCAAATTTTCATCTTTAAGCCAGAGAGCCAAACTCTATGAACATAAGGAATTTTAATCATTCCTAGTTTTATGCAGACTCCAGATCTCTTGTTCTGTCTGGAAAAATAATTATTAAAAGTCTGTGGAATGCCCAAATAATAATGTTTTAATACAATGAAATAAACAGCACCAAAGGATGTTTACGGGGTGATTCTCACATGCCGTCAAGGTCCTTCCAATTTATGGTGGCCCTGCAAATAAGTGTTTCCCAAAATAGCCTATCATTAACAGCCCTGCTCTGCTCTTTCAATCTCAAGGCTGTGGACTTCCCATATGCTGCCTTCTTTTCCTAGTCCTACTGGTAGAGATGGGCACAAAACAGAAAAATGGTGTTTCGGTTTTTCATTTGTTGTTGAGAGGTCTGTTTCGGTTCGTTTCCGTTTGTCAGGAATTTTTTGAAAAATTTCATTACCGTTTTTCATTTTTTGTTTGTCATTTCTACCCACTTTTTGCGCGATTTTTAAAGCATTTCCATGTGCAGGCATCCTCCAACGCCCCAGACCAGAGGGAAAACACTAAAAAAATGGATGCTGGCAGTGACACAGTATAGACTAGATATGCAGGGAGGCTGCAAAGGCAGTGGAGGGTGTTGCCCAGGGTGCAAGGCAGCCGCAGAGTGACTGCACTGCAGGGCAGGGAGGGTACTCACCGAGAAGTACACAGCACGCACGCACACAGGGAGGCTGCAGGACTGAAGCTAGAGTCGCAGGGACAGCAATTCCACCCTAACTCCCACCAGAGGATGGGGGCTGCCAGAGCTTTTTATGCCCTCTGTGGCTGCCAGACCTGCCCACCCAGTCTGCAACCTGGGTGTGCTATTGGTTGAACATGATCCCATCACATGGCTTGCCTCCATTTTGTGGCTGGTGGTGACATCCATTTTAAAGGGAAAAGAAAAATACATCGTGATGGGAGAAGACAGAAACAAACTTTTTAAGGACCCCAACCCCTGGTAGGTATTATCAGACAATATAAATAATTATCTCTGCATTTTTACGGATGTCCAGGGCATTTTTTAACATTTAAAACAGCTCATTTTATTGTGCATCACCATTAATGGAAACAAAACGTAACAACCACAATTTTTGTGGTTCTGTTTGTTTCGTTGCATTTTCATCACAATTTTCATTTGTCGTTTCGTTACATAACAGAAACGACAAATGGTAACGGAAATGAAAAAATGTTCATTCCGTGCCCATCTCTAGTTACTGGTACAGAACCTGATAAGAAAAAATAGTGTTTCTTATTCTCTTCTCAACTGGTGGCAGGAAGTGCTGCAGGACTTAAAAATCTCTTGTTAAGCTGCCTCTTATATTTAAGAGAACCAAAGTTGATGAGAATGGAGACTTTAGGGCAGCTTAGCTGTAATACTCAGGCCACTGCTGTCACTTGGAATGCAAAATGGAGAATATAGAGGGTAGAGATTTTGGGTTTTGCAGGCACCATTTGTCTGGCAACAGCAATAAGATTTTTACTATACTGCAGGGTCAGTGACTGGTTTGTATCAGTGTCTGATGGAAACATGTATAAAGAGTTTGAGCATTGCTTCCTACTCCCCTCTTAATATTTTCTGTTCACTCCCGCTCTGATAGTCTACATTGCCAACCCTTTGGGGGTGGATGAAATCAACAGAATTCCATGAGGGCAGCAATATGTTGGAACTAATTATATTTTTGTTAGTGGCAGACGAAATGCAAAAAACAAAACAAAAAAAAACAAAAAAATCACCATTAAACCAAGGGATGTGATTCACCCAGTGAAGCCTCTGCTGCTGTTGTTTTTCCAAAGCACATGGCTCTTGTGCTGGCTAGCAGCAGAAGAACCCCTGAAGAGGGCAACACTGATATCAGAAAAGCTGCATGTGCAGTTGGTAAAGTGAGATGGTTGAACATGAGTTGTGTAAATGTTACATAGCTCAGCACAGTCCTTTTAAAGAGCTGATAAATATCTCTTTTCTCTGGTGGTAAACCCTGCCCTTAATGGTCTACTCATGTCATTTTCCACAGAAAAACATGAGCCATAATAAATAACTCATGAAATGGCTGAGGCACCATTTGCTGTTTTGCCTATATTTCCAAATTTCCTCAAAAGGTTCCCATTGGATTTGAAGTGCTGGATCTGTCACCCAGCCCTTGATCTTCAGTGCCCAGAGTATGCCAAGAGTGTTCAGTGTCATTTGGGGGAAAAACAGTAGTATTTGGAAGAGAACCAAATGGTTTACTTCCAGGAAAACCCATGCCAAATAAGACTCACTAGTCTTTAAAATCCAGGAAAACCTTGTTGCCAAATAAGACTCACTAGTCTTTAAAATGTCACCAGATTCCTTGTTGTTTTTCTGCAACTGATCAACCCAACAACTACCTTCACTCGTGTGTGTGTGTGTGTGTGTGTGTGTGTGCGTGCGCGCACACACACGCACGCACACACGCATGCATATACACACTGACACACCCCTTATGACTTTATCTATTTATTTTGCAAAGTTGACAATAGACTTCACACTTATGGAAGAAAGGGTGGAAGAGAGAAGAACGATCTTCTGTTCACAGGCAAACAGTACTTAAGAGCCCAGCTGGCATCCAAGCACTTCTTTGCCTGGGTGGAGGAAGCAAGGAGACATTGCACAATAGACTTAAACATTCCTGGCATGAGATATATTTAAAGTGCATTCATACAGTACTTTTGATAACAGCTGCCACGGCAGTGCACCTGAGGGCTCAAACCCGATCTTTATCACAAGTGCTTAGCTCTCAATACATATGTTTATTATTATATCTGTCAAGTAAATTGGAGTCATTAGGCAATTTGCATAAACATAAAATGTGCAAACAAAAAATTGACTATTTACTAGGCAGGAGCCCAAAGGAGTCACAAAATTTCAGATTTTTTTCCCCTTCCGATATAATTAGTATAAAAAATATAGTACTTGCCCTCAAAAGAGAAGTTCACGTGCTGTGAAAATATATTTCCTGATCAGGCAGGGCCAAATAATAGCAAATTATGAGGGGGTGGGGGTATTTAGAACAAAACAAAAGAGGGGCAAGGAGAAAGGAATAACAGAAAGAGGAGTGTGTATGAGTGAGTAAGACAGAGAGAGGGAATATGATTTGGCTTTATCAGAACTGATTCCCAGCTTGCAATCTTGCACAATTTGTCTTTTTGAACAGACCACATGAGCCAGCTATGAATAAAATCAGCCAGTTTAATCCCAAAATCAATGCTTCTTTGTAGACGTCCTTAAAATCTAAGTGGAAGGGAAGACTTTGAAGCTGCTTTCTGCTGATAAATGTGCCACTTACAGGCCGTTTGATTTGAGCAGGAGTCCTCCCATTTTTCCTGATTCTCAGCATCTGATGACTAATTAGCAAGTTGGGTAAAATAACCAAAAGAAAATTTCATTTTAATGATTAGTGCTTGTTGTTATAGTATTCAGTGGCTGTATTTCCAACTGCCACCACCTTTAGCTATGAAGCCTTATAAACCCTAGAAAGAGTCTTGCCAGACCATAAGAAGATGAGATAAACAAGGAAGCTGCATTGAATTGAGTCCTTCACTTAGCCGTATACGTTCATCTCCGGCTAGTAGTAGCTTTGTAGGTTTTCCTGCTGGATATATAACTACATCTAGATCTTTTTTCATCTGGGAAAGAATATATGACAGGGTTATGGTCCCTTCCCCATACAGCATCTGCTATGACCCGGTGAACTGTGACTAGGTAGTTGCATGGTTTTGTTTCATTGAATCAGATAATCCATTCAGGATCATGTTTCAGTACTGAGAACATAATATCAGCCCAATACATGGCTGGTATTGTCTGTTTTTTATAAGATGGACTGAACTGCCCTGGGCAGTGTTTGGATGTGAATCAGAACTAGGGAGAAAATCTTGGCTTAAAACAAAAATTAACCATACTACTCAAATCAAATCAAATTTTATTATATGGTCATTGACCCGAGTAATTAAAAATAGGCTTATAAAATACAGTATATAAAATATGTAAAATACATAAAATACATAAAATACATAAATGTTAAAATATTTCAGGCAAAATTAGTCCCTATCATATGGCTATCTAGTGATAACTTTTGCGGATTCTCAGAGCCGCAAATAAGAACTAAGTTTTCTAAGATTCTGTATCACCTCCGCTTTATTCTATCTAGTCTAGCATCATTTTTCATGCACTGTTCCACCAGATGATTCCCAGAAGCTAGTCCATAAGTCCATTGGCTTCCCAGCCCCTCCACAATGAGAGACGCCGGGGGTTATAGGGGTATTTTCCACTATGGTGGATCCAAATTTGCCTGCTGGAGTTCATGGATCTTGACTACCCTGATACATGGGAAATATTTTTATTACTTAGTTAGGAATAAAGAAAGTTGTCCTCCAAACCTTTTTTGAAAAATGTAAAGTTAATCTATAGGAGTAGACATGGGCACGACTTGGCGAAATTGTCGTTTCCATTTTTGGTTATCGTTTCCGTTACATAACGGAAACGGTAACGATAATTAAGTCGAACTCGAACCGAAAAAAGAAAAATTTGGTTGGGTTTTTTGTTTTCGTTTGTGGCATCGCGGCGATCGCGAAATGCAAAGCACAGAAAAAGTTTTTAAAAGATTTTTTTTTAAACACCGACTCCCAAAAAAGCAGGCAAAAATATGGCTGCCTGAGGCTTTGCCACCTACCAGAGGGGTGGTTTCTGGGGGGTCCCCAGCCTTTCCCCCCCTCTTCTCCTGTCCTGGGCTGCTTGCACCAGTCTGGGGGGGGGTCATCCTCGTCGTCTCACCATGCCATGCGGTGGGGGGGGATCCAAAATGGCGACCACAATTTTTCTTTTGAAATCGTGGTAAAAAAAAAACCAAATCTCCATAGAAACATGTGAAATTTATTTATTTTAAATGCCTGCATTTTAATAGTAGCAGCAGTGGGTTTTTATAGCAATAAAATGTCGTATTGATTTTATTTTATTTTATTTTATTTTTTATTTTTTTAGACCTGCCCATTTGGGCTGGGCATGGGATGGGACCATGCAAATTGTTTGAATCATTCCACCAATGGCATTGCCAGGTTTTTGACTGACACTTCTGGATGTCTTGGAGGGCATAAAAAGCCGAGGCACCTTCCAGAAATCGCAGTCGGGTGTATGGATGTGGTTGAGGGAGGAAGGCTGGCTGCTGGTGCTGGTGTGATCTGATCGAGATTGAGGAGGGAGGCTGGAGGCTTTAGGATTTAAGTTAGGCAGGCAGGGAGGGAACTGAATTTAGAAAATAATTTCTTTGATTCCCTGTAGCTTTGTCTGCTGAAGGGAATAGCAGTTTATTCTTTATTTCTTCTCTGGTAGTTTGTGAGGATTTTTTTTTCTGATATTGGATAAAGGGGGTGGTTCGACTGGGAGTGGGAGGTGTGGATTTATTTTAAAAATATATTATATACTACCATTTATTTTCTATTTTCCCAACTTCAATTTGCTTGCACACACACACATTTGGGGTGCAAGCCAAGAACAGAACCTATATCCTAAGTGATACCCTAACTGCCCACTCGCCCGTCCGCCCGTGCCGCCGCCGCCCACTCGCCCGCCGCCTAGGGCGCAAAAACACCTAGCGCCGGCCCTGATTGCGGGACGCCCCTATGCTCTGGGAAGTCAAATTGCACTAAATCATGGCGGAAACGACAAACGACAAACGACAAACGGAAACGACAAATTTTTGAAAAATTTCATGACAAACGGAAACGACCCAAAACGGACCCGTTCCGACAAACGAAAACTCAAAACGTCATTTTTTCTGGTCGTGCCCATATGTATATAGGAGCATCGTGGCACAGTGTCCACAGTGCTGCATTCAAGACTCTGCCCATGGCCTGGGTTTCAACCGAACCATCTCAGGCAGCCATTTCAAGGTTGTCTTAGCCTTCCATCCTTCCAAGTTTGGTAAATTGAGTACCCAGTTTATGTGTGTGTGGTGGAGAGGGGGATCTGTAGCTCACATTCTTAAACTGTAGAGTGCATACTTTAGTACTAGGGGATGGCACATACTATAAACAGTACACTGCTTTGCTTTACTCTGAATGTTCAGAAAAATATTTTGTGGGTTGAAAACTTCAAGTTACATGTGGGGAACTAGCAAGACTGATGGCATCAGGAAACAACTGATAGTTTTATTTTATTCTTCAGCAACAGCAGTGATGGCGCTTCAGTAGAAGCATGAAGACCTCATAATTAGCTCATTCATTAAAAAGGTACACAGTATGTGACTATAGATCAAAAATTATATCTTGCAGAATAATGAAGAATTAAGCTGCTCTTGAGTTGTAACCATGGTAGTGTTGAAATACCTTGTGGTGTCCTGCTTGGATTCAGCTGAATGTGTGCAAAGTCCTACTTGACCTCCTGAAATTCCAGTTTCAACTTTTTTTTCTTCCAAAACAAATCCCCAAAATGGGCAAACAAACAGAATTAGTCAGACTAATTTAAAAATGGGAACACAGAAAATATTAATAAACTATTTTAATCCAAAGCACTGACTAAATCCAATTGTTAGTCCTTTCTTCTGTAAACCTATTGAATGAAAGGGAATTGCAAAGTCAACACTAATGTAAATTATGTTGATTCAATGACTCTACAATGTTTGGATTTAGCCTTATTCCATAAATCTAAATTCAAGACAAAGGCAAGAAGAGCAAAGAGGATCTCTTAAAATATGACAGCAACATGGCAAAGGAGCTTCCTTGTGAGATGGTAGCAGAAATCCTGTTGCATAGGTAAGCAAACAATGTAACTTTTAAAAGAGAATTAGCATAAATAAAGCAATCACCATAGAAATTACCTCTTGCATATCAAGTTTTAAAACTCTGCATGGAACATATAATGCACAACAGGATTTCACCCATTGCAGTGTAACCCACAGTGAGATCACCTTTTCTCCACGTGGTTCTCAATCTTCCTAATGCCGCGGCCCTTTAATACAGTTCCTCCTGTGGTGGTGACCCCTTGCCCTGCTTGGAAGAGGCCACAAGCCCCCATTTGGCAGGCCACTTCTGTAGAGAATGTCCCTCTACAGGCACCCTCAGCCAATCGAAGCCTCCAGTGCCACAGATTGACAAGTCCCATATTAAATAAATAAATAAATAAATAAATAAATAAATAAATAAATAAATAAAAATCCCCTCCAACCTATCAAACTGTAACTCACTCTTCCCCCCTTCCTCCCCCTCCTCCTCCAGGCCCAAGCCATTTGTGCCTTTTTCTTCACTGGCTTATGACGAACCCTGTGAAATGGTTGTTCGACCCCCAAAGGGGTCCCAACCCCCAGGTTGGGAACCACTGGTATAATGGGACCTGGATAGACAATGACTTATCAGGGACCACATTCTGGAGTCATGGTGGGTCACTCAATGAAAGGATCACAAGCTTGAATTATGCATATAAGACACAATTCATTTATAGAAGGGGCAAGGAATATTAAAACATGGACTGAAATCTGGGCCTTGTGAGATCCTGATCCAATAGTATGGGCTTCCAACTGATCACACTCTTCTTCACTGGATGGTTTCTAAGCATTTGTATGGTCTTTTCCCCAGCTGCATCCCATTCTAAAAGGTTAGCTGCTGTCCATAAGAACTAAAATCTAACATATGCTGGGGGGTTTTGCATCCCCTGTTGCAAAACTTATCAGGAGAATGCTTCTCATATGTTTGAATGGGGCTCTCTGACCTTGAATTGGCCCTTGGGATAAAATAAGTGCTTCACTCTTGTTTTATAGAATCTACTGCTTTTATAAAGCCCAGCTCCATGAAGGATAAGTCTATGAATGGCTTTTAGCTATGATATTTCTTTGTGATACCTCATTGTTGCCTGTTAGAATATCAGTTATGCTTTGTAGCAACATGGTAGCTTCTGGAAAGACCAGGTTAACCACTGTTGGAAGCAGAATGCTGAACTAGATTGACTTTTGGTTTGATCCTGCAAATGGCTAAAACACAGTGGTGCATATTTGTATTTGTGTATGTGCATGTCTTGGAAGAACTCTCATATTCGGGTGTAGCTCCCTTAGAGGAGGGTTCCCATGAAAGTGTTGGCTGTGAGTTGTGTTACCTTGAACCACCCTTCTTTGATGAAGTGGCTTGTTGGCAAAATGCCAGTACCAGCAGCAGTCCTCAAATTCAGGCTGGGAGTAGGGAAGCCTTCCACCTGACTAAAATGGCATGGAGCCTATTATGCATGGCCACCAGTGAAGGAGACATAAGCCAGCATTTGACACGCTTCATTCATCAGCAGTTGGCAGAAGTTTCTCATCAAGGTCATTAATTTCTCTGAAGTCACTAGTAATGTCAGATTAACCTATACGGTTGCACGGATTCCTCACTGCTTTAGAAAGTGAACTAGGATATTTTACCAAGGCTACCTGGCAGCTCATTCAGTTTCACTGTTTTAGAAGTTTCTCCCCCCCCCATTTTTGTTGTTTCCTCTTTTAGTTTTAATTAGGGGTGAGCACGAAATGAAAATTGAAATGCTATTTTGTCATTTTGTTACATAATGAAATGAAACGAAACAAAATGAGGAGGCAGCATTTTGTTACAGATGAAATGAAATGGTCATTTTTTCTGTTGAAATGAACTGTTTTGTTCCATCTGTAAGAGGGGTCCCTTCCCTGCAGGATTGCTGCTGCCACTGGAGCCCATGAGAAGGAAGAGGAGGAGGTGGGTCCCCGCGGCCACTCCAGCACTCCCCGCCTCCTCCTCTCAGCCCTGGCTTCCGGCCTCCTCTCAGCTGGGAGGTGGGTGGGGGGTGATTCCCCTGGGTCCTAGAGGCAGGGGATTTAGTGCCAGGGAGCCATTTTCAGAGGACTCCTGCTGAGCTGTTATTGGCTGGACCACTTTAAAACCAGCCCAGTTGGCACCAGGAGAATACCCCTGGTGACAACTGGGCCACATTTAAAGGGTTCCAGCCCATGACAACTTGGCAGGAGCCATCTCAAAATGATCGGGTGGGCAGTGCAATCGCCTGGAACTGCCCACCTGACCATTTTCAGAGGGTTCCTGCTGAGCTGTCAATGGCTGAACCCCTTTAAAAATGGCCCATTTAGCACCAGATGAAAATCCTGGTGCCGACTAGGCCAGTTTTAAAGGGGTCTAGCTGATAACAGCTCAGCAGAAGTGCTTTTAAAATGGCTCCAGGGCATCAAATGTCATACCTCTAGGACCCAGGGGAGCTGTTTCATTTCATTTCGTACAATTAAAAAAAAAAACAAATTGTAAGAAATGAAATGAAACAAAATGGGGGGGGGACATGAAATGAAACAAAGTGAAATGTTATTTTCCATTTCATGCCCATCCATTGTTTTAATTCCTCTTATGGCAGTGTTGTGAACTTATCTTTTCCATCTCCATGGAGTTCAAGCTGGGAGGTGGTTTCACCATCTTATATCTGATAAATTCTGCACATAAAGACCCATACATACATGCATATGCACTTGACTTAATTTTGTAAGAGAGGTTGCTTTTACAATACAATGAAACATGCTGGATAACCATTCAACAAACATCTACCTTGGCCATCTATAAAGTGGTTTCAGCATTTACTCGCTCTTTCGGATGCTGGATAGCTCTGTGATTTTAGGTCTGTGGCTGTGTACAGTGCAGAGCCAGAGGTTAAGGGTTCAATTATCCTCTGCTCCTCCTTGACGGGCTGACACAATTGACTCATAAGATCCCTTCCAGCTCTGTAGTGATAAGATGATGATGATGATGATGATGATGATGATGATGATGATGATGATGATGATGATGATGATGATTTCAGTAACTAATACCTAAAAGAACCTGAACTTCTACTGATGAAGATGTGTAAAGTAGGATGTGGGGACTGCTATTAATTTTTCATAGGTTGCCAAGAATGACAGCCGTACACCCACTCCATTTCTTGTGCAATCTCTTTTTCATTTGTTTCAGCCTGTGTTGCCACCATTCACAAATATGCACATGCTGAGGTGTGGTTTCAAGGTCTTCATGTGTTTAGCAAATATTTCAGACGAAACGATCTGTTCAGCTGTTACCCTGATTGCCAAGATTACAGCATGACAACAAGCATTATTTGGGGGATTGGAGATGAAATTACAGCCCACTCGCTCCACCGTCTGTGGTGAGAAGCAGATGCAGTGTTAATTTTCAAACTGCAATGTCCATTATGCCAAGCTGTGGAATCGCAACACATTAGCATTGCAGCCAGCTGCCTCTGATGGTTCCATGTTGGAAGTAAGGATAAACTCTATTGCTTGCTGGAGAGGGGGAAAAAAACGTATAATGCCAAGAAAGGGATTGGGTGGGGTAGACGTTTTTCTAGGAACACTAAGAAATACCTGCAACAAATACCTTTAGGTATGTGTGTGTCTCTGTGTGTGGGAAGAAGCCTCTAGTATATTGTTGTGCAACATGTGTGAGAATCAAACATTAAGAACCAAGGGAAAGAAACGAGTAAGGAGAGAGAACCAGCCATGTATGTGCATGGAGAGGAGGGTTAACTGGTGCTGGTTCATTCTTTCTTTTATTGTATTTCAAGCCTTTGTACTCCCAAATTTTCACATGAGTCATACAGAAGAAAGAGTGGGGGTGCCTAATTTAACAGTTATTTTCATTTGCAATAGTTTGCTGAAAGTGATTGGCCTTATATTATCTTCTGTGTTAGTTGTCCAGCCTTTTTAGTAGAGCAGTCTGGAAGTTATTGGTCTCTTCTTCAGTGGGGGGTCCCTCCCTTGATAACACTGTGAGCCTGAAGATTCATTCTCCTTTGAGAGCTTTAACTTTAGAGGTGGGGTGGTGGTGGGGATGGAATTTTTTTGCTTATATGTAGAGATGGACATGAAATGAACTTTTCATTTGTTTTGTTATTCGTTATTCTGGTTGGCGCTTAAAAAAAATGGCTGTACTACAGCTGTAGCATGGCCAGAACCCGGATAAAAATAAAAATAAAAATAAAAATAAAAATAAAAAAGGAGCGCCGATCCGACCCCAGGGGTAGCCGGGTCGGTGTTCTAAAATAAAGGAAAAAACAAAATAAAAGAAGTACCCACCTGGCCCCAGGGGCCCACCTGGCCCAAGAGAGAGAGAGAGAGAGAGAGAGAGAGAGAGAGAGAGAGAGAGAGAGAGAGAGAGAGAGAGATGCTGGCCCCATTCCAACACCTCAAAAAGCCCCAGCCGCAGGAGCCAGGATCCACCGCTGCCAACACCAAGACGCTACCACCGCCACCACTGCTGGTAAGAACCCGAACCCAACCTGAACCAAAGGTGGGCCCGAACCAGATGAACCCGAACCATGGGTTTTCTGGTTCGTGCCCACCTCTACTTATATGTCCTATCAGCTGCAACCCAGATGATGTGCCATCCAATTACTACTGATTTGTGGTGACCCTAATAGAGCTTCCAAGATATGTGAGATACTGAAAGAGTAGTTCTACCAGTGCCACCACCCAGTGAGTTTCTATGGCTGAATAAGGACTTGAATCCACATTTGTCTGAGTCCATCACTCTATCCATTGCATCACCTTTGTACCTCATCTACAATCTTTTAATGTATTTAATTAAAATATTTTTACCTAACCTTTCTCTTTAAAAAGGACCCAAGGCAGCTTACATCATTATGTGACAATATATAATGCCCAAAACAAAAAGTATACAGATATTTAAAAGGAACAAACAAATAGCACTCAGAAAATAGTAAACACAAACAATACTGAAAACAAAGTCAAAGTAGTAATTCACAACAACTGTCAGCATTTGCTAGAGATCTGAAACGTTGGTATAGTTGACTATATAATATGATTAAAAGTTGAGAATTATGGGGTGTTCTTGTTTTCAAAGGGGGAAATGTATATCTCTGTCCCCTCAAAGATGGGAGGTGGGAGCAGGATCTAGGATAAAGTCTGGGCAGAGCTGAGGGGGGTTCTAGAGGTCCAGGTACACAGAGAGACAGAGAGGTCAGCATATTACATGATACAGTCACCCCCCACCATTTCGCGGTTCAGGTACCGCGGTCCCACTATATCGCAGGATCGCAGTACCTGCACAGCTGGGGGGTGGGGGTGATCAGGTCACTCCCCCCCCCCTCTGGGAAGCCATCACATTGCTCCCCGCCACCCCTCTGGGCCCCTCCGAGAAACTTTGGAGCTGCCTGGGAGGGTGGCGGGGAGCCATCATATGGCTCTCTGCCATCCCCCTGACCCCTCCGAGGCTTGTCAGAGCTGCCCAGGAGGGTGGCTGGGAGCCATCACATGGCTCCCCGCCCTCCCCACGACCCCCTCTGATCGCTCTCCGCCCACCTGCCCTTCCCTGGGGGTTGCAGGCATGCGGGGAGCGGTCTTACGAAAGGGCTGCGGCTGCGGAGGTGAGCGCTTGCCTCCGCAGTTGAATCCATCTCTAAGGATCACTCTCCACCAACCTGCTTGCCCTCCCTGGGGTAGCGGGCACATGGGGAGCGATGTCGGCTCTGGGCAGAACCCAGCGGCAGCGGCGGGGGATGGGATCCCCATGCTGCCGCTGCACACTGCTCTGGAGTGGCTCTGCGCAGCACCCAGCAGTGGTGGAGGGGGTTCCGAACCCCCAACGTGGCCTCCGCGCACTGCTGGGCTGGTCCCTCGCCCCCCCAAGCCCCACCTGACCTGCATCCACATATCGCGGATGTTCAGCCATCGCGGGTCGGGTGGGTCCCTATCCCCTGTGATTGGTGGGGGGTTACTGTATCTTGTATCATTCATTTTGCCTGTAAGAGGAACAAAGGATGAAAGATGAAAATGTGGCTCTTTAGTACGACATGTTTTTAATGGATCCATACACGTTCCTTTCCTGTGCAAGTGATTTCATATAATTTCCTTTTTTGGAGGGAGGGGTGTATAGGTGTTTGAGAGATGGGGGCACATAATACATACACAACCAACTGATAAAACAGCAGCTGTCAATAACTGGTTGACTTTTTTTTTAGTAACATGGAATATTTTGTAATGATGATTAGAGATGGGCAGGATTTTTTTCCATTTCATTCCCTAACAAAATGAAAAATGAACTGCCCTATAAAAGAAAAAAATGAAATGAACTGAAATGTAAATTTCAGTTTGTTACATTTCATTTTTGGTTTTTCCATAGGAATGCATTGAAGCAATGAATTCCTATGGGAAACCGCTGTTTAAAAACCCCCACCATTCCCCCCACCACCAATGTGCCAGATCGGGTAGGGAAATGGCACAGGTTTTTTTAAACTTTTATTTTTTGCTGGCAAAGCCCCACACAACAGCTGATCAGCACTTGCTTCAGCAAAAAAAAAAAGTTTTAAAAGCCTGTGCCATCCCCCCTACATGCCCAATCAGGTGGAGGAAAGTGTGCGCTTTTAAAACATATTTTTAGTCCTTGCAATCATTGATCAGCTGGCATGCGGGGATTGCTAAGGAGACTTTTTTTAAGTCCACACTCCCCCCCCCCTGAACACGCTCGATAGGGTGGAGGAAATATTGGGCTTTTAAAACTTGTTTTAGTCCCCGAAACAAGCCCTGCATGCCTGCTGATTGACGCTTGCTTCGGGGACTAATAAAAAGTTTTAAAAGCCTGTGGTTTGTCCCCCGAAACACATAAATCAAAGGTAAAAAACCTAAAAAAACACATAAACACACACACTGTAGTTACATAAAACACACACATAAAACACATAAAAACAAAAAAAAAAAAACAAAAAGCAAAATGATTTTTTTAAAAAAAACATTTCAAATGAAATGAAACAAAACAAAGATAAATGAAGCAAAAAATGAAACAAAACACCATTTTGGCATTTTGTGCCCGTCTCTAATGAAGATGGATTGAAGCCTGTTTGGCTGGCAATTTGTTCAAGCATTCCTTTATTTAGCCCCAGAACCCAAACACCAGTTCCTCAGCTCTCATTTCATTCTCTTTGCCTCTCATCTGACTCACTTATTTAATAAATGCCTCCATTTGAGGAACAGCAGAGATTCTGAGAGTCTGATCAAAGGAGAAACTAAGGAAGGATTGAGATCAAATATTCAGCAAATGTGTGTGTTCCCTATTAAATGACAGTGGCATGAGAAAGAATGAGGATTATCTACTGTATTCCACAAAATGGGCTTTTCAAGAGGGTTTCCCTTCTTCTAAGATTCATGATGTAAAAATAAAAACGGAAGAGAAATAGGGGGGGAGGAGGAGGAGGAGGAGGAGGAGGAGGAGGAGGAGGAGGAGGAGGAGGAGGAGGAGGAGGAGGAGGAGAGAACCAAGCAGCGAAGAGAAATCATCAAAACTTTGCAACTCCCTAAATGACACATACTCAATGTTGGATTTGTTTCACTACCTTTTTATAGTGGCTGCTTCTATTTCTTTGGTGAAGTTAATGAGTATCCCAGTTTTCACTTCCTGCTGCGTAATGTCAGGCCTTAGAATACAGTGACAAGTGTTTGATGCAGCAGCCACTCAAAGGATAACTTTTTTAAAGAGGTTTGGAGCCGTGCAGCCATTAAAACAAAAACAAAACTAGACTATGGGTGATACCTTCATAGGCTGCTAGAAGAAAAATAAATAAAAAAGTTGTGGAGCTTTTGAGAGCAAGCTCCCTTTTTCAAAGCAGGAATAGAAGTCCAAACATGGCTGCTGAAATAGCAATTTATTAACAGACAGATAACAAAATTAAGACTTTCACTCTGTTCATCATCTGAGTTTTAGCCCATTAATTAATTAATGATCTAATTACATTTGCAGAAGTGCAGAAACACATTTGTCATGTGTTTCCTTCTCCTTCATTTATTAGAAACAGCCATTATACAAGCATCTGGAATTCAGAGGTATGGTGCTCCTCTACATGGATGTTCTCGAAACATTACATTTCAAACATACAAATAATGTGCACTCTTTCTTCTATGTACCTACATAAATGCACACATTCTGTGACATTATGGACAGAGGAATGCTTGAGAGGTCTCACCCTGCATAAGGTTTGCAGAAGGTGATGGATGATGAAGACTCTTGTTTCATCCACCAGATATCCCCAGGAAAATGCGAAAAGCCATTCCCCCAACCCAGTTTTTTTCTGGGGAAAACTTGAATGGTCTCTTAAACGCAAATGCAGAAATTGCATACTTGGTGGCTCATGCTGGAGTCAAATTCATATCTGTATTCATTGTGGAAGGGTGATCTTAGAACTGCAAAGCTGGAAGGGGCCCTATGGAACATTGAGATCAGCCCATATCAAGGAGGCACAGTGTGAAATCGAACTCCCAACCTCTGGCCCCACAGCTAGAGATGTAAGCCACTGAGCTACCCACCAGTTCAAGAATAGCTGAAAGGGCCAGTAATGGCTCCACCCACCTCCTGGACTGCCAAGGTGGGTGCTTGTTGAGTATGGAGCAAATATGTTTCAAATTACATTTGTGTGGACACATCCCAAGTCATGTTAAAAATCTAGTGGTGATAGGAAAGCAGACATGGTTGGGTTTTACAACAGACCAGTAATTCATAGTGAAGAAATGGCTCCGATTTGTAATAAAAGAATATTTTGAAGAATTTGGCTATGGGCTGAAGCAAGAACATTCAGATCACAACTGAGCCAGAGGCAAATTGGGTGCCAAGATGCTCAACCAGCTACTTAAATGTACTCAGAAAGTTGAAGATTAAAATAAACATTGAACCCAAAATTGCTTCTCCAATTTGTCCCGTCGTGAATGGACTACAGCCCTCGATCCCTCTCCATCTTATTGACCCCCCTACAATATCAATAGAAAATGTTTGCCCAGCTAATGAAATGAGTTTGTCATGGATTGCATTAGGGATGCTTATGAACAAATATTTCTGCTGTCTCTAGGGTAGCTTGTCACTGGTAATTAATGTGTTATGCTAATATTCCTCAGCCTCTTCTTAGAATTTCCATAACTTAATGAATGACATTTAGTGGATCAGTCTTCAGTCTACAATAATCTGGATTTTTGATCCACAGGAGTTAAGAAGTAATCAACAGCCAAGCCGACTCTGTAGACAGCAAGCCGTTGGGGAAAATTGTTTCCTAACAGTGGATGTAATAGACATGCCAAACATACCCACTTTATTCTGAAATATTATGTCAAAATACCCCTTATACTTTCTCCTGTAGGACTACCTATGAGACTGCTGCAACTGGTCCTACATTTAGATATCTGCGACAACAATGTTTGGTATTCTTCATTTCTACACTGACCTGAGATTCATCTTCACTGACTCTTTATTCTCATGACCTGTATCTCACAATAGATATGGAAGGATCAATTTATTTGCAGTACAGGCTGGTTTTCCATGTGTTCAATCAAACTCTCATACTATCTTGTCTTCTCTGAATATTTTCCTTATAAATGGTAGGAAAATTAGCATTTAAATTGTATACATTTCCTTTAAAATAAGCATTTTCTATGCATTTTACGGCAAAGTATGCATTTTGTGAGGCAAGAATTTGGAGAAGTGTTAAATTCTGATCTGCATATTAATCAAAGAATTGCAAATTAGGTCCATACACTTAAAATACAGATTGGATGAAGGATAGGAAATAGAGAAATAATATGCTAGCCATCTTGAAATATTTGAGGGCCTGTCAAATAGACTTGTTATTGCTATTTTCTACTTATATGCTACCAGTAGTGTTAGCCGTAGTGCTGGAGCACTCACTGAGCAGCTTGCAAATTATTATGCAAACAACAATTTGCTCACCAGTGAACTGGATACTTATTTTACCAACTTCAGAGGCTGGAAGGCTGAGTCAACTTTTAGCCAGTTACTTGAACCTGTTGGGATTGAATTCAAGACATGAACAGAGTCTTCAGTGCAATAATGCATTTTAACCACTGTGCCATGGGACTGTTTATCTGGAAAGTACAAATAGTAGACTGAAATGGTAAGAACAGATATTTTAACTAAATATTAATAATACCCTTATATAATAACTTTTCAGCAATAGAACAAACTTAAGTAATGAGCATTCCTTCTTTCAAGGATTTAAACAGAGATTGGTTAACCATTTCTTTATCATCTGGAAGTTGAGTCATGGCAACTGGACTTCTTTTACTTGAGACACTGAAATGTTTTGCTGCTCATCCAAACAGCTTTGTTAGTCAGTCATTCAGTCAGTCAGTCATTCAGCATTTCAACCTCTGAAGAAAAATAAGTCCACTTGCCATGACTCAACATCCAGACAAACTCATCTGGATGACTGAGAATCTTCACAGACATTTCTTTAGGATGTTTTATCCAGGGATTCCCACACTAGTGTATGATTGGATTAGATTACCCTTAGTGTCCTTTCTGACTCTAAAACTCCTATCATTCTGTGTTTCTTTGAGTAAATAAAATTCTATAGATCTCCAGAATTACAGAATGCCAACCTGTGGCTCATGATGACATACAGTACATGGCCCATGTATCACAGTGTTTCTTTTTTCTTCCTGGTGAGAGATCGGACACAAAGACCCTTCTCTGGATGCTTTCTGAAGATGCATTTTGTTTTTCCAGAATTACAGCAGCCCAAGTGAAGTAGTACATTTTTGCTTCTTCAGTCTCTCATGTGAACCTGTATTGAGAGTCTTAAATCTGAAACTGACTGTCCTAAGAGACAGAATGTGTGGTGGTTGTGAGGCCAGAAGGAGTTGCATGTCTTGAAGCTCCCACCAGTTTCCTTTGATGGTGCTTTTTTTTGAGAATTGTCCAACCCTAGATATTAACTAGAGATAGATATTAATCAGTTTGGCTCCCTAAAGAAATCCTCTGTGTGGCACCACAGATGCTGTGTGGACGCTCTCCCCATCCGCAGGTCAGCTGGGCCACATACATGTTGTTGCACAGTGCTGGGGCCCTTCTGCTTCAGTAGGGATCCAATCCAGGGAAAAGCTTGGGCTACCTGTCTCCACTTCCTCCGTCAGCCAATCATTCTGTCAAGGAGGTGTGATGGGGATTCTCCCCATGCAGTCAATGAATGGTTGGCCCAGCACTGCACAACAGGAGAGTGGTCGAGCTGGCCTGGGGTGGGGCGGGGCAGGGAGAGGGTGCTGCACAATGAACTTTGTCATGGGTAAATTAATTCATGCTCACTTCTAACATTATATAGTAAACATGTGCTGCACCATTGACTTATAACACTTCCATTTTGAGGGGAATTGTGGGGACACCCTTCTCATTCAAAGTAAAGGAAAGTGTTCTGCTTATATACCGCCCCATAACACTTCAAGTAGTTTCTGGGCAGTTTACAGTTTAATTACAGTCTGCAGGCTACACATTGTCCCTCCCTGCCAGCAAGCTGGGTATGCATTTTACCGACCTCAGAAGGATGGAAGACTGAGTCAACCATGAGCCTGCTACCTGGGATTGAACCCCAGGTTGTGAGCACAGTTTTACCTGCAGTACAGGCATTTAACCACTGTGACACGGGGCACCTTTGTTTTACTCCTTTTATTTACTCCTCAATAAATCTCCTTTGGATGCCATCTGGCACTGGTGCCAGATGGGTGTTATATACATCAAATAAATAAATAAATAAATAAATAAATAAATAAATAAATAAATAAATAAATAAATGTTAAAAATGGTCCAGACATATAAGATGCAAACAAATTCCATACGCAAGTTTCATAAGCGACACATTTCTCTCATTTGAATCATTGCAGACAGCACCATGGACAGCAACCTCATATTCTTTTCCACTTTCCCCCCAATTTTCCATTTCCCCCAAAACATTTCCTGCCATAAAAAAAAAGAGTTTCAAAATACACAAAATATAGAACAAATCTCAAAATCTCTGCTAGGAGAAAACTTCTTAGGTTCCTCATTTCCAACTCCAAGGATGGAATAAGGGAAGGTTTATATCCCCATCATGAAATAATCTGGACACCATTTTCCACTGATATGATGGATTACAATGAAATGTAAGAGTGGATGATTAGTGTAGCATGTGCTAGAGGAGGTAAAGGATTTTGCTGTAACAAATCACACACAACTCTCAATCCCAGTTTTCAGCAAGGGAAATGAAATTCATGGAGGAGAACAAAGCATGGTCCTCAAACCATTCCAATTCTCCAAAGGAGTCCCATTAAAACCAAGCAAGGAAACCTCCTCTAAGTGACAATGCAATAGCTTTGCCCTTCCCTCTGCAAGATGTGTGACTTTCTCTATGTCACTTTCCTTTTCTCTCTCTGCCTGTGTTTTCCCAGCTGTAAAGCACATAGCATGCCAGCTCCCAAACAGGGCTACTGAGAAATTTAATGATTGACTGATGCTTTAAAAGTATTTTGGATGAAAGGTGTTATGTAGGTACAATGAATTATTGTTTGGCACGAACAGCTCTCATGTGCATGGTGCTGGGAATTCAAGCTGTCTGTCCCTCGGCATATCTGTCAGCGCTGGGCTGATTGCAAAATCTTTATTATTCGCAATAAGGTAAGAGCCAAGTGAATGCAGCTTGATTTTGGAGCTCTAGCTGTGGGGAAAGAGATGGTAGGGAGAGAGCAGGAATATTTTAAACTAGTAATCAGAGCAAATTTTCTCTGACAATCACTGGGCACAAAATGAATAAGGGAAACTACATTATCCATCTTAGGATAAAATATGCACTTTAAAAATATTACATTTACCTTGCAGCTCATTATACGGTATCTCAGATCTTTAAAATTTATCATTCCTTCTTTAGCCAAGAAAAATCTGCATGGCTTCCTGTCTTTTTTCTTATGGACATTTCAGAGTCTTGCACACTGTAAAAGGTGAGGCACTACCAATACTGCTTTTTAAAAAGTGCTTCAGCACAGTCCCTTGCTTTTGTCTTAAGCAGAATAATTCAAGAGCCATGGTCACCAAGACCAAGACCATGTGGCAGGTTGAGTGAGAGCAAATGTTTATCAACAGAACAGGAGGAAAGTAATGCTAACCCAGGATGGGAAATAACACACTATTAATTTGGCTTAGCTAAATTTGGCTATGTGATGGTCCAGTGAGGATGATCACATCTGCTCTGCGCTTACAGACTGCATTCCTTGGAGCACCAGGGTGTTGTCCACCCCCCTCCCCTTCCCCAGCAGAAGATGTGGAAGAGATAGCACTTCAAAGCCATGGCAATCCAAACACCACCTGGGATGCTGTCCACCAAGCACTTCAATGGCAGAAGCTCCACTGAAATGAGTCTAAGTTTGACTGGAGCACAGCTGAGTTTTTAAACAGTGTTTACTTTAATGCAGGCATGTCCAAACTTTGGCCCTCCAGATGTTTTAGACCACAACTCCCGCAGTTCTTTGCCATTGGAAATACAGGCTTGGAATTCTGGGATTTGTGGTCCAAAACATCAGGAGGGCCGAAGTTTGGACATGCCTGCTTTAATGGGTCATATGCAAAAGCATTTTCCAACCATTTTTAGCCTTTGCCTGTACTCTGTTAGCACAACATGTGTCCTATGATACGTAGTTATGAGCTACAAGGTTATCAATGGCTATCATTATGGATACCTAAGGACAACCTCTGTGTTGGAGAGATAGGCAGGATTTATCTCAATACCATTTGCAGGGAATCTTAAGCAGGTGAAGACATCTGCTTGGGAATACCCTGAAGCAAATGGTGAGCCACTGTGTGAGACAGAATGCTGGACTGGATTTCATCTTCTCTACCCAAAGCAAAAGCAAAGCAAAGTGTTCTGCTTATATGCTGCCCCATACCACTTCAAGTAGTCTCTGGGCAGTTTAGAGTTTAATTACAGCAAGCAGGCTACACATGGTTCCCCCCCCCCCAGCAAGCTGGGTACTCATTTTACTGACCTCAGGAGGATGGATGGCTGAGTCAACCATCATTCTGCTACCTGGGATTGAACCCCAGGTCATGAGCACAGTTTTAGCTGCAGTATAGGCATTTAACCACTGCACCATGAGGTTCCTTTGACTTTACAAATGATAATACTGCTCATGCTTATACCTGTAGTCTGCATATGTCAGTGGTTTAGGCATCTAACTGCATAGGCAGAGGTTGGGAGTTCAATTCTCTGCTTTGCCTCCTTGGCAGAGGCTGGACTTGATTATCCATGGGCTCCCTTCCAGCTCTGCAGTTCTAAGATGCTGATGCTAATTACTGAAGCGGTATTTATATGTTAACCATTTTTATTATATTACAGTACTTCCCCATTTATTGTGTGAGTTAGGAGCCTGATCCACCCAGGATAAAGGAAAATCCGCGAAATGCGGTCACCTCAGTAAACTGACCTTGGGCTGCTCCTGCCGGCTGCATTTCCAAAGAGAGGTTTTTAACCCTCTCCTGACACCTCAGAAGATCTTGTTGCCAGGAGCTCAAGGTACGGCTTCTGAGGTGTCAGGAGGGGGTTAAATACCTCTCTTTGCAGGTGCAGCTGGCAGCAGCAGCCCCAGTTCTGTTTGCTGAGGTGCCAGGAGGGGGTTAAAAACCTCTCTTTGGAAGTCTGCTTCTCTCAAGAAAAAAAACCTGTGATTTACTGAGACTTTAATATATGAACTGCAATTTCAGTCATTCACATTAAGCCTAAAAATTTCTGTGTGTGACTGACTAGCTCAAATATTTGTTCTTATCCATTATCCAATTGGTTTTGATTTATGGGAATCCTAATAGGAATGTTGGGGGCTATCTGAGAAGTTGAAGCAGTATATATTGTTGTCACCTCTGATTTTCCACAGCTTTTGTGGGAATCTGAACTCTGGTCTTCTGCATCCTCTCCCTCAAACCGCCCTCAATCCACTTTGCCCTTCTAGTTAAAGCTTTAGTGTGAGTTGATTTCAGAAGGAACACTTTAAGCCAACATCTAGGGAGTAAAATCCAGCTTTTAATGAGGAGGATTCTTTGTGAGTGTGTGAGACAGAGACAGAGATAGAAACAGGTTGGAAGAAATGTATATATAGCAGAACATTATTGCAGCTCAAACATTTATCTCTCACAGATTATGTAATACCCTTTTTTCTGAACCATGATATTTATTCTTTTGCTTGCTTGTTTCAAATCCTTATGTACCACCAACTCAGTATAGCTCTCTGGGTGGTTTTAAATTTTTTAAATCATTTAAAAAAACATGAAAAGCATAAACATGAAAGAGATTTGTTTAAAACTCCCAACACAGTATGAACTAAATAGAGAAAATAAAACAAGCAAGAACAAACAATACCTACAGTTGAAAACAAGTCATCAATGATATTGAAAGGTCTTAATGCTAAACAAATAAATAGACCAAGGTGATGTATAAAGTTCTTAAAATATCTATCAGAATAAAAAGATCTTAAGTGTGCAGAAAAAGGACCACAAGGTAGAAGTGAGAGGAATATTTTCTGGGCCATTCATACAATATTTGGGGACCATAACCATCTAATCAATCTTAAATGTTGGGGGCAATATGAGGAGAGCTCACTGAGATGATGTTGGGGTTTAGTTACATCAACAGGAAAGGAAGGCATCCTTGAAGTCACCTGGGCACTAGTTGTTTACTGCTGCAGAGCAGCTATTCTCAGCAAGGGCTATATGACCCCACTTGGGCACATTTGAAGGGGATCACAGACTGGAAACCATTCTTCACACACCCCCTTCTGAAGTTCATTATGTAAAGTGTGCAATCTTGGTTTCTTTCATACTGTGTTGATTTCCATGACCAAACAAACAAACAAACAAACAAACATGTTCAGAATGACTGCTTCATAGGCTAAATCCACTAAATCCGGTTTTTAAAACTGGGCTCTGCTCAAGTAGAGGAAGAAAAATGAAAGGAATCACTAATGAAATTGTTTGGGGGTGGAAAGTGGCAGATGGACAAAACCTTCCCCACCACCACCACCCTAGCACAGATCAGCTGGTCAAAACCTTTTCCCTCAGCTTACAGATGGAATGGCATGGTTCATTTCAACAACAACAACAACAAATTTTGTTTCTTCTATAACAAAACCCTGCCTCCTCGTGTCGTTTTGTTTTGTTTCATTTCATTAAGTAACATGACGAAACAGCATTTCATTTTTCGTTTTGTGTCCATCTCTACTGGAGACCTTTTGTCTTCATACTTCTGCTGGCCAGAACTAACTGGGTAGACATTCATTATTGAGCTCAACTGTTATCTCTCCTGCACCCCTTTGATCTCTCAGCACACTGCTTGTTAAGAGACAAGCTGTTGCTCTCTGGTCAGAAGTCAGAGATGGCCTGCTCTTTCCCTCTAGAAAGCAGCCTTTTGTTCCAGGGCATACTAACACCCTGGAGTGAATCCCAGCAACACACAAGGGTGAACTCCAACATGTGGATGAACCCCAACAGTCATTGGCAGTAGAGGCTTGGAGTTCTGGGAGTTGTGGTCCCAAACATCTGGAGTGCCAAAGGTTCACCACCACTATTCCACAATATCCCAGCTAGCATTGACTGCATCCTGGGATTCTGGGAGCTGTAGTCCCCCCCCTCCCAAAACAGAAGCTCCCTGAAGTAGGAAAATCCTAATTTAGGATGGTGTGTGTATGCCTTAGCATGGTGTAGTGGATAGACTGACAGATAAGAATCCAGGACAACTATGTTGGAATCCTTGCTCAGCCATGAAAGCTCGTTGGAGTGTATGGAACTGGTAAAACCACTCCTTAAATATTTCACACACCTTGAAAAGACCATAAGGATCACTATAAGCCATTTTCTGACTTGACAGCACATAACAACATGTATGCCTTAGTGATTTATCTCTCCTGTTGGCCTGCTGCCTAACATCAACACATCTCCATGGCAAGTGTGCAAGTGAGAAATATTCATCTTTAGCGAGGAGAAGGTGCTATATTTCTTTGCTAAACTTTGTTAATTGGCCTCTGGAACTTTGCAATGAAAATAATGGGTGCAGGGAATCGGTACATTAATACTGCTTTGTTGTAGGCCTCACCGCATGGCAGCTGTACAAACTGTGCATTGTGAAACGTTATGTCCACAAGTCTTTTTTATTAACAATTTGTTATGACCTCACTGGGGCACAGTTGAATGCCTTCTCATTTCTCCCAGTCTTATTAGAACTGTCTTCACAATTCAACACATTAGAGTATAAACTCTGCTTTATCTTGTCTGCCATCCAAGTTGAGGCTGTGTGCATTTCCTCTGTCTCTTATAACATCCTAATGTCTTTTGGGCTGACAGAGCCCTTTCTCTGTATTTTGATTTATCAACAAGCAAGTGACCAGCAGAGTTCTGTAAGAAACCATCTCTTTCTCTTTTTAACCTCTTCCATATTATTTCTTCACTCTCTCCAAGTTACAAATAAAAATACTGTATATGTAACTAATAGCACAGTTTTTTACATTTAGGAAATAATCAGAGTTCCATATTTTAAGAATACAGTTGCTAGTATTACATACTGCCTTAAGCAATGACAGGTCAGAATTTGGTTTCAGCTTGCTTTCGATAATATTTTTTTTTTGGGGGGGAGTTATCTATTTTCTTTATGAACAGGATGGAAAGAGTTTAAGATGAAATGATTTGAAAATGAAAAGAACTGAAGCCAACATGTTCTGCCACTGAGCCACGGACTTGAATAACAGATATAATGAATGTTTGCACACTTTCCTCCCTTCCTTGAAAAACAGTGCCTTGGCACACTGAAATTTTTGACTGAAAATGCTGTTAGTGGCTGCAAGATGTTTTGCTTCTACAGGAAAGTGAAAATATTGGCATTATATTTTTTGAGCAGCACCAGGGCCTGAAGCAAAGTATTGCCATTTCCCTCCAAGTTCAGCGGCTTTGGCCTTCCATTTTTTTGCATGCAAGGGTTTATTTGTTTTGCACTTTTGTGCAACATTTTTTCCCAATTTTTCACAAACAAGTGTTGAAATTTGAATATATATACAGTATATATAAGATCATTCAACAAGTGGATGGGAGAGGAGGGGGCAAACATGTGAGAGAATCAACTGAGAAAGGACTTACATGCCTACCTTTGAATTATTTTCTCTTAAAATCTGGCTTTGAATCCCAATATATTCAGCCATAACCCTACTGAATTTGAAAACCCAAAACTTAAAAAAAAGTCAATTATTTTGTCTGTTCCCAAAATAGTAGCATGCTACATTCCTTGGCAATTTTGGAATATCTCTACAATTTAACATTTCTGTTCACTGGGAAATAAATCCCCAGTTGGGGCATCAAATTATTCTGAAGGATGGTTAAGATGTCTTCCTTGCATGGGAAGATAACAGAGGATTCCACTAATTGCTGCTTTTGCAAAGGGCTCAGAGACCCCAACCTAAGAGGAAACAATTAAAATAGATGTCAAGATTTGGGACTGAGGCGTTACGTTATATTATGACATCAGTAAAAGCAGGCCAATATGGGGACAATATATACAGTATTTATATATAATAATTTTCCTTTAAAAGGATGAGATTTGCTCCTGCTTATAAGTGCTTTTTTATTCTCCTGACAGTCTCCTGACTATCAGACAATTGAAACATCTGTAATCTTAAATAGAAGATGAGTCCTGGGAAGGCTGAAACTCAAGTGGGATCAACCATATGGGCCCAGACCTAGTTGTAAGGCAGGGAAGACCACCAGTCTGTGAGTAGACAAGCTGATGGAACAGGAGAAGACATCAAAACAGAGGAGAAACATCAGTACTGGAGAGTGGCACCATCAGGGAGCCTGTGTACTGGCTAATACAACCTTTGCCACTGGATTTAGAGGGCTACCACACACATTCCCATTCAGCCAGGATTTGCATTCTTGCCCGTGGGAAGCCTACTGGTTGGTGATGGCTGAGCTGAAGTGTTGGATGATGGCCAGAGGAGTTTTGGTTTGAATATCCTTTCAGTTATGAGGTTCTTTGGGGGTTAAAAAAGCAAAGTCTTTGTAAGACAGTCCTTTTTGTGGGGAGGAGGGTCTTTCGTGCTCTGACTTTGCCCCTCTCACATTTCATTAAATCTTGTTGGTATGATCCTGGTGCCACTTATTGTTCTGGCTGCAGCAGCCAGATGTGGTGGCAGCACGGGGAGCAGCTACGTCTGGTGCCAAGTATTGCTTTGTCCCAAAATACCTTCCTGCTACATGTCGTGGTTTCTTTTCCTCACTCTGATATGGTTTGGGGGCCATAGCTTGAGAGTGGGGAACATAAGAAGGAAGTGTCACCGTTGTTCTCTGTGGACAGAGCAGTGAGTGGGACTAGAGGACCTCCAGAACTGCTTCCACCTTTAAAGGTTCACGATCCAGAGAGAGGAAAGAGGTGGATATAGAGAGGCAGATAGGTACAGTAGCTAAAAAGGTAAAGGTAAAGGTACCCCCCGCATATGCATGCTAGTCGTGTCCGACTCTAGGGGCGGTGCTCATCTCCGTATTCAAGCCGGAAGAGCCAGTGCTGTGCAAGTCCATGGCCATGTGGCCGGCATGGCTGCAAGGAAACACTGTTTTACCTTCCCGCTTTTTACGGCAGTACCTATTTATCTACTTGCATTTACATGCTTTTGAACTGCTAGGTTGGCAGGAGCTGGGGTTATCAGCGGGAGCTCGCTCCGCTGCATGGCACCTGGGATTCGAACCGCCGAGCTGCCGACTTTGCAGTCTACAGTTTTGGTGCCTTAGTCCACTGAGCCACCACGCCCCTCCACTGAGCCACCACACTGTAGTTCTGCAATTAATCTTCAAAGCACTGCAGCAATCCCTGACCTTCAAATAAATAGTGGCAGAATGAAGGCAGATGTGAGCCAATACTATGATATTGTCCCTGCTTTTGTTGGAATGTGTGTTGCCATTTTGCAAATGAGCACCTGGTAGCCATCTGATCTTAATGGAAGCACAGCAAACAAACAGACCAGTGACACCGTATTATGCAATGGTAAGAGCAGTATTTTCCTGCTTTGTTCATTGACATGAACATTCCAGATGAAAAAGAAATGTGTGTTTCAAAGACAACCCATTTATCAAAAATATGATTATTGGGGAGTATGTACAACAATAGAAACAATACAGTCACAATAAAATGGACCGTCAAATAAAGAGTGGTCACAAAAATTCGAACAACAATGTGATGTCACTAAAATGAGTTGTTAAAACATTCCCCCTTCTACATTCACAGTAGTGGGATCAATCAGAGACCAGATAAAAAAGGACAAATTGGGCGATAAAATGAGCAGCACTTGGAACTGCACTGACATCAACAATTGGTTGCAGAGCACATGCATCTCTCATGTGTAAACTAGAAAATTCCCTTATTCTTTAAACTGAAGAGAGAGAAGGTGATACTTTTCTTAGACCACCTAGCTCAGTGGTGGTGAACCTTCAGCACTGCAGAGATGTTTTGGACCACAGTCCTTTGTCATTGGCAATCTAGGCTTGGAAATCTGGGAGTTGTAGTCTAAAACATCTGGAGTGCCAAAGGTTCGCCACCACTGACCTAGCTAGATACTCTTGGGTAGAAGGTTTTCCTTCTTTTCCATTCTTTAAGGAAGTTCTTTCCACTGCCACATAGTGCTAAACTATGCAGTTCATGGAAAAGAAATATGGTGGAAGATGCCATGGCAAGGGAATCTGTTAAAATCTATTACGAAACAGCTGTGCTGGAATGATCAAGGTCATTTAAAAAAATGAAATAGAAAGATTCCCTAATTCCAAAACCAACATGAAATATTCTGATTAAGAATGTGTGGTGTTTTTAAAGTTTTTTTTAAAAGTTATTTTGTACACTGTGTCTGGTAGCACAAGGAAAGAAGTCCCCTCCCTGCCTTCAATAGCTGCTGGTTTGTGCCTTTGTCTACATGGTGAAGCATCTTGCAGGTTGCCATGGACAGGACTATGGGACAACTATGGGACATTCTATTCTATGGGACATTATGGGACATTCTAAGATACTCACAAACAGATTTTGTGTACCTTAGAAAACACCCAATACACCCTCAGGGATGTGCATTGGAGGGAAAGATTGATGGCGATGAGCTAGCCTCATTTTCAGGGAATCTGTTCTCCATGTCTGATCTTTTCCCTGTTGAAATTCTGATAAGCTGTACAGAGAGACCCAAGGGCTGCTTGGAACACAAGCTGCTTGCAAACCTCTGGCATTATGCCTGCTCCCTCTTTGTCTTTAACTAATGGCCTAAAGGTTTAAACTGAAATGAAAGTAGAGGCATATTATAGCTAGGGATGCAAATTCTCACTTGTCTCATCCTTGCATACAAGGATGTGAAACAAAAACAATTATTCACTTTTCCCTGCAAGAGGATAAGATGCTGTAGAGCTTATGACAGGAGAAGGTGGCATGTGTGTCTCTGTATGTACAAATTAAACAAAAGAGTGGCAATAATGCTTTAGTGCAAATATCACAAATTGTGCACAACCACAAGCCTTGCTGCTGTTTTTGCTACATGGACAGTGAAGCATCTTAGGTGAGTCTGACTAGTAATTTTGGTGCCTGGGGAAAGCAACGCTATCTCCCCTCCAGTCCATCTGAAGCATGGACATGGGCCCCAGTGAAAAAAAGAAGAGAAGGAGATTGGTCTATTCCTCCCCAAAGAAAAAGGCAATGCTTACACTTTCAAATTGGTGCAGTGGGGAACTGAACCCTCAGCTTCTGGCTTCTCAGCCAGATGGCTAAAGCACTGAGCTATTCAGCAATTTCAAAGTGGTGTCTCCAAATTTTGGTGCCCTGAGTTGAAGCCAAGATTTGCAGAGTTTATGAAACAAACACAAAAGAAACAGACACAAAAGACTCCTCCTCCACCACCATTCATATTTTGGATAGATTAAAAAGTTCACTTCTTCAAAACAACTGAACACCCCTTAATTTAGGAAATTCCAATCCTCCCCAGATTGGTATTCAGAATCCTCAGGTGTAGGCCCAGAAGAGAAAAGAGGAAGGACCTTTTGGTTGCCAAGGCAACCCTGGAATGCTCTCCTCTTTCCTCAGTGCTGTGCTGCAGAGCAATGGGATCACTGTTTATGGTTATCTTTTCCAAATAAGAACGGCTGGGGTGAGGTTGCCACTGGGCACCCATAAAGGAAATAAAAATGGGCATGATAGATGAGGTGTGATTGAGATTTCACCCTCAGCAAACCTGAGTTCTGTTCTGAAATTTCTAATGGTGGATTATTTAGCCTCCGCTGCAGATGTTTATAGGAGGGAGGTATGGAAAGAACTTGAGATTTGAAATATTTGAACAAAGGAGAAAGCAATCTCAAATATATCCACAATTCTAAAAGGGAAATAAACACATATGGAGGGAGATTCTGTTGTCCAGCCGTCTTTCTGGAGCCATCCCTAGATGGCAACAATGGTGATGGCAGAGGTGTTTTTTGTAAGTAAGATCAAATGTAGGTGTTTATTTATTTATTTATTTATTTATTTATTTATTTATTTACACCTGTGCACATGCAATGATGGGCTGGCCATGGGATGGGACCATGCAAATTTTTGGAGCCATTCCACCAATCACATGGCCAGGTTTTGCTGAGACTTCTGGATGTGCCACAGAGGGCATAAAAAGCCCACCAACCCTAACCCTAACCCTAACCCTAAACCTAAACCTAACCTGAACCATTACCCTAAGCCTAGCCCTTACCCTAACCCCAACCCTAACCCAGATTTGTACGCAAGTACACTTCCCTTCTTAGTGGGTCAGAGTGATGCACCCAGAGAGGTGCCTTCAACTCCAGAGACCCACTCCCTCCCTCCCTAAGCATAACCTGTACGGCAGTACGCCAGCATGCTTTCCTTCTTAGTGAGTCAGAGAAGTGCCGACGAGGTTCCTCTGACACACTAACCCCCACCCTAACATAATGTTCTTAGTGAGACAGAGAAGTGCCGACGAGGTTTCCTGTCACACTAACAACCCCGACATAATGTATAACGGCGGCTACACGTTACGCTCCCTAAACCACTGTACAAATGACAGATGACAAACAGAAATGACAAATTTTTGAAAAATTTCGCGACAAATGGAAACGACCCAAAATGGGCCCGTCCCGACAAACGACAACTCGAAACATAATTTTTTTTCTGGTTGTGCCCATCTCTAATACCCACACCTTTCCCCCAACACACCTGATTGGGGTGGGAAAGGCTTGGGGTTTTTAAAATGTCTTTGACCCACCAAGGCAGCCTCAGTGGTGGTGATGGGAAAGGTGTGGGTTGTTTAAAGTGGTTTCCCATAGGAATGCATTACTTTTCAATGCATTCCTATGGGAAACCTTGCCATTAACAAAAAACAAAACAAAACAAAATGGAACAGAACAAATGGAAAATTTCCAGTCCGTTTCATTTCATTTTTCTTTAATAATCAGTTTGTTTTTCATTTTGTTCTGAAATGAAATGAAAAATGAAAAATGAAGCAAAGAATTTATTTCATGCCCATCTCTAATAAGGTGTTTGGGCATCTGGCATAATCTTGTGTAACAGTAAAAACCTTGTCAGGCATTATCCAAAGAAACAAGAAAAAGAAAAAGACAAAAAACATATGGCATCTTAAAGGCTATTTTAATGTGAACATTGATGGACTTGTTCACTTTGTCAGGTACATGGATACAGAATGAAATGTAATATCACTTTTACAAATCTCATTTCCTTCTATTTCCATGTAGCTAACAGAGTCCATGAAAGCTGACATATGAACACTATAGCTAGTCTTTAAGGTGCCACATGTAGTTGGTCTTTGCCTTGTTATCCTTTCTTTAGGTTTTGCCTGATATACTTGCACAGATGGACATGGCTACTTTTTCTAACATTAAAATCCTTTTTCTGCTCTAGACAGTTCTATTTTGAGTCTTTCACAATTCCCTGGGAGAACCCTGCTTCCATATTTGTTTTAAAGAGGGATAAATTCAGCTCTGGGTGCCACTCAAACATCTAAACTCCTAGCAAATAAAGTACTGGTACAGAGGCTCCCAATTTTTTTGCCTTTTAGACATTTTGTTTTGTTTTCTGTAGACCCCCTGCCTGCCTAATATTGAATTTTCCTAATTGTATTAACTTCAAATGTGTTTTTGACAGCTGACATAGTGCTACTCACTTTAATAGGGGCCTTTGTAGCATGGACAATTGTAAAAAAAAGGAAAAAATGTACAATTTTTATTCATACCTTTATTGAAAAGACACAATGCAAGTAAATATTTGGATTTGGAATGAAACAAATAAGAACCTAGTAAAATTCTTACATGAAATTATTACACAAATAATGCTGTTAATGGGAGGGATGAGCCTGATGCTCTGAAAGCAATTGTTCAATATTTGGCTTCAAATTAGTGAGGTATACTCTTAAATCTCCACATTCAGTGATTTGCAATTGATTTCTTTCTTTGTAAGAAGATTGGCAACCATGCTAAACCCCCTTTCCACAAGATATGAAGATCAAAAAGCTATCAAAAAACTTTCTTATGATAGTCCATGATACAGGAAAAGCAACAGGTATATCTTTTTGAAGCCAGAACTGCTGATACCCCATTCTAAACTGCACCTTAAGTTCTTAGTGCTTATTTCAATCAGTTTTTGTAATGTGACATCCGATTCTTCAATGTCACCATATGTATTGAAAATCCACTGTGGTATTTCCCTGGTCAAAACATCCTCAAACCTGGTTTTAAAGTCTGTGTGAAGGACACTTAAATGTTGAACATAGACCAAAACATCATCATCCTGGACATTGGTCAATGACAAATTGGGGAACTGGGAAAATTCACGCTGTCCAAAGTTTTGCTTAATTAGATTAATTCTGGGAAAAAAGCTGCAATGCTGGACTTTGTTTTTATTAAACTCAGACTGTTACCTTGTAACTGCAAGTTAACCTCATTAAATTTCTTAAACAAATCTGTTAAATAAGCAATGTCTGGTTTCCATTTGATTAAATTTTCATTCAAAATGGGATCTTTAGCATCCCAAAACTCTAAAACCGTTTCAAAAAGTGAAAAAAGAGTCAGCATATTTCATTGTGAAGGAATAATCAAAGAAAGTCCTCATCATTTTCTTCATACAACTGTGGAAATAATCTAGAATTCAATGTGTTGATACAGATCTTGTTTACTGCATTTATGACAAATTGAAGAGATTGATGGACTCTGGCACTCAGATTTTTAGCTACTAAATGTTGTCGATGAATGACACAGTGACTTGCAAACACCCCAGGTACATTTTATTTCAAATGGCTTATAAAACCACAATAGTGCCCAAACATAGCTGGTGCTCCATCTGCTGATGATGATATTATATTGATAAAGGGATTGCTTTTTCCATAAAATAATCTTTCAAAACATTGAATATTGATTCACCTTTAATGTCTGTTGTCAAAGTTCTCGCAAAGAGCAATTCTTCATGGTTTTCTAAGTCCATAACAAAAAGAACATATGCCAATAATAGTAAACACTTGCATATCAAAGCAATTTTTTTCATAGGAAATAATGAAAAATCAGATGATTTGTTCCACAGCCCAAAAATATTTGATTACAATACTATAATATAATACAAGGTACTAAATAAAATACAAAATACAGTACAGTATAAAGTACAAAATACAGTAAAGTACAAAGAACAATAACCTGCATTTGAAATCCTTTGTGGCAGGTGCAGAGGACCCCTCCAGGGAGGGGGCTGTTTTAAAAATGGGACAATGGAAGGAATCCCAGCTAGAGCAGAGGAGAGGCAAAGCCTCCAAGGAGAGGGCTGTTTTAAAAATGGGATGATGGGAGGAATTCCAACTAGAGCAGAGGAGGGGATAAAAGCCTCCATGGGGGGAGCTGTTTTTTTTTTAATGGAGCACTGGGGGATCCTAGCTAGAAAAGAGAAGGGTGGAAGCCACCATGGAGGGGGCTGTTTTGAAAACTGAGCAATGGGAGGAATCCCAGCTAGAGCAGAGGAGGGGGTAAGCCTCGGTGGAGTGGATTGTTTTAAAAATGAGGTGATGGGGATGGGTGTGTCCTGGTTGCAGTGGTGGTAGCAGGGATGGTGTGGAGAGGCCCCATGGAGGTGGCCTCCTTGGGAAAAGGGGTTGATGGGGGTGTCAACTGTTCTTACCTTTACTGAGCCTGTTGCTCATCCTTCAACTCTGCTGCTGCTGTTGCCTGAAACAGAAACTGAAACAAACACCCACTTTCAGCAGGAGGGGGGAGAGGGAGAGATGCCATTGGCTCAGAGCACTTTTGGTTATGTGACACACATGAGAGTGCTGGTATATCAAGACACTGCTTTTTAATAAGGCAAAAATGTTCAGAAATGTTTCCTCGTTATTCAAAATGCTTGTAAACCAAGTACTTGTTAACCAAGGTATGACTGTAATTATAGCTGATTTGAATTTCAAATGACCATGATTCGTGTACACATATATGTCATGTGGCTGTAAAACATGAGTCCCCAATCTTTGCAAAATGGACTTTAAAAATGTGCACATGGAGAGCATCAAGTTCCAAAAGATGATGCAACACCCCCACCCCGTACACATAATGCAAAATGGATTTTAAAGGTATGCACACTACAAGGATCAGGTCCCTACCTTTGCACCACTTGAGAAATGCACCAAAAGGTTGCAAATTTCCAAAAAAATGCTGCAAAAACTTTCAAAAATGGCACCAAAACAATTTGTGTTATGTGTAAGACATTTGTGTGAGTGTGTTGTTTTGTTACATTCGTGACTGACTCTTCGTGACTCCATGTCCAGGGAGTTTTCTTGGCAGGAATACTGGAGTGGTTTGCCAGTTCCTACTCTACAGAACACCTAAATGTTGATGATGATCTGCCTAAATGGGGTCTGCTCACATGGACCCCTATTTAAATTTTGTGGACCTCTAATTTATTTCTCACTGTCATAGACCCGCTGCAAGCCAAAATAGACCCCTGGGGGTCTATATAGACCACTTTGGGAACCACTTTACTAAAAAGAGGAGATGGGATTCACACTCCAAGAACTGGCTGGGAAAAACGCCAAGATGTCATTAGTGGCACTCAGGTTACCACCAAGTGTGAAAGCGTGCCTTGTCTTGTAAGCTAATATTTAAGAGGGGCGGCCAGGAATTAGACGTTTTAACAAGGCCAAGGGGATTAAACTCCCACTTGCAAACACTCTTCCTGTTATGGCATATTCCTCCCTCCCCGAGGAAGAAGGAATTGAAGAGATTTTTTTCCCTACTTTTTCAACAGATAACAGCTATATGTGATCAAGGGGTATTGGGGGGGGCTCCTTCCCTGCTTAGATATTGCTTTCTTCTCTTTGCTAAATGAGCTTTCTTTGCCTCAAATATTTCTTAATCATGGTTTCTTAAAGGATTGTGGGGAAGCTGGTGGGGATTTTATTTTTCATTTAGTTAAAGTTCAGCACATGCCTTTTCTTGGGCATTGGCTCGCAACTAAAGCTTGCCAATAGTGGAGGAGGCATTTTGCAAAGGCACCAGCAGCTAGTTTCTGTTTGCTGGCTCCTTGTCGTTCAGTGAAGGACAGGTTTCTGTGCCAAGCTACCTGTCTGTAAATTTCCCCAAAGATCACATTGTGGAAAACACTATTCATGCTAAGGGCATGTTATCTTTCTTAAATATCAATAGAAAAGGAAATGAACTCTAATGGGTCCTAGAAGTAGTTATTTGGATGTAAACCCAGGATCCTGGTATCTATTAGTTGACAATCCCCACAGACACAATTTGCACTGGCAGAGGCATTCAAATATGCCAACACAATCATGCATAAATTAAATTTCACAAGTGAATGAAAATAAACAGCCTTTACTTGGCTGAGTAAAATACCACCAACACATTAAAACTGCAGAGCTGGAAGGGACCTGATGTATCACCAAGTCCAGCCCCTGCCCTACCACACTTAGGTTTTGAATCACCTTTTGCTTAAAGACAAATCGCCTTAAAAATCACCTACCACATTTCCAATTGCTTTTTCTGTGGAGCCCCCTTGGCCACGCCTCTTTTTGGCCACTGTGTCACTTCCCTATATGTCATATAGTCATAATGTTCATGCTAAATCTGATTTTAAAACATGTTGTTGTTTTTATTTCTACTGTAACCAAGCCCTTGGAGAGGTTTTACAGGCCAGGATCCTTAAAGTGATACAGGATTGCAGGCTGGTTGAAAAGGGAAATGTCTGAGAAGATATCAGCCCACTTGGGTACTTTTCCAAGGAGAAAGGTGGGGTGAAACAAAACAAAACAAACAGCAATTCTTATAAAGCAGTTTTAGTGTTCTATGGATCTGAAATAGATGGCTGCAACCACCAAAAATACAGTGCCAACTCCATTGGGGGCATTTGATTCTTACCGTCGTCCTCCCACTGTTATTTTTCTGCTTCTCTTCTCCCCCTTCCTGCACCTTTTGTAGAAAATGTATATTTGAATAATACTCTGTTGTTGTCCCTGCCATCCCAGTTGTCTTTTATATAATTTAAAACACACAATGTTATGCAGGAATAGGATAACAGTCTTTTGAATAGTTCATGAGCCCGTCAATAGAATTTCTGATGATTCACAGACGTTTTACAGAGATTCAGCTATGACTAGATACATTTCTAGTATTAGGCCATGCCTTTCTGGAAAACTGTCATGAGGTTAATGGCAAATTCTCTGGAGATCATGGCTAAGTTTGATTGTTTTCAGTTTTGTTTATCATAAACTGACAGATCATTCAAAAGGGAAGTAATGGTTGTGGCCTCTCGGCTGATGTGGGCCATTTTCCTTTATAGTACAAGCTATAATAATGCTTTGTTAGGTCTGAGATTCAGGGAACTCCTGTGCTTTTCTCTATCTCCAGGCAAGGAGCCAAATCTCAGAGAAACCTTGAAGAGCTATTGGAAGAAGGGTCTGGAAGTTGAGTCATGGCTACTGGACTTCTTTTTTGAGAGATATAAACGTTTCACTTCTCATCTGTTTGGATGAGCAGCGAAACGTTTCTATCTCTCAAAAAAGAAGTCCAGTAGCCATGACTCAACTTCCAGATAAACTCACCTGGATGACTGAGAATCTTCATAGACATTGGAAGAAGGGAAAGAGACAGTGCCTGGAGGAAGCAGGTCAGGGAAACCTGGGTTCTGCCTCTGTCTGGGTGTCTGACAGAGGAGGTGGGGCTCTGAAGTGCCACATGCATGTTTAGCCAATAAACCAGCACAAACTGGCGAACCAGTGGTTTGTGCCCATCTCTAGTAGAAATTTGACTTCGAGAATTACCACTGTACTAACAGGTAGAACACATGGCTCAAGCAAAGGCCACCTGACACCAACCATTCTGAGATGAGCTGTTCTTTGACACTAGACCGGATCTCAGAGAAGGAATTGGGACAAAACCTGCACAACAAGTGACTAATCAGTCGTGCAATACACCCCCCCACACACAAACAATGGAGTCTCATAAACCTTGACTCAACTTTGCAAACTGGTGACAAGGCAGATGAGAAAGAGCTACAGAGTATTCTCTTCATTCAACATGTAAGAATGCATTTGTAGATGTGCTGACAGTGTCCCTCTAGATATTGATTGACATGAGACAATTGAGTTAACTGGTGGTGGGGTTTCATAGTTACAGTTTAAATAGGATGCTGTCTTAGGTGAACCTTTTGTTTGATCCATCAGGTCTTCTAGTCCTCTGTGTTGTGTGTGTGTGTGTGTGTGTGTGTGTGTGTGTGTGTGTGTGTGTGTGTGTGTGTGTGTGTGTGTGTGTGTGTGTGTGTGTGTGTGTGTGTGTGTGTTGCGTTGTTACAGTTGTGACCGACTCTTCGTGACCCCATGTCCATGGAGGTTTTTTGGCAGGAATACTGGAATGGTTTGCCAGTTCCTACTCCAGGCTCCTGCAGCACCTGGTATTCCCTGGTGGTTGCCCATCCAAGTATTAACCAGGGCCAACCCTGCTTAGCTTCCTAAATCAGGAGAAATCAGATGTGCTTAGGGTATCTAGGCAGTTTCTGTGTTTCATACTCTCCCATTAATGCAATGCCATGTTATGGTAGGTATTATCTATTACCTGACAGGCCCTGAAGGCTCTTCTGAGCTTTGTTGGCACCAGTTATACAGATCCAGGATAGGAAGGCCTGAGGATTGGAATTCCAATCCCACAAATTCTAGAAGGCTGTGTTTTGAGCATACTTCATATAAAGTATGAAGTATGTCCCTGGTAGTGGAGCGGAAATATATAGTAAATAAATAAATAAATAAATAAATAAATAAATAAATAAATAAATAAATAAATAAATAAATGCTCACAGGATGGGTTGTTTACATCAATTATGTATGAGAGTTTTTAGATGTCTTAGATTACAAATCCCATAATTCCCCTTTGCGGGAATGCTAGCTGATTTAGACTTTACAAAGATGTAAATGTGGCTAACCTGGTTGGGGTGGTGGTGGGGGAAGAGCTTAATCAGGCATGTCCAAACTTTGGCCCTCCAGATATTTTGGACCACAACTCCCACAGCCCTTTGCTATTGGCAATCTAAGCTTAGAATTTTGGGAGTTGTGGTCCAAAATATCAGGAGGGCCAAAGTTTGGACATGCCTTGCTTAAGTGGAAGGTTCCAAGGCTTAGATAAGCCTATCTCTGCCTAGCTTCCTGCTCATAAAGAAAGCTAGATTTGGGGCAGGAACAAGTTGTTTGTGTGGAGCTAGGCCTAGATCAACCTAAAAGCTTTCTGTTTTAAGCCTTTTCTCCAAATTGAACTACCTTTAGGGATTTGTAAGTCAAGTAGAACTCCCAGAATATGGAACTATGAGAGTGTACTTCAAAAGATAGAAACATTCCATCCTTGTGGAATACCACCGAATGTTCTCATGAGCTTCTAAGCATATCAACACATCCCATCAGCAAACTGATCAACCACTGCAAGATTGTTCAACAAGTCATGAGCCTATTTTCATATGTTAGTACCTGCAGTAGGACCAACATTTTTGTGTTGGAGCATGTGATGGTGTCATCATTTAGATGACCTGAGAAAAAGTTCTGAAAATACGTTTTTACTTTCACTTTGGGATAATGCCTTTGTAGTCTGGTTTTACAAAGATGTGCATTTGTTCTCACATGATAGAACAATATGCCTTGTATCTTTGCAATAAACAAGTAAACGTAGAAGGGACAGACTTGGACATTAGTTCAAATCTGTGGATTCACCAGAAATGACCATCTTGTGCATAGTTCCTTGCCTCTTTATAAACCTAAGAAGGCCTTATGCTGCAGAATTCCCCATACTCACTGTTGCAACAATGTGGAATGTGTTAGCTTATATCATTTGAAGCTGTTATTTGGAATCATCAAGGAAAATAACTTTAGTGACTAAGGAGTTTGGAATGAACTACTTGTCAGAAAAAGAGGAAAGAGGGCGCTGTCAACAAGGAACAACGTGACAGAAGCCAGGAACAGACGTTGTGACCAATTCATCTTTAGAAGATGAATGAAAATTATTAACTGGCTGATGGCACATGAGGAGTGTCTCTCACTTCCAGGATCTTCCAGATTGCATTCTTGCATGACTGATATTCTGGATTTAAGCGTGAGATTCCTTTGAAATCTGAATTTCACCAACACAGAAGTCTGATTTGAATTGCACCCCTCCAAAACTGACTTGCTTTCAGCTTTAATAATAGATTATCTATAAAATCTGTCAACCCAGAGAAGGTGTGGGTGGGTGAGAGGGAAGCCAGGTTTAAGTATATTATTTTGTAGGTGTTCTAAGGACTCATGTCTTTGTGTGCTTTGTCACTGCATAGTAAATGACACAGTGCAAAACATTTTGTCCCTGTTAAAGAAAGGTGAAATTTGGGTGGTGGGAGTCTACGTTTTCAGAGAGATTGTACACAGTTCCATGCAGAATGTGGAAGGGCGATAACGACAAAAGTCAGTAGCATTTGATAAGTTGTGATTAGTCAGCTTGCCCTTGTGTGCTTACTGTGCTTGCTTCACAAAGAGAAATGGCATTAGTTTTGCACAGAAGGCTCCACAGAAACAATCACCATTGGTGTCTTCTTATCTTGCAGGCAAGAGCTGTTGTGGGGGCTGGAGAGTGATTGCCCCCTCTAGAATTGTCTTTGGGTCTCTTTGCGGGGAGAAAGAGGGGAACAAGACAGGCGAATGAATGCACATAGACAATTCTGCAGGTGTGATCACATATTTCTCTGATTTCGTGAGACTAGGTGGGGAAGCAGACTGTGGTGACAGCTACCCACAGTGGAGAGACCGGACACTCGTGGCTTCTTCCCACCCTTCAAGGACAGATGTTTGGCACTGTGTCGCAGTTGGCATCAAGGAAACAAAAGCAATAGCACTTACTCACAGTTCTGCCTCTGAGGGCATGGTGTGTGGGAGGTGGGAGGAAGGAATAGGAGGGAATAGGAGTGAGTGAGTGATGCAGCTAAATAAGCTTCCCTGAAATAAATAAGCAAACAAACTGCATGCAGCCTGCCCTTTGCAAGAATACATGCCGTTCATCCTGACCTTTGCCAATGTATATTTTAAATGCTGGCTTCTCTTTGTGCGTCCTCAAACTTGGAAGTGCATTAAAGTCTTTTTGCCTTAAAATGCACTTCATGCTGGTGTAGAAAAAGTCAGTGAACGTTTGCTTTCAGTTTTTAATTCTGCCTTCCTTCCTTTCTCCTCTCCTCCTCCACTTTTTTTTTACAGGTAAGTGACATTTCCTTATTGTTGGATTTCATGAAAGGTCCAGGCGTAGGGATGCAAAACATCCTCCGTTTCAACGCGGTTGGCAGGTAAACAACAATTTCCATTTCCTTTGTTTGTGAATGAAATGGTTTTCTTGTATTCTCCCTCACTTCCCTGTCCCCCCCCCCGCTTCTCCTCCTCTCTCCCCCACCCGCCCTATTTGTGAAGAGGAAGCAAGGAGGTTGCGCCAGGCTTCATTCACAGTTCACTAGTTTGTGGACTGCTCTTGCTTTGTCTCTCAGATCTGAATTGGGTTGAGTCTTGCTTTTTGTGATCCAGAGAGGTTCAAGACCTTGAGCGGCTGTCCTTGGATGCCAGTTGTGCTGTAGACAGCTGCTTGATGTGCCTGCGGGCAAGCCTGGTGCTGTGGTGTGAGTTTACGGCTCAGGATTGACAGTGTCATGGGACGGAGGAGCAGAGATTTGGTGTACAACGAATTAAACTCTGACAGAAATGTCTTGCAGTCCAATGTGGAATGTATTTCCTTTGCAGGAACTCTTGCTCAGTTAACTGCTGGCTTTCCTCCTGTTGTTGCCACTCATGCAGATTTTAGAGCAGATACACAGTTAATTCCTAGACTTTGGGTCATACGTTATATCTGAAGCTATTTACTTGTCCCTGGTATGCCCAGTGAAAGCCTGTCCAGGTTGTAAGATAAAGGCTTTCTACCTATTTTAATGTTGTATTTTTACTCTAGATTTCCATGAATTATAACATAATTTTGTGATGAAGCTGGCCTCTTGTACCAACCCAGGAGAATAGAATAGTATCCAAGATCATGGAAACTGGCCATGTCCATCCTACATATACCAGCTCAAATTGCTGAAAGATATAGACTGATGTCATATAATCATTGGACAATGGAGTTGGAAGGCCTACATCAGGTTCAACCCCTTGGTCAATGAAGGAGTCTTAATCCAAGTGTATCTCTTCCTGCCTACTCACATACAAGTCCTATTAAATTCAGTAGGACTTAGTTCTAGGTAATTCAGTAAAGTAGGGCTGTTCAACTTTGAACAGGCCGAGGTCTACTTTTTCTGGCCCAAAGTGCCTGAGGACTATGACGCTAATACCATGTGTTCCAAGCACATGCTCATAAGTAAAAACTTTTGTAAGTAGAGCAGCAGTTTCCCACAGGAATGCATTGAAAACCAATTAATCCGTTCTGGAGGGAACATTTTCCAGTGTGCCATGGCCCTTGAACTGCCCTGCTCGGCTGAGAAAGTGGGATGGCAGACCCAGAACTTTGCTGGGCCAGTAGTGGTTCTTGGGATGGGGGAGGGAGGGTGGAGAACGTATCCCCCCACACTTTTTTCTATATGGCTGGCAGGCTACTTTTGAACCCTTGCAGGCTTCCGGTAGCCCACGGTCTACCGGTTGTGCAGGCCTGCAGTAAAGGATTGGACTGCTAAAGTTGAATAACTATGCTCCACTTTAGATTATTTTAAACTTATTTTGCATCTCTAGACAGAAGTTAAAAGTGTTCTAGTAAAGAAGAATGCTGTTATCTTGGTATCATCAACTGACAGGGGAAAAAAGGAAAATGAATCTCTCAGCTTCAGAGAGAGAGGCAGAGAAAGAAGAGCAATGATTACCAAACTAGCTGTCTCAATAGGATATCTTGTTTGTTAGTTTTATTTTTATCTGGCTGCTGGTAGAACACCTGGAAAGAATTCACAGGAAGTGAAGCCTTTGACGTGAATGAGGCTGAAGCACAATAATAAACATTCATATCACATCAAATGACACAATTTCAGAATGTGAAATGCAACACACTTTCCTGGGAGTACCATTAATATAAAGGCCCTTACTCTTGAGTAGACACAGGATTCTATTGCAAGTGTGTTTTGTTTTTTTCTGGGCTGTGCCCTGTTTAAGGCTCCTTCTTTTTCATGGATTAACTTGCTTCTGTCTGGAATGATGTTGCGGTGGTTAGATTCCTGCTGTTTCCAGTGTTGATATAATGCAACACCCTTCTGTGCTTGCATGTTTAGCCTAATAAAACGAGAGCAGTTGGATGGATCCAGCAGTGTATTTTAGCAATACCCCAAACTCTGTGTGTCAGATTATATGACATTATAACTGAGGAACATCTGTATTTATGTTCTCCAATCTAATACTATATGCTAGGCTTTATTTATTTATTTATTTATTTATTTATTTATTTATTTATTTATTTATTTATTTATTTATTATTATTATTATTATTATTATTATTATTATTATTATTATTATTAGTAGTAGTAGTAGTAGTAGTAGTAGTAGTAGTAGTAGTAGTAGTAGCAGCAGCAGCAGCAGCAGCAGTAGCAGCAGCAGGAGGAGGAGGAGGAGGAGGAGGAGGAGTGTTTATTTATTTATTTAGTTAGTTATTTATTTAGTTATTTAGTTATTAAAACTCCTAATGCAACTGTAACAGCCAGGGTCTAGTCTGCAGCTAGGATATCATGTGTAGAAATGTGAAGGCCCAGGGAAAAAATGGAAAAATTGGGGGAAATGTTTTTTTTTTTTTCAGAAGACTTTTGTTATTTTTTCCAAAAAGTGGAAAAATTGAAAAAAATAATAATTATGGAATGTTTTATTTTAACAAGATGAATAAACTATTTTAAGACAGGGTGTTCTAATATTTTCCAAATCATTTCTAAAAAAATATGCATAGTATCATATTATTCTAATTTCTGTGTGATGGGGACAAGCAAGTCCTAGATTACAAAATGAACTCTCCAATGCAAGAAAAACATATATCCCCCCCCCCTTTGGGAGGGGCTGCTATTGTCATAAGAAAAAGAAAAGGGTTTCACTTTTGTTTTTGCATGTGGGTGGGTATATTTGGTTCTGTTCTATCCTTTCCAGTAGAAAATACGAAGCATCAAAAATGATTCTGATTAAATTTCATGCCCATTCATTGAAACTCAGTCCCACTCCCTTCTATACACTTCCTCCCTCTTTGATTCTTTTTATGAGAGAGAGGTTTTATTTTATTTTTATTTAATACTGTGGAGAGGAATTATGAATTGTTAATTCTGGATTTTTAAATTTTGTTTTGTAGAGTCCCCCCCCCCACACACACACACATGAACTAGTAAACAGTTCAGGAGATTCTTACTTACAATTACAAATAAATATTATTTAAAAAGTAAATTCTGTTTGTAATAATTATTTGGATACACTATATTTTAAAATGTGATAATTTTATGCCAAGCCAAATTGTCCATAGTCATATTTTATGTTCATAAAGTAACAGAATGTCTTTCAATCTGTAAAAGGGGGTGGGGAGTGCTAATGTAGCATTTTTTTTCATTTTTTTCTGAATGTTTCCCTTTTTCCTGAAAAAAATGAAAAAATACTGTTTTTTTCAAAGCTTCAAAATTTCCGGAAATTTTACATCTCTAGATGTGGCCCTGATCCTGACAGCAGCAGCTTTGCTAGCCAGGAGAAAGAAAGAAAGAAAGAAAGAAAGAAAGAAAGAAAGAAAGAAAGAAAGAAAGAAAGAAAGAAAGAATTCACTTCAAAACTAAAAGGGGAAAATTTTCAAGCAGTACTTATTATTTCAATCAGTGTTTATCGCACAGGTGCTACTATACATATAAAAAGAAGTCACAGGAAAGGTGTCAAATGACATAAGTTTTTATGTTTGTTTTGTTTTACTTTATGTTATTTACAAATTATTTTTGAATGTAACCAGGAGTATGACTTTTAACCTTGCTACAATTGCCAAAATCTGGGATGGCGGTCATGTGTGGTACTCACTGTATGACCCTTGAAACATGTGGTGCTCTGTGACAATTGAAACACTGGGGAGGAGACCAGCTGATTTTTGCTGAAAATCTAGCTCTTCAAATCCATTGTACTGGAGAAGCCGAGGATTCAAACTGACATTGCTTTCAGGGTATAAACACTGTTTTCTATCAGCACCTTTTATTTGCTTCTTTGCAGTGCAATGGAATTTAATTGTGTCCACCCTGCTCTCTTTTCGTAATGCTTGTGCTAAGGCACCCAGTGATGCAAATGAGTATGCAGTTGCAACAACGTCCTTGCAGTACGGCCATCTCTGGCCAATGCGTGATGATGGGAACCCAATGAGTCTGGGCTGCTTCAAATGAGGCACAAAAGAACTGATTTTCATGTCAACCTCCCCTATGGAAGTGCCTGGAATCAAAACATGAACTTTTGTCTCGATCCTAACAGTGCAGTTGTTTAGAGAACCAAGATCTCTTCAGATAAGCAAACTGCAGATGACATTCAGCTACAAGGAGTGTCTCTGTTTTAGCCCTCACACTTTCCAAGAGTAAAGTTATATGGATCTATTGTTTCCTGCAGGTGGCTGTGATGCATTCATTCATCAAAGCCACCAAATCCCTCAAATGGTAAGCATACTGTTTCAACAATAATGCCATGCTCTTCCTCATGTTAAGGCATAGTGACTTTCCTCTCCCAGACAATTATTGTGCAATACTGTTGTTACGTATCATCAAGTTACCTCCAACGTATGGTGACTCTATGAATGAGCAGTCTACAAAATATCCTGTCCTCAACAGTCCTTCCTTTAGGAAGTCAACCCATCTTGCATTTGGTCTTCCTAGAACTCTAGCTGCTCCTCCAGCTATGCATGTGTAATTGTAGACTCTGAGCGTCAGAAACCTTCAAGTCTTTTAGACATAGACTTAGTTCCTCCCATGCTGCTGCTGGGTGCATTTGGAAACAAGTCATTTCCAGTGGGTCCAGTCTGCCTCTTCCATTTCTGCAGGACCTTCTAGTCCTCCAGGTAGTAAAACTTTGTTGGGTTGTGACATTTCCCCCTCCTGGTTTGGGCCCAGATGAACACCAATATCTCCCCACACCTCTGAGTTACTAATTCATTATCTCTACCTCTTGGCTTCTTCTGTACAGTACTATTTTCTCTGAGGTCGGTGTTAACAAGTTTCTAACATTGGGGATGGTCCAACATTTCCCCCATGGCTAGAATATTTTCCTCTGTGTTACTTCATTTTTCTAGGGACTTTAGTTACTGAGATGGGAATGAAAAGAAGCAGTTGGCCCAAGCAAGATTTAGTGTCTTTATATAACTCTCTGCAGCTCATTCACTGGATACAACTTTTCCCCCTTCAGTCTACACATTATCTTACCACAGCAGATACAGTGAGGTAGAAGGGCAGAGTGATTTGTGATGCCATTTATTAAGACACATTTTAGAGCTGGTTCAAGAGAGCATGGCCCAGAAACATTAATCAGTGTAACCAGCCATGTATTGACCTGCCATCTGCTTACCGTGAAAAACAAGAGATGGCTTGGACTGTGGCTGAAATCCCATTGCTTAATATATTTAGTAGTTCTAGCGAAGGCACATTGTATCAATGGGGGTTTGGTGAGTCAGATCCCCTGTAAGGGCCTACTCTAGTTTAACTGACTATTAAAGTAAGTTTCAATTGGAATAGCGCTATTTGAGTAAGCAGATTTGATAGGTGACTCACTAAATCCCCCCTGATTCAATGGGACTGCGCTAGTATGCCTTGCTAGCCGGCGGATATTTCTTCCTATGCAAAGATACAGGATTTACACCACAGTGTCTCAGTTGAACCTGAAAGGGAAAACAGGGGACTATCTTATTGCTCTTTCATCTATCTTATGCATCTTTTCTTCACTTCCCCTATAAGGCAGATTGTTTTCTAATCACCTCCAAAATGGAGGACGATGGTCTCTCAAAGAAGATATGTGGTAGCCTAACAATAAATCATATTTAAAAGTAGAGATGGGCATGACTTAGCGGTATTCCTGTTTCCGTTTCCGTTACTCGTATCCGTTACTCTACGGAAACGGAAACGGGAATTACTCCGCCAGAATTCGAGCTCGAACCGACGAACGAACAATTTGGTCTGATTTGTCGTGCTCGTTACTTGCATCGCGGCGATCGCGCAATGTTAAGCGGCACATAAAAAAAGTTTTTAAAAGTTAAAAAAAACCCGATTCCCGGCCCTAAAAGTAGGCGAAAACTGTCTGACGGCACCTACCAGGCCAGAAGGGTGTTTTATTTGGGGGTTTCCCGCCCTCTCCTTGGCTATTGCTACTGCTGCGCTGCTGGTACTAGGCTGGGAGGGCGCATCCATTTGCCATGCAGTGCGGGGGATCCAAAATGGCGACCACAATATTTTTTTTGAAATCGTTGCCCAAAACCCCACCAAAGCACCACAGAAACATGCGAAAATTAGCTATTTTAAATGCTTGAATTTTTACAGTAGCAGCAGTGGGTTTTTCTTGCAAAAAAAAAAGTCTCAGTTGATTTTATTTTATTTTATTTTATTTTATTTTTTTACACCTGCGCATTCACAATGATGGGCTCGCCCATGGGAGTGGACCATGTAAAGTTTTGGAGCCATTCCACCAATCGCATGGCCAGGTTTTGCTGACTGTACCAGGCTGGGAGGGCGCATCCATTTCCCATGCAGTGCGGGGGATCCAAAATGGCGACCGCAATATTTTTTTTGAAATTGTTGCCCAAAACCCCACCAAAGCACCACAGAAACATGCGAAAATTAGTTATTTTAAATGCTTGAATAGCAGCAGTGGGTTTTTCTTGCCAAAAAAAAAAAGTCTCAGTTGATTTTATTTTATTTTATTTTATTTTATTTTTTTACACCTGCGCATTCGCAATGATGGGCTCGCCCATGGGAGTGGACCATGCAAAGTTTTGGAGCCATTCCACCAATCGCATGGCCAGGTTTTGCTGACTGTACCAGGCTGGGAGGGCGCATCCATTTGCCATGCAGTGCGGGGATCCAAAATGGCGACCGCAATATTTTTTTAAATCGTTGCCCAAAACCCCACCAAAGCACCACAGAAACATGCAAAAATTAGCTATTTTAAATGCTTGAATTTTTACAGTAGCAGCAGTGGGTTTTTCTTGCAAAAAAAAAAGTCTCAGTTGATTTTATTTTATTTTATTTTATTTTATTTTTTTACACCTGCTCATTTGCAATGATGGGCTCGCCCATGGGAGTGGACCATGCAAAAATTTTCCACCAATCGCATGGCCACCTGGCCAGGTTGACCACAGAGACTTCTGGGATGTGCCAATCGGGCATAAACAGCCCACTAATCTAGCCCAAACCCGAACCCTAAGCCTAAGCCTAACCCATACGCCAGTACACTGTCCTTCTAAGTGGGTCAGAGAGGCACCCAGAGGTGCACCCCAATACTCACCCTAACCTCAGAACTAGCCTTGCCCTTTAACCCATCTTAACCCTAAGCCAGATCTACTTGCATTGCACTACAAAAGTACGTGAGACACAGCGGGTGCAAAGAGTCTGCCAGTCCGTCACTTGTGGCTCTGGCTGACTCCTGCAGCTCCCTCCAGGAGCCCGCTACCCCCAAAACCAGTACTAAAAAAGAAAAAACAAAAAAACGAACCGACTAATTTTTGCGAAATTTCGCGAAAAAACGGAAATGAGCGAACGGACTGCCTCCGACACACGACAACATATATATATATATATATATATATATATATATATATATATATATATATATATATATATATATAAAACTCATAGTCGTGCCCATCTCTACTTAAAAGTGATTAGAGATGGGCACAATTTTTTTTAAAAAAAAAAACAACCCACACATTTCTGGATTTGAGGAAAGATTGGATTTTTCCCCTTTCCCCCGAAGCATGGTTTTTATTTTTCTTTGTTTGTTTTTGCAACTGTTTAAAATATTCAGTGCCTGATGTGCATGTTTTAGAGAGAGAAAGAAAAATGTTTATGTGCCACCTTAATTTTTTTAAAGGTTTTGTTATTTTTAATTTTAAGAGGAGGGGGAGAAAATGGAAATTCTGCTTGAAGTCTGAGATAAGATTGGGACCCAACAGGTTTGACCCATAGCCCATCTATATAATGTTTTAACTGTTTTAACAGAGTGACCAAAGAGTAGTTACTCTGAAGAATGATATACTCTGGCCTTAACTATGAAGCATCATCTATACATCTCAGAGCCTCTGTCACCATTTCACACTATAAACCTGCTGCATTTCATGTTGCCCATCAGCATCACAGTTTTGGAGCACTGATCCTGGCAACTGCTATCAAACCTGTGGTCATCATGAGTCTGCTGTTTGAAATTGTTTTGGTTCATGCCCTCGCTAGTGCTAACCAGCACAAAAAATGTGTTGTCAGGAACCAGATGATAGAGATAGCCACCCTGCCTGCCTGTCTATTTAATAGCCTGCCATCCTCTCTTAAACCACCTAAGGTGGCTTAAAATGTAGGTTTGTAAAGCAATACAGCTAAGGCTACTTGAAGAGGAAAATCCTTAACTAACGTAAGCCTCTGAGTGTCACAGCAGGAGCTTATTTCCTCTCCAGGACTATGCAAATCAGATTGCTTTGTTTGGTGATTAATTTTCAGGATATAAGCATGAGATTATTTTGAAATCTGATTTCATAAACCCAAAAAGACTGCCTTAATCACCTCTCTGCCATACTCACACGTTCTGTGGTTTAGTCAGTGGATAGAGGAGAATACTAGGATTCAGGAGAGCTGAGTTCAAACTTTCAGCCGCAGACACCCATGTAGGGATTGAACTGGTAAAACCATTCCTTAAATATCTCATTTGCTTTTTTTAAAAAAAAAAAACTTATAGTTCCTAATTCGGACACATTATGATATGATTCTGATATGACTTTTTTAAAAAAAAATGGGACTGGCATACCAATTAATGAGATAGAGTGGATTGGTTGTTGAAGGTTTATAATTCGACCCAGTCCACTCCTGATACAAAATTCATCATCTTATTGTTAAAAATGGTTGCAACAAAACTATTTTAGATATACTATATTGCAGTCCTTTTCTACTCTTCTGCCTTCCACTTCTATGCTTACTCAACAACAGCATCTGCTGCTGGTTCACCTCTTTTAGCTGTCAGCCCACAGTTAGGCTGTCTTCCTCTACCAGCCTGTCTGCTGTGTTTTTTCTCTTTCTACTTCCCCCATTGCTGTGGCAACTGGATTGCCATGCTGCACACACCGAGAGCGTAATAAAACCTTTCTGTTTCCAAGGACAACTTTTTCTTCTGATGATTGGCAGGTATCTTTTGCTGTTTGTTTCCCCGGGCTTGTTATTAATCCCTTGTTAGTTCTCTCTGTCAAAAGGCTCCCCTGCTGTGGTAGAGACTGTATCAGGGGGTTTGGGGTGTGTGTGTATATATGGGGGGGGAATTACGTTGACACAGTGGGTAGCCTTTTGCTGTGGAAGGAGGAAAGAGGTCAGGAGCTCAGAACAGGTAATCCTGAGTGTAGGAACAAGCACAGATTGTTTGTTACCTGGCAGGGCTCATTCCTGCAACCCAGCATTTTCTCCACGTGAGTGTGAAGTTGTGAACACAAATTTCCTTCACTTTGTTCATGCATGGAACTGTTAATTTATATATATAGAATTTGTCATTCCTTATAGGAGTCTCTTTTGTTAATTGTCCCAGCTTTGAAATGCCTTCCTTAAAGAGGAAGGAAAAATGTTTGTAGTCCCTGCACAAAACTCTACATCAAGAGAGGATAATGGTGGGAGCAGCAGCAGCAGCAGCAGCAACCAGCACCACCTTAGAAACTGCAGGGCAGTTCCCTATGGATTATTCTCTGAAGCCCCTGTCAAAGAGGCACTCTAGGGAATTGAACTCCCAACCTCTGACTCAGCAACTAGATGCCTAAACCACTGTGCTGTCCAGCAGAGCATAAAAAGGTAGAGTTTTCCCCTGCACACGCATGGTAGTCATGTCCAACTCTAGGGGCGGTGCTCATCTCTGTATTCAAGCTGAAGAGTCAATGTTGTGCAAGTCTATGGCCATGTGGCCGGCATGGCTGCAAGGAAACACTGTTTTACCTTCCTGCATTTTACGGCAGTAACTATCTACTTGGATTTACATGCTCTCAAACAGCTAGGTTGGCAGGAGCTGGGGTTATCAGTGGGCGCTCGCTCCACTGCATGGCACCCGGGATTCGAACTGCTGAACTGCTGACTTTATAGCCAACAGTTTTTGGAGCCTTAGTCCACTGAGCCACCGTGCCCATCCAGCAGAGCATACTGCAGTATTAAAAATAGGTAGCTTCCAAATGCAGCAAGAACTTTCCTGAGGCTGGGCTTGAAAGCTGGCTTGCCTTTAATATTATATGGATCCAGTGAAGCTATTATCTACTCTTTGTTTCTGGACTCCATAAAGAGGCACCCCACTGAGTTCATCGTTTTAGTAGCTCTATTGCAAACATGAATAAAACTGGGTTGTAGCCTGTTGCAACAGGATTTTCATTTTGCATAACATGTACTATATAACACACATAGTATTCTTTTTAAAAACTAAAATACCTTTTCACCATCCCTTGGAACTCTGCCTTTTGCAGCATTTCACCTGAAGTTTTTAAAAAATTGTGTTTGTTCACAGTTGTTACATTGGCTAATATCCTGTTGTTCTACTCTGCGTATACAATTGGATGGTGTCATCATCATCAGTGAATCATTACTGATTAATAGCTGTGCATAGCTGTGTACAGATTACAATAATGTTATGTGCATCCCAGAATTGCTAAAGGAAGCCTTTGATCAGCTGTGATTTGCTGTTGGTGCTGCTGTCATTCCTGTTGTTCTCATGGAACTGTGCAATGGAATTTCAGCTATATAATATAGAATATGGAGGAATCCATCTGTCTTGTCCTTATGGTGCATTTTCATGTGTTTATGGCTTTGGGTTGCTAACTGTCATGAGTCTTTGAAAGATCATGGGTCCAAAGGTTTATTTACACAATTGGGTTTGGGGAGAGATAGAGGATCTTTCTTGAACAGGTAGAATCCTTCAGCAAGCCCGAGGAGTAGCTGTGATTTCATTCAGTCTTTGAAGCCATGGTAGTGCTTGATAAGAAACCGCTGACTATGATGGTTCGGGCTGTTTCCATAATATTTTCAGAGTCAAAAATTCACATTGTGTTGTTGCTATTGTTGGTAAGCTGTTTATAGCCTATCTGTTTTACATTGGCCTAGGGCAGTGTTGGGCCATAATGTCCAATAAATACAAGGGTACCTAATAAAAGAACTTAACACACTCTATAAATCCAAATGTAAATGCATTAAAATACCATCTTATTATTCTATTAGCTCTTTAAAACAGCTTATTGGAATAAAAGCATTTGACAGCCTCTCTTCTAGTACATTCAGTCAGAGAGAGGATGTCATTGGAGGGCCGCCATCTGGCTCTTGACAGACCAGAAGAGGAAAGCTGGAACAGGGTGATTCACATCACCCAGGTGTTGCTCCTATAAACAGAATCTTGACTGAGAAATCTTGAGCCCTACAGGGCTTGATGAGATTGCATTTTACAGATTACCTGCTACACTTATAGATCTGCTCCAGAAGTTAAAGTTCATTATTTATATTTTTTTGTAAAGTGAACTGTACTTAATCAGTCAACCAACCAGTCAGTGAGTTAGTTTTATTTAAAGGCTACCTTTCTTCCATTAAGGGGACCCGAGGAGACTCACAACAAGAGTTAAATTAAAAACAAAATAACCTAAACATTAGACAATAATTAAACTGTGTGTGTGTGTGTGTGTGTGTGTTCTGTCATTACAGTTGTGACTGACTCTTCGTGACTCAATATCCATGGAGTTTTCTTGGCAGGAATACTGGAGTGGTTTGCCAGTTTCTACTCCAGGTGCCTACAGCACCTGGTATTCTTGGAGGTCTCCCGTCCAAGTACTAACCAGGGCCGATCCTGCTTAGCTTCCGAAATCAGATGAGATCGGATGTGCTTAATGCATCTAGGCAGCTAATTAAACTGTATGCTAATTAAAATGTTATTGAATAATTTAAAGCAAGTTATCATTAAAATATATATTTTAAAAGCCATTCAGGGACTCAGTGATGGCTAAAAGCTGCCCGAAGAGACAGGTCTTCAGCTATTGGCCATAGGATAAAAGGGAGGGAACAGGCCCATTCTCCTGAGGGAGATCATCCCAAAGTCTGGGAGGCGTCCCAGAGTAAGCCCTCTCCACATGTCCTCACCAGCCATGGCTGTCTTAGTAATGGGAACCAAGAAAAGGGCCTCCTCTGATGATCTTAAGCACAAAGAAAGCCCAGATGGGGAAATACGGTCCTTCAGGTAGCTAGGACCCAAGGCTACCCATTTTTCTAACTAGCAGATCTTGCTGATTATGTAGCTCAGCTGTTGCCAGAAGATGTTTGCTCAGAATTATAAAACTATTACTCAATGTACAGCTATCAATTTTGAAGCCTGCTCTATAATAAACTGTTCTTTCTATGGTTCTCTGGAGATGGAAATCTTCCAAAAATTCTCTATCATGTGGGTAGCAGAGCCAGGTCAGTTCATGAAACTGCTGCCTCCAGGACTTTGTTGAAAAATATCTTATCACCTACTTTGGAACCTGTTTCTCAATAACCAGTTCATCAATGACCCTCTGAAACGAGAGGCATGAAAGTGGAATTTAAAAAAAAAAAAAAACACCACTGCTTAGGGATCTGAAAACTTTGTTTCATAGCTACCTGACTTCCCCCATGGTTTTTCTTTAATCAATCTGAACACAGCTAGGAGGGGGAGATGGTTTGGGGATTTTTCAAAATGCTGGTCTGAATCTCCTATTGAATTCAATGCACATGGAACAATTAATGTCAGTAGGATAAGGGATATGGGAAAATCAATTGCTTTTTCAAGTCCTGAAATTCTCAGGCCTAAAAATCTCTCTGGATTTCTGCTGTTTGTACTTTGACACCCAGAAATATCTAGACACAGTTACTCTTCAGCCACATCAGTATCTTTCTTCTGTTTTCTCTCTCCCCCCCTCTGTGTGTGTGTGTGTGTGTTTCCATAAAAGAACTTACAGCTGTTATCTCAGATCCTACAGGGCCACCCTCAACAATTAGAGACACATGCTATGCACATCCTGGGTCCTGAATACCTGTCGGACCGTATCTCCCAGAGGTCAACTGAGGCCAGACTGACACGGATGTTGCAGGCGCACTCACTCATGGTGCCCACTCCAAGGGAGGCATGGAGGTCTGCCACGCACAGCCGCACCTTCTCAGTGGTGGGCCCATCATTATGGAACCATCTCCCGAGTGAGCTGCGCCTTGCACAGTCCCTGCCCGCCTTCAAAAAGGCTTTGAAAACTGCTTTTTGAGGAGGCATATGGTGACCTACTTTAATCCTTTGTTGTTGTTGTTGTTCACCGCCAATGTATCTTGCCTGGGGTTTTATCCTTAACAGTTTTTGTAGTTCTGTATACTTTTTTAACCAGTTAACTGCCCAGAGTTCTGATTCGGAAGATGGTGCAGTATAGAAATGATACAAATAAATAAATAAATAATGGGGAGGTTGTTTTCATAAGGCTGTGCAGAAGGGTATATCACCAATTTTTTTAAAGGCCCCCAAAGTTTCACATTTTTGCCTGTAATTATTTGGGGTTATGTTGTACTAATGTTCAGCTGGCTGCTGGGAGAAAAGCCATAAAGCCTGATGTCACCTGGAGCTGCTGTTCAATAATGCAAACTCCCTGAGGGTAAATGTTGAAACTTCAATGCATTACTGTTGGTGTCTGACCTTCTTCACCTTATCTAAGCACCTTCCTTCTCTTCCTCCCTTGTGAGACTTGATCTGTTGTGAATGCATCACCATGGCAATTTACAGCTTCCTTTGCAGACAGCACTATTGTCAAGATGTGAAATTTATATGTATAGAGTGTTAACACAATTAGAGGGAGTGCAGAAAGAAGTAGTCCTTAAAATGAAAGTGCTTCTAAAAATGAGGGTTGAACAACAGTTTATGATATGTTATTCTGTATCAATCAACATTGTGCAAGACAATTCTAAAAGAGTTGGAAGCCCAAAACAAAACAAACAAACAAAAAACTGTAGCATGGGCAGCAAAAAAAAAGTTTTAAAATCCTGTCTTTCCCCTCATCCGATCGGGTGCAGAGTTACTTATTTATTTTACTGACCCCTTATAGTGTGGGATTGGGGATGGAAAAAAAAAGGGGGGGGATTTTTAACCTTTTTTTTTTTTTGGCCAACCCCAAGCCGGCGCTACAGCTGATCGGTGCTTGGAGCTCAGCTTTAAAAACAAGTGCCAGCAGTGCCGCTTTGGAAGCTCCCGCTGCAAGGGCTGGTTGGCAGGAGCTGTGGGAGAACAAAAAACAAAATGAATGAAATGAAATTTTTTGTTTTGTTTTGTTTCATTTTCCTTTGAGGGGTGGTTTATAATTCATTTTGTTACATAATGAAATGAATAACAAGTAACAAAATGAAAAAATTGTTTTGTGCCCATCTCTGCAGCAAATACAACACAATTATTGTAGTGTTTTACATTTGATAATGTCCAAGGAAATATTGGTTAATATAGCATCTACTGAGATGGACAAGCAGTATATATATATTCTTTCTTTCTTTCTTTCTCTTCTCTCTCTCTCTCTCTCTCTCTCTCTCTCTCTCTCTCTGGATTATGGTCCTATAATTATTTGGTTCAGAATAATCTGTCCTATGTAGGGGCATTGTTGGTCAATGCCGCATAATGAACATTGGCAGAGGAACAAGTAAAAGTACACTTGAATTTGTGTGTGACAGACTACACAACATGGCCCACATTAGGTCCTGTAATTATGTCAGAATATATTTGGGTGCAAAGCGGGCACCTGGTTTTGTAGCAGGGTTAGTGTTGCATAGTGTGTTGTGCATTGGTAGTTGGCTATCAAAACATCAAAAGCATACTTTATCTCTTTATCCAAATATACCTGCATTTGTATCTGGCTTCCTCTATTGGAGGGGGGATAAAAACTTTCATAACAAATGATAGAAATATTGAGAGTTCAAGAAAATATATTGATATCTTTCAAGCAAGGAGAAAAATATGCCTTCTCATTTTCATGAGTGAGAATTGGACAAAGGAAGGATTTACCCCCCTAGATTTTTTCATGGCTTCACTATCTGAATTATATTGTTCCTTTTTTAAAAAGAAATAGTGCATGATCCAGTGAGAGCTGGAATCCAATAACATCCAGAGATGGAACCCAATGGATTACGGAATCCAGAATACAACAATATCAGGAGGGTCATTCGCTGCGCACACCTTCTACGCTGAATCTTCTGAAAAGCAATGCATTGACTCAAACCCTGACCACAAAGTAGAATAAAACAGAGAAGCAGTATGTCTCAGTGGTGGTGGTGGGGATGATTGATTTTTGTTGTCTAAATTCCAGCGAGGTTTGGCCAAACAGCAATTCATCAGGCAACTAATCACGATGCAGTTTCTTAAAGGACTTGCTCCAAACAGAGGAAGAAACAAAAACACTTTCTTGATGAAGTATTTGCTCAAAACACATTGGGATTTAGATAACTGGTATTATTGATACATTTGTCTCTGTTCTCGTCTATTTGGGTGCCTCCTATGTGACAGGCTTGTACTACTACTCTGCAAAGCTCACATTAGGAAAATGGACAAGCTGCTCCTCTGAAGTCGCAGAACCTAGGAGGGATGTAGTTGAGTGTAGACAAATGTAGGAGTAATTGGGTAATACTATGCTGTATATACTGAATATCTTGGGTTAAATCAGATGCTACAGGAAACTTCTTCAATGAAATACTAATACTCTCTACTTGTTCAGAGCTATTTTGTTGTAACTCTGCAAGCTCTAGGGATTCCTATAACATATAAATTAGTTGCTTTCTTTTCTGTTTGGTCCTTAGAGATTAAGAACCAGCTCAGTTTGCATTCTGATTCCTCAGCTATCAGGTTGGGACAAAACACCAGTGATTCCATCTTCCTATGGTGTGCTAACCAAGGATGCAAATTGTAGTATCTATATTCAGTATCTATATTCATTTTCTTGTGAAATTGAAAGTTTTGCTGCCAGAGCTTGGGAGCTTGGGGCAGGGTGGGTAGGCAGGCAGGCAAGGCTCCTTCTTCACTACTGAGGCCTGGGGAGATGCTGACACAGGCAGGCAAGCTCCTTCTTCACTACTGGGGGTGGGGGTGACACTGGGGCTTGGGGTGGGGGTGGGGCCTCTGCCACTGCCACTGCCACCAGAGCCTTGGGGCGGGCAGGTTGAGGATCCGCTTCCTTTGTTGCTGCCACCGAGGGCCTTGGGGTGGGCAGACTTGGGAGCTGCCACCACCACTGGAGAGCTTGAGGTGGGGTGGGCAGGTGGGCAGGTGAGCCAGACCCACTGCCGAGGGCCTTGGGGTGGGTGAGCCACCGCTGCCGGAGAGCTTGGGGGGGGTAGGCAGGTAAACCTCCTCTGCCACCACGGCCGAGGAGCTTGGAGGGGGACAAGCTGCCTCCTCCACCGGAGAGCTTGGGGGTGGGCAGGCAGGCTGGTGAGCCACCTCTGCCGCCACCACTGAGGGCCTTCCTTCCTTCTTTCCTTGGTCCCCACCTTCCTTCTTTGGTCTCCACGTCCCTCCCTCCTTCCCTTGGTCCCTTCCTTCCTTCTTTGGTTTCCACCTTCCTTCCTCCGTCCTTGGTCCCACCGTCCTTCCTTCCTTCCTTCCTTGGTCCCCATCTCCCTCCTTCCTTCTCTCCCTCCCTCCCTCCCTCCTCCTTCCCTCAGTTCCTTCCTTCCTTCCTTCCTTCCTTCCTTCCTTCCTTCCTTCCTTCCTTCCTTCCTTCCTTCCTTCCTTCCTTGTTCCCCATCTCCCTCCCTCCCTTCCTGGGTCCTCACCTTATTTTGTAGTCTTTGTGTAAATTGCATCAGTTTTAATGAAATTTACATTTCTTGCTAGTTTTGTGGATTTTGAAAACCAGTTTTGAAAACTAGCAGTGTCAGATGTGTTATCTGTGCCATTCTGAAACAATATATTACTCTCTTTACATTTCCTTTGTTTGTGTGCCTTGCTTCTTAAGAGGAAAAAAGCATGAAAACTTTTAATTGAAGCAATGTGTGTATAAAAAAACTTTCTGTTCTCATGATTGTGAGTCCCCTTTTCTGTGTGATAAAGAACTAATACTGCAAAGGGACTTACATCATGAGGCCAAAGGTGTGATCAAGGACTCCATCCAAAATCCCATTGCAGCTGTGTGGTCATTAGTTGGCTTTGTTAGATGAATTTTTAAGGCAAAACACCATCTTGTGGTCTTAGACCAGGCATGTCCAAACTTTGGCCCTCCAGATGTTTTGGGCCACAACTCCCACAGTCCTTTGCCATTGGAAATACAGGCTTGGAATTCTGGGACTTGTGGTCCAAAACATCAGGAGGGCTGAAGTTTGGTCATGCCTGTCTTAGACCTTCTCCTAACCAGTATGGAAATTGAGCATAACAATAAAAATGACAGCAACAGTAGAAGTAGTAAGGGGAGTAATTGTAGTGATTTATCTGGTAGGACAACCAGAAGTATGTTTTTATATATAACAACGTGAATGGTGTGTGAATCCCTTGCATACACCATAATTGTTATATACCAGTGGTTGCATAGCCACTTCACTTGAAAAACAGAATTCACATGTACCATATGTATGTTCACACACATCCACATAACATACTGTATACATTTGATTATACTGTAATATGGGACTTAATTGTTGCTGGAGACATAGAAGAAAGACACAGAGGCTAATTCAAACAGAGTGTGTACTGTAAAGGAGAGGCTAATGAAATCCACAGACTCCTACTGTCACACCCTTCTAATGAAAAGTCAGAGACCCATCCCAAAAAGGTGTTAACCACCCCACCCCTACTATCCTCTGCCCACTTTGTAATCCATAGGTGGATCTAGGTGCACAAAATGAGCAAAAAGAATAATGCAGAATTGAAGACTGGGCAGTTCATTTGATGTATGTTAGGTGGAGATTCATTCTGAGGCCGTGGAAGGCCCCTGAGTGTCAGAATCATGTCCCCTGCATTAGTTTTAAAATACTGAGAGGGCTATGATAAAAAGGAGGAGGATTCCCTTGTAATCCAAACATTGCAATACTTAATTGATGTTTAGACAAGAAGCAGAAGCAGTTCTGTTGACTGATGGATAGATCAGTCTATTAATTCAGCCACCTGTCTGAATTTCCCTCCCAGGTGCTCTAGCATGGATGGCGTTTCTTCCACTAATACTATGAAAACATTCTTGTGAGGCATGTTTACCTTGAAAATCGAAATCGTGACTGACCCCTCAGGGACCTAGTGAGATTCATAACTTCCTAGCTCTTTTAAGTCCATATGGTGGTCTATAAATTGCATCATATAGCTTGCCTATTTATTGATTTGCTTGATAGTTCACCTTTCCCACATATCTGAGACACAAAACAAAGCAAAATCTTATATACCTCCCCTTAGTGCTTAAAGCATTCTCTAGGCCAGGGATGGCGAACCTATGGCACACGTTCCAAAGGTGGCATGCAAAGAGCTTTCACCTGGCACGCGACATGCTCCCTTCCCCCCACTTCCCCCTCCACTGGACCAGCCATGAAGTATTTGCAGAGGGGGAAGTAGTGGGGCAGGGAGCATGTCACGTGCCAGGCTGACCTGCCATTGCCGTCCCCATCGCCATTGCCATTACCGCCCCACCCCCTGACACCGCCGATCCCACCTCCGCTGCCCCCACTACCATCACTGCCACCATCCCTGCCCCTCCCGCTGGCACCACCGATGCTGATGATCCTGATCCCACCGCCCCTGCTGCCCTCACCCTCTCCAACACCCTGCTCCCCACTGCCGCCGATCCTGACCCCCCACCACCACTGTCCCCATCGCCATCACCCTTGCCACCCCTGCCACCGCTACCGCCGACCCCGCCTCCGCCGCCATCCCTGCCGCCATCCCTGCCCCTCCCACTGCCACCACTGATTACCCTGACCCCACCACCCATGTCGCCCTTGCTGCCTTCAACCCCCTTCCCCCCACTGCCACCGATCCCGACCCCCCCCCCACCGCCATCGCCATCCCAATCACTGAGTTTGGGCACTCAGTGCCAAAAAGGTTCGCCATCCCTGCTCTAGGCAGTTTCCAATTTATTTATGCAGGCTACACATTGCAGGCCCCCATCCCACCAATGAGCTGGAAACTCATTTCACCAACCTGGGAAGGATGGAAGGCTAAGTCACCCATGAGAATGCTACCTGGGATTGAACCCCAGGTCATCAGTTACAGCTGCAATACAGCCATTTAGCCCCTCCACCAAAAGTCCCAAGACAGAAAAAAGAGAACAAGTGTGAATGCAGACAGCTGTGATATCAAAATATATTAAAACAAGCTGTAATTTTAGAACACACCGCTAAATTAAAGGCAGTTTAGCAATGCATCCATAAAAAGTGTATAGCACCCACCATTTAAATCCTGCCTTTAGCCATTAGTCAGTCCCCAAAATAACTAGGGCTGCTTTCACACAACCACTAAAATCTGCAGCAAACGTTGATCTGGATCATCCCCCTGGTGCGGTCACATCATTGATGTTGCAGTTCAGGTGTTCCTATGGTCATGTTTTGAAAATCCGCAACTGTTCTAATCCCATAACTGAGAATGGCAGCAAAAACACTATAACAGGAGGTTTTGGTGCAGATTTTTCATATTCCCACATACTCGAGTAACAGTTTAAAATCTGCATCGGAACAGCAGCAAGGATTTTACCACCTCGAGACCAGGTACTTGTAAAATGTGTTGGGTTGCGTTGAAGTGAGCGTGGTCACACTTTTTTTTAAGTCCTCTGCTTGTGGGAAAACTATTTTATGCTCTGCATCTGCGAGCATTTTGCAGTGGATTTTAGTGGTCGTGTGAAAGCAGCCTAGGTTGCCAAAGCCCCATACATGTCCCAGCTTTATAAGTTCAAGTTATATGTTCAAGGGTACTAGCCCCTCGAATATGCAAGCTAGAGTGAGTGAGACCACGGTCATAACTGCATTTTCTGTGTAGTTTTCTGTCGGTGAACTACACAGTAAAAGATTGTGTGCTAAGCAGGAAGAGAAGCAAATTCTGCTCCTGGCTGACCACGCCCCCGAACAGCAGTTTCAGTGAAGTTTCCTAAACCACCACCAGGGACTGGATTTAGAAACTTCATTCGAAAAGCTTACTTGTTTGCTTCTGTTGCAATGACAGGACACTGAAAATATGCAGTAAATTCAATTTCTCCCCTTTCTACCCGGCTTAAAAGACAGAGCCTTGGAAACTTGAGCTGGAAAGCAGGACAAAATGTGTGAACAGAACCAGAATAGGAAGGTACGATGCAGAGGAGAGGACATCAACTGCTCATTAAAAACCCCGTGACCGCTCCCGAAAAAAATATATGCAGGAAATTTAAATACGAAGGAAACCCAGGTATGACCGTGGACTGAGTGAGATATTTGTTAAAAGCGTACCAGCTTTTTGCTTCTAAAACCAACCCTCTACCCCCTGCTTGGCATCAGAACAGAAATGAATTGGGGGAGGGAGGATGGTATTTCTCTCCCCCCCCTTTTTTTTTACTCTCAGCCAGCCGTTTCCTGTTCATGTGCATTTTCATGTTACAATCCCTCTCATGCCGGCGGAAGATGCTTTCCCACTAATGGTGTGCTTCCGAACTGCTGTTGTTCTCTCAAAGCCAGACACAGACACTTTGATTTTCTTTCTCTCCCTCCCCCCTCCTAATTTCCCTTCCCCTTTTTCTCCTTCTCTTCCTACCCTTTTTTCTCGCTAGAGTAAAGTACAGTGAAACTGTTGTGCAGAAGTGGCTTTTGTAGCCGTAAGAATCCAAGCGAGCGCTCGGGGCCGTAGGGAACTGATTTCTCTTCTACCCACTGTACCCATCAGAGAGGCAGGCCAAACGGAATCCAATAAGCACCATCTGAGATTAAATGGTGAGCACTCGAGCAATCTAAAGCCAGCAAGGAGTCCTCATCTCAGCAGTCAGTCGAGTGGTGTTAGTTCTCATCTTATTAGCGAAAAGAGAAGCTCAGGTTTAACCAAAGAGCCTTAATTTCTAGACAAGGAACTGAACCAATAATATCCTTGGCCTCCCATTGACTGTGTAGCATTTTTTTTTGCACCCCCCGACAGAAACAGGCAGACAAAAAGCTTTGACTTTCAAAATACTGTCTGTCTTCTTTCTTTTGCTAGTCAGCAGAAGGATCTAGAACAAGGATTAAGTTTTATTTAGTTATTTATTTTGAATATTTTTCACCCTGCCTTTCTCCTTGGAAAAGGACCCAAAGCAGCTTATAATAATGGGGGACAATATACAGCCCAGAGCATTTAAGACATAGACAGTTACTTCACATCCATTCTCATCCCGGGAGGAAGTTCATTGCATGTTGATGTCAGTTGCGGTCACGTGGCCTTCTTCTGGTTCTGTCCCTGTTCCTGTGTACGCACAGGCATGATGGATGATACAGGCATGACTGTTACCGCACACCCTCCTTCCGTGATGAGATGTGAAATTTCATGCCTTTGTTCACCATTTTTTTTTGGCCCCAACCTTCCATTTTTCGATGTTTCCATTCTCCAAAGCCTTGCCTTCAATGCGTTACAGAGCTAAATTTGAGGCATTTGTCTTTTAATCTCTCTGCACTGCATTGCTGACTCCATAGGGAATGTTCTGGCGAATGGCACTTTGCACTCCTGCCACTAGATGGAGAATGGCACATTGCGTGATGAGCCTTACCTCATGGCCACTTGTCTTAGAATGAGAAGTGTGACGAGCAGATTCCTGAGGCCAGGGAGGGGAATCTCTCATCCCACTTAAATTGCAGTTCAGGGAGCATGGTTGGGATGAACCCCCTTGTCCCACAATGGACATGCAGTTAGATTACTTTGTACAGGTCCCAAGTGGGATTGCAAACAGCGATGAGATGGACGTGAATATCAGCCATATTGAAGTATAAGTACAGGGAATTAGATGAGGCATCTTACAACAATTAAAATGCAACGTTAAAGCTAAAATGAGCACACAAACAGTTAAAAGAAAAAAGACAAATTCCATTATGAAGGATAGAATCTAACATGGAAAACACAGGCGTTCTTATGAGAAGTCAATGAAATCATGCATGATAATCCAACTAAATGTCACATAATAGGTAGTCCATCAAATGTGAATTACATGCCATCCTTGAACAAGGCCTAGCCTAGCCTTTTAGTGTAAGTGCTGTGGAAAGTGAATTTAAACTGGATATAAGTAAATTTGATTTAAACAAACTTAGTGATAAAACGGAACAACCAGTTTGATATTCCTCTACCAAAGAATTAATACATTTCAGGAAATATTAAATGCTTTCCTCATGTTCTCAGGAGCTTGGACATTCACTATGTTCCCAGTGCATTCATTTTTCTCCTTACATTTGCTCTTGTGGTCTTTTATTGCCACAAATTGGATATTATTCATGGTAGATTGTTTTCACAGTTTTACAAATAACATGTATTAAATACAGAGATTGATCTGTTGAGAGTGGGACTTTGGCACTTACTACTGTTGTGCATGAAGTTTTCTGAACAAAATAGCTTCCAATCTTTTGGAAACATGGGTAGCAGTGTCCAGTGTGTTGCAACAAAAACAACAGAACCCTCTCCATTAAAGAGTAAGGCCCTTTCTAGCTTCTTGTGGATGAAAACAAAATTGGGTGCAAGCTTTGTTCCTGTTGGGTAAGGTTTTTGTACCCATTTCAAATTTTGGACCTTCCTAATGGATCCTCTGCAGGAGTGTTTTCTGCTTAAAAATGTGCATTTTTCAGAAATGCAAGGTTTTGCACAAAATACAAGTTATTTGCTGAAAATACTGTAACAGCGTTTTCACGGAATATATCCCTTTTTCAGGGGGTGAAACACACTCATGTCGCTAACACTGCATCTAACAACAAGGGGCACTGAGGTTTTTATTTTTCTGGCAGAGCCAAAATTCATGCTAGGACTGACTGTTACTTGGACAGGGTGATTTGAAGTGTCAATCCATCCTTCTCCACAGCAGGTACAAACATTATATACTTACTTCTGACTGTAGCCAAGAGAGCAGCTGAAAGAGGAAGTGGGCTCCAGTGGGCAGAGTTAAACACAGAAAGCAGCACGTAGCATTAGTACTTTAATTCTAACCTTCCCAAAGAGGCACTGACCTTCCTGATAACTCTCTTTATTTACATCCCATTTTAATCCCTTTCACAATGCATTTAGAAATAAAAGACGGCACTCCCCTTTTTTCATTCTTTCCATCTTATCAAAGAACCAAAGGATTGCACCCACTCAAAAGACCCAGTTGATCCGGCCCATATTCTTTTGAACTTAATTAAAAGCTTAAATACCTCATTAGCCTTTAGCTGTGTTCCATTCAGGTTGTGATAAAGGTTTCTTTGGCTGGGAGAGAGAGCTTTGTAATTTTTTTCCTCCTCCTTTGCAAAAATGGTAAAAAAATCATTTTGCCCTGTGGAATCTAGTTTTTCTCCTCTCTAATTACTCACCATAATATGAAGACTGGACATGAGAAAGCAAATATGAAAAACTGGCCTGTGCTTTCCTATTCCCTCTCTTATACATTCTGGCTAGTTCCCAGTGTTGTGTACAAGGCAGTATATTGTTCCTCTGAAAGTAAATATAACTAAGGATGCAGAGCATGCCTATCACACTGCCACTCTTATAGATTTACAATGCCCTGAAATTATGAAAGATCTCAGCTAAAAATTATCAAGCTGCACAAAGTCTTGTGCTTCCTGATGAGAACAAATTAAGAAGAGAGAGAGAACATATTTATATCTTATCAGCATCTGTGTAATTTGCAGAAACTGCCTCTTTACAGAGATGGTATCCTTTTCCCTTTAAGAAACAAAGCATTGGTGCACACCAAGCACTAGAGTAGACAATTCTTCTAAGAGATTCAAGCACTGCTTCCAGTCCTTCTCATTTTTAGAAGGATATGATACAAAGCAGCTTTCACAGTTTTTGTCCAGTTTCCATTATTTGTACAAAGAGAGTTCGCACAAATGTTACAGAGTCCCCATGACAACAAGAGTAAAATAGCTTGAACTCTTGAATTAAAGAAGGAACATTTATTCTAACAAATGTTGTTCTATCAAATGAAGATGAGACAAACACAGATCAACTGCCTAGCCCTAGGCCAGTGCACTCCAGATGTTTTGGACCACAACTCCCAGAATTCCAAGCCTGTATTGCCAATGACAAGGATTGTGAGAGTTGTAGGTTCACCACCACTGCCCTAGATTTTGGCTAGTCAATGTCTCACACCCTTCATTTTTTTCTTCAGATATTCACTAATAACTTGCAACAGAGTGAGCTGGGCAGCTCAAGCGCCTTCCTCAATGGGCACGTTGCGAAAGAGGAAGAACCCCAGTGGTGCAAAGACAAAAGCGAGTGGGCCTCCTATGTGAAGAGGGCAGGCTAAATCCAGCACCTGCGGCACCATGCAGTTGATTCAACACGAAGTGCTTCACAGCTCTTCATGCCCTTATCTAGGTGGGAATTTGATTCCCTTCCTGACTGCTTTCTTGACTTGAGCTTGACTCAATGACCTATGTGGTGGCGAACATTCAGCACTTCAGATCTTTTGGACCACAACTCCCACAGTCCTTTGTCATTGGCAATACAGTCTTGGAATGCTGGGAGCTGTCGGCCAAAACATCTGGAGGGCCAAAGGTTCACCACCACTGCCCTATAGGGTCCCTTCCACCTCTGCAGTTTCTGGCTGGCTATAATTTAACCAAATTCATTATTTTTAATTAACAAGAATCAGTAGGTTCTCCATCGTGGCCTTCGTGAAGCCACACAGATGGGTTTTCCGGCATGCACGGGAAGTCCAACCTATGTGCATGCTTCATGCACATGCTTCCGTGTGGCTTCATGAAGGTCCACTCGAAGAACCACCTTTACAGGTAAGTAATTGGTTCTTTTAAATGTTTTAGAGTTTTCATTTTTAAAAAAAAAATTCATGGAAACTTGAACATATGATGAAGAAGAGGTAAAATACCCTAGTGTGCAAGATGTCACTTTCCACATTTTGAAACAAGAATGGGCACTCAAATGAGAAGTGCAAATTAGATTTTCTGGTATCAGTACACAAGCGTCCTAAGAGCATGGTACCTGACCTACTTTCCCTCCGCTCCCTGCTTTTTGTCATTTAATCAAACGACCTCTCCCACATCCCACTCTCTGTAGCCCCCCGACAGTCCTACCTAAAGCTCCCCCTTCCTTGAAGCTGCCTTCCTCTCACTTCTTTTTTTCCCATTTCCATCACTGCCTCCTCTGCAAGGCACCTCGGGTATGTGATTCTTATAGCACTGAACCTCATGACCTAGATAGTTCTTTGTTCCCAAAACATTTTTAACAACATCGTAAATAATGGCACTTACAAAAACAAAAACAAAACAGAACACCTGAGTTCATTCCATGCTTTCACTGTTGCACAGTATGTATCGTTGATGGAATCATGCCTGCTGCATAGAACTATTGATCAGCGACTCGATGTTCCTGGATATAAAGGAAGTCATATAACTAAGAATGTGTTCCAGTCCGCTTTTGTGAATATTTTCTTTCTTCTGAAAACTGGCATCATTCTTTAAAGCAGAAATACTAAGTTTTTGAATCAATAATAGACTAATGGCTCAGTAGTTCGTGTAACTGCCTGCAGAGGTTAAATGCATGCACTGCAGCTAAAACTGAACTTACAACCAGGGGTTCAATCCCAGGTAGAATCATAGAATCATAAAGTTGGAAGAGACCTCAAGGGCCATCCAGTCCAACCCCCTGCTATGCAGGAACCCCATCACAGTACTCCCGACAGATGGCCATCCAGCCTCTGCTTAAAAACCTCCAAAGAAGGAGACTCCACCACCCTCCATGGCAACATATTTCACTGCTGAACAGCTCTAACTCTTATGAAATTCTTCCTAATGTTCAAATGGAATCTCTTTTCCTGCAGTTTGAAACCATTGGTCCGAGTCCTAGTCTCTGAAGCCATGGAAAACAAATTTGTTCCCTCTTCAATATGACATCCTTTCAAATATTTAAACATAGCTCTCATATCTCTTCTCAGGCTTCTTTTTGAAAGGCTAAACATTCCCAGTTCCCTAAGCCATTCCTCATAAGACATTTCTTCCAACCTTCAACCATCTCTGTCACCCTCCTCTATACCATGGTTGACTCAGCCTTCCATACTTCCAAAGTCAGTGAAATGAGTACCCAACCTGCTGGGGGGAGGTGTTTGCAATGTGTAGCCTGCATAATTAAACTGTAAACCACCCAGATAGTGCTTGAAGTGTTATGGGGTGGTATATACGCAGAATACTTTGCTTTTATTGGAAGTTTGATTCCCCACAATGCTTTCTGGGGGAAGAGCCAGCCTGTGTGGCCTTGGGTAAGCTGCACAGTCCCAGGGCACCCTCACAAGAAGGGGACTGTATATCACGCCTGTTCATTCTCTACCAACAAAATGCTGGAAAGGGTTATCATAAGTCAGAACTGACTAGAGAGTACACAATTATTATTCATTGTTACAATAGCAGTACAGCAAAATGGACATAATTTTCAAATAATGACAACAATAATCAGTAGTTTAAAACCAAAGACTTTAAAGCTTATTTAAAACAGTTTTTTTTAAAGAAGACTTCACTTGGATCTAAACTTAAATCATTCAACAGATAATTGCAAGCTGTTGTGTCATGAGATGGGCAAGAACTAGGTAAATGTTGGTTTGTGGTGTTGTGTGACTTCCCACAAACCATGAACCATGAAATTTTTGAAAATTTAAAAAATGAACAGCTTTGTTTTATAAAAAGGTTTGTGCTGGGGATAAGGGAAACTAAACCTCCCACTACCTCTACCACCCACCTGTCCCTTTCCCTCTGCCCCTGTCACCACTCTACCTGGTCCTACCTACTCTTCTATGATTGCTCTAGTTGCAAAAGGGTGATCCAGCACCACACAGCCCTGCAGCTTACAGGGAGGGTTGGTCCCAGCTGATCTCCCCAATCAAATGGGACCCTGGCACATGGGCAGAGGCAGCTGACTCACCTCACATAAGAGAAGCTAGGCCACTCTCTCTAAGGATGAGGGGGCTGGAGGAGGAGGAAGAGAAGGAAGTAGCAGCAGCACAAATTAGGGAGTAGAGATGGGCACAAATCCAAAAAATGACGTTTTGATTTTTTGTTTTTCGTTGTGGGTCCCTTTTCGGTTTGTTTTCATTTTTTGTGAATTTTTTTGAAAAAATTCATTTCATTTTTTTCATTTTTTGTTTTTCATTTTTACCTGCTTTTTATGCGATTTAATTTTTTTTTCATGCTCATCTCTATTAGGGAGGTGACAGAAGTTGTGGGAAGCAGGCTAGGATGAGTGTGTGGGGAAGGGGGGGACAAACAAGCCAGGAAGTTCATTCAATCACTGAAAAACATTTGTTGGTCCAGTTCATTTTGGTTTGTTGGTTTTGATGAAGCTGAGCCAACCTGAGCCAATGAACCAGCAAAAGCCAGAGCAGGGAAGGTGATACCTTCTAGGCTGCTATTAAAACAACAACACTGAGCTTTCAAGAGCATGCCCCCTTTATCAAAGCAAGTACCAAATTCAAAACATGGCAAGAGAGGAGTCTTGCCAGGAAAAGTTTCTTATATATGAAGTCATTGGTGAGATGGGTGGCCAGGCTGGTGCTTTTTTGAAGAGGTGAAAGAGCAGCAGAGCTGTATTTGGAGTCACGTATTGGATTTCATCTCTCCTCCCACATACCCCTTCTCCACTGGCCTGTCTGAGACATAGAGTCCCTGGTTGGCTAGCCTTCTTTTCTGAGGATCGATTGTTTTAGTCTGCATGCCCCTCCATTTTGTAATGCCGCCCGACCACTCCCCCTAACATGCTCCAACCGGGTGAGTGGTCTTAAGATATTTTATAGATCTTTGCTCCCAAGTGGTCTAGGTTTTGGCTTTTATTTCAAGTTTTTTAAAAAATATTCGAACAGGGATATCGAATGCAAAAGTAATAGTAGTTTTTGAGTTCTTTTCTGCTGCTGCTGTTGTAGGAAGAGCCTTCCAGAGCAGGGCACCTTGGGCAGAGAGGGGGCTATTTCATGGTATCGGGGCTCCCATTGAAGTAAAGGGGGGGCTGTTATGCCAGGAAACAGTTGAAAATAGAGTCATTGCAACTGACAGTCCAGCATCAGTGAGACTTGTTGTTAGGTTTTTTAAAGGACGGATGGGAAATCTCTACTTGAAAATGCCTGCAAAAAGGACCCTGCATTGGGTCCTAAAATGACACTATTCTATGGATATTATATATTTATGGGGGAGCGAAGCGAGAACACGTGACCGCCACGTGACCGCCTCCGGGATGAATTGTTTTTTGATGATTTTGAGTCCCTTCCACAGGAGGAAAAGAGTCTTGATAATTATCTCATGCTCTATCCTAAGATATTTTATAGAATTTTAAGTCCAAGGGCAAACATCCAATACAAATGTTGAAGATCTCGCTCTGATACGGAACATATGTCACGTGTTTCCTTTGCTCCCTTTGTTTTTATTTATTTATTTATTTATTCATTCATTCATTTATCAATCACCCATCTGGAACGTTCCTTATTTGCCATCTGTCCTTTAAAATTACTGGTGCTTTCAATGTTCACTGATGCTGGACTTTTGCAATGGTTGTTATTTAAACTTATTCTGCAATTTATTCTGCAGCATTGCTGATGGACACAAAAAGATCCAAAGAATCAAACCGGGTAAAAATTAGGAGTTTGGTCCTCTCCCAAAACTCTCTGAAGTACAGGGCTTTGGAAAAATCACCAGATTTTTGAAATTTTTAAAAAACTTGAAATAAAAGCCAAAAACCGAGACCAGACGGATGCAAATAGTAGATATTGACAATTGTCTTTTATTGGTAACAGGGGAAAAGATTTGGAGCACATAAAGATTCTAGTGGGTAAAATTAGTAAAAGGAGGAGGAGGATGACCTCACACAGAAATTTGTATGCATGTTCTTTTAATTTCTTGCCTTTATTTTTGATTACTTTGAAAAAGAAAAAGTAATACCTAGTGTTTGAGTTCTTTTCTGCTGCTGCTGTTGTGGAAGAGCCTGCCTGGTACATTGAGAGATGGGGGCTATTTCATGGTATCTTCTCCCATTGAAGTAAAGCAAGTTATCCCATTGAAGTAAAATAAGTATAAAGCCATGAGACTTGTTGTTGTTGTTTGTGCACATCTCTACTTATGCCTAAAAGGACCCTGCATTGGGGAGTGAATGACACTATTCTATGGATATTACATATTTATGGGGGAAGTTAGGGATGAATTGTTTTTTGATGATTTTGACTCTCTTCCACAGGGAAAAGAGTCTTGATAATTATCTCTGTCTGTCCTTGCATATCCCCAAGTTTCAGCTAAAGCAAACATCCAATACAAATGTTGAGATCTCCCTCTGATACAACATATGTGTACTTCCTACTTTGTATTTATTCATTCATTCATTCATTCATTCATTCATTTATCAATCCCCCATCTGGAAGCAAAGGCTGCTTTGGGTGGTTACAATTACTGGTGCTTTCAATGTTCATGGTGGTGGGATTTTGTTGTTGTTATTAAACTTATTCTGAATTTATTCTGCAGCATTGCTGATGGACAAAAAAAGATCAAAGAATCAAACCTAAAAATTAGGAGTTTGGTTCTAAAACTCTCTGAGTAAGGGCTTTGGAAAATCACCAGATTTTTGAAATTTAGGATGCAAATTAGTAGATATTGACAATTGTCTTTTATTGGTAACAAAAGATTTCGGATAGATTCTAGTTGCTAAAATTAGTACAGGGAGGAGGATGACCTCATTTTGTATGCATGTTCTTTTAATTTCTTGCCTTTATTTTTGATACTTTGAGAATTTTATGCTTTTTGTAGTTTTGAAGTTGGTTGTTGATGGTGCTCCCAATTTTATAAGGTACTTTCTTTGTAATATCCAGCTCATTAAAATCAACTGTTTTATCTGTAATGCATTGCTTGTCTAAATATAGTATTGTGGTTTTGTTTTCTAAAAATGTAAGAGGCTAGAATATATAATATGAAGGAAAATGTGAATAATTAATGAGATTTAGCCAATTGCTGGCAAGATATCATTGCAACTTGGTTAGTCTGCATGTATAATCTGTTGATGTAGGGCTGGGATTGTTTTCAAACTCTTATGTTGCCTTTAAGACTTGGCAAGGAGGGACCTTTCAAGGGTGAAATTACAATTAGGGATGGGCACAAAATGGAAAAATTGTGTTTCATTTTGTTTCGTTTCATCCCACATTATTTGTTTTGTTTCATTAGAAATTATTTTAAAAAACTGTACAAAACAAACCAGTAACAAACCAATTTGTTACTCTATAAAACAGCCTTCCTGGGTCCTAGAGGTATGTGCCTCTAGGACCCATGGGAGCCATTTTACAGTGAAATGAATATCATCCACATACATTAAGTATGAAACATCAAGGATACTTCCCTGATAAGTGGGCTTGTAGCCTTTAGGGCTACAGTGGTACCTTGACTTACGTCCTGCTTGACTTGCATCATATTTGACTTACGTCCATTAGGGGCGTGTTTGACTTGTTTCGCGGGGCTCCGAGTTACGTCTCGGAGCCCCGACGCAAGGTCCCCACATTGGGTGGCAGCCAGGACCCGGCTGCTGCCTCCAAACTGCTCCTGCCTTTGGAGGGAGCTCAGGGCTGGCCTCGGGAGGGGCTGGCCTCACCAGAAGCCGCCACCGCCACCAGAGGAGAGGAAGAAGGGCTGGGAGCTCCTGCTTTCTTCCTCTCCTCTGGTGGTGGTGGTGGCGGCGCCGGTGCCGGCTTCGGCGAGTCCAGCTCCGAGCACCTGGAGCTGGTCCTCGGCGTTGCCGCAGGAGGGTTTTCCAACCCAGGCTCCAGGTCCCCAATGCGGCAGCGGAGGCCGCCAGAGTCGCCGAAGAGGACGACGAGGAGGAAGACAGCAGCAGGGGCGAGGACAAGGCAGCGGCGGCGGCGGCAGCCGAAAGGTTCCATGGGCCGCCAGCGCAAACAAAGGGGCCCCTCTGCTGCCGGTTTCTCTGGCCGCCCCAGCCCCTAGCCTCCTCCACTGCAACTAGCTTCCAAACATTGCATCCGCCACCATCGCGGCGGGGGTGGTGGTTTCTTTGCATCCTTCCAGTGGGCTGGGTCCAGGCGGGGGTCCTCCTCCTCCGCAGCTTCCTTGGGTACCGGCGGCTGGCACACACACCTCCCCGGGAGCCTGGGAAACTAGCGGGGGAGGGGGAGGAAGCCTGGGAATAGGCCCCAGGAGAACGGGGTGGGAGGGGCACGGAGGGAGGCAAAGAGAAGCCAAGCAGCCTCAGCTGTGGGGGTGGGGTGAGGTGGGGGTCTGGGAGGGCCTCGTGGGCCACCCAGACTCTCTTGGTGGGCAGCAGGGTCTCTCTCTCTCTCTCTCTCTCTCTCTCTCTCTCTCTCTCTCCCTCTCTCTCTCTCAGATACGCTCTCTCTCTCTCTCTCTCTCTCTCTCTCTCACACACACACACACACACACACACACACAGAGAGAGAGACTCTTTCTCTCTCTCTCTCTCTCTCACACACACACACACACACTCTCTCTCTCTCTCTCTCTCTCTCTCCCTGAGCAACTGTGGGGAGGGGACACACACACACACACACACACATACACAGGGGGTGGCACCAGGGGCTCCTTGATTGCTTCACACTTGGCCTGGCCCTGGGGCTGCACCCCAAACTTTCTGCCTGCCAAGATCCCAGCCCTTCTTCCTCTCATCCTGCAGCGGCTTCGGCAAGGCCGAGGAACTCGAGGTTGGCCTCACCGGGAGCCGCCGCTGCTGCTGGAGTGCAGTGAACACCTGAGAGGGCCGGCCTTCCTCCTCCTCCTCCGACCAGGCCGAGCTCCGCCCGAGCGAGCGCCTGGCTCTGCTCCGGACTAGACCTACTTCTCCCCGCCACCGCCTTCCATCTCTCCCTGGCAGGCATACATTTTTTTAATCTTAATAAAAATTGTTAATGTTAATTAAAATTTGTTAATTAAAATGTGTTAATTTATTTCATCTACAATGCTGTCTTATTTTATAGTACAGCATGGATTATTGCTGTCTGGTTAGACAGTCAAATTTGTGTCAAATTGCTGTTTTCGGGGGTCTTTTTCATCGTCTGGAACAGATTAATCCACTTTCCCATTACTTTTTATGGAAAAAGTTCGTTTGACTTAAGTCATGTTTGACTTAAGTCCAGACCTCCGGAACGGATTAATGATGTAAGTCAAGGTTCCACTGTATTTCTAAGTGGTTTAATTCCAAGAAGTGATTATGATGATGATGATGACGATGATGACGACAATGATAGTAGTAGTAGTAGTAGAAAGCTAGAATGACTGCTCCTTATGTTTATAGAAATTAAACAAGCTTTAACCTTGAATAGGTTATTTGTCTTTTATTGAGAAGTAGATGATGCTTCTGTGCTTGCATTGTTTGGGCTCTTTGCTTGTCATGGGGGAAAACATTCTAATCTTGTGGCATTTTTATGCATATTGCTTAGTGAAACACTCCCTACACATACTATGTTTTGCTCTTTCCTGGGAACCGAGGAATTTCTCGGGGCTTTCAGAACCCTCATAGAAATGTCTGGTTGAGTCAGGATGACCTATAGTCTGATTTAGAACAAGGCTTGCATTGAGTAGTGAGGCAAAGTTAAAAGATTTGGGTAGAGCCATGAGAAAAGTTCTCATGTAGGTGAATTGTGCATATCTCAACTGTCTCCAAATGCAAACAAGGAGCTAAGGCAGGGGTGTCCAAACTTTTTGCAAGGAGGGACAGACTTCGTTAAGTGAAAATGTGTGGGGGCCAACCATTTGGCCCCTGGGCTGGACTTTGGACTCTATAACATGCAAGGAGTTGGGGAGGATGCTGCAGCAACAGAGCTAGGGGCGGGTAGGCTGGGCAGGTGGCTGGGGGGATGGACAGAGGCTGGGAGGGCAGGCAAACCATAAAACTGCAAGCTAACGCCTCCATCAAGTATGGGGAGGGGCCAGCTGGCGGGGATGCGTGACAGGCTGAGCCAGTGGGGAGAAGAAGATGCAGGCCACTCAGAATTTGAAAACGGGATGCATTTGCCCCCCGGGCCTGACTTTGGGCATGCCTGAGCTAAGGAATAGTCAGCAACTTCTGGGAGCTCCCAAGGAACCCCCATATTGAACCGTAGCCTATCAAAGGCTTTGTAAATTCTGGTGGCCGTAATAATAAAAGCAGCAACTGCAGTTTTCTAACATAAACTGACACTGCTGTGTGTCAAAGTTACATCCCCTTCCTCAAAGGTAACCAACCCTTCAGAGCCCTAAATATCCTGAGCAACTTAGCAGAGCACCCCATGAAGACACCAAGGTGGCATTATACACTTTTCCATTACATTTTTGACTCATTTGAGAAATTCTTTTCTTTTTCAGCTATGTGCATGGAAGGTAATTTACTACACTACTCCACTTATTTTATCCCACTTTATACTTGGCTAATGTACAAGGGAAATCCTCAAATTCTCCATTATGCTATTTTCAATGTACCAGTAACCTACTAAATATTAATCATAATTTTGGGGAATAGCAATTCTTTCTAATAATGCCTTTATTTTTCCCCTCTTTTTCTCCCCTATCCCCAACCACACTGATTTTTTATTTCAGAAAAAAAAAGAAATACTCTATCCTCCCCAAATCCATTAACCCAGGTTTCTGAGATGGCCCCATCAATCTGTAATTGAATCATTATGAAAGGACTTGATTTCACTTCCTTTACAAGAAAGAATACAACTTTCCCTAATGCCTGTGGATTTCTAAGGATTCATCTTTAGACTCATTTCATTTTTTACATTTTGAAGCAACCCATATCTTGTCTGCTGTTATCTAAATTAATTGTGAACTTTTAATATACTGTGATCTAAATGGATCAGATATCTTTGTAATACATGAGACTTTAATAGTTGTATAAACTCAGTTTGCATTAAAATCTATTATTGATATGTTTGGATGTGTCTTTTATCAGCATCTTTCATGGTAGGCAACTTAATTACTTTGAGTTAGCAACAGGCTGGATGAAAAACTAATAAAACTCAGGAATACAGATAAAATGGAGGGTGTCAGGGTAGATGATATAGCAGTATACCATAGAGATAGTATGCCCCGCTTTTAAAGACCAGGTTCTAGTCTGTAGATGTTTTGAGAGCCAGCTAGATTTGGATACAAACAGCTGACATTTTTAGCATTTAAGAAAGATCCTTACTGAATTCTATTTCTGGGAAGGATCCTGGAAAGGCATGATGTGACTGTAAGAGATGGTAGTGATGAGGATAGATAGCTGGATTGTATTATATATCTGGTTGGCCATTGCAGGAGATGTGATTTCATTCCTTCTTGAAGGACCGGCCTCAGAGAGTGCAGCTGAAGGAGATTGCCTCTACCTCTTGGTTCCTCAGTTGTGGGGTGGCACAGCAGTTGATAATCTCCCCCATGCTTTTTAACCTCTATATGAGACCACTGGGGAAGGTCCTCAGGAGGTATGGGGTTTTGTGTCATCAATATGCTGATGACACCCAAGCTCTATATATCCTTTTTTAAATGCAGTAGATACCTTTTCATCCCTTGATGCCTGTTTGGATGCCGTACTGGGATGGATGAGGGCAAATAGACTGAGGTTCCTCTGGGTGGGGGTGCCAGTGGTTGGTGGTGTGGGAAGCTCCCTCAGTTTTTTTGGGGGGGAAGGGGGGACTCTCTCCATGCAGGATGAGGTGCATAATCTGGGCATAATATTGGACCCTATGCTTTCCATGGAGGCCCAGGTGGCATCAGTAGTCCATGCCACCCATTTTCATCTTAGGACAATTGCTCAGTTACATGCCTTCCTGTACATACATCCAGGCCACGTTGGTCCAGGCACTGTCAAGCCCCGCACACAGAGCACACACACAAACAGGGTTCAGTTCTTTGCCAAGATCTTTAGTGGAAAGCCAGGCAAGTTCAAGTCCTTTGCCAACAATCAAGTGCCAGATAAATAACAGAATCCAACTCCCAGCAATTAACAGTCCAAGTCAAAACCAGAATATCTCACAGAAACCAGATGCCAAACCCAAGGGAACAGATTAAGCCATTGTCCAGGAAGCCAGTCCAAAATCAGGAAACAGAGCCAAGGTCACAGACAGGAACATAGTTGCAAGTTCAAATGACACCTTGCTCCCACAGAGAGCTCAAGGTGAGCTTACCAGCTTTATCCCAAAACAGGGTACACACCCTTACTTCTGGAAAGGCTCCTGCTAGTACTCAGGGCTTCCCGGTCTGATTCCCCGTCTAGCATCAAAGACCCTTTCCCTAGCTCTCCTGGTAGCACGTCTTTGCAGAATCCTGCTCATAGCCCTTCTAGGGGGAGAAGATATGTTTTCAGCTGAGTCATCAGACCCAGCTGCCTGCTGACTTGAGCTGCAAGGCTCCTCCAGCAGCAATTCACCATTTAACCCCTCAGAGACTGGTTCTGTGACAGGCAGGGTCCTGGCACACGCGTAGTCTCAAGATTAGACTACTGCAATGCACTCTACATGGGGCTGCCTTGTAGGTTAATGTGGAGGCTACAGCTAGTGCAGAATTCTGCAGCTAGACTAGTCATGGGGTTAAGGAAATAATCAACATATCGCCCCCATGCTGGCTGCACTGCACTGGCTGCATGTGGCCACCTTCAGGTTGTTACTGGGCTCAGTCCAGTTCTGTTTATTTGCTTGATACTCCACCTTTCAATTCAAGAGTGGGACTCATAGTGCCTAAAATGGAATTAAAGGCACCTCAGACCCCTTCTCTACTCCATGAACCTGCTTGGCCATTCTCAGGAATTTCTACCTTTAGAAACTATGTTGAGACCTCTGCATCAGAGAGGCCTTTGAGGAATTAGGTCCCTGTACATCCCAGATAGATTCATCTGACCCTCTTTTTATAATCTTTCATAGACTACACTAAACTCATTCTTTGAGAGCTGCATTTCTTGACATGTTTTCTGCTGCTCATTTACATTACTTAACTAGTTTAAAATGCTTTCCTTTTAATTAATTGCTGATATTTTGAAAGTCAATTTGGTTGCTACATTCATGGCTTTTCTGACTGGAAAGATAGGGGGAAATCTTCAAAGTGAATATAATATATGAAGACTAGAGATGGGCACGACTAGGGAAAATGACATTTTCGAGTTGTCGTGTGTCGGAGGCAGCCCGTTTCGTCTTGTTTCCGTTTTTTTGCGAAATTTCACAAAAAAATGTCATTTCGTTTTTTGTTTTTTTGTTTGTCATTAGTACTGGTTTTGGGGGGGTAGCGGGCTCCTGGAGGCACCTCTCTGTGGTGGGTGCCTCCTATCCTCACCCGCCAGCGGTGCTACAAAAGGGCATGCATAGCCATATGCTATGGATATGCATATTGCAGATGCAGCAGACTGGCAGAGGCACCCCTCTTTTTGGGGTGCCTTCCCTGCAACAGTCGGTGAGACACAGTCAGACAGCACTTGCAGGCATGGTTTGCATGGCACACAAATGCTGCTGCAGGAGTCAGCCAGAGCCACAAGTGACGGACTGGAAGACTCTTTGCACCCGCTCCAAGGGAAATGTACTTGCGTGTAGTGCAATGCAAGTAGATCTGGCTTAGGGTTAAGACGGGTTAACGCAAGGGCTAGGGTTAGGCTAGTTACGGGTGAGGTTAGGGTGAGTATTGGGGTGCACCTCTGGGTGCCTCTCTGACCCACTTAGAAGGACAGTGTACTGGTGTATGGGTTAGGGTTAGGGTTAGGGTTCGGGTTCGGGCTACGGTTAGTGGGCTGTTTATGCCTGATTGGCACATCCCAGAAGTCTCTGTGGTCAACCTGGCCAAGTGGCCATGCGATTGGTGGAAAATTTGCATGGTCCACTCCCATGGGTGAGCCCATCATTGCGAATGTGCAGTTGTAAAAAAATAAAATAAAATAAAATAAAATAAAATCAACGGAGACGATTTTTGCAAGAAAAACCCACTGCTGCTACTGTAAAAAATCAAGCATTTAAAATAGCTAATTTTCGCATGTTTCTGTGGTGCTTTGGTGGGTTTTTGGACCACGATTTCAAAAAAAATATTGTGGTCGCCATTTTGGATCCCCCCGCCCGCACACCGCATGGCAAAGGCAGACGAGACGATGCCCCCCCGCCTGGTACCAGCAGCGCAGCAGTAGCACTAGCCAAGGAGAGGGGGGCGGGGAACCCCCCCCAAATAAAACACCCTTCTGGCCTGGTAGGTGCCCTCAGACAGTTTTCGCCTGCTTTTAGGGCCGGGAATCGGTTTTTTTTTTTTTAACTTAAAAACTTTTTTTCTGTGCCGCTTGGCATCGCGGGATCGCCGCGATGCCAGGAACCACCACGACAAATCAGACCCAATTATTCTTTATTCGGTTCGCGTTCGAGTTCTGGTGGAGTAATTCCCGTTACCGTTTCCGTTGCGTAACAGAAACGAGAAATGGAAACGGAAACGGGAATTCCGCTAAGTCTGCCCATCTCTAATGAAGACAGAACCTTGTTGTACAGGGCTGGTGTGATGAAATTAAAGCTTCTGGTACTAATTTTGGAGGCATTCCTTTAACTTATATGCCCTAGTTAAACTCTGGTTTGGGCTGTTGGCTCGGGAAGAGAAGGTAATGTGTCTATAGCCCATTATTTTTCTAGACCAGCAGAAAAAAATATTCCAAGAACTTGCATATAGATCTTCAATTCTTTCACTGTCCTGCCTGGTTGCAAACATAGAAGGACAACTTTTCTGAATGATCGGGAGTGGAGATCCATAGTTTTGAGATGTGTGGCATTTTGCTAGCAGAAGCATTTGGTCACTGCTTAAAGAAGGATTAGGCAAATTCATGGGAGGGCATGTTTAAGAACAGTTGCTTGTTATTAACTTTGGTATTCACCAGAGTATATAGAATAGAATAATACAGTAAAAGTAAGGGAGTTGGAAGACCTATATATCCATTGAGTCCAATCCCCTGCTCCATGCAGGAATCCAAATCAAAGTACAGCTGACAGGTGGTTGTCTAATGTTCTCTTGAATGCCTCCAGCAATCGGAATTCTCACCACCTCCTGGGGTAATTGGTTCCATTGTCACACTTGTTTAAGAGTTTTGGGTTTTTCCTGGCCTTCAGTAGAAATTTGGCTTCTTCCAACTTGAGCCCATTACGAAACATACTGCTCTCCAGGATAGCTGAGAATAGATTCTGTCCCTCCTCACTATGACAACATTTCAAGTATTTAAAGAGTATCTTTTGAAGACAGGGGATGCATCATGTGTGGGTTGCATGTGTTTTCATATCCACACTTGCTTCTAGTGGTCCAGATCATTAATCTTCACTAATCTAAAGGCTCCTCTTAACCCAACTTGGAGTTGGTCATCCGGACAGTACTTGTTCTGAATGGCAGAGAGCTCTGCAAGTGTTTGGGTTTGGTAAACAATGGAACTGATCCAGTCCTGGGAGCTCTGATACAGCTTACAGTGGTGTAGGGTGGGTTGGGAGCAGCCAGGGCAAGGCAAGTATTCGATGATGCAACCTGTGGGTGAGCTGGGCCATGGGGACATGGTTGGAGAAGCCCCTGAGGAGGTGGTATGAAGCATCCACTTGAGGTCTGCAAGTGTGGCTCAGAGTCAGATTTCCAGGAGGTGAAGGGAGGAAGACAAGGAGAGCTGCTGCAACCAGCAGGGCAGCCTGTGCACCCCTATGAATTTTGCACCTGTGGCAACCTCCCCTATGGTCCTACCCACACAGTGCCACTGGCTGTTTCCTTATAGAGTACTTGGTTTCCCTTGACTGGCAGAAGTTCTTCAGAGTTCCAGATGAGTGTCTTTCTCAGCCTTTCCTGGGGATGCTAAGGCTCCATATATTAAATGCTAGTATTAGATGAAGATGTGCTGTAGCCCTGAATTATGCTAAGATTAAAAGCTTTGTAATATTACCAAAATATGTTTTATAGAAATTCATTAAAACTAGATTTTTGTGTGTGTTGCTTTGTATTTACATGGCCCTTGTAACAAGGTGCTAAATTGTAGCTAATGTCATTTGCAAATAAACCTGGCAATTCTTGTTACCTTTTGCATGTACTGCCTGTGCTTTAGCCCTGAGCAATCTTCTCTTTACAGACAATGTACCTCTACAATATCTGATTCTGAGACCAAAAATGTGTATGTTAACTACTGCTATAACCTCCTTAGGAGTTTTCCATTATCCATCTGAACCTGGTAGGGGTTCTTCCCACCCCCTTACCTTTATTGATACTTTCACTTCATTAAAAAAACAACAAAAGATACCCCTTTTCAGTTCAGCTTATGGTCCATTTGGTTTCTTTCTCTATTGATTACAATGGAAATTGTTTGTGTTGTATGATCCTTGCACCTCTTGGGCTTTGTCTAAATGTCATGAAATTATTGGCCATTTTACTAGTATAGCCAGACATCAGGCTTGCCAAGTTTTAAACATGTTGGATAAAAAGGTCTCCCCCCATTTTATGAGCATAAAAGCACTTATGTCCTCTAAAATGTCCTCTGCTTTATGCTCCTCACTGGGCTGTTCTCATCACACTTTGTCAATTTCAGAGCACTCATGGATTCCACTCCTCATGCACAACATTCCCCTGCAACATATTTGCATGGATTTTGCTAAGCAGTGAGATGCAGCGTCTTCTGTCAGTTTCAGGAATTACTCCTGTGAGAAATGAAACAAATATTTTTGCTTCTCACCGAGACGATGCAGCAGGGGGCAGATCCATTCATTTTCTTCTCTCTCCCCCATTTGCTTTAGAACTGTCATGCTTTCTTATTTCTCAGAGTCTTCTGTTGATGACTGTTCTTGCTGAACTGACTGTACCCAGGGTCTGATGCAGCAAAGTAATTTTTACTTGGAGTGTGAAGCAGCACAATTGTCTCCAGCATTTGTGGACTTACGGATGTTGAACTGTGGACCAATGTGGTGCTGAAAGAAAAATGGGAGAAGGGTCATATTTGACAAGAAGTGTGTGCCACGAGAGCCCAAGTTATTTTCTGAGCATTGTCTAGAGATGGCTACTACAACAGGCTGAGACAGACCCATAGGTGCGAGTAATATTTGCTTCATTTTAGCAAAAGAACCAAAGTTGCCTACTGCATTCTCCATTAGGGATAGACACAAAACAGAAAAATAATATTTCATTTCATGCCCCCCCCATTTTGTTTTGTTTCGTTTCTTACGAATTGGGTGCCGACTGGGACATTTTTAAATGGGTCCAGCCCATGACAGCTCAGCAGGAGCCCTCTGAAAATGGTTGGGTGGGAAGTTCCAGGCAATCGCACTGCCAATCCAATGCCAGCGGCCATCTTGCTGGTAAGGAACCCCTTTTACAAACAGAACAAAACAGTTCATTTCAATAGAAAAAAATACCATTTCATTTCCTCTGTAACGAAATGCTGGTTTCTCATTTTGTTTCATTTTGTTTCATTACATAACAAAACAACAAAACAACATTTCATTTTTCATTTCGTGCCCATCCTTATTCTCCATTGTTGGGGGGCAGGGTTGTTCAAAGGTGTCCAGATATTGTTGGACTGCAGCTCCCAACAGTCCTAGTTGGACTCTGGGCAATGCTGAGTGACCATGAGAGACACACTCAATCTCTTTGCATGGGGGCACAAATAGCACACGCAGGCTGCATATTCTTTCACAAAGGTGTTGTGGAATGCTGAAACCCTTCTTTGCAATTAGAGATCTGCACTTTTGGACTTTATATCACATCACATAATGTTCCTTTCCTGGATCCCCACCTGCATGACCCAAGACTGTATGGTGCTCACCTGGAGAGAAGACTCAGCTGGCAGGTTTTGTTTTGAGAAGGATGCTGTTCTAACAGGTGCTGGGAAACCTGCTGGTTCTAACAGAAAGTTAGTCCTAGCCAAGGCATGAAGCCTACCACCTAGGCCCTTTTCTCCAGTTGAGTACAATTTAGGTATCTTTAAGGCACGGCTCCTTCAGTTAGGCCTTCCAGCAATGAGAATTATGTGATTTTAGGGCATGAAATGAAAATGCAGATCCTTACTTGTGACCTCAATTTTGGTAATGAAGGCTTTAAAAAAAAAGCACCCTGATAATTGGGGCACAATGAAGTTAACTCAAGAAACATAGGAAAATGAGCAAAATCAAGATTGACAGGTTTATCTATCTCTCTAGACTTGCCACAATGTGCAGAATCAGAGCTAATGTCCTCTTTTATCCCTTTAGGAAGGACTGATTATATTGCTTGTGTCAGCTGGCACATTTATTCCTGTACAAGTGGTTTGGTGCTACAGATGTTTGGGCTGGGTATATGTATATGTGTGCATGCAAGGCAGTTGCATCTATAATCTCTGCAAGTACAAGAGACTGGCCTGAATAAGCATGTGGACATTCTTGAGAACTGTAGGAAAGCAAGCCATCTTTCATATGTAGTATAGTTCGAACATATTGCTAGTCTCTAAGTAAGTACCAAAATAAACATCTATCTACAGAACTTAGCCTTCAAGCAGCATGAATATATTAGATGCAATTACTTAAGCTGAGTATCTTTTGCCTGGTACTTTACTACTTTATTACTGGTTAGTAAAGCATCTTTGGAGTCTCAGTTGTTGCAGGCCAGGAAGTGAAATGAAAATATATTAGAAATACAGTGGTACCTTGTATAAAGGGATGAATTGGTTCCAAATGAAATTCTGTCAAGCAAATTTTTCTTTATATAAATTTCCCATAGAAATACATTGAAAACAGAGTAATCCCTAATCACGACCATTTTTATGTTGTATGGATTCGCCCCATAGGTGATTCTGTTAATCAAATTTCCCCTATCTCTGGAATTGTTTGTTGTACAGATTTTATGTTATACAAACCGTTTGTTATATGAGGGTCCACTGTATGCTAGAACTTCTTTTATTGCTTTCTCTCCTTCCAACAGGCATCTTGTGAGTTTGCCTACAGATTGATTGTCCTGTTTTACAATGGCAGGACTATGGATCAAGCATTTGCCCCAGGGCTCTTCATTCTGCTGCAGTCAGTTGAGTGCCTTTGCAACACCCATACATTCATGCCAAGAAGAAAGCTTTCATGCATTCACCTAATGACAGATTCATTTGCCCTGCAACAGCATGTCCTGTGCTGGTTTCATAAAAACCCAGGGTTTACATGTTGTTTTGTTCGTAGTCACACTACCAGAATATCATGCTTGCCTTTTGAGGGAACATCTTAGTGCTTCACTCTATCCACTACACCACACTAAATGTTCCATTCATAAATGATGAGATTTAAATAGCTGTTTTGGTATTTTTTTTATATTGTATGTGTGGTGTTTGTGTGACTTTGGGTGGCTGTTTAACATTAGTGGGTAAGCACAAGTTTTGTTTGTCTATCATATACCATTAGTAGTAGGTGACACCTGCTGTTGTTGTGTAACCTTTTGCTTTGCTTTTCAAAAGTCTATGTTTAATATAGAAGATCATCAGTTGATCTCCTCAAAGCTTCTAGTGGGAGGCATGTATTTTCCTCTCTTGAAGGTGGTTTCTTCTTTTCCCTGATATAATGTCATTCCAGTGAAAAGATGTAAAAAGTACTCAATATCTTCCTCATTCTACAAAATGATAGTAAGGCTGCACCTGGAGTACTGTGTACAATTCTGGTCACCGCATCTCAAAAAAGACATAGAAGACCTGGAAAACGTGCACAAGAGAGTGACTAAAATGATTACTGGGCTGGCGGACCTCCCTTATGAGGAAATGCTGCTCTTTAGTCTGGGACAAAACGCGTCTGAGGGGGGATATGATTGAGATGTATAAAATAATGCAGGACATGAATAAAGTGGATAGAGGGATGCTCTTGTCCCTCTCACAAAATACCAGAACTAGGGGATGTCTGTGAAGATTCTCAGTCATCCAGGTGAATTTATGTGGAACCTGAGTCATGGCTAGTGGACTTCTTTTTTGAGATATAGTATTCAGACTGATGAAGCTGTTTGGATCAGCAGAGAAATGTTTCTTTCTCTCAAAAAAAGAAGTCCAGTAGCCATGACTCAACTTCCAGACAGAACTAGGGGACATCCATTCAAACTGATGGCTGGGAGAGTGAGAACAGACAAAATATTTTTTTTACCCAGCATGTTGTTAGTCTGTGGAAGTCCTTGCCACAAGATGTGGTGATAGCATATGGTCTGGATGCCTTTAAAAAGGGGATTGAACAGATTCCTGAAGGAGACGTTCATCACAGTTAAAAACTATGATGGAGATGTGCAATCTCCAGGCTTAAAAACAGTGTACTTCAAAGGCCAGATGCAGGGGAGTGGTATCAGGAGACAGAGATCTGGCCTTGTGCACTCCCAGAGGCATTTGGCAGGGCCACTGTGAGATACAGGAAGCTGGACTGGATGGGCCTTTCGTCTGATCCAGCATGGCTCTTCTAATGTTCTTATGTTAAATGTTCCAGTGTGCAAATCAAGTGTTCCACTGATCCCATGATGCAGCAAGGCAAAATGATGACTGTAGGCTCTCCTTGATGTGACCCAGATCTTAAATCCTAAGCTTTCCTCTCAGCTTTCTTTTATCCAGAGAGGACTCTTGGTGGCTCATATTTCATATCTAAACAGAATGTTAAAAAATTTCCATGCAGCAGACAAACATAGATGTTTAAAATCTTCCTTGTGATTCTTCAAGTTGTGCTTCCCACAATTTTCTGTGGATGATGGATGACTGCTGAACAGCTGAAGGTTTTTGAAGCAGTCTGCTTCCTGTCAAGGCTTGTCTTCCTTCCCGTCTTTCCTCTTTCACAAATAATTGTGCATTGCTATGACTTTGTGCTCAGATTCCACTGACGCTTATTGAAGGGGAGAAGGTGCATATTGCTGTTCTACCACTTTAGAGCCAGAAGGAATGAGTTTCTGAGTCTGGAGAAAGAAAGAAAAATCCATTATTTTAGTTTCCATTTCAGATTTCACTTGTTTTAGAAAGGGAGTGAAATACTCAATAGACACATATGTGTAATCTAAATCTGATTCTCCTTGTTTTTATTTGCAAACAAGGGGTTTGTTCCAACTTCCTCCCTTTATCATCTTGATCTTTGTATAACTGACTTGTACAGACTATGCTTCTTGGAAAACTGTAACATTTGATTTGTAAATGTGTTTTAAGGATGCACGTCCAGACTTATCTTCACAGGTTAACAGAGAAAAAATTGGTTGATGAGAAAATAAATTTGGGGATAGGGATTAGAGATGGGCATGAAACAGAAAAATGGTGTTTCGATTTTTTCATTTGTCGTTGAGAGGTCTGTTTCTGTTTGTTTCCGTTTGTTGGGAAATTTTTGAAAAATTTCATTACCATTTTTCATTTTTTCATTTGTCATTTCTACCCGCTTTTTGGCGATTTTAAAAGCATTTCTGTGCACAGGCATCCCCCAACACCCCAGACCAGAGGGAAAACACTAAAAAATAGATGCTGGCAGAGACACAGTATAGACTAGGTATGCAGGGAGGCTGCAAAGGCAGCGGCAGGCATTGCCCAGGGTTCAAGGCAGCCGCAGTGACTGCACTGCGGGGCAAGGGAGGGTACTCACCGAGAGGTATGCACACATGCATGCACACAGGGAGGCAGCAGGACTGAAGCTAGAGTCGCAGCAGAAACAGCAATCCCACCCTAACTCCCACCAGAGACTGCAAGGAGGACGGGGGCTGCCAGAGCTTTTTATGCCCTCTGTGGCTGCCAGACCTGCCCGCCCAGTCTGCAACCTGGGCATGCTATTGGTTGAACATGATCCCATCACATGGCTTGCCTCCATTTTATGGCTGGTGCGACATCCATTTTAAAGGGAAAAGAAAAATATATTGCAATGGGAGAAGACAAAAACAAACATTTTAAGGACCCCAACCCCCCTGGTATTTATTAGCAGACAATATAAATAATTATCGCTGCGTTTTTATGGATGTCCAGGGTGTTTTTTAACATTTAAAACAGTTCATTTCATTGCACGTCTCCATTAATGGAAATGAAACGTAACGACCTCAATTTTCATGGTTCTGTTCGTTTCGTTGCATTCATCACAATTTTTGTTTGTCATTTCGTTACGTATAATGGAAACGACAAACAGTAACGGAAACGAAAAAATGTTCGTTCCATGCCCATCTCTAATAGGGATATTTCAGTTTAAGAAAAAAAAATTGCAATATGAATTAATTAATGAATTAATTTCGTAAACCAAAGTTTCACCATATTCACAAAACACAGTGAGATTTCTTTTTTGACCAGTCTCAGGGTTCTGGTATTATTGAGACTAGTGTTTGCACATTTCTACCAAACATGCCAAATTGGAAACTTGCAAAAAAGATGTGTAGCAATGTTTGATTTGTTTTTTTGTATCTCTGTGATCAATGAGCTTCTTGGTTTCATGATGGACAGATTTTTAAGGAGGTACAGCAAAATATTCACCCTGTTGTTCCCTTGATCCAAAGTGGCCCATTTGGGCAAAAAAATAGCCCAAAATAAGTTGGTCATGACTGTAACACACACACAAGTCTCAGGTATGTAAGCACTTGTGATTACTCTGATGTACAATCTAATCACATCTGTTTTATTTTTATTTTAATGATGATGGTGGTGGTATTCTGAATTCAGAACCCTAATTCAGATTACACCATCTGCACAGTAGGAGTCCTCTTTGAGAATTTTGATAATACCACTGCAATTAATCCCTATTATTTTAAGTTCTTTGTGGAAATTGAATGTTATCAATACACTGACTAAACAAATTTATAGTAAGAAGGAAGTATTAGGGCAGGGATCAAATTCTCATCCATGTACTACTGTAATTTAGCTAAATTGCATCCAAATGAACAAAACATGGAATTTCCACACTAGTCAGATACTTTGGGAGACAGAATTGAATGTGGGCAATTGGAATCTAGTCAACACTAGATGAAGAGTAAGCTGCATTGGGGTGGGGGAATACAATAGCAAGCTAGTCAGAACTTTGAGCAGGTCAGTCTTATCCATAGCTGCAGTTCAGCCTCCTAAACATTTCATCCTGGGTTGAAGCAGAAATATATATGAGCAAATAATCAGGATTCCGGAGAGGTGTTATGTGTGCTTCCATCTATTTGAATCATTAATAATCATGAGAGTGCAAACATTATAGAGCTTTCTGTGCAGAGATTCATGTATATATTGGGGAAATGTATGTCTCCCAATTTGATCTGGAGGCCAGTTCCAGGCTTTAGTGAAGTATCTTGAGTTGAATGTATCCTAATTCAGCTCAGTTTATGCCCTGGAGCTGACTGAGCTGATATGTCAGCCTCCCATTGACTTGATTGTAAATCCAAAAACCTTCCACATTTTGTTTTTGTTTTTGCACTGCTGCTTTTGAAATGTGGAGGCACAGTAAAACTTAAATAGTGGAGAAACCCTGACAGCCATCTAACCATCTAATTGCAGGCTCTCCATACTAGTTACCTTTTGCAATAAGAGAAAAACACTGGAGGAATTTGATTCATGTTGTGCTTCAGACACAAATCGATTGGTGCTCCAGTTTTGCTTTGCTCCAGTACTAAATCCGGGCATTCCGTTTCAACACAGACAGATGTTTTGAAAACCAGTCTGTATCATTCTGATTTTGTTTGGAATGTGTAATTTGTTCAATGCTGGTGCAAGGCCCCAGTTCTAAATGTTAGGAAATTCTTTTGATCTGCTTGGAATTCCACCAGAAACAAATATGCCTGCAAATACATTTTGACACCATCACTATTGGAATTCCTGGCCAGACATTATGGAAACCACTCAGCAAAACTTTAGCCTGCTCCTGGCTCATTTATGTCATTCTCCTGTCACTGCTCACTATCAGCATGTGGCAGCATTGTTGGGGGGTGACGGCTTCATCTGAAGAGATGCAGTGCCAGTGGAGACATGCCGTGTAAGGGAACAGCATTCTCTTGTCTCCATGGCATCCAGTGCCTCTAGGCACTCAGCTGGCCTCTAATTAGTTAACAGCCAAATTGAATGGGAATGCTAATATTAAATATCTTGAACAATGTACCACCATTAACTCCAAAAACCCCTGGGTGTTTTTATTTTAATTACATTTTCCTGTTTAAAGCAAACTGAGTTCTAGCAGAACGGTTTTCCTGACTTAAGTTCTGGCTGGAGCGGATTGGACTGAAGAAATTTAAAGGCTGGGATCTTTTATAATCTAGTTATCAAGGTTGCAGACGTGCAGAGAAATTGCTAGGCTTTAGCATGTTGAAAGGTCTCGGATTTAGGGTAGCATATCCGTTTCTTCCAACAGGCTTTAGGAAGAGCATGGCCGCTACTGCACTTCAAACAGCAACAACTTTTTGTTTTGAATTGCCTTCTGCCCCTCCCCTGGTCATGTGGTCGCTGAAGCGATTCAGCATTCCACACTTGCCATTTTCTCATGAACTGTTTACCCCGTCTGCACTTTGCTTTTTGTTCTGATTTTGTCTGTCATTTTCCCATCATCTGCTTCTATTTCGGAAAAAAATTTTTTAGGGTAACATCATGCCGTTATTCTTCCATTCTAAGTAATGTAGCTAATTTTCCGCATTTCCAATGGCAGGATAAGTCATACAAAGGGGGAAACGTGGGGGAAAACGGAGCATGGTATCCGCAGTTTCAGCCAAATTGCTTCAAAAAGCAGTCTAGAAATCAGTTTTAAAAAACACCACCCCTGGTGGCTGTGGCAAGAAAAACTGACACAGGGGCCAAAAAGGGGTGTGGCCAAGGGGGCTCTGCAGAAAAAGTGGTTGGAAATGCAGTAGGTGATTTTTAAGGCAATTTGACTTTAAGCAAAAGGCGATTCAAAACCTAAGTGCCTTAGGGCTACATGTTGAAGGTCTTTGGCCTAAAAACCCTGTTACAGTAACAGTAAATGCACATCTTTCTTCCTCCTAAAATCAATTATAAGTTCTTTAGATTTTTAGTGTTAAGTATAAGATTATTTTCTTTACACCACTGAGTCAACCCTTGTACTTCTTTCCTATAAACAGACTCATCGTTCTTACTAATGAGCCCCACCACTGTTGTATCATCTGCAAATTTGATGATTGTGTTGGAGTTACAGTATACAGTGGGGTGCAATCATATGTGTACAAGGAGTAGAGGAAGGGGCTTAGCACACAACCCTGAGGGGCTCCTGGACTTAATACAAGAGTAGAAGAATGGTGGGATCCCATCCTTACTGACTGTGGCCTATCAGTCAGAAAATGCCTTACCCACAAACAAATCTTCTGATGTATACCCAAATTGGCCATTTTGAAAAACAACCTATTAGGTAGAATTGTATTAAAAGCAGAGCTATAATCCACAAATAACAGCCTTGCATATGTTCCCTGTTGTTCTAAATGCCTCAGTACAGTATGGACAACAATGGATATAGCATCATCAGTGGATCTGTTACTCCTGTATGCAAAGCGAAACGGGTCCAGAGTAGATGGAAGTCTAGCCTTAATATAATCTAGCATCAATCTCTCAAAACATTTCATAAAAACAGATGTTAAAGCTGTTGGTCTATAGTCATTGAGAGATGCCACTAATGACTGCTTAGGGACTGGCACTATAATAGATGTCTTCAGGCAAGTAGGCACAGAGCACTGCAACAAAGATAGATTTAAAATGTCTGTAAATACTCCAGCTAATTCTGCAGCACAGTCCCTAACAACTTGTCCCATGACGAGCCCACTGGGGTTTGGGAGAAGCCATGCACCCTTTTAAAAATCCCTTCCATTCACGGAGGCAAATCTGCCTCCATGAAAGAAAGAGATATCAAAACTGGCATGCACTTTCTCCAGAGCCCCCACCGGTGGGGGTCGGGGAACCCATGCACCCTTTTAAAAATCCCTTCCATTCACAGAGGCAGACTTGCCTCCATGAATGGAAGGGATTTAAACACTGGTGCACAGCTTCCCCTCCCCTCCGCCCCCATGGGGGCTCTGGAGAAACCGTGTGCCAGTTTTGATATCCCTTCCATTCCCACAGCGGCGCGGTCGGGCGGCATTGGGTGATCCGATCCCCCGCTGCCACCCCACCACGCCGCTGGGAGACTTCTTGCAGTGGCGCAGTCAGGCGTCATCAGGGGATCTGAGCCCGGGGATCTGAACCCCACCGCCACCTGACCACGCCACCCCGAGACTTCTCGCCCGGGCAGGTACTGCAATCCCGCAATATAGTGGGACCGCAGTATCTGAACCATGAAATGGCGGGGGGTGACTGTATTTCTAGCTTATCCCTAACTAGGTCTACACTAGAGGGGGCTTGGGGTTGGATTGAAGCCATTGGCCAGTATCTGGTCCAGTATTTACCTGTGTACAAAGCTCCTGCTGTGGAAGCTGCCATGGGAACCCGACAAGATCCTAGTCTTATGTGTCCAGCCCTGCAACTGGCACTGTGACAGGTAACGGTGACTGCTTCCAAGTCAGAGTTGAGCACATGGATGTGAATATTGTGAAGATAGTGGCTGATTTCTTTAAGGAGGAACATGTGGAAAGGTTCAAGACACTTGCCAAGAGAGGGTGAAAGGATGCACTGGACATGCTGTGACACTATCTGAGACTATTATACTCTGAGAAAATAGTTTGGAGCCCCCATTATGCCCAAGGATAATAGGATGCAGTTTTCTGGGCATAGCAGCATGTCAGAAAGGCTTCCTCTGATCCCACTCCATCCTGACTCAGAATGCAAACTCACCTGAGGCCATTTGTACTACTGTCATATGCCATTCTGCAGGCCTCCAGACCTGGTACACAAGGATCAGATCATGGATATGCTGCACCACAGCTACATGTTGGGTTCCTTGGCTTATAGGGACTACACTTCAGTTTGTGGTTCTTTTCTTTACCACACTCTGTCATGGCTAGCGTTACTGTTGTATGTCCCATCATTTCCTGTGGGGTTACAGACCATTCCATAGATTCTGCTATTTGGATGAGAGAGAGAACAGACTTCTGGTGTATTCACAGTATTGCTGTTATTTACACAAGTAGTGCAAACACAGGACAAGTGGAGACAAACTGGGTACTTGTGCAAGGCACATGAGCTTATTCTGTTTCACCTCAGAATCCTAGTAGATGGATAGAGGGAGAAAGACAGAGATTTAATCAATCTAGTTTTGAGATCTCTTTCCCTTTGATTGTATACCTCCCAAGATGCAAATAGTTGTATCTTACCACAGGTGGGGGGACACATTTTATCCACACCTTTCTCTTAACTGTTGATTAAGGATTAGGTTTCATTTTCCTTAACCTCTTATAGGTATCTTTTGCAAGTGTTCCCGACAGTCACCTAACCACTATAATTTGACTAGAAATCCAGCAGCAACACACACAAAGAGCCAATGAACAGAATAGACAATCAACAAATATAATTGTATATCTGGCCCATTTTCCCTGCTTAGTTTATTTTCTGACTGTGTCTGGTTTCACTCTTGAACCCTTTGGACATGCCAGCTTACTTGATTAGGCATCACTGTCCCACTGTCCTGGCACACATGGCCACATTTCAGACTGGAAGTATTTGTGGTCCTTAGGATCAGGTTTCAGCATTTAAGTCCTCTTTCATTTGACTGAAAGCCACCTTTTTCCAGGAACTGATAACTCCATCTGATATGGTACCTCTAAGATGGTTACATCACATCCATTCTCTTTCCAGGAGGAAGTTTGTGGCGTGTTGACGTTGGTCACAGTCACGTGCTCTTCTCCTGCTTCTGCCCCTGTTCCTGTGTACCCACAGGCGTGATTGATTATACTTGGGACAACTGTTACCACACGTCCTCGTTCCATGATGAGATGTAAAATTCTATCCCTTTGTTCTCTTTTTTTTCGGTTTGACCTTCCATTTTTCGATGTTTCAATTCTCCGAAGCCTTGCCTTCAATGTGTTACGGAGCATTTGTCTTTTAAAATCTCAGCACTGCATTGCTAACTCCATAGGGAATTTACTGTCAAATGTCACTTCACACTCGTGCCACTAGATGGCAGTGAGCTACAATGGGCACTCGTTCCGCGATGAGGCTTACTTCACGGGCTCTCATTTCAGAACGAGAAGCGAGACAAGCAGATTCCTGAGGCCAGGGAGGGGAATCACTGATCCCGCTTAAATCACAGTTCAGGGGGCGTGGTCGGGACGAACTCCCATCATCACACAATGGATGTGTGGTAAGATTACTTCATACCTGTACCCAGCAGGACCACGAACCACGATGAAAAGGATGTGAAGTAACAGCCTGAGAAAGATACCACTCATACCTAAGAGAAACAGGGCTCAAATTCACGTAGGATTCCTAACTTTCCCAGTTATAGCAGACAGTCTACAGATAGGTAATGAATTGGGTATATCAGTATTTCTCAGATAGTGTTCCACCACCAGGACTCAAGTATATTCAGGCTGAGACACAGGATTTTCATAACAATTAATGGCCAGGGTCCAACTGAATAATTACACCAGTGTGAGTGTAGCCGAGCAGTGAATAGCTGATAATTAATACATCTCCTGTTGAATTCCTAGTTGTCCCCCACTTGTGTGACTCATCATGCAACAACAAATTCAATTGATGACTCGTTAACTTACAGCTATTCACTGTTCCAAATTATGCCATTGCACTTATTTTTGCATAAATATTCCGTTGGTTTCTGGTTGCTAGGAATTTACTTTCCCAGCCCACTCTCAGGCCACTGCAATTAAATTTACATGGAGTAATGTTATTGCCATTTTATATTTAGTAGAGGCTGTAAAAATTATACTCACTGTGTATATATATGCATATATATATAGTGGTAATACTATAGTAGTAATACTATGGAGCTCATGTTTATTCTTAGCAGTATTGGTGAAATTTCCTTAAAACTTTTTGTGATCAATAACTCTAATAAAGGCTACCTGTAATTTTTCTGGTTTCTCTTCAGGGAGTGGTATTTTTGTTTTTATCATGGTGAGATCCAGATCCTTTGATAACCTGGCAAAATACCAAGAGTTAAGAACCACAGATTGCTTCTTGCTTGGACCTGCTTGTTTCTTCTGTAGGGCAGGGATTTCATATATACCATTTGTGTGGTGTCTGATTTTTCTGATTATTCTCACACCACATCACACCACACATACCCCCACATTTTACTGGTTTTATATTTTCCCATCTTCTCTTACCTTTATTTAAGGAATCAAATTATTTCACAGTCCTTAATTTATGGAAAAAATCATTTTGCTACATAGTAGATGTACAGAGACTCACTAAATGGAATAGGGTCAAGTTCCTGAAAGTAGTCCACCCCTTTGCTCAGTAACTGGCACTTACAGTCTCAATACATCACTCTGAGACATTTGTAGGAGTAAGAAGAAGAAAAAGCTTTATTTTTAATAGCCAAACAGATGAAACAACAAACTGAGAAACATAATTGCTTTCAACAACAAACTTCAACACTCTAAAGAATAACTGGTTAGTGCTGGATACATTGACATTCACCCCAGCCCAGAAAGGTCTCTCCTAGCTGCAGAAACCTCATGACCAATGTAATGCTGAGGTACTGAAAATGCCGCTTGGTGTACCCATACTGCTTTATGGCAGTACATAGGCTGATACTTCATGTCCATCTCATCGCTGTTCACGGTCCCACTGGGGACAGGTAGGAAGAAATCTAACCACACATCCATTGCAGCATGAGGGGAGTTCGTCCCAACCACACCCCTGAACTGCGATCTAAGCGGGATGAGAGATTCCCCTCCCTGGCCTCAGGAATCTGCTCATCACTTTTCTCATTCCGAGACGAGTGGCCGTGAGGTAAGCCTCATCACACAATGTGCCATTCTCCATCTAGTGGCAGGAGTGCAAAGTGCCATTTGCCAGAAAATTCCCTATGGAGTTAGCAATGCAGTGCAGAGATATTAAAAGACAAATGCCTCAAACGTAGCTCTGTAACGCATTGAAGGCAAGGCTTAGGAGAATCAAAACATCGATAAACGGAAGGTCGGGCTAAAAAAAACAGAACAATAGCATGGAATTTCACATCTCATCACAGAACGAGGACGAGCGGTAACAGTCATGCCGGTATCATCCATCAGTCCCATGTGTACACGGGAACAGGGACAGAACGCAAAAAGACCACGTGACCACGACCAATATCAACACACAACGAACTTCCTCCGGGATGAGAGTGGACGTGAAGTAACAGTCATCAAAAAAATAATCAGGAAAACCTCCAGCTATTGGATGCAATCATAGGGGAAGGCCCCACCTATCCATTTTACTTTATATGAGGGAGACAGCATAGTACAATTTTCCTAATCATTTATTTGCATCTTTTCCTTGGGCAGTAATGCATCTCACTGCATCCCAACTTGGATGGATAATGTCATGTCTCTGCCACCCCCTTGGGGCTTCCTTCAACTTAGCATTATCCCTCTCATAGATGGTCAGAGCTGTTATCTCTGGGAATTCTTTGATGTTTTCTCATACTTGTAAAACATTCAGCAGAGCAGCTACTTTACAAAACTCATCTCTTTATATGTTTCAATGCATTTATTACTATCTCCTGGACTAATAAATAAAAGAGGGTTCTCTTTCCTGATGATAATTTTGCATGAACCTTAATTGCTGCCAAAACATCAGTAAACCAACATCCCCCTCTAGGTGCACCTGAATTAAGTTGTCCTTCCATTTTGCTTATGGGCATTTTAAAAATGTATGCACATTGTGCATAATGCAGCACATGCAAACAAGCTGTGAAAATATTCTCCCTTATCCTGGCATGCTGTCGAAAGATAGGAATTTGAACAACAGCTAATAACATTCACGAGTTCAAAACCTCTGGTGAAATATCTAGCTAGTTACTCACTTGGCCGTTTCTGAATATCAACCAAAATCTTGTTGACTAAATTTTACCTAATGACATCACCAGCAGAGGGAGATTGCTGGGAATTTTAGAAATCATGCTTCAGTTTTGGGGCTCTCCCAACTCACCTGAAACATGCTGGCAGTCAGTCTCCTTGTGGGTGAGTTGGGTGATCTCCCAGAGTCAAAGCAGGAACCCTTAAGAGTCCCCCTCCCCTGGTGGATGCTACTGGTAGTGGCTGATTCCCAACCCTTGTATAACAAACAGCTTGTATAACATAAAATTTGTACAATATAAAAAATTCTGGAGATGGGGAAATTTGCTTAACATAATCGCCTATGGGGAGAATCCGTACAACATAAAAATGGGATCACTCCGTTTTCAATGCATTCCTATGGGAATTTGTATAAAGGAAAATTTGTTTAACATAATTTCATTTGGAACGAATTATTTTATTTATTTATTTATTTATTTATTTATTTATTTTTACAATGTATATGCCGCCCACTACCCAAAGGTCTGTGGGCGGCTTACAATCAAAGAGTTAAAACAGTTAAAACATCAAATATCAATAAATAATTAAAACAATAATAAAAACCTTACACTAAAATCATTACACTAAAATTGCCATCAGAGGACCCACAGTCTATATTGTATCAATTAAAAAACTTGTGGAACAGGAAGGTTTTTACCTGGCGCCAAAATGTCATCAATATTGGTGCCAGGCGGGTCTCCTTTATACAAGGTACCACTGTAATTAAAGAGTTTCTGCTTACATCTCAGGAGGTGTCAGACTCGTCTACAATCAGACTTGTTGGCTGGTGAGGTGGAGAAGACTGGAGAACTGTTCAGTCCAACAATCCACCCCCAACACACAAGTGATGCCACCTGGTCTACACTATAAAATTCTTTATCAGTCATTGCTGCCCTCTCAATGTTTAACTCGCTATCCCAAATAAACACTGATACGATCTCCCCATCTTACAGATGCTGCACTATCTACTCAGGGAATACACATTTTTCTCTTGCTTTTTGTAGTGAGCTTGTAATTGGCATTAAATTCTAAATGGTCCATTGCTAATGATATTCAGTCCATATTAATTAAAGGGCCACTGTCAAGAAATTTCTTTATCGTTTTCCACCACCACTTTTTGTTAAATACACTGCCAGTTGTAATACCCATTTCTGCAAGCTGGAAGGTGATAATTAAAGTAATTCTCTGCTGATTTTGTCCTTTTCAGTGTGTCAAACTTTGATCCATTCTTTTTTATTTAAATAGAAGGAAAATTAACATGGAAGTTTTTGTTCCAAAACAATTTTTTGTGTGAATGCAGATCACTTTTCTTCTGCCCCCCCTTTATTTCTACAGTCCCTCAGGTCAGTGGGACTAGATGTAAGGAGTGCACATAAAACTGCAGGAAGCTCATTATTAAACTAGCCACACTTCCTACAGAAATATGGAGCATTTGATCTGGAAGAGCTATTGCCAGGTTGAAAGAATTGGTGTCGTGTAGTGGCTAGAGGAACAGGCAAGGACTGGAGACGTCTTGATTCACAGGGCTGGTGCTCCTATTAGGCAAAATTGGGACTCAGCCTCCGGCAGTAGGCTACCTGTCATAGTGAATTCATTGCACACACACTCAGACACATCAAGGGTTCCTGGATTTCTGCAGAGCTGCAGCTGGGACTAACTAGGCGAAGCTACTTTCCAAATGCACAGACACCATCCTTGCAAAGCCTATGGACAGTCTTGGCTCTGAGTACTGGAAAACAATGACTGGTAAAGATTTGTGGAGATCCGTGGACATCTTAACACTTTTTTCTCATCTCTTTCTCTGCAGTGACAAAGGAGGGATGGCTGTGGAGGTGGTGCAGCAGTTGGAAGTCTTTGTAATTGGTACAGGCAACTGCAGCACAGCAGTGGGAAGGAGGGGGTTAGACTTCTCTTCCTGCATCCGCTCAAGTGACATGGGAGTGTGGGCCCGTCTGTGCGTTCTAATGCCTGTTTCCCCATGCAGATCACTGGGGAGGCTTTTATGCATTTCTTTCTTTGTTAAATAACTATCTCACCCATCTAGTGGTCAGCCACCACTCCGGGTAGCTTACAACATAATATAAATACAGAATGGAAACAAAAAGAAAACAAAATCAATCCCTATAGCTCACCTGCATAAACTTATGCAAACTCTAAGATGGTGATGGCGATCTCATAAGCATTTAAGAAATTAGGTATTTTCCCTCCTAAAATTTAGGAAGAGGGGGGCTGGAGATTTGTTTGATGATATGATTTGCAGGACACACTTTGCACTGTATGGACTCCCCTTAGGGTTCTATGGTATCTGCTGTTTAAAAAATTTTTCCTCTGTCTTTGTTTTCTTGTGTACACTCAGAAGAGTTATCTTGCAGTCTAGACCCAGCAATGCGATAATTTTTTAAACTTTTTGTTCCTGTTAAATGCCTATTTATACAGCGAATTTACAGTTTGCTCGCATTCACATTTCATAATAGATTTCAGAATGCTCTTTCCAAGGACCTAAGTTTTGGTCATCACACAAGACCCACAGCAAAATGCTTCCTGGACCATGCTCTATACCTATAATGTTATGTTTACTACTATTACTAGGAACAAACTTCAATGGCAAGTTCAGACATGGAATGACTAGCTCAACCACTTTGGACTCTGCCTAAGCATTAAGAAAACTTGATGTTTTTAGAGACTGTGTTCAGCCAAAGAAATCTCTAAATAAATGGACAATGTTTAAAGAGTGTGGATATCTTCTGGTATCTTGGCTCCCATCTCCAAAGCGATGGTTGCGTCAGTAGTGACACATGAGCAAGGGTGATTGTATCCTAGTTGTGTAGTTGAGAAATCACAGGTGTGCTTTTTGACAGGTGAATGCCATTCCATCTCAAATCTAAGATTTACAAGATGATCATCTATCCTGTTGAACTGTGTTGCCAGGAGTGTGAGAGCCATCTCCATGCCATGGAAATGCGTATGCTCTATTGGACATTGGGTACCTCTGTACTCAGCCACATCCCAAATGATACAAGCGAAAGTCGGATTCTCTGGTATGGACAGGTCCTCAGAGTGGCTCTTTCCACTGTTGTTAAAACAGCTGACCACCTGGATATTGATGCCTGGTGTTTGCATGGGTGACTGAAACAGAGTTGACAGGACATTGACAATATGAACATGCAAATTCTAGGCCTATGCTCTGAAGACGAGTTCTATCAGGCAAAGTGGCATTTCAGTATCTGAAGAGTGGACTCCATACCTATGGGAAAGCTCTAGAAAGAAGATGATGATTTTGTTTCTCTGTAAGTACTGTATTATATATAAACTCAGTTGCCAGAACTGCCAGAACCTGGATTCAGAAAAGACCCATATGAAAAAGAGTCATAGGACATGAAAGAACATGAAAGATACTGTAAGCTGAAATAACCAGAAAAATCAGCAGTAGCTGAACACACCCTGAAACAAACTGGACATGAAATTCTCTTCCAGGACACAGAGATACTGGACAACACTAACAATCGCTATGGGCCTTTTTACATGACCCCTAAGATCCGCTGGCCACTTAAATTTGGACCAGAGATCTTAGGGGTTCATCGGTCTTCCTGTGTCCCCACCCCTCTGCACTTCCTGGCTGCTGGCTGTGTGAGGGGAGGGAGAAAAAGAGAAAGAAAAATATGCCGCTCACCTCCGTTCTGCCTCTTGCTCCTGCCGGCAACATTTCAGTCTCTGTAAAAGTAGCTCTTAAAGGGGCGGGAGCCAAAAAACAACAAACAGAAGCAAGGAGAGCCCCACACTCACTATCGTTACACCGGATCAAATAAGTTTCACCTCCAAAGAGCAGGTACTTGAAAGGTGCGCTGGGACGTGCTAAAGTGGGCGTGGTCGCACTTAATTTCCTGTTAACTCTGGAGCTGGTGGGGAAACTTTTTTAAGTTCTGGAGCTGGGAGCCATTTGCCCCAGAGTTTAGGGGTCATGTATAAACACCCTATGGTGGTTACATCACGTCCTTCCTCGAGCCAAGGTGAACTTGCCTCCATGTTGAAATTGGTTTTCAACATGGATCGAGAAGCAGATTGAAAAGATTCCCGACCTCCAGGAGGGGAATCTCTCACCCCACTTGGAGCGCAGTTCAGGGGGCATGGTCGGGGTGAACTCGGATTGACCCCACAAGGACGTGAGGAGGTTCCTTCGAACCGGTCTCCAGCAGGGCCGCGAACTGCAGTGAGAGGGATGTGAAGTATCAGCCTTTGTCAGACTACAAAGGGAAGCCATTAAAATCCACAAACACAAGCAAAGTTTCAACAACAACAAAAAGAAGAAAGTCTGAAAATCAACAAAGCCTGGCTTCCAGCACAGAAAACTACAGTCGGAAAAGGGTAAAAGTTCAATTATTCTCATTCAGCCACAACAAGCACTAGTTCATACAATAGAACAGCTAACAACATCCATCACCCACAGAGAGGGATCCCTGCCACCCCTGATTACAGTGAAACTTCTTAATCTCTCCATCAAAATACAATGTCTAACACCTATTCTCCAACATAGGACAGGTTTCCCCTTTCCTAAAACTTTAAAATCCCACAGTCTCACTCACTCTACACCCCAGAGCACAGAGAGAACTCCTAGTTCCCTGACTTCTTTGCCCTCTGAAGATGCTGGCCACAGAGTCTGGCAAAACGAAAGGAAGAAACTGAGGTGAAGGCTTTTCAAAAAGCACACTTGCACACAATTATCCACAGAACATGCCACCTGAAAAAAAGCTTGACTTGGCAAGATGCTACCACAGGCATGTCCAAACTTCGACCCTCCAGATGTTTTGGAACACAACTCCTACAATCCTTTGTCATTGGAAATACAGGCTTGGAATTCTGGGAGTTGTGGTGCAAAACATCAGGAGGGCTGAAGTATGGACATGCCTGTGCTACCAGATTCAGGGAGGGAATGTGACACAATAACCTTTCACTGCTGATGATAAAGAGAGATATCCCTGGTACTAGATATATCCCCTTAAGATCTGGCAGTACTTTCTTAATGAAGCCACTTTCATCTGAATGGATCTCTTAACTGACATGTACTTACCAGAAGATAATTTACTTGATTTGTCCTTATCTAGGTAAGTTGGTGGCCACTTCCCCTTTGAGTGTTCAGCCTTGATGGAACAGGTTACCAATTGGAATGTGAAATGGAGCAGATATATATTCTCTTGAAAATCCTCTGAATATATGTAAGTTCTTCCCAGAGGGAAGCTTGGTTTCTCTTCCATAGGTTAATTTGGGATGTCAAGAAAATTCACTGTTCTTGTCAATTTAGGTTGCCTCAACTTAAACAAGCACCTTAAATGAGGAATTTTCAAGCCCAATTTGATTTTTAATTTCCAGGCTGGAGAGGGACAAGGAGTTCTCTCCCCTTTTTTTGTCATCAATTTCTCAATAATGTCCCCAAGCTTGCATTATCATACACCTTTCATTTGAGTAGGAAAGCATGCATCCAAACAGGAAACACAGAAGAGCAGATGATTGTTAAAAGAGACCAAATCACTTGTAAAGTGCTGAATAGCTCAGCACTTAGATAGTTATCTGATTTGGGAACCAGAGACTTGGGCATTCAGGTCCCCAATGTGCCTCCTTGACACAGGTTGGACTTGATGATCCACAAAGTCCCTTCCAGCTCTGCATGTCTGAGATCATTAAACAAACATTATTATTAATCCTAAAGAGCCCAATGAACAAAGACACAGCCTTGGTCACTGTGTGCAAATTGGGTATCTGTTAAAATACACATTTGTGACATTTTATATAACTGCACACAAAAAAGTTCTCAATCTCTTTTCTTATTCAGAGTCCAGCAAGATGCCTTGCTATCTTCTAGGGTGGGAAGAATAATTTTACAGCACCCTCCTCCTCACCTTCAAGAATGAGGCAGAGGAAGATTTACACCTCTATATTAAGCGCATCATGTTCTTTCCCTGCAGCGTAGATGGAAAGTTTGTCTCCACCTAATATTGGCCCCTGTTTTCCTTCAAAGTACCCTAGGGAAATTTCACCAACTTCCTCATCCTTACCAAGACAGCCTGTCTCAAGCTTGTTAACTAAATAAGTTTATTCACCAACTGGAGAAGAGTGAGAAAAGAGTTGTTTCCAGCATTTACACAAGGTCGTTCTTAGGCTATGTTAACACATCCAAAATGTCTCTCCACTTTCTCGCATTTTCTGTTTCACAGAAGGTTGCATGGATGTGTCACATGACTGATATTGTGTGGCAAAAGTTCAGACCTCTACACCCAATCTCACATTATTTGAAGTGAAATGATCCGCAACTGTTCATTCCCACGGCCGCTGTACAACTTTCTGGATTCACAAAAGTTATTTCCCATTACCACTGCCGTCACCTAAAAATAATAATATGGAGTAGAGATGGGCACGGAACAAACATTTTTTTGTTTCCGTTATTCATTAGTCGTTCTGTTACGTAACGAAATGACAAACGAAAATTGTGATGAAAATGCAACGAAACAAACAGAACCACGAAAATTGTGGTCGTTACGTTTCGTTTCCGTTAATGGCGACGCACAATGAAATGAGCTGTTTTAAATGTTAAAAAACACCCTGGATATCTGTAAAAACACAGTGATAATTATTTATATTGTCTGATAATACCTACCAAGGGGGTTGGGGTCCTTAAAAGGTGCATTTATGTCTTTTCTCAGATCACTGTATTTTTTCCATTTAAGGGGAGTTAGGGGACATCGACCCAAAATGGCTCCCAGATGCCTAATATTGATTCATTTCTTGGGTATTAAAACACCCTGGACATTTGTAAAAATGCAGCAATAATGTGATAATTATTTGAAATTATTACCTACCAGGGGGTTGGGGTCCTTAAAACGTTTGTTTTTGTCTTCTCCCATCGCAATGTATTTTTCTTTTCTCTTTAAAATGGATGTCGCCACCAGCCACAAAATGGAGGCAAGCCATGTGATGGGATCATGTTCAACCAACAACATGCCCAGGTTGCAGACTGGGCAGGTCTGGCAGCCACAGAGGGCATAAAAAGCTCTGGCAGCCCCCGACCTCCTTGCAGTCTCTGGTGGGAGTTAGGGTGGGATTGCTGTCTCTGTGACTCTAGATTCAGTCCTGCAGCCTCCCTGTGTGTGTGCGTGCATACCTCTCAGTGAGTACCCTCCCTTGCCCCGCAGTGCAGTCACTCTGTGGCTGCCTTGCACCCTGGGCAACGCCCGCTGCTGCCTTTGCAGCCTCCCTGCATACCTAGTCTATACTGTGTCTCTGCCAGCATCCATTTTTTTAGTGTTTTCCCTCTGGTCTGGGGGCGTTGGGGGACGCCCGCTCACAGAAATGCTTTAAAAATCGCACAAAAAGCGGGTAGAAACGACAAACGAAAAAAACGAAAAACGGAAACAATTTTTTCCAAAAATTCACGAAAAACGGAAACAAACCGAAACAGACCTCTCAATGACAAACGAAAAACCAAAACACCATTTTTTTATTCGTGCCCATCTCTAATATGGAGACATTGATTTGTTAGTTTTGACCAAACACAGATTTTAGGTACTGGTGACTTTTTTCCTGGTATGTTCCTGGCAATGGGGAGCCCCAAGGTTGTCACTGCATTGCCCATCATGTTGCATGACTGGTGGGGCTGGGGATCTGTGTTCCAAGGTGCACTCTTCTCTCTTCTCTTATTTCTCAGGTGTAATCTCTGTAGATCAATGGGGTGGATAATTTGTTGGCAGAAGAAACCCCTATAAAAATCCTATGCAATCAAGAGGATCATTTATTGATTTCATAAATCCACCTTTGACTTTCTTCCTTTTCACACTACTGAAAACGTCATGAGCCAAAGGAGCCATGCTCTCTCTGGTGTAGTCTGTGGACATCAGTGAGATCAAACATTTGTTGGTGGATTTGCAAGAACCCGCCATAAAAATCCAATGAAACCAAACGGATATTTTCTTGATTTCATAGATCCACCTTTTATTTTCTTTCCATTCTTCCTACCACACCTTTGCCCAAACCCTAATGCCAGTCATCCATGGGTATGAGGATCAACCAACATATTGTCCATTGGCATAAGGCGGAATTGGCACACTGCTCAGTAAATGTGAAAAAAGAAGAAGGGGTGTGTGGGGGAAAATCAGCAGATTAAAGCAGAGTTTGTAATGGCAACATAAACAAAATATTCTGGGATTATAGGCTCACACAGAACCCAAACTCAAAAATACTGTGGGACAGAACTAAAAAAAAAAATCAGTAGGTCCCTGGCTGGCAAAATTTGCCATGGATTCAGAATACTTTTGGTGGTGATAGTGGTGGTGGTGAGGGAATGGAAAGTAGAACCTGAGTCATCTGAACCCAAAAATCCAAACTGAAACTTAAGAGGAACACTTGACACTTTTTTGCTGTGTGAACACAGCCTTAGTTTCTTTTCACATGACAAAGCAATCACAGAAGGACTGACTGGCCAATTCATTATAAGAATGCAAGCAATCCATCAAACCAATGTTTTCCTAGATTTTCATCCTGTGCAGGGAGGGTGGTATTTCATCTGAAACCTAGAAGTCAACAGGCATTGTCCCTGGCTGAAGCTGTGTGGTGCTGGAGGAGCTCTGCACATGTTGCATGCACACCTTAGAGACAATATTGCATCAAATGAATCTCATCCTTAAAATTCTGTGAACAAAGACATCAGCAGTCACCATTCTGTGGCAACAAAGAAAAATAAAATAATAAATAAATGTTTTTTGTACACGTAACAGCTCTTTTCAATACCAGCAGGAACACTTGTGTCACAAGTAAATTGTAGACATGGGCACGGAGCGGCAAAATTCTCGTTTCTGTTTTCGGTTATCGTTATCATTACATAATGGAAACAGTAACGAGATTACTCTGCTCCAGCTCGAACCTGACCCGAAAAAAGAAAAATTGGCTCGGATTTATCGTTGTCGTTCATGGCATCGCGGCGATCGTGCAATGCCATTCCGACAGCAGTACAGAAAAAAAGTTTTTAAAAGTTAAAAAAAAACCCCGATTCCTGGCCAAAAAAGCAGGCGAAAATATGCCTGCCTGAGGACACCTACCAGAGGGGTGGTTTCTGGGGAGGGGGGTCCCCGGCCTTCCCCCCCTCCTGTCCTGGGCTGCTTGCACCAGGCTGGGGGGGGTCATCCTCATTGTCTCCATGTGCCATGCAGTGGGGGGGATCCAAAATGGCAACCACAACATTTATTTTGAAATCGTGGTCCAAAAACACACCAAAGCACAACAGAAACATGTGAAATTTAGGTATTTTAAATGCCTGAATTTTTATAGTAGCAGCAGTGGGTTTTTCTTGCAATAAAACGTCTCTATTGATTTTATTTTATTTTATTTTTATTTTATTTTTTTTACACCTGCGCAATGATGGGCTGGCCATGGGATGGGACCATGCAATTTTTTTGAGCCATTCCACCAATCGCATGGCCAGGTTTTGATGTGCAAGAGGGCATAAAAAGCCCACTAACCCTAACCCTAACCCTAACCCTAACCCTAACCCATACGCCAGTACACTGTCCTTCTTAGTGGGTCAGAGAGGCACCCAGAGGTGCAGCCCACTAACCCACCCTAACCCTAACCGTAGCCCTAAGCCTAACTCTTACCCTAACCCCAACCCTAACCCTAACATGTATGCCAGTACGCTTCCCTTCTTAGAGGGTCAGAAGCACCCAGAGAGGTGCCTCCCAGAGCCCACTATCCCCCTACCCCTACCCCTAACCTGTACGCCAGTACGCTTTCCTTCTTAGTGGGTCAGAGTAGAGGC